>OY978225.1:28534866-29136935 GCA_963854785.1 Vaccinium vitis-idaea
ATCTTCTCTTCATCTTTGTATGTTGAAAATTTTGTCTGTCAGCTCACTTACATGGTCTTGATTCCCTGTTTATTCTGCAATTACTGCAACTTTTATGTGTGGATAACTATTTGATACGGGGATTTTTGGTCTACAAAAGTAGCTGCAAATTGGGAATTTGAATACTTTTTCTAGTTTTTAGATTTTTTTTTTTTTTTGCAGAATAAATCAGGTCTTTGGTATTGAGATATCTGATTTGGTTTAGAAGATCTGTGAGGTACAAAATGTCTAGTAGCAGGCACACACATTGGTGTCATCAATGCAGGCAACCAGTTCGGCTTCAAGGCCATAACTTGCTTTGCCCGTACTGCAATGGGGGCTTTGTACAGGAACTTGATGAGGTGGTGCGCACTGGACATCAGGATTTTGCCAGGCTCCATTCAGATGATGGGTCAAACTTTGGATTGGAACGCTTCTCTGATCCAAGATTCGGGATTATGGATGCATTTGCGGCTATTATGAGACAGAGAATGGCTGGAAGAAACCCTAATTTTGAAATTAGGTCGAGATCGGGTCTTGGTCCTGAACACAGTATGGCCTTTGGTTCTGGTCCATGGTTGATATTCCAAGGCCAAGCCCCTGTTAGAATATCAGACAATGAAGGGTTTGAGTTCTTCTTTAATGGCAGTCCAAGATCTGGGCAGAGGCCTTCTAATTATGGTGAGTTTTTTGCGGGGCCTGGGTTGGAAGAACTGATTGAACAGCTCACTATGAATGATAGGCAGGGTCCGCCCCCAGCTCCTCGTTCATCGATTGAGGCGATGCCCACTGTTAAGATCTCACAGAGGCATCTTAACACCGATTCCCACTGCCCAGTTTGTAAAGACAAGTTTGAGTTGGGCTGTGAAGCAAAGCAGATGCCGTGTGAGCATATGTATCATTCAGACTGTATTGTTCCTTGGTTGGTTCAGCACAACTCATGCCCCGTTTGCCGCCTCGAGCTGCCGCCACTTGGTTCTGCCGGTGCTCAGAGTAATCGAAGAGTAAGTAGCGGGAATGGAAGCACAAGTAGTAGTGTTGGAAACAACAGTGGTAGGGACAATGGTGGATCGAATCAGGGGAGAAGGAATCCGTTTTCATTTCTATGGCCATTTTGAATGATCATCCAATGGCAGCACTTGTCATGCCTGAAATGGAGGTAAGAAGAAAATAATGGAGGAATTAATGTCGATGGCTTTTTAATTGTTACTGATAAGTTTGTCTCTGCTGCTGCCTTTTGCTTTCATTCGTGTGCTGTCATAATCAACTCTCTTCCGCATTGGTAAATATAAGTTTGTAATATGTATCTACTGCCATCTTTGTGCTTTCTTTCAGTATGATGTTAAGAGGTATAAAAAGTTTGTAGACGCTTTTCATCTTTAATTTATGCGATGTTTTCACCTAAAGTCTGGTTTGGCCTTGTTTTTGTTTTGCTTGGTTGTTGGTTTTGTGGATTTAGTGGTAATTGTGCATTATTTTATCGATCAAAAAATCCGTGCATTATTCTTGATAGCTCGGTATCTGGTCTAATAGTCTGATTAATTTGGGAGATCAGTCACACCGTCCACTACTAGGCTCAATTAAGGTCGGTATAAGGCTCTGTGGAGTATTTATTGGCCCAACACCTGAATAGCACACTGGTAGGAATCGAATCAAATTCTAAAGTATAGGTTTCCTGAGGTCCATGCTAGGTCTCTAAATCTACGCCAGAAAAAACTAGGTTATTCCAGAGGTCCATGCTAGGGTTCCGGGCAGAGCTAGAAGAGTGGACTTTGCTTGTTGGGAAAAAGTGTGGGGCCTTAACTTGCCACAAAAATTGGGGCTAGGGGATACATCAACCATCTCTTTCCCGCGCTACAATTTAGTGGGAAACAATTAGGTGGGAAATCTGAAAGAGATTTGGAGTTTTGCGGGAGTAAAGGGACCCAGTTTTTGGGTAAAGCAATGGGGCTGTCCAAAAGTCCCAAACGGCACCGTTTTATGGTGCACAGCTTGGGTGTTGTGCACCCCCGCGTAGCACAGACCCCGCGCCCCATTTATATACAGGTTAGCATAGTTTAACCATTTATGGCCCATGATACAATATGGAAGGATCTGGGCAGGTTATAAATAGGCGGATATGAGTGAGTTCGTGGGTCGGGTAAAAAATTGACATACAAGAGAAATTGTAATTGATAGTTAGATAAATTAAATTGTAACCCTAAGAAAAAAATAGAAAAAGAAAACATTAAGTTTATGAGACAGAGTGTAAACTTAATCTTTCATCACACCAATCTTCAAATGCTAAAATTTAATTCTTTAATTTTATAATCTATATAAACTTAGCTCATTTTTTGAATCTTATACATCTCTCTATAAATCTCAACCCTTGATTTTAATATCTAACGGTCTAGGATAATTTTGGATGAGCAAAAATCAAAACATCTCTCTCCCTCTCTGATTTCAAAGATGATTGCCTTCACTCCATCCCCCATGGCCACATCGAACAATTGGACTCCGAGGAGTATGAATTGATTAGTTTTGATAAAAGTACTAGTTGATTGATGGTTGTTAATGTAATGAAATAAAATTCGATTGGAAATCTAGCTTGATCTTATATTCCTTTTATTTAAGTTTCTTGTTAGTATTATTTACCCCATGATTAAAATGTTAAATGTTCTTGTTGAAATAGATAGCTATAGTTTTATTGGTTGTTGTAAATGGTCGTATTTTTCTTTAACAATCTATTGAATTCGATTAAATGGACAATCTTTGAAGCTTAATTACTTGGGAAAATGACTTCTCAGAAGACTAGTTTTAATTTGAGGGACTGTCAACAGTAATGGAGGATAGTTCATTATAGTTGCGTTCAAAGTGTGTGGCATCGTGCATTTAGCCACAGCCAATTACTAAATTTAGTAAATGATTTGGTTGTCAATTTTGAGGAAAAAAAATTGGAAATATATTTTTAAGATAGTGTTTTGTTTGGTTTTTGAAAATCGCTTTTGGGTTAATGATTGGAAAGAGAAATAAGTAATAAGTGGAGAGAGATAGCTATAGTAATGATTGGAGAGATGAGTAATGAGTAGAAAAAGAAACGTGACTAATGATTGGAGAGAAGAGTAATTAATTGGGAGAGAAGAAAAGTAAAGGAAAATTTGTTTTGGAAATTTTTTCAAAAATGTGAACCAAACAAGGTTAATACTCTGATTTTATGAAGTTTTTTGTGTTTGTTTTTTTACATGCAAAAGTACGAATTAGTAAATTGTTTGTTTTTTGTCCGCTTATAACCAGGTCAATCAATATATAACTTTTTTTTTTTTTGGAATCATTGCATAAGGGGTTGAGATATTACTCGAGAGTCCAATATTAATTTGAATGTGTTAATCGTTCTAGTCGTGCCTGAAGACACGAGTATGCGCTAGTTTACCGATATTTCTCTTCATATACATACATAGATGTATTACATGACCTTGATTAGTGAGATTTTTTTATATATTAAAATTGAAAGGAAAAAAAAAAAAAAAGAGACGAGGCAAAAGTCATTAAAAAAAAAAAAGAGACGAGGCAAAAGTCATTAAAAAAAAAAAAACTAGAATTAAAGAAATATGAAACAAATCAAAGGATACAACAATATTTCATTTGACAAGGTTAATTTATCCAAACACTTTGTATTTTTAGTCAAAAAAATTCCTAAACCACCACAAATCTCGTAAATGAAATTAAAAAAAATATGTATACAGGACCACAAAAATTCATAAACAATACCAAAAAAAATTCGTAAATAACACCACAAATATTCATAAATTTTAGCAGGCTCTTTTGACCTTGTGCTATCTTTTTTATAACTACAAAATTCATGAACACCACCCCAAAAATTCATAAAAATAAACCACCATGAAATTGTAAAAGTGTTCTTTACACCCAAAAATAAAATGAGCTAAAACAAAAAACAAAAAAACCATAAAATGAGCCACAATAATTTGTAAAGAAATTGTGTACTAATCGAATACTTATCCACACTCCCCTTCCCACCCCATTCCCATCCAGACCAGATCTCGACGATCTGAACCGCTCACATATACAGTTTTATGAAAAACTACTCGGATCAAACCTTTCATGGTATTTATTTATTTATTGCTGATTTCTCGTGGGGGCCTTTAAAATTACGTTTTAAACACATTTGACCGTTCGGATCATGAACAAATTGATCGGGAAAATAGGGTGTGGATAGAACATCTGCATTTTAGGGTGTGTGGATAGGAAGATTAGTGTAATTATGCATATCATTATGGTGACTGGCGAGCACGAGGAGCCAAAGAGGTGCACAAATGAAACACTGGGCTGGGCTGGGTTTGGGCCGGGTTTATACTAGATAATAACGAAATTTATGCATTCTCAAATCCGGCTCATTCATAATCGGCCTTCATCTAATATGCACAAGCTCGGCCCAATTAAAATTTTAATATCCCAAGCCCGTCCAATAAACCCATTTATTTTTCTAACCCATGGTATTACAAACATAAATTAATCAACCATAAGATTAAAAAGACCTACAACCAAAAGATTAAGGAGATTCAACAAGAAAAATAGTAAAAACTGTTAAAAAGAAAAGAGGAGATATTGAAGAGTAGATAAAGATGATCGTACTTTCGAATAAAAGATGAGGAGATCTTACTAGATAAGAGATGAATAGATGCGTCTATTCATCAAGATAAACAAATCCTAAGTAGTTAGATTCCACTTGTATATATATAGTGTTAAAATAAAAATATTATTTAAATCGGGACGGCCGGGCTGAGTCGGGCCTCAGAAGAACTTCCCAAACCCGGCCCAATTAGTAAACGGGCTTAAAATGTCAATCCAGCCCGGCCCTATGGGCCTAGATATTTTTCCAAACCCTAAAAAGATCGGGCTAGGTTGGGCTGGCTACTGAGTCAGTGTGCACCCCTATCCACAAGCATTTTCAGCCCTGCTACAGTCTAATCTACGAATCCAGGGAGGGTGCTATGCACCACTCGGCCGTCTGATCGTGTTTCGGATGGTCCGGATATATTTTGATTTTTTACCCGTAAAAATAAATCAAAATTAAATTAAAATTGCCGAACACATCTGAGTCATCCAAAACACGATCAGACGGCCCAAGTGATCACTATCGAAATACGTGCAATTTCAAGCCCCTAAAAAAACATATTTCTTTATATAATTTTTTAATTTTTTTTTATACCAAATTATACAATTTCTTTATATAATTTTTTTAAAGTGTTTGTTGAGTACTTTAATGAGCACTTTAATTCATCAATACTACATACCCAAAAAAATTACACAGAATTTACCCAAAAAATAGCAATGAGTGGCTTAGATTCACTTGGGAGTGAATCTCAGCCACTCATTATTGTTTTCTGGGCAAATTTTGTTCAACTTTTCTGGGTACTTAGCATTAATGACTTTAGTTTGGTGCAAAAAAATTAAAAACATGCTACGGAAGTGTATTTTTTAACAGCTATAAAAAAATACACGTTTCCCAAACCTATCATTTAAAAAGGTACGGAGGGAGTAGTTTTTTTTGGAAGTGATTTTGGCACTCTCAAAGAGTTTGAGAATGCCAAGATCAATTTGCGGAGTGTCAAAATTAATTACTACAAGACAATAAATTTATTCTATTCTATCCTATAAGGCATTGGGGATGGGGTGAGTAAACTTTGAAAACATCAACTAATGCATGGGAATACTAGTGGCGGAGTCAAGATTTTGATCCGAGAGAGGCTGGCGTAATAGACATACTTTTATCTACACGTAAACTATTGTATTGCTGAGTTTTTGCTTAACAATACAGTACGGTACATTTGTACACTGAAATTATTCTAGCCTAGTGCAATAAAAATATATAGATCATTTAATTCTATTTTAGGGTAAGACAACACTCATGTGCTTATTTGTTTGCTTAGAAAAGAAATCAGAAATGAGAATGTAAATATCCCTTTTTTTTTACTAGAGCAAACCAAAATTATCGATAATATTAAGAAGCTATGTATACATTAATATAAAATTCATGAGATCTAAACATTAGATATCATTTTCATAAATATTTTATTTATTTATTTTCCACCTCTTGGAGTATCAAACCTCACCTGATACATGAGCTTACACGTAGGATTGGCGATGGGGCGAGACGGGACATGTTTTGGCATACCCGACTCCGACTCGATAATTATCACATGGACCCGACCCAACCGGGTATTTTTTGGGTACCCCAGTTCCCGTCTTGATCGGGAGACAGGTTTACTTGCCCCACCCTGCTTCGTAAGAAATTTTTAAAATTTGTTAATCTAAAAGCAAAATAAAAGTAAATACTTATAAATAAAGTGATATTTTGGTGTAATGGTTAAAATATTAAGGTAGAATGAAAGTTTTTTTAGTAGGATGATAATAAAATTAGGATAAAAATATAATATCTTTAGTATAATTATTATTAGATTAGAATAACAGTATAATTTTAAATATAAATATATTTCGGGACTGGTAACAGGGAGTGGTAATATAAACCCGACCCCGACCCGGGTTTTTCTAATTTCCCCATGTACCCGGCCCGGTACCCGAAAATTTGATAAAAGACCTGCCCTAATCGGGGCGGGGCATGGCATTTCGCCATCCCTACTTAAAAGGTGACTACGCTTGAGCTACCACTCCACTTGCCGTAGTTGTTCGATTGAACCCACTAAAATTTTAACCAAAAATTTTGAATATATAAAAGCTCAATTGCTATTTCATTTGTAAAACTACTATGAAGACTATGAATAGTTGCCGACAAATTTTTTAAAAAAAAAAACAAGACTAAATTGGGTAGATCGTTCTGCCTCTATCCTTTTTTATGGTACAATATTCAATTTGAAATGTCTCTTAAAATAAGTGTATTTTAAAACGTTAGGAAGCAAAAATTGGTGCATTACATATAGACTGATCTAGATGTTGTAATGGATTATAATGAAACTCCTTCGTTATCAGTTTTTTCTTTTAAATATTAGGGTTTGTTTGGCACGTATGGAAAATAATAGAAGGTAAAAATAAAAAATTGAAAAAATTATCTCCCATTATTTGGTCTGGGGAGAGGGAAGAAAATAAATTTACAAAATTTTCCTCATTTTCTTTTCTTTTCTTTTCTCCCACTTCCCTCCGGTTCCAAGACGACGTTATTCTTGTGCAACTTTCCCCACATAAGTGGAGACTACTTATACATGTGTTTAGTAAAAGACCAACAGAGTAAAAATCTTACGTGATACAAAATTACCAAGTCCAACAGTAAATCCAGACCATTAATTTTCAAGATAGACCATTGTAATATGCGCTACACAGTGCAGCGCAGTATGTGTGCTGCAAGGTCCCCGGGTCCTATTGTATCACCCCGTGTCTCCTGGATTTGTGGTGGTTACAAGTAACATGTGTCCTATATAATGGATCACTCATTAATACCAAATAAATGGATTTCAAACATAATGAACCATTGCAAATGATATCAAAGCATTGGGCTTCATAATTTGGTAGCTTAGTCCCTATATGGCTTCGGATTGGACTCCGTTTTCATCACTTTTTTATATCATCTTTGCTCTCCTCTAACCCAAATGTAGATGAACCACACGTAGCCTTTAAACTTGACTTAACGCGTTTTTGCGAACCTTAGGCCTTGTGTTCCAAATGGGGTAAATTAATCCGTCATATCAAATGTGCCCGGTGAGGCACATTTGGTACGAGGATCAACGGTAAACTGAGATCCACTGAATCAGTAACAGTACGTCACAAACACCTTGTATTAACTTAACAGAGGACATGTTTTCACTTTTCAAAGAGTGAGTCACAAATTAGCATAATAAGGGGCAGGTTGAGACATCTTTTTTTGGGTATCAGCAGAAGGTCAAGTCTGAGAATAAACAAAAAGCAAAGTGGGAAGTATCAAGCCCACCTCAATCCCTAATGAAAAATGGCCCATAAAGGCTGTCCATTACAGCAAATTGCATGTTCTCCGACGGTTTCCAGTGGCGTTTCCTTTGGTTTATGAACCAGTTGTTTATCTGCTTCTGGTCCAGGCCTGTTAACTCGGCCAGAGCAACCTTGTCCGCTTCCTGCATAACGATTCGAAAAGATATCTAAGATCGCAAACATGAAATAACTTGCGCTAAACCCAGAAACAACGAAAAATTAGTTATGGGAAACAATATTTTTTTCAGGTGTTCTAACCAGAATGCTAGGTAAAACCACCGCGATGTTGCAATGACTTCTCTAACAAGATGTTACTCGGACAAAATGGTCATAAGGGCGCCTATAGTACAGTCGTAAAATTGTGAGTTCGAGCATCTGCTAATTAACGTGTATGCGCGTGCAACAGTGGGTCCCAATTTTGTGCGTTAAGTATTTGATTAGCCAGTTTGTGGATGCTTCGATAAGCCAACAACCTTTTGGTTCACATCACTAGCTTCCATTTTCTCACAAACAAACAATACGCAAAACCAAGAGTTGCTGCAAATTGTTTAGAAGCAACGCTTAATTGCCAACAAATAAAGATGTGAACCATACGTAAGTGCGTTAAGTGTAGGATCCTACGGAATGTATAGAGAAAAATCCGTAGCCACAGTTTGCAAGTTGCAACAGCTTTACCGTCTTGCAGATTTTCTATCAGACAGGTACACTAGCATCTATTGTCACACTTCACTATGTAAAATTTTTACCACCTGCCAAAAAATGCTCCAATGGAAAAGTCAATGCGGATGCACTAACCGGTGAACTTAATGCACTAAACTTCATAAATAAATCAAAAGCCAATATTATGCAATGTATCATTAAAGAGCTCCGAGATGTTATGATTTGAAGAAGCTATTACCGTTGGGTATGGCCATTTGTAGTGCATGGTCCACCAATCAAGCAACATTTGCCTTGCTTCTCGAGGAAGTTTCCCTTTCTTCGTCTTTTTGGAAAATTCATGCTTCAGGGAAGTAATATAGCCACTGTATTTATGCAAGAGTTTATCCTTGAGCTCTCGATCTTCACTTTTCTGGTTACATTCGTGAGTCCCGGTATCTCCTGCAGTGAAATCATCCTCAGATGACCAGGCAGTTTCCTCTGTCAACAATGTCGAGCAAGAGTTACAGATTCCATTGCCAAATACACTTTCCAAACTTCACCAAATACAAGCACGAAACAAAATCTCAAACACACCAACATCGGTAACACTAACTGCACCTTCCAAGACAAAGTCAAGTTAAGATACCTCCCAGTGGCTTTGCCCTAGCGGAAAGCACTTGGCTTTGCCCCAATGTGGGCATGGTTTGTGCTCTACAATTAGTGGGCCCCTCTGCGGGTAATTTCTTCGTAATAAAAAAAGAAGAAGAAAAAGAACCAAGTTAAGATCGAAAAGCCAAAACAAGGAAAAGAAAGTCAAAGGCCAATCTTCGGTTATTTGCCAGAAATTGACAAGGATTGGAGGCGACCAAAGTACAGAAATCAACTCATACCCACCTAGTAATCAAAGAATTACACGGCCAACCCACTGTTCACAATCACTTACGACATAACAAACACTAGATTTCCCTGTAAATCTGTAAAATGATGTTAGCAGCAAATTCTAACACCTTTTTTGTACTTCAACATACAAATCCTGATAAAAGTTTATTACAAAAGCTAACCAACAAAAGGAAATCCAAATTGCGAAGAAATATAGCTAACATCGATGGAGGCTTAGTATTTAGTAAGGTTTCAGATTCTCCAAAGGAGTGTCATGTCATCTGAAAGTGAATGTCTAATGGTTTTTATTTTTCTTCTTATTTTTTACTTTTTTACAGCTACAATGCACAAACCAAATAAATATTTGGTAGAGATCACTTAGCTCAGACAGGTTTCCTTAGCACTGCCCCCATCACTAACAAATCTATACAGAAGGCATGCACCAAGCAGGCCATGATGGATGCTTCTCAGAGGTCAGAAATTTTCACCAACACTAGCACAGATATGTTTGCTTGATGCCTGCTTGTTTGCTGCTTCTTCTGTCTACTATGTTATTCTCTTAGACCATTGGGACTCCGTCGAATCAACGTAAACAAAGTCCTATGTTTCAAGTTTATCGTCTCACTTAGTATCCTTGAGGTGATTACAGACTTAAGGCTTGTAGAATTGTTGGGAACTTTTGTGAAGAAATGAGTCCCACATTGGAGAAATAAAAAAATGGTAGGACCTTAATATACAATTGGGTGGCTCACCGCTAATAAAAAGTAAACTTTATACTATCAATGCCTCAAACAAAATCCAAGTAGCTAAGACACTCAAGATTAACATCTTATATGTGAGCATAAAATCTTTAGTTCAAAATTCATGAGGAACAGCTTTTAAGTGCAACCAATAAGGATCACTACTAGCACACAAAATAGCATCAACATAAAATTAGAAACATAAATTTAATTTGGGAATCTAATCCGGCAAAGGTTCTGCCCATGTGCGCGTAGGCCCAATCCGTTGGAGAGCATCCACAGAGTCCATCACATTACACGGACCCAGTATATATTGAATGATACAAAGCGAAAGTATACATTTATTCCCAATATACATTATTAGCGGTCTTCCATCGAAAAGTGCAACCCCCTTAGCCAAATCCTGGTTCCGTCCCTGTATCGGTATTTGTGTTGCCGCTATTTATTAGCTGATATTGGACAGTATCAGCCGATGCCCAAAATCCCGTAAGGTAATCGCCGATACCATACATAGCAGTCAATATTAAGAACTCTGGCAAACTGATGTATAAAATGCAATAAACCACTTGCCATTTTTACAGGTTTATTACCTTTGACAATTCAATGGACGGCCTCATATTCAGACATGGCTGACTATTTACTAACAAACATTAGCCCTCACATATGCATGGCACGCACATTTACTTGGTCAGAAAAGTAACTTTCCTACTAACTTCATTTTCAAAAATGACATAATCAAGTTTTGAAAGAACCTTTCTCCTTTGATGTTTTGAACACCAATTTTTCTTAACCTCTAGTCATTGGCTCTTGTTAAAGAATACAATCCCTCATTGCCTAGGTATGGAATGGGTTATCGCTTATCACTCCACAATCCACATAATGTTGGGACCTCCCCACTATAAAAGCCCAACAAAAGGATGTATGATGTGACAGACCTCAAACGTAGCTGCACGTGAAGGGGTGATAACTGATAAAGAATGCAATCGCACATTGCTTTGATATGGAAATGGATGATCACTTAGTATGATGTCGGGACAAATCCACCTAATAGGTTAAGCATTTTGGTTGGATATCAAGTTTTTACAGCAATAACTAACTAAATCACCAAATTTGGTTGAAACTTGAAATACACCAGTTGAATGGGATTTGCTTATTGATCACATTCACCTACCTTCATTATCCACGCAAGGTGTTTCCAAACTGAAGAACTCAAACAAGACGACCCTTTGCATACACTGATTACTATTAGGTTTATTCTTATCAGCCATTAATCTTAATGCATCATCAAAGTCTTGTTTAAAGTTATTTACTCTAAACAAACCAAGCATTTGGCATGTGGTGAAAGCAAACTTTGCCCGACAAAATTATCCCACAAGACTTGAGAAGTGTTAAAGACCCGAAGAGACTTGTAGATCCATTTTTATGGTTACAATATATCTCTACTGGAAATTACTTTGGTGCTTATATCTCTAAGTGTATCCACAGAGACCATATGATTTGGACGTACAATTACACAAGGTAATGGCCATGGAGTGTAGCAACACAATGCCAATATTTAGCAATTAGAAAACAAATCAAAGCCCAAAGAAAACCAAATATGCCTCCAGTAAGATCTACCTTTTCAGTTGAACTCTATTTTTTTTACTATATATCACTTTATTAGTTCCCATATCCAAGGCTGCCAATACAAAAGCAAATGTCATCATCTCCAAATAGTGGGAGTAGAAACAGCACATGATAGAGCACTTTCTTTCAAACTGATGATTAATTTAATCTAACTCCATACTACATTTGCAAGTCGTACACTAATTTGAATATAAATAGAATTAATCTAAAATTTCACTGACAAATTCCATCTGTACCAAGTACAATGTGCTCAGAAATAAAAGATTACTTCTGTTGTGCATGCCTTTAGCAAGTCTTAAAAGCAGGATAATACAAGCAAACAGCAAATTAAAAACCAAGTACTGGATGTCAAAGGAAGACATATCCCAACACCAACACGTGCAAACACAATATTTTCGAATCCTGGTTCTTGGTATTCGACTCTGCCTTACACGTGTTTGTCACTGGACTTGTTGTTTGGAATCTTCATCGTTTAAACGTGCTTACGGGGAAAAAGGATTTGCTTTCAGTTCAGGTGAGACTTTATGCACTTGAAACCACATATACAACAATTTCCAATGAGTTCTTTTCCTGACAAAAGCAAATATTTCTACTTTTTTTTCCCAGTTTGGATGGCAGCAAATTGATCCATTCATGAGAACCTTCCCCAGGTATAATAGTTTTTGTACTCCCACCCACCGCGTTCACAAGCTACAACTCATAATCTAAGGGTTTTTTTTTTTTTTTTTTTTTGACTGGCTATAATCTAACTTAAGTTACACAACCAGATACTCTTGAAGACAAATGCCACCACAGTTGTTAAACAAATCAATCCAAGTACAACAAGTTGCTGAAAAGCAGCCAACTTTTGTGTATTATGTTCACACTCTCAATAGTTAATGCAATTACATCACTCAGAAAACAAAAATAAAACAAAGAATATGAAAAAGGAAGACCAACATTTAGCAAGTGGAACATAAGAAAATGCAAAATTCATAAATATTGATTTCTGAAGTAAAATTACCAATACACCTACTCTTCTAACTTTAGTAGTAGCCTCCTCCTATCGGGGCGGCGAATCTACCCCAGAACCTCACTCCCGCGCTCCCAAGTCAGAATCTTCAAAACACTTTCCTCTCGTCGAGAAAGAAACCCACTCCCAACTAGGATAGAATCTTTCAACCATATGAATCGTGAAAGAAATAAAAGAAAAGCTACCAAGCAAGTGAAAATATAAAGGAAAAATAAGACACTAAAAAGGAGAATACAAATTCAAATTTGCTCAATTCTATAGATATAATTTTTGCTTATAGAATCAATATTACCAAATTTTAGTTGGTGGTGCCAATTACTAACTGACATATACTAGGACTACCAAAGAAAACAACAAAACTTATACATATTTATGGCTATATAGAATATACACATGATTTATAGACACTCCCAACCCTAGAATCTTCTATTTCCTCTCACTTCCCCACTCTTGCTCTCGCTCACGTCTTCGATTTCCTCACTTCCCCACACTTGCTCTTGCTCACGCTCCCGCATCATGCAACTAAGATTACTACTTTAAGTTTTCCATGTCGTGTTAAGAATATTTCATGTATGCATTTATAGGGCTCCATTAAGTGAAGTAGCTTTATCATACGGTCAAAAACTTCATCCACCAAAATGTCCAACTCCATCCTTTATCAAACTTCAATTAAATACATGTAACTACAAATACAGATAAAGAAACAAAATGTTGCACACAAGGAAGTTAGAGCATAAGATGTAAAATTAACTGAAAACAATTGATTTTGTAAATCAACCCGACGTCAGAATATTACCGAAAATCTCATCAGTTTTTCCCTGGACAAGGTACAATTTTCACAAGCTCACAACCACAGGCAGTGTTGCATAAACTCTTCTATTTTACCAGCAATATCCCCGTATCACGGATATAACATGCGTAAGTGTGACAAATATAGACACTCAAATTCTCTTTTATGTTAGGGTGTTTGTAGTAAAATAAGCTCACAGTATAGACACACACACACACATATCTCGAGCCTTTCACATTTATGACAACTTTAATTTTCATATTGGTTCCCTATCCCAGTTTAGGATCTGTCCTCATGCCCGTACTAAATTGGACACATAATACATTTTTCATTAAATTCCATAAGGTGTGATACTTGGACACCTAGCGCACCTGACAATCGTTACCCCGTCCATGTAACATAGGCCAGGCGGCAACTCATAAGGTCTAAAGGTTTCTGTTTCAAACAAAATATCAAATGTAGTACATAAGTGAAATGGTACATATCTAAAAGCATGCCCAGTTAGTTCCCTTTATTAGGGGTTACGGAGAGGTAAATTGGGTACATACTGAACTTCCGGCATTATTCAAACAAAATGGTTGCCCCCAAGTTATCGACAACTTCATGATAGACATCCGAGTATTGTTACAGTGAATCAGTGGACCCCAGAAAATGGTAAGCATCTATGCAGACAGTAACAAGAATTATTCATCATCTTCATGGTCTAAATCAATGCACTTATAGTACAGCTATTGGGGTTATAGTAAACAAAAGAATCATAACCAAAAGTTTAAAAGACGTTATACTAGAGTTTTTTAGCCGAAGATTTGACGAATACAGAAATTTTTGCTGATCGAAACTATGTCTATCAGTCTATGGCATTATAATTTATGTAGGCATTGTTCCTCCTAATAGTACTTACATTTCCTGTAAAGGTAATTGATTGGAAGGACATGTACGTTTGTCATTTGTCAATTTTGATCATAAAACTTGGCCTAACTCAATGCGGCAAAGCACTAAGAAGCCAATAAAAAAAATAAAAAATAAAAAAGCAGTAAGAAAGAAATGTAGCTCATGTGACAAATAACTTGCGACATGTCAAATCATGCTACCCATGATGATAAGAGTTTTCTCATTTCAATTAACTTAGTCATGTATAGATACACCCTTAGAACAAAGAACAGATATAGTAGAAAGAAACAGAAGCTTTTATTACTCTATAACTTTATACAAATAACTTGGTAAACAAATTCGTTTCAAAATCGTACAGATTTAAATTGCAAAGTAAAAAGCTAATAATTACGACCATTTTTTATTAACTCAAGTCCAAAATTAGAATAAAAAGCCTCAATTAAAATTCACTCATTGACTCAAAGCTACACGAAATTCAGTTTTAAATACTCCAAATTTTTACTCATTTCAAGCATACTCAAATTTTTACTCAAATCCTCTTCAAAAGAAAATAAATAATTAAGTTTTACTCAAATGGTGAAAGGCCATTTTGTCCTCAAATTTACAACTATACCAGTGGTGAAACTTTTATTCAAAATTTATGCTTCAATGTATGGGAGTGTTATATCAAATGAAGCTTTTACTCCAATTTGAGGAAAAATATGGTGCATGCATTCTTTTAGAAGACCAACCTTCAAAGTGGATGCATTGAGAGGCATCAGTTAAGTGTACTCAAACACCAAGTGAAAATGTCCCCAATTAAGAAAAACGGATAGAGCACGGAGATGAAATAGAAGTGCATTTTTTTTATATCCCAAATAGAAGTGCATTAATCCCCTCAAACTACGAGCAAGTACAACATTGCGAACCTATTCTTTTCTGTTCATGAAGCCATAGAGCCATAAAAATGTCGTTTTCCAACATGTGGGTCTAATTCATTCTAGGGTTTTCTTCTGATATTGCATAGTACTCGCCAAACTCTCTTATCTGTTTCACCACCAGAAACAAAATGTTCTCTGACCACATTGACTGTTCTTAATAGAAGTTCGTTTTGCTAAAATAGGCCGTGGTCCAAGTTGGTTATGCTAAAATACGCTGGGCTATAAGTTCGTTTCGCTAAAATGTACGGAGCTAAGTGCTAGGTGCGCCCCTCACGAACCGTCCATGTGATCATGTTTTCCAATGCAAGTCGATCAGAAAAACAAACCTGAAAACTTTTAATCCCCCTATGAATCTATACATATTGATAGATGAATCACACAAGCACGAGACTCGAGAAAACTGATTAAAAGAAGCCATATTCCAAACCTGGTCCAATCATATCAATAAATCGACCATCTATACACGTATAAGAGGGCAGAGAGAGAGTGAGAGAGAGAGAGAGACCAGAAACGTAGCTTCTGGAAGCACCACCGCATAGGCTGCTGAGCTGTGCCTCGACGCTATTCAAGAAGGTAGTTGCTTCGTCGAAAGGCTTCGCGAGATCAGACTTGTACTTGATCATCACAGCGCAGTAAGTTTCCTTCGAAATCCAAACAAAATAGAACGGTAAGCCTTTTGAATGAACCAGGAAAATAAATAAATACATACACAAACAAGCAAACACACGCATATAGATATATAGTCTCTAGAGAGAGAGAGAGAGAGAGAGACCATGAACTCGTCAAGCTCAGGATCGGCACCAAAGCAAGTCGTAACGGCAGTTGATCTCCAATACTGGTCGTTTTCACGGCGGATTTCGTCTAACAGATTCGCCATCTCGGGAGGGGCTCCGACCTATTTAAAAAAAAAACCCGCAAATCATCTTACAAAAATTCATCCACAGGAGCTTCGTATACGTTGAAGTATGTGAAACGAAAGTTTCAAAACAGATCCAAAGCTACAAAAGGCCACGCATACGAAATGAAAGTTAACCCTAAATGGCGCGAGCAGTACAGTCACGAGGAAAATGTCACGTATTCTGATTTCATTTATTTGGCTTTTATTGCAGATTGGATGCAAAACGTTTACTGCATCTGTGTCGAAAACGACAGTTAACTAAAACGACTGTTAATTACTGGAGGTAGATACAGACGGCGACATATACATCTGTATACGTACACATCACCTTACACACATATACAGATTACAGAGAGAAGTAGAGACAGGACGAAGAATTCACGAAACGAACGGTGGAAATTAAGGATATTTTTAACACCTTCTGGCAATCGATGAAAGCTTCGAGCAGTTTCGGGTAGAGAGGATGAGCGGCGATTTTGGCTCGGGTAGCGGCGGGAACGTCGTCGCTTCGAAATCCGGCGACAGTTGAAGGATCAAGAGTGGTGACGGCCGAAGAGGCGGAGAACATGTGGTCGGAGGATCCGAACAAGGGAGAGGCGAAGGATTGGTAATTCAAGGGAGAAAGTAGTTGGTCCGGCATCGGCATTGGAGGAGGACGGTGGTCGGAGCAGTCGGAGTGGAGTCCGTACGTGTCGTCATCGTCGTCCATTCGTAGGTAGGTAGAGAGAGAAAGAAAGAGAGATTCGTTTGGAAAGTTTTTTACGGGCGGTTTGTTTGGTGAGAGAGTATTAGAGTAGCAAACATGGATTGAGGGAGAACTGGAAATGGAGGAGCAGAGAGGGAGTGAGAGTGAGGCGTTGGAGGGTGTGAATTTAGCGTACAAACAAGGAGAAGCTCAGAAGCAGCCAGTCAGGTTCTCCTGAGACTACAGTGTTGAGAAAAAGAAAGATGAGAGAGAGAGACAGATAGAGAGAGAGAGAGATACACAATGACCTTTTTCAAGTTCGGCAGAGTTTCCCATACGCGCGTAATTACTTGACGAGAAACTGTTCAAATGGAGTAAAGTGTGGATAGGGTGAGTTTTAGAAATACTAGTACTAAAATCAAGATTTGTTAAAATTACCAGTTGATTTTATCAAATAAATAAGATTTTTGTTAAGATTAAAAAATTTACTTTAGAAAAAATCTTTGATTTTACTGAAATCTTTCTTATTTGATAAAATTAACTAGTGATTTTATCAAATTTTATCATTTAGAAAACTCACCCTAAATTTCACAAGAAAAATATACTGAAAATATGAATTTCAAAAGAGAACGAAAATACATACATAGAAAGACAAGAATATTTCCCGAAAAAAAAAGAAAACAAATTACGGTAGTGTTTGTTACATGGATATGAAATGCTACATACACAATATCAAAACACATCATATAAAGTCTTGTGTAGCGTGCCATGTCATCGTTGGGCTCCATCAGCTTAAGTTAAGATTAAAAAAAACATAAAAATTAAAAACAAAACTATCGAGAGGGAGAGAGAGAGAGAGGACGCGACCAACGAAGAAGCTAGAGGAAGACCTATGGCGACCACCGAACCAATGATGGCATCTATTCTAGCCTTCTTCTCCGACACCAGTGCCAACGTTCTCTACTCCAACATCTCCTCCTGCGCAATTTCTCCGTTCACCTCCGTAGTTTGAGCTCATTCCCCTGCTCCATTCACCACCTTACAAAGATCTCTTCTCTATCTCCGATTGATGCCACCTAACAATATCTTCTCCCTTAATTTTCTAGCCCATCAATTTGTATAACCCTATAAATTATGGTATATTTTGGGAACTAACATCTAGGTATAATTGCAAAATTATGAAGTTAAGAATTCTATATGTTTCTTTATATGTGTTTCAGGTTCTACACAGTAATTTTGGTGGAATTAGCTGGTTGTTTGAATGTATTTTTTTTTGGTGCACTCAAATAACCATTGTAAAAGGTCTTCCTCTTCCATTTCTCTACTCCAAAGAACAACGAAATTACAAAAGAAATACAAATTTTCAGTTTTTGTACTATCAATTACGTACCTACTGAATTAATTTCATGTTGGGATGGCTAGAATAGATCGAACGTCAACATCGAAGAATATGGCCAAAGTAGAAGGCGTTGGCCGGAGTCGGAGGTTCTCTCTCTTCTCGAATGCTATAGAAGATATGATTAACATTTTCTATTTTATTTTAACTATTAAGCTTGTAGGGCCCAACAACGATGTGATAAATCACATAAGATATTGTGGCTGGTGTTGTACCTATATTTTTTTCACTCTTTTTTTACAGTAAAAAAACTCTCATACTCCCGGAGATTGGTCAATATACATGAAAAGATGGAATTAAGACCCTACTATGGGTACCGAAGGTGAGGTACAGAAATGGTACAGAGGGCTCTCAGGGATCCACTTTTGGGTCCCACACGAGTGATCCGAACCGTTCATTGTTCTTAAAACATTTTTCGAGGGGCCCCACAAAAAATCAGCTTAATCGGACGGTTAGAAGTGCGTGAATCAAAGTCCCACCGTTCCAAATCAAAAGTCCTCGGAAAAATGTTTTAAGAACAATGAACGGTTCGGATCATTCGTGTGGAACCCAAAAGTGGATCCCCGAGAGCGCTTTGTACATTTTTTGTACAAATTTTTCTGTACCCCCAGATTTATCGATGGAATTATTAGGACAAAGGAGTACTAAATAGGTTGATATTTAGCACGCGCGTGGTGTGAGCGAGTGGGGTAGAAGTTCAGAGTGGGGGTACTTGATGAAGAATTAACAACTCAAGCAAGTCGCCCAGTTCATACGCTCTCTCTCTCTCTCTCTCTCTTGTCTCAGTGGTGTGACTGCTGAAAATACCACACACGCTTCACTTTTTCCCCTCCATCGACCAGAGTAAATTATACGTACAATAATAATGACGTGGGTTTTATTTTGCGCCTTTTTTCGCCTGGTTTTTGGTTACGAATGGATTCCTTCTCGTTACTTTACGCTCTCGTTTAGTTTTTGTTTTTGTTTTTTTAAAATCATATGAGTCATTATATTGTCAGCCGAAAAAAAAAAAACACATTTCAGTGTACGTTTTACACATTTTTAAAATACATTCACAAACTTTTATACAATTTTTATACATTTCAATACACTTTTTAGATTTTAATGACAGTCTATTAGATTGATTTTAGAATTTTACATTTAGGCCTAGTTTTCCAAGAAATATTAGCAACCCAGTTGCTAAAATCATGGTTGATTTTAGCAAATGAGTTCACCAGGTGTTAAAATCATGGTATTTCAAATTTAAAAATGAAGTGGTTCCGTGTATCGTTTTTCGATTTTTTTTCGCACCAAATTAAAGTACTCCTCGTGTACTTTAATCCGGTGTGATAAATTCAAAAAATAATATACGGAAACACTTAATTTTTTTATTTGAAATGTCATAATTTTAGCACCGGGTGAACTCATTTATTTTAGCAACTGAGTTGCTATTTAAAAAAAAAAAAAAAAAAACTAGGCCCGGCTAAGTTTTCCGTTTGATTTTACCTAATATCAACCCAAATTTTAGCACCTAGTGAACTCATTTGCTAAAATCAGAGTTGATTTTAGCAATTAGGTTGCTAAAATCATTTGAAAAACTCAGCCTTTAGTTTAGTTGTTGGAACTCAGAAATTTGGTTTGTTGGTACTCAGAATTTGGTTGGACGAGCCCATATTCGAGTCCTCCTAGCTTTTTATCGAGGCTATGCATTTCTAATGCAATTCACATATAGTAGGATTTTAGCTCCGGTTCTGATATTGGTGCGATGTAACTCCTTACAGATAGTAGTGTGGTGTGACAGAACAATACTTTATGACAGAGGTAATGAGATACCGTACCAGTACTTTCATTTTGGTAAAAAAGAATAGACAAAAACATATTGATTAGATAATGATTGATATTTTAGATCATATCTTTCCGATTGAAAATTACCACTATTGGAATCAGAATTCGTTAATGTCAAGAAAAAAATGATTACAAATTTTTAGATCATATCTCTCTCCCATTAAAAATTACAACTATTGGAATCAGAATCCATTTAATGTCAAGAAAAATATGATTATGAATTATGGCAAATAATACGCAATCAATATAAGTTTTGACTTAATGCTATCGATCATCCAATGTATGAATAACTCATAGAGGAAATTGATCAAGAAACAGTAACTGATTTTATTAAAACAAGAAGACATATCAACAGATTATTATTTCGGAAAAGTAACATAGAAATAGGAATTGCAAACCGATAGACAAGGTTTCTTTAAGATAGATTCACCGCCTCAGACAAGGTGTTTGAGGATTTTACCCATGTCTGTCTATACAAGGGTAATCAGCAATCATAAAGGCACCTTCTGGATCGCAACGTCAAACCGAACTGTATTCTCGTTCTCCTGGAATGAAAAACAGAACAACAAACAAACAATAATAGCTCTGGAATTCTGGATATTTTCGAGTCCACCCAATACTGGAGGAAGGGTCCAACTTATAATAAGAGGGGAATTCAATTTATAATAATGTTAGCTGTGGCCGAGTCTAAAGTCTTAACATGCCCAATAAACGGGCATGCTACCCGACTCGAGCTTCCGATGGACCGTGCACCGATGGGTACGTGGAGCTCACTTTGAGATCCCACAAGAATAATTCAAGATGTTCAAAAATTTTAAAATAATTTTTCAAGCAGCATCGTTAAAAACCAGTTCCATTGGAAAGTGTCGGTACTTCATATAGTCTTTCAATATTTCATTGAGACAGGATCCTATATTTTGAAGGTAACTTGAAAGATTGGATTAAGCATTTTACACTTATCCGATTGAGATGAGTTTTTAAGTGGCATCTCGAAAAATTATTGAACGACTCGGATCATATCTGTGCGATATCGAAATGGGCCTCACAAATCCATATATGCACAACCGTTGGTTCACACAACATTTCGCTTTTGAGAGTCAATTTTCCATTCATTTTCCAACATAACTCCGGTCACGAAAAGGAACACCACCCAAATGGACTAAATAATAATGTGGGAGTTTTACCGGCCGGTACAAATTTTTGGTGGAGTGCACGTCCAACTCCAACCCCCTTTTTCAAATGCATTGAAAACTCTGGGGAATCTCTCGCGCGCCTCACCATGCTCTCTCTCTCTCTCTACTCATCCCACATGGGCACAATCTCTCTCTCTTCTCAACCCCCAAAACTGTATAAAGGTTCTAGAGCACCCTGTGAAAGTGTCTAACCCACTAAAACCTTATAATAGGAAAGTGCACCCCAAAACCTAAACCTAGGGTATCCTATAAAAGTGTCTAAATACTAGGGCACCCTATGAGAGTTTCAAAACCTAAACCTAGGGTACCCTATGAAAGTGCGTAAACCACTAAAACTCTATAATAGAAAAGTACACCCTAAACCTAAACCCTTAAAAAGAGTGACTTACCTTAATAGTAATTAGATGCCTCTTTTCTAGACCTAAAGGTAAAAATCTGTAATAATGTCCAGCCCCATGAGTCATGGACCAATTATTTCACGGTCTTGGGGCTCAACACTTTTATTCACCACACATTATCAGCGTTTCTCAAATGCACACCCTCTGACCTCTATCATTGCTGCCTGCCTATAAAACGATCAATGCATCTAAAAGAACTAGAAACGGAGAGAAACCAAGGCCAAAATCCTATGAAGTGCTTTTCTATGAAAGTGCCTAAATCCTAGGGCACCCTATGAGAGTTTCTAAAGCTAAACCTAGGGTACCTTATGAAAGTGCGTAAACCACTAAAACTCTATAATAGAAAAGTACACCATAAACCTAAACCCTTAAAAGAGTGATTTACCTTAATGGTAATTAGATGCCTCTTTTCTAGACCTAGAGGTAAAAATCTATAACAATGTCCAGCCCCATGAGTCATGGACCAATTATTTTACGGTCTTGGGGCTCAACACTCTTATTCACCACACATTATCAGCGTTTCTCAAATGCACACCCTCTGACCTCTATCCTTGCTTCCTGCCTATAAAAACTATCAGTGCATCTAAAAGAACTAGAAACGAAAAGAAACCAAGGCCAAGGAAAAGAGTAACATACTTGATGCACTCAATTTATTGGTCTCTTTTGGAGATTTCAATTTATTAGGAAAACATCATAATTACACTTGTCTTATTTTTTCTTTCCTCTCTTTACCCTCCAAAACAAATTATGGCATGTACTTGTTTTCAAAAAGTAAGGGGTAAAAGAGTAAATTTATTACTTTTTCCCTATTACTTTTCAATTGGAACAATTTTTGGGGGATAACATAAAGTGCTATTTGGGACCAAAAATTGAGAACTGATAATGTCTCTAAAATTGTTTGATGCATGTATAAATCATGGATTGAATGGTTGTGATTATATGTGTGATGTGTGATGGATAAAGGTTTTAGACATCGCGTAACAGTGCCTGAAGACTATGAAATAATTACTCCGAATCATGACCATGAGCTTCACAAGATCCCATTCCCATCATTTTCCCTTTTTTTTCCCTAAACACTAATAATGAAGATAGTGGAAACTCTTTTTGTTATTCTAATGCTAACTAATGAAGTAAGAAAAAAAAAAACCATGGAATGCGATGATTAAACTGGTAATGGCCGTTGAAAGACGAAAGACAAACCCGAATGGCTTGCTTAAATTATACTATGATGAGAATCCATATCATTTGACCTTTAATTAAATAACCACATACGAGAATCTTGCATTTAGCCTCTTTTTGTGGGGCCAGCAGCAAGTAATAATTCCAAAACCACCTATGATTCTCATCTACTGAAAGAAAATATTTTTATATACCGGGCGAGTATCACATGGCTCAGCCTACGCGGTGTTTGAACGCGCATCCGGATTGTCTAAAAGTGTATTGGATGACCCAAATCAAAACTCTCTCTAGATCTCTCTCTCTCCATAATCCGAACTATTCAAAATTGAAATGAACAATCAGATGTGCCGCGTGCGAATACCATGTGGCACTCGGTCGGCACTCAAAACTCATTCCTACTGAAAGATTGACATTTTCTTTAGTGTCTTATTAACCTCCATTTAATAGGGGGATGATAATAATTATATAATAACAAAATAATTCGGATAACAATACATATTTTATAGATATCAATATAAGGATATTATAATACAAGTTTTCGAATATCTATTCACTTTTTACTTATTATTCTTCACGTATTGGGTGGAGGTTAGCATTTTCCTTTTCTTTATTCTTGGCTATTAATCAAGCTCGTAAGAGTTTTTTTTTTTTTTTTTTAATGAAAAAAGGGTGGAAGGGGGTGACCAGCGTTACAAGCTCCTTTGGACGTGACCATATTAGCTCCCGGCTTGCCTGTGGAATGTCCGGTTCGAGCAATATATAGCTACTGTTAGAGAGGACAGACCATCACCAATTGCTCAGTGCAACTGCAAGAGAATAGCTAAAATGTAATTTTAGGTATTTTACTTAACTGAAAACAAAAAATAAAAATTTCTGCTTAGTTTTGCAAAAGATTTTAGCAACTCATTTGCTAAAATCAACCATGATTTTAGCAAATGAGTTGAGTTGGAAATTTCAAATCACAAAATTAAGTGGTTCCGTTTTTTGTTTTTCGATTTTTTTGGCACCAAATTAAAGTACTCCTCATGTACTTTAATTCGGTGTAAAAAATTCAAAAAACGAAACACGGAAACACTTAATTTTTTTATTTGAAATACCATGATTTTAGCACATGCTGAACTCATTTGCTAAAATCATTTGAAAAACTATAAATGCTAATATAAAAATACCTTAATAACAGTGACTAATCCTAACCACTATTCACAAGCTATCAATTACTGGAGTATCAATTTTGGCATAACTTGTAGAAGATAGCTAGGATTCCATGTCCTGGAGACCAATCTTGTTAAAGCTGAGCTAGCTAGCTAACCTAAGTCCGTAGCTAAAGTTTTCATTATAAAATTTTTACTCTCTCACTCCTCTCCTCTCCTCTCGTCTCACTCATTCATCACATCTCTCAATTAATTTTAAAATAAAGAACAAAAAATATTTTAATAGAGAAAAAATGAAATAGATACTATTGTTAGAGTGTTGAAAAATATGTGAGTAGCTAAAATAAAAAATGTATACTGTTTACTAGCATTTTTCCTTGAAATTTGCCTAACTTGTTGCGCTTGCTCTTAGGGCGGCAAGGCATGACAGGATGTAGAATTTCAATTTTTTTTGTTACGCGTTGAAGAATTCGTAGTACCCCAACTCTTACCCAACCTATCAGTAAAGATTTAAAAAGGCTTAATTGTACGGATGGTCCCCAAAGTATTAGCGAAGTGTCACTTTGGTCCCCCAAATATAAATCGTGTCTATTGAGTCCCCAATGTTAACAATTCGCGTTTAAATGGCCCCCAGAGCTAACTCCGTCCAAATTGACCTTTAAATGCAAGGATATTTTCGGAATTTCATCTCAAACCTCACCATTTCATCTTCAACCTCTAAACCCTAACAATATTCATCCCCATCCGTACAATTAAGCCACAGACCAAAATGGGGTCAACTAAAAAAAAAAAGGAGGAAAAATATACATGCAACCCAAACAAAATCAGTGATTTGGTTTCTTTTCTTTTCTTTTTTCATTATGCGTCTTAAACTCAGTTACTACTCAATAGTCTTTAAAAATTTGCATAGAATTGAACCTAAAAATCTCCAAACAAACAAATTGTCTCGGAGAGAATCCCAAACAACCTCCTTTTCCCTTCTTTTTTCCTTTCTAGTAAGAATTGAAACTGCAAATCCGCATCATACCAAATGTGAATTCCTTTAACGCAATTACGTGGTATTCAAACTTAATTGTCCAGCTCAAACCGCGTTGAAATCGTCCAGCTCAACAACTCCAATGGCGAGATCCGACTTGACCAGACTTCAACGATGATAGCAACGACAGCAACGGCGCCAACATGGGATGAAGAGTTTGAAAAGAAAATCAAAACAGTGAATTTTGTGGGCCTTTGACGGTGTCTGATTGGATCGAGGCGGAGCCGGAGCAGATTGGGACGTCGAGTATCGATACGACGAGTACGATTTGGGATATTGAGGGTGAGACGATGGATATGCAGCTGATTGAGACAATGGGTTATGGATTTATAGGAAGGGAGGAGGAGGTTGGGTTATGGGTTGTGGGATATATAAGGGAGGAGGAGGTTGGTATGAGATTTGAGCCTTGTTTCCCGAAATTGGGATGGGGATGGGGATGGGGATGGGGATGAAATTGGGATGGGGATGGGTATTGTTAGGGTTTAGAGGTTGAAGATGAAGTGGTGGGGTTTGAGATGAAATTCCAAAAATATCCTTGTACTTAATGGTTAATTTGGATGGAGTTAGCTATGGGGACCATTTAAACGCGAATTGTTAATATTGAGGCCTCAATAGACATGATTTATATTTTGGGGACCAAAGCGATACTTCACTAATACTTTGGGGACCATCCGTACAATTAATTCTCCTGATAGCAATTAAACCTAAAAACCTCAGTGTATCTATCACCTTTCTTATACGTGACAAAATACATATTGATTTTCACCCACACCAATGTTGAAAACCATGCAAGTGGGGCAAAGCCTAATATTTGTGTATAAGGTCGTGTGCTTTGGCAAAAAAGCCCAAAACTGGTTTTTGGTTTTGTTTTTATTCATTTTTTTTTACATTATTTAGTTTTGCATAAAATTTTCGTGGTTTATTGATTTATCTTGACGAGACGAATCCAAAAAGTATAAAATTATGGTAAAAACTAAATTTTTTTTTGAATAAAGCCGAAAATAAACCTGTTTATTGGATTAATTTTGGCTTTATTAAAAAAAAAAGTTTGGACCATAATTTTATTCCTTTTGGATTCGTCTCACAAATCAATAAGCCACGAAAATTTGGCGCAAAACTAATAAATGTAAAAAAAAAAATGAATAAAGACAAAACGAAAAAACGAAAAAACCAATTTCTGCTTTTTTGCCAAAGCTTGTAAAACTGTTTGCATATGATAATTCATAACAATTGTCATTTATTTTGCTTTTGATGATTAACTGTTTCTCTAGCATAAAAGTAAATCTGCTTAATTAGAGTATCTCCACTATTTACTCAAATTTACACTCAACTCAAATTTGAGTAAAAATCACCAATCCACTCCTTATTCAAACTCATTACCAAATTTGAGTTTACTCAGAATTTTCACCAAATTTGGTTGAATAAAATCTTTACTCAAAATTTTAAGGCGATTTTCTCCCTCTCAAATTTACAATTATGCCATTAATAAAGTCTTTACTCAAATTTATGTCATTTGCTTTTATCCATTGGAGTGTTCCATATCAAATCAAGTTTTTACTCAAAATTTTTAATTAATTTTGGATAAAAAAATTGAGTAAAGAGTGGAGATGTTCCTATAAGTAGAAGCAAAAGGCTTCTCATTATGGCCTTTTTCATTTGCTATTCGTTTAATTGTTATGAATTTTTCCTATATATTCTTTCCGTGCTGTACTAGTTGATGCAATATCTGAATAGGAGATGTTATAATAAACACGAATACAGAAGAACCAAACAATAAAGCAAACAATACAAGAACACAAGGATTTACATGATTCTACTCAAACACAAAATAAGAATGTACTGCACGGACGAGAGATGACGAGGATTAATCACAATGAATGAAATATATTACTCTACAAAGAACAACAATATCTATAACTCTTTAGAGAGGCCACAATATGAGAAGAATAGCCCGGCTAAAGGACAAAACATCCCAACTCCACCCCTTTCTCTTTTTTGACTCAAACTCAAAATTTGAGTAAAAACCCTTAAAGCACTCCTCCACTCCTTACCCATACCAATATCAAATTGAGTTTTTACTCAAACTTAAACTCAAATAGAGTTAGACTCAAATCCTTACTCAAATTTTGAAGGCAAATTTGACACCTTCATATTTACAGTTTTGCCATTAATGAACCTTTTACTCAAATTTGCACTTGAATTTGAGGTTGCCCATTGGGGTACACAATATCAAATGAAGTTTTTACTCAAATTTGAGTAAAAATATGAGTAAGGGGTGGAATACAAAGTACGGTTTGAAACGCATTGTACGAAACATTTTCGATACTATCCAAACGGACGGAAAAAACCGAGTCAATCTTCCTGTTTCAGTAATTACAGTCAGGACCATTTTTTGAGGTTGATCCGAACCATTCCCGTCCGGATCGTCGTGAGTTTGGTCTAGACCAAAAATACAAAACCTTGAAAAACTGAATTCTAAGCACACTATTCAACAAGAATATATCATGTAATGAAAATGGGTTATGAATCAGCAATTTTGAAGGTTTCCTCGCTTGAAATTTTAGTCCTACTTATTTGAATCTTTTGGGTCAATTTCATTATTCATGTTACAAATTTGTTTGAGCACTGGGGTGACTTAGGGATGGTAATCTTGCCAAAACAATGGTTAACTAAACTGATCGGGTTAACCGATTTTTTGAACTACGGTTATGGGTATGATTATGGTTTTTAATTTGGAAAAATTGGCCGTTTTGGTTTCAGTTTTATATGATAACTGAACTGAAATCAAACCAAACCAAAACCGAACTGCAATAAATTATATGAAAATAACCTAATAAAGTATGTATATGCATGTATCTATATAATAAAACAAAGATTCTTTTCAATAAAATATTCATCACCAAACATATCTACACCCTTCATTCTACAAAATTCAACGGTCCAAAAATATCCCTCTCACAAACTAACTTTTGAGTGGCATTCCCGTAAATACTTCTCATGTTTAAGGGCTGAATTTATTCGAGGGTTGAGATTAAATCTTCAAATTCAAGGGTTGGCATTGATTTGGTTCAAATTTTGAATCAAAATTTACGGGCTAGCTCTCTCTCTCTCTCTCTACTTTCCCAAATGAACAGAAACCTGGGCTTTCACTAGCTTGATCTGTTCTCTCTTCGTTGTTCCTCTCTCTTTTCACACCCGAAGAGTCGAAGAGACGTCTCCACACACAAATCAGAGATTTGTTCTTCGCTACTTCGTCTCCAAGCTCATGCGATCACAGATTGGGTCTCACCGGAGTTCTTCGATACAGCGATCACGGTTTGCTTAGTTCTCCCTTTCTCTTTCTCTACACCTATACAGACACACTTATGTATGCGTAGTATGTGTGTAGTTGAATTTGATTTGTGGTATGTGATCGTGAATTGTTCAAGCAGCTGATTGTTAGGGTGCCAATTTCATTCCTTCCAAGTCGTTCCACCTTCGTAGGGTGCCAATTTTTGTTGTTAGGGTGCCAATTTCGTTCCTGCCAAGTCGTCTACTGTGACGCTCTCTCCCTCCCTTCCTGTTACCCTGTACCTTTTCCGTCCCATCAGAATCATCTCCGACGACGGTCAGAAAATCGGCGCGCGGCTTCTGCGGCCTTATTTTTGGGGTTACAGGGCCCTTGAACCGATGTAATTGCTCCCGTAATTAAATTTTGATAAGCAAGTGTTGAAGAAAAAAGGTTACGAAGCATAGCTGGGAGCTCTTCAAAAATCACAATCTGTCTATGATGATGAAGTTTTCAAGGTGATTCATGTTTGTCAATTTTCATGCCTCTGAAATAGATAACCACGCAGATTTCTGCTCTATTTCAACAATGCATTCCGATATTACCATTCTGGGATGTCATCTTTATTGCCTGTTGTTCAATAACTTTTAGGCACATACTTTTTAACATGCATCATAGATTTTTTTTCTTTTATCGGAGTGACAGCGGGCGTAGGAGAAAATTGCTTTTTTTTTGCCTGCTGCTCTCCACAATTTCTGATTCACCCTCCACAAGTTAGTATTTTTTATTTTTCCAACGGAAGAAAGTTGCTGGATTTGCTTCCAAAGCAAAGTGTTTTTTTGTTATAGAAAGTTTTGACACTTCGGTTTAGAGGTTTCAATCCAAAATCTTTGAATATGCTTCTCAGTCAGCCTTGGCATTTCGCTCACTCAGCCTTAGCATTTTGGTTTGTTGACGATTATTAAGTTGAAAAACTACACAATCAATAATGGTAGAATGTTAATATGTATTAAGCATTTACCCTGCTATGTGTATCCTAATTCCTTTTCGATGAATTCCAGGCCTTGGACTTTGTTGTCAGTGATATACTCCTTGACTATCAACTGGGCTGGATATGGTGGCAGACCACAATATGTGAAATGGGGTAAAGCTCCTCCACATAATTATTCGTAGTCTGGGGATTTTTTAGCATATTTGTCAAACTTAAAATAGTTTATATGGTTTTGTTGTTAGTTGTTCACTTTGTGTTGCGATTTTTGTTGAAATGCCCATCGTCCGGTGCAAACAGGGAGGCTGATTTAGAGTCGTGCTGCCAGCAAGTTGCCCTACCCATCCACCGGTACAAACAGGGTGGCTAAGTTTTGGTTCAAGGTAAGAAGCCCGTAAATACCAATTTTGTTTGATTTGGTTAATCTGTCAAAAAAAAAAGAATCATTTGATTTTTTGGACTAGATTTTGGGGGATGTAATTTGGCATATAGATTGCTAGGAGGTGGGATTACACAACTAACACCTATTTGCTTTGACAAGGCGGATACCTGCTACATGGAGTGATTTGCCCACTGCTCTTCTCTTGCACTCCATATCCTCTAGCAAAACCAGAGCAGTGAGGTAATAACCTGTAATCACATATTCACTCATTGCTCTTTTTTTACTATTTTGGTCAATCCTTAACTTCGGCTTTTAATGTGATTTTTTTTTTGACCTTCGTAAATATAATCCATAATGTGAATGTGATTGTGGGCTAATAGGTCACGCGTTAGTGGGTATAAGTATCTAAATAGCTGGTTTTCGGTTTCTTATTAATGGGTTGAGAGCTAATAGGTTTCTCTCTCTCTCTCTCTCTTTGCAATCAAGGTGTTTGTAAGAATGTATGGTTTCAATAGATTTGGTGGTTCTGTCTCTAATTTTCCATGTATTTGATTTTCTATAACTGGCTCCTCTTGATTTGGTGTGGTCCTGTCTCTAATTATCCCTTTTTTGATGGGCACCAATGATGCCATGACCATAATTTTCAGTGACACAACAAATTGCCAAGACTTATCATTATAGCCTTTGTAAGAGGATATTGGAAGCATGTGAGATAATGCCATGACCATTATTTTTTGTTGAAAGAGAGTGTATTTGGTTTATTTTGTTTTGTGAAATTGGTTAGAGATGTGAGATATCTCTGAGCAAAAATATAGTTTGCTTATAGCCAACAAAGCACCAACACAACTACAAGATTGACATATCCGAGTGGCGAGTGGCATGCTAGGGACTCTCCAAAGTACGTAGGTAGACACTGCAAGTCCATTGAATTTAACCAATTTCTTTTTTCGTAATGCTTTTATTATTATTATTATTTTTTGGTTTTATAAGAATGGTTGTGAATCAATTGTATACTGTAGCTAATACTAAATGGGACCGCTTTTATCCATTTAATTCTGGTGCAGTTTGTCTTCATCCAATCATTTCATTTAGAAACATCATATTGAAACTGAGTTAGAGATTTCCTCCATTTAAGAGCAGCATTTGACTTTTGTTCTTTGTAACTAAAAGGCAAGTTCATCCATAGCCATTTGTCAATTGTGAGGATTGTTATATAGATAGCCGGCTTTGAACTCAACTTTGAGCTTTGTTTTGGCTGATTTGCAATGGTAGTTTTTCATTTTCTCCCTCTTTGATTGTGTTCAGGGATTTATCTTTGTCCATGCAACAAACTCAAGGGCTGTGGAAGAGATAGAGCAATGGAGAAGGAGACATATGCATAAATATCTCTTGGCCCTGATACTTTCTTCAGGGTACCCACAAGTGTTATGTGCATTTCATGCACTTTCAAGGGCACACCATTTTGGTGATTACTCGGTAATCATTTTTCTGTATTCAGCTGTTAAATAGGTTTTAGCATACCGGGTAATAGGTTGCTCATAGCATATTTTTTAAGCACAAAAATGGCCTTTCTTTTGTTAATTTTGTATTTATTATTTTTGCATTTTTGGTGGTTAATATGGAATGCGCATTGAATGTTAAAACCTTGCAACGTGTTTGGATTTTTGGAACCAAAATGCAAAAATAATCGGTTGCTCATAGCATATCTTTTAAGCACAAAAATGGCCTTTCTTTTGTTAATTCTGGTATTTATTATTTTTGCATTTTTGGTGGTTAATATGGAATGCGCATTACCGATCAAAAAAAAAAAATGGAATGCGCATTGATTGTTAAAACCTTGCATGTGTTTAGATTTCGGAACTGAAAGGCCAATGGATCCTGTGCTATTTCAGTTAGGCATGAAAATACCCTCTCTGAGCAATAGGCTCCTACTGCATAACATTTAAGGCTTACACACAACCATAGCCTCTCTTTTGTTAGTTTTGCTTTTGGTTTAAATCGAAACAGTTGTTGCCTGATGGGATTTCGCCCATATTGCTACCAATGTCTTCCTGATTGCATTGGTTTCTCTCAATAACATGAGTTTTAGTCTCTAGAGGGGACATGCCCCAGTTGTTCTCATAATAAATATCGAAATATACAAGATTTGATTAGTTTGGTAGCTTGAATTATGTCTTTCGGCTTCGTTTCAATATGGTAAGCAAGTGGCAAGTTAAGGTGCACCCTGTGCCATTTGCTCTTAATCCTTTGAGCTACATAAGTGTTACTGAAAAAATGGAGCTTTTAATGCTAGCTAGGCTATTAGTAGTAGCTTTTTTGGCAGAAGTTTTAAATTTATTATACTCGAGTTATGCATTTTGGTATGTTTGGTGGTGAGTTAACTGGGGAATGTTGTGCAATTTTTGCTATTATTTTGCTTCGTTAGCTTTTTTGTTTTTCTAAGTGTTGGCCATGATGTAATAGGCATTTTCCTGTTTCTCTTATATCCATTTCAATAACAGTTCCTGTTTCTCTTATATCCATTTCAATAACAGTATTGCTAATAGCTTATTATAGCTTCTATTTTGAAAAGTGCTTCCGCACATGGGCAAACCGCTAGATGAATGCAGTTTTTAATCTCATTTATAAAAAATAAAAAAAAGACTTCCTAGAAAAGTTGTCTTAGTTGGTGGAATGGTAGATAGTTTGATAACTCATTTAGCCGTGTTTAAAACGTGTGGCACCATGCCTGCAATTACTAGAGTGATAAATCCATTTAAAGAATAATAAATCTACTTTCACGACACTTCGATTCGAAGTTGGGTTATTCCAGGGAGGTCAAATGTAAAGAATGATAAATTCATTTAAATTGTGTTTCGAATGTGTTGCGGCGTGCCTTTAGGCACGGGCAATCCTTAGTACACATGTGTTATGCAGCTTTCAATTAGGGTTAATGGTTTGCACCATAGCCTCAGTTCCCCCCCCCCCCCCCCCCCCCCCCCCCCCCTCGCTCTCTCTCTCTCTCAATCTTGATTTTGTCGTGAACGCTTTGGTGATTTTGTCTTTGTGTTTGAAACATGGATTCCCTTTGTGTTAATTTCATTTATTTTTACATTGTTCTAAATTTGTTATCCGCAAGATTACGGTTGGGAGATTAAAAATGTTGACTATTGATGCAGGGAGCCTTATCAACAACAGAAAATGACGTACAACAATCAATCACAAACTTGATAGGTTTAGAACAACGCACTCTAGACTCTTTTTCATTCAATAATAATTAACTTATAGTAATGTCACTCTCTAGCTATTTTTATACTAGAAAACTAAAACCAAAAAGGAAACAACAAAACAGGAAGCTGAATCCTGGTGAGTTGAGACTTGATAATTACCAAAAATAAGAAACATGCCAAAAGTAAGCGACATTACAAGAAACTTCCTAAATGCTAAAATAATAAAAAGAAAATAAAATATAAGGTAACAAAGTTAGCCCTAATTCTTCTTAACCAAGCAACTTACAAAATAGGAATATTAGAAAACTAGGAAAATACTTCTAGAAAATCTTTATTAAAATAAAACTTTCATTCTAAAATACTAATACTAAGATAATAAAATATAATTCCTATATCTATAGAATTATAAAATATCAGCCTACATCATTCTCCTCGGCTTGAAGAAACTCGTCCTCGAGTTTATATAGTTGAATTCGCCGAAACTTGTCCGCAACAATCTTGTGCTTCAAATGAATTTTTCCGAAGCCTAACTTCAAAGAAAAATCTTTTGAAAATTAGAGAAGCAACACGAAACACATGATTTGTTGCTTTCAAAGTCTTCGATAAATTTTCAAAATGGATCAATTGATTCATTATTCTTGTCAATTTCACCATCTTCAAGCTTTTTATAAAAATCAAATCTAATTGATTCTTCTGCATAAATTTCCAACAACGCTAACAATATTGTAACCATTTTTTTGATTTTTTTTTAATTTTCTCCTTTCGTACTTATCTCCACCTATTCTTCGTCAAAAACTTACTCCAATCCACTACTGGGTCTAGAATAATATTTGAAGTAAAAGGTCACTCAATGGTAGCCTTATCCACCGCATCAACCTCTAGGATTTGTTATGGTGTCGTGTCTCCTTGGAACTCAAGAAAGTTGGTCTTTAAACCAGATTCCCAAAGTCTTTGATCATGATTTGAAACCCCGACTGCCCTTGTGCCCTTCAGTTGATGGTTACCATCCAAAGGTTTGGTTTATAGAAACGTCATCCGACAACTCCTCATCTTTCGGACACCGATGTTGAATCAAACAACGGCGAGGTAAATTTGCAACTTCTAATGCCTCCATGCGTTGGGTGAGCGACCCAAGCTTTGCTTTTATTCGCCGCAACCCTTCCTCCATTCGAGATTCTCGAGCAAAATCATTTCGTTCATAGACCTTTTTGACAAGGGATTATTACCTCTAGGTCTAGAAAAGAGATGTCTAATTACCAATAAGGTAAGTTATTTTTTTTAATTACCACTAAGGTAAGTCACTCTTTTTTGGAGTTTAAGTTTATGGTGCACTTTCCTATTATAGAGTTTTAGTGGTTTAGACACTTTCATAGAGTACCTTAGGATTTTAGGCACTTTCATAGGGTACCCTAGTCGTAGGGTACCCTAGTCATAGGGGTACCCTAGAGTTTAGGTTTATGGTACACTTTCCTATTATAGGGTTTTAGTGGTTTAAGCACTTTCATAGAGTACCATAGGATTTTAGGCACTTTCATAGGGTACCCTAGGATTTTAGGCACTTTCATAGGGTACCCTATGATTTAGGCATTTTTATACGGGCTGGAGAGTTAATGGGAATTTTTCAGAGTTGGGCTTGACCTGATGGTAATTATGGGATCCAAGGGTGACTTGATGGTAAATGTCCCTTTTGACAATAACTGTCTGACCTCCTTGTCCACCTCGAACTCCAGCACGTACTTTGGCCATAGTCAGGATTGGAATTCCTCGTCCAACTCGACCTCCAGCACGTCCTTTGGCTTTGGCTAGGATTAGAACCTGAGTTCTGATACCAACTGATGCAACGAGAAATCTCCTTTACAAAATGTTGACGGTTGATTTTAGTGAAAAACCGAACCAACTGGTAAAAAGAAAACCAGCGATTGTGGTTTTAGTTATAAGTTTTGGTTTTGGTTTTGGTTTTTCTTTTACATATTTTTACCGTTCAGTATAGAAAATCAATATTGTTTTCCCATTAAGCAAGACGCACGCTTTTAATTACCATAAGGTCAAGTTGGGAAGTAACATTACTTTTTTGCCCCTATAATTTAAAACAGAAACATATACATCTCTCTCTAACACCGCCAACAACCATATAGCACTTGCAACGCTCGCCAACCGACGACCTGCCTTTTTCGACCGTTTTCAACCTCTGACGACCACCACCCTTCGCTTGCCGACCAACGGGTCAATTTCTGACGATCGGTGACCTTGGATTGCTTTGTTCTCACTCCCGAAATGATTGGGTTTGAACTGTTTGATCCCAATCAACTGGGAGAAATGCTCGGATCGTGATTTTATCTTTTTTTTCTTCTTCACCTCTAATCTACATCCTGCAAGTTTTGAGTTCAGCAACGGCTAATCAGGACTGAATCCCTTCTTCATTCTCACAATGTGAATTTTAAAATTTTTAAGAATATTTATTTGCGAAGTTTTTAAAATTCCCTTTCAAATACACATCAGATTGAATCCTCGACGCATCAAAGCAAAAGGCTATGATGAAGTCCATGTGTATCTCCCGTGCCAAGTCCACGTGGATCTCATATCAAATCCATGCGAATTTGTATATAGTAGAACAAATCTATGTGAATTTGTATAAGGTAGAAGAAATCCATGTGAATTTGTGTACATTTACTTATGAATTTGAATTATACCAAGTTATTTTGGAAACAAACAAGTGTACATTCCACTTGTGAAGTTGCAGAAGTTCATAGGGATCTCAGGATCTCCCATGCCAAGTCCTTGTGGATCTCAGGATCCATGCCAACTCTGTGTTTTTATTCATTTTATCGAGACTTGATCGTAAAGTTTCTTTAAAATTTCATAAGGTTGGAAAAATTTGTAGCCTGTGAATTTTTAGAAATTCCATTTTTAAAGATTCCATGGTCCACATCTCCTCTGTTCTTACGAGAGCCTATAAGATCTTACCTAAGTTGAAATTTAGTGATTCCATGGTCCACATCTCCCTTATTCTTACGAGAGCTTATGAGATCTGACCTTAGTTGAAAATTCGCAATGATTGCACCTCATAATATACATCTAAGTTTGGGGAAGATCGGTTTGACAGTAGCATTCTGTCGCCGTTCATTTTGGTCTTTGAAGAGAAATGCATCTGAGCTGTGGAAGATCTCAGCGGAGTATGCCGTTCATTTTCTCTGGCAGCTGCCAGCGAAGATGAGGGAGACAAGTTTGGAGGAGAGAGAGTTGAGGTCGTCGGTGCATTTGGAGTAGGGATGGAGAAACAGTGAAGTTTGCAAAGGAGAAAGAGAGCTATGGAGTTCGCTTGAAATTTGGGGGTAATTTGGACAGAAATTCTATTGACATCCCCACGCGTGTTTCTTGGGGATGGGCTGTACCTAGCGGTGCATTGGGTCTATTTTCTAGACCGGCCGGTAAATCCCTCTTGGTTTTATTAAACCTGACCGGAACTGAACCATTGCCATCCCTAGACGGGGCCATCCCTAGACGGGGGTTGCTGCTGTGCAGCTTGGGCACAACAGCTGTTGTGCGCAATCTGAGCCGCCCGTTACTTGGATGGATGACCCAGATTTCAAACAAGCTATTCACGCAAATAGTTCTCTTATTTTGTTTGAAATCTGGGTCGTCCATCCAAGCAACAAACAACCTAGATTGTGCACAACAGCTGCTGTGCACAAGTTGGAAATAATTCATTCTACTCTCATACATTCACTAAAACCCCATTTAGCATGGACAACTTGTGTATTGTGTGTGGTCCAAAAAAAAAAGAAAAAAAATTAAGAGAAACTCATAAGTACTAACTTGAGGAAGAGGGGGATACACGTGTACAACAAATCCCTTGTTTGATTCTTACACTAATTACAAGCCCAAGCATTGGATACAAAGTTTTGGTCACTCTAAAGTTTCACATTCTAAACTTTCTATCTATCACTATCAACTAGTATGACCAGTATATTAACACTCTTGCCTTAACTTAATCGGAGCCCCAATCGGGGAATTTGCGATTAGTTTTTCAGATTAGTCAACGTGGCATAAGTTGACCAAGACATCTCCAAGAGAAACTCATACTAACTTTAAGGGTAAATTTCACTTACCTCCCCTGAGGTTTCTGACAAATACAGAGACCTCCCTCATACTTTCTGAAATTTCACTGCCCTCCCCTACTTTACAAATTAATTGGCAGATACCTCCCTTGCCGTTAAAAAATGCCTAACAGTGTTAACTTTGATGGTGAAATACCATTAATGCCCTTGAATTCAAACTTTACTTTATTTTTTCCCTTGTTTGAGTTTATATTGCATAAATTTTTTGAAAGACATGAAAAAGTAACTAAATTATTTACTTTTTTTCTCAGAACTTTCTTTTCTTTGACTCAAAGTTATTAATTTTTTTTAATTTTTTAGTTCCCATTAGATATATTTTCACATTTTGATAATAAAAACCATAGTATTAATAATCACTTAAGCCCACTACTTGCATTGGTAGTTTTATTATTTTACTTTTTTGATTTTTTTTAGGTTTCTTTTTCTTTCTCTAAATCTAAAGCTCTAACTAGACTCTTTTTCTTCTCTATAATTTTAAATATTTTACCTACTTGCGCTCTTCTTTTTTTTTTTTTTTGGGCATTAGAGGTAATATCTAAAAAAAAACTATAAGCATGAAATTTTTTGGATAATTTTTGTAGACCAATTCAAGGATCCCATTGAGGAAAAAAATAGTATAATTTTTTTACAAAAGAAAACTCATTAATACATTATTTTTTGCGTGCATAATGCAAATGCAAGGTTCTAAAAAATAATGGATAGTTGTCCCATAATAATAATTTTCAAATTATTTTTTAAGACCATTATTACCTCTAATGCAAAAGAGAGAGAGAGAGAGAGAGAGAGAGAGAGAGAGAGAGAGAGAGAGAGAGAGAGAAGAAATGGGAGTCTAGTTAGAGCTTTAGATTTAGAGAAAGAAAAAAACCCAAAAAAGTAAAACAAATAAAACCATCCAATGCAAGCAGTGGGCTTAGTTGATTATTGATACTCTTGTCTTTATTATCAAAATGTGAAAATGTATCTTATGAGAACTAAAAGATTTAAAAAAAAAAATTGAGTCAAAGAAAAGAAAATTCCAAAAAAAAAGTAAATAATTAAGTTACTTTTTCACGTCATTGAAAATTTTTATGCAATATAAACTCAAATAATTAAGAAAAAAAAAGTCAAGTTCAAGGGCATTAAGGTCATTTTACGAGCAAAGTTAACGCCGTTAGACAATTTTTAACGGCAAGGGAGGTCTCTGACAATTATTTTGTAAAGTAAGGGAGGGCAGTGAAATTTCAAAAAGTGTAGGGGAGGTCTCTGTATTTGTTAGAAATCTCAGGGGAGGTAAGTAAAGTTTACCCTAACTTTAAGGAAGTGGAAGAGTATTATAACCTGATTTCAGCCCAATCTAGCAGGTACGTGAGACGTAATTTGCGATTAGTTTTTTAATACACTTTCTCGCAAAAAACCAAATTCTCTCTATTAAATGAACAAAATGAAAATTTTCCACTTAGGTCATGATTTATGCCTGCGCGTGGGGCCATATGATGAGGATGGAATTCAGTCGAATAATAAATCTTAGATTTTATGCTTATTCCATTGCAGTAGCTAAATAAATAATGATAAAGTACTTCTACTAGATTTCATGCCTTATGCCATGGACCCTACAATGAGAGTTAATGCGTATCTAAGGGCCAACTAGGACCATCAAGACGTAGGGCATTGTTTTTTTACGACAAAACGGACGAGTACCACGTGACAATACCCGTCGCGCATCTCGATCGTTCAAAAGCATTTTGGACAGTCCGAATTTTACCGGTAGGAATATGTTTAAAATTCAGACTGTCCAAAATATCATTAAATAGCTATATTGGGGCGTTGCGGGTACCACGTAAGGCACCACATGATATGTGGTACCCATTTGCACCAAATTTTTTCTCATTTATTACAATCACCAAACAGTTAACATGACGATAAGACTTCAAGCATACATTGAGTGGATTTTGTGGGACGTCGGGTCGGGTTTGCTGTTGTGCAGCCTGTGCACCGCACTTGTTGCGCACAATCACAGTCGTCCACAAGTATTTTTAACGGTTCGGATTGAAACCAAATTGTTCGCCTGAACAGTTCCTCTCTTTTGTTTAAAATCTAGGCCGTCCATCCAAGCAACGGACGGCCCGAATTCTGTGCAGCAGCTGCTTTGCAGCCTGTGCGCAGCAGCAACCCCAGGTCTCTTTTCATGTGTGAACAGGGAGAAGGGGATCCAGCAAGCTGCTGCGCCATCTATTCGGGCCTTGCCCCACCGCTTAATTATGCAATCTGAACCGTTTAATTATAGATCTCGACGAGCCCTAAGTGACGTAACAACTCTGAAAAAATTCAAGTAAATCAGCAACTCAATAAACAAACCACGTTTTTCTTCAATAATTGAACAAGTATCATTTCAATAATACACAACGGAATAATTTGGTTTCTGTTCGCTAATGAAATGATGTCCGATCTAAATAACCTTTATAGAGAGCACAAAAGTTTGGGCCATTTTTGTGCCCTCAGGTGCAGCATGCCCATGTGTCCGTGCGATCATAGCATTTTTCTCAAACTATATAAACCTAAATGTTTCAGTCATAAGTAATAACATGTTCAGAGTTCCAATCTTACCCAACCCAGCTACTATGATACTCCTACATACAAGAAAACAACACAAGCTATTTGGAGCTTTATAAAGAAAGGACTTGACTACGGGTACAGAAAATTTGGGTACATAAAATGTACAAATGGCTTGTGGGGCCTATTTTGGGTCCCACACAAAAAATCCGAACCGTTCTTTAATTTTAAAATAATATTTCAATTGACCTTGCAAAAAATCAACTCAATTGGATTTGTGTAACTGGTTGATCCAAATTTCAAGTTTTTATTTTGAGTAGGATTCTAAATGAAAACTTGAAATTTAGATCAACGAGTTATGCATATCTAAATGAAAACTTAAAATTAAGGAACGGTTTGGATTATTTGTGTGGAGCCCAAAAGTAGACCCCAAAAGCCATTTGTACATTTTATGTACACCAAACTGCGGTACCCTTGGGATTTTCCATAAAGAAAAGGAATCAAAGATCCTTTCATGCGATAATCTCATTGAAACAATCCCTCATGTGATATATAAAACCCACCATGGTTCCATCCAAACTATTACTCCCTCCGTCTCAATTTGCTTGCTCCTTTTGGAGAAGTGAGTTTTTATGGGGGAATGACGGGATATTTAATTGGATTTCATTTTCTCAATTTATCCATATTTAATGCTTGGTTGACATGACACTTAAGTACAAAAAAAAAGGGCAAAAGAGTAAAGTTGTACAACTTTTTTATGTTTACTTTTCAAAGTGGATATTCTTTTTGGGACATCCAAAAAAAAGAACAAAGGACCAGCAATTTAGGATGAAAGGAGTATTTTTTTAGGTATTTATTTGTACGTGATTGATGCAATCAACTAGCTCAATCGAAACATGTATCCTTTGAATGAACAGTACTGTCTTACTAATAATGAACAGTTCGGGTTTAACCACCAATTGCTCTAAAAATAAATATGACTCGATCTAATATTTACAGATGTCCTATCAACTTGATTTTTTATATAAACGATTTACACGTTGAGATCTTTAAAATAAACCACTTTGATAGTTAAGTGAGATCATCGTAAATCTTCTTTTACGTCACATGAGGGATCATCACATGAAAGATCATGTGATATCCTTATTCCTGAAGTAAGGGAAAGGAAGGTCAAATGACCATACATGACTTGATTGACTTCCTCTCTGAAGCAATTTTTGCAAAACTTCTTTTACCTATATCCTTTTCCATGAAATGAACTGAACCTAAGGAAAGCCTATTGAGAATTTTCCCCACTCCTTTCTTCTTTCCTACCAAATCCAAGTATCTGCCATCAGTTTTTCTCCAAATAATACAACAATATTGCTTCACGATATATAATTTCACCCGTCCAAACATTGAAAATGCTTTGTTGCAAAAAAAAAAAAGCCTTATACGAAGGATTGACATCTCTATACCCTTTCTGTAATACTCATGGACTTAACAGCAAAGCTCTGACTTATTCGAAAACTTCCACCAACTCACCTGAAAACCCTGAACATTTGGCCTTGGTGATATGAAATCCTACAACACGGTTATTTTCAGCTGAAACTACAACATGCTCGTACAGGCTGCTTCTTTCGCCTTCTGAAATCATAAACACGAAGGAACAGAAACAAATGGCAAGGTTTAATAAATAAAGTGACGGAACCCAAAAATGGTAATCTGCAAATAAGGGTCAGAATCGGCTTACCCTGGAAATGTTGACAAATGAATCAAGGGTTTTGAGAGCTTTGCCAGACAGCAGTGTTTCACGAGCCAGAACCACTCCATCGGCTAGAGAGTTTACAAGTCCACTGACCAAGAGGGCTGCTGCCGCATTTAGCACCTAATTTATTGATTTGGTCAAAAGAAAATTACTGAAAGTGTGAAATGACCCAAAACAACAAAAAACCCAGAAACTAATCTTTTTAACATGCTGAGTATGTTGAAAATAAAATTAGCTCCATCAATCAAACAAGGTGAAAAAGTTCAAACTGAAACACAAAATGGAACTCTAATATTTGTGGACATTTTAGTTTAATCAGAATATGACATCCGCTTATTTTGAAAGCAGAACGTTAATCCTTAGTATATTTCTCTGTAATTCAAAGAGGATAAATGAATATTGGACACGGATTCAATAACGTAATTAACTCAGAGCTATGAATAGTACAAAGCATTAAGGTATCATACTTGACGATATACAAACTCATCCAGAATTCTGCGAAGAACACACTGACTTATTCACTTCCACTGTTATGGACACATGGCCCCGAGAGAGAGAGGAAACTTACTAGCGCGTCAGCAATGGACCCTTTTTCTCCTGACAGTACACGCTTTAGTACCTCGGCATTGTACCTCGGATCTCCACCCCGCAAACTATCCAGCGTACAACGAGGGATTCCAAACTCCACTATCCAATAACGACATTGTTTTAGTCAAAATGCACAATTCTTGAGTTCAATGTTCCAAAACTTAGAAGAATACAACTTGGGACAAAATGATTGCAATGAAGGAACATTGTTGCCAAGCTTCCTGGGGTGCATCATTACCTTTAATTACCCGCAGACATGTGCTTTAGAAATATAAAAAAGTTTTCCAGAAAAAAGAAAATTGTTAAATCAATTTAAAGGTAGAACCGTAGAAGCAAGAGATTTACACGGATCAAATGAGAACTTTTCGATCTTGTCTGAGGTAACATCAAGGACTAATCCAGGCCCTGTCCACGACATTATAAACGTATGATTCTCTAGTCAGATGACAAAAGTTTAAGCACAAAATGAGGATAGAAAAATAGGAGGAACAGAATATAACAATAATGGAGTTGAACTATTAACTAGCCTTAGCTTATAACAACTAACTAAAGGTGGCTTACCAAGAGGACTCATTTCATCTAGGCCTTCTGAGTGAACGACCAATGCCCTTTTCATGCCAAATCTTTGAAGTGCTTTTGCCATTTTATAGACCTGACCAAGGAATTAAAAGAAAACCCCTTTCAGAAATGTAAAGAGGAAACACATCTAAGAAACACCTGCAGCAAGTTACAGAATGCATATCCTCACCTGCACAAAAATGAATCAGAAATCAAAGGCACGACAACATCTCTGCATAAAGCTGTCCAGAGATGTTAAAAGAAGCATATAGTTTCAGGTTGGTTTTAAATCCATCTGGCTTGAGCTACAAGACACTTATCCTACTCATAAGTCAGGTCATCTAACGATGGATAGAGGCAAAAACTCAGCCTCGTGAGATAAGACGTCTCCATCCAAAATGAAGGGGAAGTTGGATTACTCCGATGATAAGATAAACAACTAGTCTGCCGATGTTGCATCCAGTTGATGATACAATGTTTTCCCAAATATGTTCACCAAGAGAAATACTTCAGACATCCACTTTCCCTCTATGTGACACTCCAAATGGCAGCATTTAATAAATCGGTGCATGTACCTGTTGGGGGGAGTAACATTCAAGGGAGTTGGGCTTCAACCCTCTATTCAATGTACCTATTGCCACAAATTTTATACTAGTTGTAAACATGATGTTAGCTTGAAAATCCAAGAAAGCACTTGGAATTATAATTGGGGGAAAAAATTTATTCGTCTCTGGAATGTTGTTACAATCACAAGAGATGTGCTGAATGAACATATTGTCCTGAGTCATAATTCATAAGCATTTCAGCATTTACAAGTTCATAGCTTTCTGTATGAGATGCCAAACTTACACAATCAGCAAGAGGATCAGAGGAATATTAAACACGAGTCACCAGAAATAATTTAAGGTACAACCAACCCCCAACAAAGAAGCATAAATTGCCATTTTGAAACTTGGATGGCAAAGAGGGAGATTTCTAATATTGGTAGAATCAATGGATATAATAACCTACCAGGTCTTCCTTGTACACGCCAACAACAGCATAAGGTACTCGTGCAGGATTCAGCATAGGACCCAATATATTGAATACAGTTTTCACTTTTAGCTTTTTTCTCACTGGACTGACAATCTTCATCGCTGGATGGTAAATGGGAGCCATCATAAATCCAATTCCAGCTTCTTTTACGCACCTTGTTATCCCCTGATACCATATAAATAAGAATCACAAAACAAGCATACGAAAAAGTGAATGAACGTGCTATATTACTCATAAGAACTCGCTGTTTGTGGAGACTCCAGAGGTCTTACAGTTGCAATTTGTAACCTAAGCCAGAACCCGCTTCCTAAGTCTAACAAAGAGTAGTGCCAAGCTAATGTAGTTATCATCTTTTGAGAGGGTTAGAATGGCTCATTTGACTTGTTCTAATTCCGAAGTCGAAAATTCAAAATTCCTGAATCTCTATTGGATGCTAAATGAGGCAGCCTCGAGCAATCTAAGCAAATATAGATACTGTTACAAGGTCTTAGAACTCAACCCCAAAAACTAGCTCATGAAGTGAGGGTGCCCTCTCACTTATATCACTTGCAAATCCAGACCGGATGTTAGTTTGTTAGAATATGTTTTGTCCCACATTGGTTAACTATGACTTGTAATGAGTATATGCATAATATAAATAACACTTCTATGTGTTACGGTTAATTAACACATTAACACTTCTCTTCTCTTTCTCTCTCTCCCAAACAACATGGTATCAGAGCGTAGTCTTGATCCACCATAGCCGCCACTGTCAACCACCACCAGCCACCACCCACAACCACCACTGCCACTGCCACTGCCGCCCACACCCAGCCTTCCTCTCTTTCCGTCGTCTTCCCAAATCAGCCCTAATCGATCCCAAGCCAAACTCCAATCGACCATCAATCAACCTTGTACGACCCTGTTCGACCACCAGAATCAAAATCCAGTGACTTTCGATCTCTGAAACCTCACGATATACACTACCCAGTGACTTTCGACTACTCAATAAACCTCAACAGACCTTCAAAACCCCTGAAACTGTTAGAAATTCTAACCTACGACTCAAAACCTGTTCAAAACCCTAACCCACTACTCGTTACAGTGATTTAATCCTTTAAACTCGAGTCTAGTGCTCGAAACCCTAAACCTAGCCCTCAATCGATCATTCAAAACCCCAAAACGATACCTTCATCACGTTTTCCAGACACAATCGATGCTGCAAAACCCAAGGTCAATCTTCATATCTCGATTTAGATTGGAAATCTCTGATTCTGTTTATTCTCTGTTCGGTTCTTGTTCGATTGCTGGATGCACTGCTGTTCTGGGATTTTTTTAATTGAAAGGTGATTCGATTCTTGTTCAGATTGGATGCAAGTAGCCTCTTTTTGGTCGAAGTTTTAGTTTCAGTTTGACATAGTTGGAGTTCTTTTAGTGGTGGCTGTCTGGTATCCGATTATACTGCTTATTTGTGGAGGCGTTCATCCCGTATTCTGCTGGTCTATTCTCTGGCTGATATGCTCATGACTTATGGTTGTCTGATTGCTGCTGCTATGCTACTTTTCTACGTAGCTTATCTGCATCGATTGTCTCTTGGTATGATCATCAGTTTTTTATTATAGTTGTTGATCATTAGCTTTGGATTTGTCCTCTTGTATTTGGGTGATTGTTGACTGCATCCTTATTATTGGACTGGAGCTTCTCCACTGCTCTTTGTGATGACTTCCAGTGCTTCCTCTAGTTCGGTTTCTAGTTCGGTCACTAGTTCAGCCTCTAGTGCCCCTGCTGATGTTTCTCACTGCTGGTCTCCTAACATGTTGTCCATCACTGCTATTCGTTTGAATGGCAAGAACTATGCTACTTGAACTAAATCTGTTGAGACGTATTTTTTGGGCTCCAGGCAACATGATTTTCTCACCGCTGATCCTCCTACTGACTCTACTACACTTGCAAATTGGAATATAGAGGATGCACAAATTCGCCTTAATTTGTGGAATAGTATGGAGCCTGATATTAGTGGTCCACTAATGTTTTTGGACACTGCTAAACAGGTTTGGCGACGAACTCAAGAGTTATATGCTGGGGTTAATAATCTGCGTCGGACTTTTGATTTGTATCAGAAATATTTTTCTCCGGGCCTTGGTGACTCTTCTTTGGAGACATATTATGCTAAGTTCAGCCGTGTTTGTGAGGAGCTCAATATTTGTCAGCCTCTTTCTACCGATATTCAGGTTATGCGTCGACAGCGTGAGTCTCTTAATGTGACTCGCTTCTTGAATGGTTTGCCTAAGTCTTATGATCCGATTCGTTCTCAGTTGCTAGGAGGTCGGAGTTACCTTCTCTTAGTGAAGTGTTCAGCCGCCTTCGTCAGGCTTTTATATCTGATACTGGTTCTGTCTCTTCATTGCCTTCTGATCAGTCTGCTTTAGCTGCTTCGGTTACTAGTGGCCCTCCTTCCCGTGGTTTTGGTCGTGGTGGTCACGAGTCCGGAGGAGGGGCACGTGGTAGTTTTGGTCGTGATTGTAGCCAAGGTGACCGTGTTTCTGATGGTACAGGTCGTGATTCCAGGCATACAGGTCAGCAATCAGGGGTTATTGGACGTGGTCGAGGTCGTGTCCCTCGGCATTGTACTTATTGCAAGGGGAATAATCATACAGTTGATTGTTGTTGGATACTTCATGGCCGCCCTTCTGCACATCAGGCTACTATATCTGAGCACGATAGGGTTCAATTCACCGGGTCGCCTAGCTCTGCTTCGCGTGTGGTTACTATTTCAAAGGATGAATATCATCGTCTCACATCTATGCAGACATCTCATATGCCATCTTCCTCCACTGCTACATTTGCTCAGACAGGTTCTTCCTTTGCTGGCCTTGCTTCTCATTCTCCATGGATCATTGATTCTGGTGCAAATGACCATATGACTAGTACTTCCACTGTTTTGTCTGGCTCTCGTCCAATAGGCCAGTGTTCTCATGTTACCTTAGCTGATGGATCAACTTCTCACATAGCCGATTTGGGTTCCGTTACTTTAAATTCATCACCTTCTTTGGACTCTGTTTTCCATGTTCCTCGTTTTCCATATAGTCTTATGTCTGTCAGTAAGCTTACTAAATCCTTAAATTGTTCCGTCACATTCTTTCCTGGTTATTGTGTTTTTCAGGATCTCAAGACGGGGAGGAAGATCGGTGGGGGTACTGAGCTTGGTGGTCTCTATTACTTTACTGATGACGAGCTATTGCCTCCTGTTGCACTCCAGTCCTCTGTTTCTCCATACCAACATCATTGTCGCCTTGGTCATCCATCTCTCCAGAATCTTAAACGCTTAGTTCCGTCTTGCAGTCGTGTCAATAATTTACCATGTGAAGTCTGTCAATTTAGTAAACATCACCGTGTTTCTTTTTCTCCTGGAGTAGAGAGTCGTGTGTCGCGTCCTTTTCATTTAGTTCATTCAGATATTTGGGGTCCTATACATGTTCCGTCACGCTCATGATTTCAGTATTTTGTCATTTTTGTGGATGATTATTCCATGCTTACTTATGTTTATCTTATGAAAGCACGGTCTGAGTTGTATACCATTTTCAAATCTTTTTATCAAGAAATAAAAACTCAGTTTGATGTCCCTATTCGGATTCTTCGTTCTGATAAAGCTGCAGAATATTTTCGTACCATTTTATCTGTTTTTCTTGATGACCATGGTATTATTCATCAATCTTTTTGTTCTCGAATACCCCAACAGAATGGTGTTGCTGAACGTAAGTTGCATCATATGTTAGATGTCGCCTGTGCACTTTTGTTTCAGCACCAAGTTCCTAAATCTTTTTGGAGCGATGTTGTTCTTACTGCAGGGTATCTTATTAACCACATGCCATCAACGGTCTTAGGGGGTCAAATTCCATATGAAGTTTTGTTCCCTGGTCATCCCTTGCATTCTCTACCTCTTAAGGTTTTTGGTTGCACATGTTATGTCCATGCTCTTGATCATGGGCAGGATAAACTGGATCCACGATCCATTAAGTGTGTATTTCTTGGGTACTCTCAGACCCAGAAGGGATATAAGTGTTACTCTCCGTCTCTCCGGCGTGAGTTTGTGTGTGCTGATGTCACCTTCAATGAGTCCTTGAGTTTTTTCCGGTCTTCTACCCCAATGGATCCGTCTCATTATATACTCACATCGGTTCCATCTTTACCTGCCCCTATGCCCCCAATGCAGGTATATACTCGTCGGCCGAAAGTTCCGTCAGCTCCATCTCCGCCCCCGCCCATCTCATCCGCCTCGTCGCAAGATCCTGAGTCGCCGCCCTATTCAGAACCAACGCCACCACCTTCTCCTGATTCCCTTCCTATTGCTCTTCGCAAAGGTACTTGTGCTTGCACTTCTCATCCCATTGCTCGTTATGTTTCTTATGCACACTTATCTCCCTCCCTTCGTGCCTTTGCAACTTCTGTTTCGTCCATTTTTGTTCCTACTACTGTCTAGGAAGCCTTATCTATTTCTGAGTGGAGGATGGCTATGGAAGATGAGATGTCTGCTCTTCACCATAATGGCACTTGGGACTTGGTATCTCTTCCGTATGAAAAAACCACCATAGGGTGTCGCTGGGTGTTCACTGTGAAATACCATCCAGATGGGTCTGTTGAGCGCTACAAAGCCCGTCTTGTTGCTAAAAGTTATACTCAGACTTATGGTGTTGATTATGCTGAGACATTCTCTCCCGTTGCCAAGCATGGGTCTGTTCATATTCTTCTCTCTCTTGCTGCTAATCTTGGTTGGCCCTTATTCCAATTAGATGTCAAAAATGCTTTTCTGCACGGTGACCTTCACGAGGAAGTCTACATGGAGCAACCACTAGGGTTTGTTGCTCAGGGGGAGCGTAATCGGGTATGTCGTCTCCGTAAAACATTGTATGGCCTTAAGCAATCTCCTAGAGCTTGGTTTGGCAAGTTTAGCGATGCTGTTTTGAGATTTGGCATGCGTCGTAGTGAGTCGGATCATTCTGTTTTTTCTCACATCGGCAAGGGGAAAAGTATTGTTGATTGTCTATGTGGATGACATTATCATGACTGGTGATTATCAGAAAGGTATCAACGAGTTGAAAACCTTCCTACAACAGCAGTTTTATACCAAGGATTTGGGAAAATTGCAATATTTCTTAGGCGCTGAGGTGGCACCCTCTAAAGATGGTATTAGCTTGTCTCAGAGAAAATATGTGTTGGATATTTTACAAGAGACTGGACTATTGGGAAGTAAACCTGTTGAGACCCCCATGGATCCTAACGTGAAACTATATGTTGACCAGGGGGAGTTACTCCCTAATCCAGATCAATATCGCCTCTTGGTTGGTAAGTTGAACTATGTTACCATCACATGTCCTGATATTTCCTTCGCAGTTAGTGTGGTGAGTTAGTTTATGTCTGCACCTCGTCTTCCACATTGGGAAGCAGTTCTTAGAATTGTGAAGTATCTTAAGGCTCATCTAGGGCGTGGTTTGTTTTATTGAGCAAGTGGACACTTGCGTGTTGAGGCATTCACGGATTCTGATTGGGCAGGGTCTCCATCTGATAGGTGATCGACCACAGTTGGAAATCTTGTCAATTGGAAGAGTAAGAAACAGACTGTTGTTGCTCGATCTAGTGCAGAAGCCGAATACCGAGCCATGGCTCATACTACATGTGAGATTGTGTGGGTGCGCTCTTTCCTTGAGGAAATAGGATTCAATGTGCAGTTGCCTATGAATCTATTTTGTGATAATCAAGCAGCAATCCACATTGCATCTAATCCAGTTTTTCACGAGCGGACTAAGCATATTGAAGTCGATTATCATTTGGTTCGCGAGAAGCTGACAGTTGGTGTGATTGCTACTCCCTTTGTGTCTACCGGCGCTCAGTTAGCTGATATGTTTACTAAACCATTATTTAAGCCACGGTTAGAATTATTGTGTAACAAGCTGAGACTTATTGATATTTATTCTCCAGCTTGAGGGGGAGTGTTAGAATATGTTTTATCCCACATTGGTCAACTATGACTTGTAATGAGTTTATGCATAATATAAATAACACTTCTATGTGTTAGGGTTAATTAACACCTTAACACTTCTCTTCTCTTTCTCTCTCTCCCAAACAACAAGACTCATATGAATTCAATTGTCGTAAGCTCTATATTACTCACAAATCCAAAATGACAGCCAGTTCAACCCCAAAACACAAAACTTATACTGGAAAAACTGCTAAGAAACTATATCAATAAGATTCAGCAGCAAATTATCTAATTTCAGAACTAAGCATACCTCTGGATCCAGGTCAATTACAACCCCTAGGGCTTCCAATACATCAGCACTTCCACAAGCCGAAGAACTAGATCGATTACCTTGCTGCAATGCAGACCATCATTCAGTATTTGCATTTTCCAAACTAACATAATTAATGAAAATTCACAAAACTCCCACTTTTAACTCAAAAAAACAATTTCACCTTTGCAACTTTTGCACCACATGCAGCAGCGAGTATCGAAGCGCCCGTGGAAATGTTCACCGTGTTGGCGCCATCACCTCCTGTCCCCACAATGTCAACTCCAACTCCATCCAATCCTTCCACCCTTCTAGAATGCTTGATCATTGCCCTTGCCAATCCCACAATCTACCCAGTGTTCAATCCCCCATTCATCAATGCGGATTTAAAGTGAAGAGATTCGATGTTAGTATTCTCCAACAACAGCTCAAATTTAGAATTGATAGTCCTCATATTTTTCGACATTGATTTCGAGAGATTTATCAAGATGTATCTGAAATAACTACGGCTAGTTTGGACGCCTAACTTCATTATTGGATTGTTTTTTCACATAAATTTCATCTCATATGAACTTTTGTTAGTTTTGCCAGTTTTTCCAAACACTATTTGTCTCAACGAGAGAAAACTGAAATTTAAAAAAAAAAAAAGTAGACGGAAAAAAAAAACTGATTTTCGAGATTTTTTTTGGTTTTTCCCAACTTTTTGAAGTATGATTCAATTTATGGTTGCTCGAATCGAAAATTAAACCTATACGTTTGAATCCACATATATCAAAACAGAACCAAACATGAAGAAATCCACGGAGAGAGAGAGAGAGAGAGAGAGAGAGAGAGAGAGAGAGAGAGAGAGAGAGATTACTTCTTCGTAAGTCTCTCCTTTGGCTCTCAACAGAACAAGAAAGGCACTGATCAACGCCTCATTAGCTTCATTCAGTAGAAACTCCAGAGACCGCTCTGCCTCTGATTCCGATAAGTCCACTCGACTAATTAAAGACTCAATCAACTATACAAAAGGGGAAAAAAAAAACCCACAAAGAATCAATCTCAAATACGAAAATCGCAAAAAAGAAGAAGTAATAAAACAGAGAGTCTTGGTGGGCCGAACTGGAACCTCATTAAATGATGAAATTGATGGACTTGTTGAGGCCGTAGCCGACAAACCAGACACCGATGTTGCACATTTACTGCTTCTGCTTCCTGTTCCACTGATGACGATGGTTGTACCTCGGGTGGAAGTTGGGGAATTGAAGAAGCAATTCCCGAGCCTCGGAAAAGGGCGGCGAATTAATGCAGCGGAGGAGGAGGTGAAAGCGGGCAGAGGAGAGTAGTACCGCCGACACACCGCCATTATTTTCCAGGTTTGGTTATGGCAAGTATTTTACGAGGTTTTAGAGCAAATTATGAAATCAGGATAAAAACTACTAATTTCACACGTTCCGAAAATGCCATCGCTAGCTCATAAAAGTGTCTAAACTCCAAAACCGTATGAAAGTTCCTAAATTTCTAAAACCCTATGAAACCGTATGTTACCCTCAGTGCCTAAAACCATTATACTCCATCATAAAGAGCTTAAATTCCCTAAAATTGAACTCACTCTCAAAATTGATGGCGTAAAATTGAAGGGAGAAAAATTAGTTAGACGCCGTCAATTTTGTCACCCATGAGAAAGAGAGAGAGAGAGAGAGAGAGAGGGGACGGCAATTACAAGTTAGTGGGGGAGAGATAGTATGACAAGTTGGTGGTAATTGTTGGGGTGGGTCAGTGGGTGTCAAGGTCAAGGGGTGTGTCAGGTTTTACCTTCTTTTTTTTTTTAACAGTGCATAAAGGAAAGATTTTCATTTAGAGTATTTTTGTCTAGTGTTGTCCTTGAGCCTTGAAAAATTTCTCATCAATGTATTGGAAGTCTTAAAATAAGTTAGGCTGGACAAAAATCAATTAAAGGCCCCAAACTTGTACTTTTGGCAAATTTTCTGAAAGGGGGACTTCGCCAAAAATTAAAAAAATTGGCATTTTTAAAGGGGAGGAAAATGAACTTTTGCAATCGAACATAAAAACAAAAAACATTTGTCATTTTTAAAAGGAAGGACAATGAACTTTTGAAATCAAACATAAAACCAAAAAAAAATTAGTGAAGTGTCACTAATTTTTAAAAATTTAATTTTCAAACATAAAATTCAAAAAAATCACCGGTCCACCTCCGGCCGACCACCCCCCACCTCTGGCTGACCACTTCCAGCGACCAAAAAAATTAGTGAAGTGTTACTAATTTTAATTAGACATCCTCTTACAATATTATCCTGTGGACAGCGCCACGCGGCTCGGCTTTTTGTGATTGGAAAGTGAAAAGAAAAATGTGAGTCGCCACCCGGGGTTTATTTAGAAAATGATTTTGGTACCCGAGAAACCGTTTAGAAAAATAAATGATGACTCTTATGCCGTTTTCGGAAAAGGATTTGATCTGCGAAAAAGATTCTTGGGTTCGGAAGCCAGGTTACAAACGGGGAAGGTTTTATTGAAAAGCACCCCGCTCGCCCGGGAAATTTCCGGTCTCTACTAAATTTTTGTGGGATTTTGGAAAACATTTTATTGAAAACGCTGACGAATAAACAGGTAAATAATAAGAAATAACAATTAATAAAATCATAACGGAAATAAAATTTAAACAAAAAGGACTTAATAATAGTAACAAGGAAGTAGAAGGGTGAAAATGTAATAAACAGATTGCAGGAAAAGCCAGAAAAACAGAGTACGAACAAGGGAAAACAGGGGAAATTTTTGTGCTTCAAAAGTTAGCCGTACGGCTTACACAAGTTGGCCGTACGGTTGATATAAGTTAGCCGCACGGCTAACGTTTTGAAAGATTTTTCAAAATTTTGTTTTCCGAACAGAAACTTGTTTTTGTTTACAAAAATCTGATTTTTATAAAAAATTTGACCACTCAAGCCTAGGAATGACTATTGGAGTCACCCTCGGCCCGGGTGGATCCCCTCAAAGAACCAAAGGTTGGGCCCTGGTTTCACGAAATGTGCATGTACCTTTGCAAAAACTTTGAACAATTGTGAACTTTTAGAGATTCTTGGACGCGAACTTCAGATGAAGGATTCTTGTGTGGGTTATGGATTACTGGAAATGAAAGTAGAGAAGCGGAGAGTGTACTGTGGTTTTGACGAAAGTTTTGGACGGGATTTTTGAATGGAGGAACGACCGGAGAATTTGTCGGCGTATCGAGGTGTTACCGAATTTGTTGTCTCTGAAAAATGGGAGAGGATGAGGCTTTTTATAGACGGAAAAATGGAATAAAATCGGTACGAAATCTTCCCAAAATGATGAGATGCTTCTGCTGTCAGATTTTCGAATATTTCCTGACACATAGCCGCACGGCTAGACTGGTTGACCGTGCGGCTAATATAAGTTAGCCGTACGGCTAAAATAAGGAAGGATGAACCGTGCGGCTAGTTACAGTAGACCGTGCGGTTAGGGTATTCTTGTCCAGAATTCTAAAGTCCATGATGGTTGTTCCAAGGTACTACTGAGTATCCCTTTCATCATTGGGGATGCACAGGAGTTAAAATTGGGGTGTCTACATATCCTTAAGATGCCAACCTATGGGATTTGAATCAATGAAAATTGGGTCATTGCGCCCATATTATGTATTTTTGTAGTTTATTATCTAATAGTAATTTATATTATATGACTATCTATAAGACCAGAGATTCCTATCTATATAACTACTCATTCCATACATATACAGTTATTGTATCCTAAATTTTCGAGATTATAATATCCACACACGCTCTCTCTCTCTCTCTTATAATCCCCAGATTCCCTCAATCACCTCCGATCACCAGATTGTATTCCTTCTCTTTCCCCAAACCCTAACACCCTTCCAAACATTACCTCCACGACCACCGCAGATTTGACCAAAATCATTGGATCACACTCCTCCTCGTTGGTGAGATCACGGTGAAAGGCGGCGCACAAAGCTTGTATCAATTTGAGAGAGACTAAGGAGCAGTTGCGGCACTTAGATCAGTGGCGGCAAGGTCGGGCCAACCAAAAGGAAAGATATCTATTCAATTTGATACGTTCCATTTTGTTGCCGTCGTCGACTCATCGGTCTCGGTGTATTAAATTATGTGGATGTATAAGTACTTAAATAATGAATGGAGCCACACTAGTCGTTGAAATATTTCACTTTTTTTTTATCTGAAATATATCACTTTTGCCATAGTCTTTTTTGTAGTCGGTCTTATTTTTCAACAGTTGGAATTCTTTCCCATGCTGGCTGATTTGTGCAGTGAATATGGTGCATTAGAGTTGATTCCAGATTTCATGGTGTATTAGTTACTCATGAATTTCCAAAAAGTAGTCATGATTAATTTATTTAGCATGTTAGGTGATTCATACAATGAATATGGTGAATTAGTGTACAGAGTTAGGTTTCATGGTGTATTTGTTACTCATGATTTTCAACACAATAGCCATGGATAATTTATTTACCATGCCAGGTAAATCGTACTATGAACATTGTTTATTAATTTACCATATTTTTTTATTTGTCTTCATATTTATCATTTTTGTGTGTGCATAATCTATCAAAAATTTAATTAATTTATGTTGTCATAAGGAGCTTTTCATGTTTTTTTATTTGTTTGCATAGTTTCTTTCTTGATTTTAGGGGGTAGAGAGAGAGAGAGAGAGAGAGAGAGAGAAATTATGAAAGATTAGGATAGAGAAATATTAGAAAAATTAGGAGAGAGAATTATTAGGAAAATCAAGAGAGAAATATTAGGAGATAGAAAGAGTGTTTTGGGATTTATTTGAATTTCAGGATGGAATCATAAGTATTCAAATCTCGTAGTATGGAATCATAATGATTTTTTTTTGTACATGATGTCTAATTAACTCTCCCATTTAAAAATTCAAAATTTGGATACAAAATTCAAAAAAATCACCACCCCACATCCGACCGACCACCACCCCACCTCCGGCCGATGGAGTTTGACGTGCACAACCCAAAAAATTGGACCTACTCGTGCTTCTCCCTATTTTGAATTTGATAGTTGACGCTTGTATGCGCATTAACCTACGTGGGTATACCCACAAAGTTAAATCTATGAGTAAGGAATGTTGACCAAAGTCAAATTTGACCTTCCAATCACATTCTGACAAGTGAAAATTGTCACACAAGGTTGTGCGACACTGTCACGCCCTCGATTTTCAACACAAATAAATGAACATTTTCTTAAGAAATTTCTAATAAAAGAACTCATAGTGTAATGCAAAATCACCTTACAACATTTTCTTACATTTTTGTTATAATCTCAATCTTGACACCCAATCCCCCATCGGATTTTACATTAAAGATGTCATTCTTTTACAAGGAAAAAAAAATTACAATGTTTCAAATGATCCTTCATGCCATGCTTTGACTATGCCATGCACACCATGCACTTCAAGCGAAACCTGAAACAGCAAAGGGGTGAGCATACACTTCGCCCAGTAGGTGTTCCCTTTGGGTTTCAGACTCAAAAAAAAAAAAATGCATAAATAACATGTATCGAATAAGAGCATAAAGTAAAACCAACATTTACAAGTAGGTTTATACACTTATCATTTGAAGTAAAAGTACTACTCATATCACCCGAGGACACTTCCAGAATCCAAACTTCAAACAATTTACCAGTGGATAGCCTTCTCGCCACACAACAAACCGTACATACAAGTACTAGTTATAACATACCACTCATCGCGTTCCCAAACATTTCACACCTACTTACATATACATATATACTCACTCGTCATAAGTTAATCTAAATATTTCCGCGAGTCCACGTACCCCGCCTTGGCTACACACTTATCAACATAATTCACAAGCACCAACGTGTCTCACTAATACTCACATACGTCTCAACGTGTCCCATACGTGCCAAGGCATACTACAAGTTCACATAAGTACCACAATACCACACCGAGTCAGCGGTTTACCCACGTGCCCACTCAACACGTCAATAATCAACCTATCGTATCTCATTTATATATGTGTGCGAGTGTACATATGCTTGATATACTTGGTACCATCCCGATGGTCAATTTCTTCCCACGTATCACACAACATACAACTAGTGTGTCCTCGTATTCCATAAGTACCCACGTGTCAACTAACTATTTAACAAATGCCTTATTGGATCCTACAAACACTCTCGTGTCCCACATGTACTCTACAAGTTTCTCTCACGTATCCCATAATACCCATGAGTACCTCGTGTCTCTCAAATACCCACATGTCTCTCAAACATTCCACCAATGCCCATGTATCTCATAAGTACCCATATTAGTTCACTCATCAAATCCCGATCCGTTTCCTTTAATTTATCACGACTCAAGTCCAAGTTCATTTCACACGTATAAACAACCAAGAGTCCTTATTTAAATTCGTTAACCACCTCCACAAATCTCACTCACAACCTCGCATGACATCGCGAATGATGAAAAAATGTATCGGAGGAAAGAACAAGACGCCCAACAATCATGGGAAGAACGGAGAATACAAATACAACATTTTAGCATTTCCCAACCAGTTGGTGGTTTTTGCCCAACTGGTTGGACCAAAACAGAAACAAGCACAATTTTTCAGAAAAGCCCAACTGGTTGGTGGTTTTTGCCCAACTGGTTGGGCAGAGGCAGATTCGTGTGAAATTTTCAGAAGCGCCCAACCGGTTGGAGGTTTTTGCACGACTGGTTGGGGAAACCCAGATTTTCTGCGAATTTTTCTCAAAACATCAAACTTCAACCCAAGTGTATATATGATGATTTAGGCAAAAAATTAGGTATGTAGAACAACAAATGGACATCAAAGGAGTGCAAATCAACCATCAATTGCATCAAACAAGTACTCAAATCATAGATCACAAAATCAAATTCAAACAAACCCACTTAGGAAGAAAATCGTGATTTTGATAAATTGGATGAACAAGACCAAGATATATGCATCATATCACATAGATACAACTAGAGAGAGTAGAAATTGTTCCCCTACCTCAAGATTTGAGCTTGAAATCCATAAAACCCGAAACCCTAGCTTCCAAAAACGAGCTCAACCCGAAAAGTGAGTTCTTGGTGCGAAACGAACGCAATACAAGCTTCAATACGCGTAGAGGATGTGATTTTAGGTGGGGTTCTTGAAGGGGGCTTGAAGGTTTGGTGAATTTTGGAGCTCTTGAGCAAGAAAAATGGAGGAGAAGAGAGAGAGAGAGAGGGTCAGCTGTTTGGGGAAGAGAAAGGGGCTGATTTTTTGCAAAAATACAAGACTAACTCATGTATATATACCCCCTACCCTTTACACTTTCACCCCTACACTTTCAAATGTATATTAAACACACCCAAATGCATTCTACCGCTATCACATTGACCTCTCTTTATCAAAATTCAATTCCTCACATTTACCCAACATTATTCTGGAAAAATTATGCAAAAATATGGGTCCTTACAGACACGTGGTAGAGTCGTGCGAGTCAACTAGTGCGAGTGTCACTAGCGCGGTACTCCTTTAGCTGGGCTCATTGGGCGCCCCACAGAAGCTCAATAACGATATGCGTTGAGCCATGGGCCATTCGAACAATAGAAAATACCCATAGCCATTATGATTTGCGCGGCTCAGAGATATGTGGGCGTGAACACGAGAGGCTCATCCATTATATTACCCTAGACAAACGTCTGCTCCGGTCTAAGGCAGGACTTGAGGGGCCCTCTGAGGCTTAGCTGCGATACTGGCATGACCGTATAGGTTACGACATTGCCCCAAACAGGAATGGAAGTGGATCTAATGATTTGGTGGCTACAAAAGAAGAAAGGTTCACCACGAGAAGGTGGAGTAGCGCGCCCGAGCAACTGAGAGGGTCAACCTCCCGTTGGGTAACGTCACCTTTACGGTCAAGGTGTACAGAAGGGACACGTGTCCTCATATTATATGGAACACCTGGCGTCGGCGTACTAGCCCAAGGTGCCTATAAATATGAGACATTTCTTTCACAATTCACCGAGGTGATTGATTTGATAGATTGTGTCATTCTAGAAAGAGAAAGTAGGTAGTCACTGGTTTTGAAAGGAGAACGTTCTTCCCCTTGTGTCATCACCCTATTCTCTCTAGATCACTTGGGCACCCCCATGGATTAGTCTAAGCACTACTGCCTTAATCTTTTCTGTGCATTTCTACTCTCTTCTTCACCTTTCTAAATCACTCAATTTTCCTCATTTTCTAATCCTCAACTATTCTTACCTCTCCTGCTCATTCTATTTCTCTTGAATATTGAATCAACAATGAACCTCACTTACATGATGCATCTCTGACATGAGCTTCAAGTAATTTTATATGAAAATTATTTCACACAGCAAAACATTTACATGGAAACAAATGCAGCCTTAGGGTTCTAGAGAGAGCTACAACATGAAAAACAAAATACTGTAAATCTTTCCATGACGATAATTCAAGTGCTCACAGTAAACATTGTGGTAATATAAAACACCCTCCACTCGTTTGAATCCAATGCTATCTAAAAAGCTAACTACTGCATACAATTCAGAGAAATGACTCAGTGACCTAAGGCATCATCTCTGGTAGTACATCCAAAGGATCATACTAATCAAGAACCCTGCAAATTTTAATCAAAGGGGTTAGTTGACGTTAGTTGCAATACATTATAGATATCAAGAAATAAAATTGATCTAGGATATGTTTGCGAAGCGGAATCACAAGAAAAAACAGACAAGATATACTCATTTCGTCCCCAAAAGTTAGTTCATTACTAAGAAAACGTGTAATTTTCAAATGAAAAAATAAAGTACTTCCGTTCATAATTTTTTGAAACACAAACTTTTTGGGATGGAGGAAATATATATTTTTGATAACTCAAGAATAGTTAAATAGCAAGGATAATGAATGTCACTTTAAATCCAATTGCTTTTGAATTTCCTTACCACAAATTATTATGAGTTACCAAAATTAGTGAGCCGAGATCATGTAAAATTTTGGATTTTAATTAATTACCACATCTTGTACATTATAACAATAACATTTTAGAACTACATTCAAAACTCTGCATATACACTTTAACAAATATGTTAGGCCCTGCAGTGTATGTGGGCTCCGTCTCTATATGAATATTTGCTTAGATGGGTGAGATATTTTGCATGAGATTGTAAATTGTTCAATACTCACGTACTGACGTAAGTCAATTTTCAAGTCGATGTATTGTAAGAGAATGATCTGTCTCTTGTAAAACGGAGGGGGGACGGGAATATATAGTTTGATGATAATTTTTTTTCCAATGTAATAGTACTAATTTTTTAAGACGTAGGGAGGACGACTGCCCCTACTAGCCCCTCCCTGGCTCCATCCTTGCTGCCATGGTCAAAAGACTCAAAAAGTACTCATGTCCATCAATATTGCTCATTGCAAATTATGTTACAGTGGAGAATACGACTTGAGTAGTTGAAAGTACCTGCTCTTGTGTCCACCAAATAGGATATTTGTCGGTTTGATGAGGAGTGGACTGCAAATTAAATGTTAATTACGTAAGATTCAAATAAAATAGAACGAGTACCCATGAAGAAAAACATGTGAATAAACAATCCAAACTCTTTTCAAAAAAATAAAAATCTAACAATCCCGATTTAAAAAAATAAATCTAAACAAATGGACACTAGATTCTTGATTATCTGTTTAATGGGTCAGGTCAAGCCCAAAGTTCCGCAATTGGGCCTGCAGGGGCTTCGACCCAATGTTTCCATCTTTTAATGCACTACAAATTTAGTAGTATTGCACATTTTCGAGGGGGAAAAAAGTAGTAGTAGTAGTAACAAAATAACATGCTTTTGATTCAATGTCTCACCAGAATCACAATTTGATGTAGAATTCCAGCTCCCACACATGCACACCTCTTTGACACCATCAATCTCGTACCCACACGATCCTCCGGTCGCTTCGCACGCGGTACAAAACGCCTCGCTCCCAAACAAAGTGTACTTGACCCGTATCCCGTAAGCCCACTCATCTGGCCCACCCGACCGGACGGGCGCAAGATTGTATGCGCTGCTATACCCTTGGCATTCAAGCTTTGTAAGATTTATAGCCCTAATGGCATCAAATGGAACTGAACAACACTCAGGTGGGCCTCTTCCGTACACAGAGCCGACCCGCTTAGGCCCAATTACATTCCAAGCCGGGCACCCATAGTACTCCTCACAGCCCATACTAGAAACATTCCTACAAGGCAAGTGCTTCCCTGGGAACCCCTGAAAGAGGGGAGAGCCAGGGGAGCACCCTATTAGCATGAACGCATTGTCTGGGGACGGGTTCAAGAATGCGGCCCGCGAAGACTCGACCACAAACCCATTTCCCCGGTTCCCGAGCACGATTGCGTCGCAGTTCGACATGTGTGGGTCATGTAATGTGAGGGCTTGGTAAGCATAGTCTATGTCCAAGACCCTGTATGAACCTGAACTTATGTGGAACATTAAGAAATCATTGATGCAAAACAAGAGGTCCCGGAAACCCGGGTGCCCGCACCCGGGTTTCAGGGCGAACGGGTAGTCGACCGTTATGTTTCCGCAGTACGATCGACATGATTTGACATGGATTGGGTTGGTTTGAGCTAGGACTGGAATTAAGGCTTGGACTAGGAGAGTGAAGAGGAGATAAGCCATGGATGTGAATTTGTGAGAGAATGGAAAGGAAATTGTGTTTGGAAAGAAGGTGAGGGGAAGCAGAAAATGATACTTTGCTTGTGATTTAGACTGATTTAGTGGGACTTTATTCACATGTTGGTGAGGAATCTGGTTGAATTGTTTATGGGGGTTTCCTTCTCTTTTTAGGGGATGGAATTATTAGGTCTTTGGAAGATTTGGCTGACTTTTTTTAGCATATGGTAGCTTTATTTTGCTTTATTTTTTTTTTCCCCCAAAGCAGAATATGATGCTACTGATTTGCTTTATTCTGAGTACCATTGCTTGCTTTATGGAGTAGTACTATTAACTGGTTCAAACAACAAATTGAAAGCAACATACCCATGAGGCAACTTAATTCGAGCAGAGACGAGGTAGAAAATTGGAATCAGGGATCTTGTAATATATCGGTGCACTACAAGGGTGTGTTTTTAATGGTTAAGACTTGCTGAAAGTATCGATAGATCAACTGGGCCATTAATAATTATACAGATGGACGACTCAGATTGGTACACGACAGTGATTGAAAAGAAAAGAAGAGGAGCGAAGAAATAAAAGTAGGCAGGTAAAGGTGGAGAAAGGGAGATGGTGGTACGGAATGGTGGGGCTCTGGATTAGAGTGGAAAATAAAATACTTCGTCCGTCCAAAATTATTGGTTCCTTCAGGCTATTTGTGTTTAAATTCTGATAAAAAATAGAGAATTCTTGCAAATATTCAATGTTTTACACCGTCTTAAAAATTAATTGACATCTTTTTTAGTTGAAAGTTTTAAAGATTATCAACACACATACATAATTTTTTCATTTGAACCTACCCCGAAAAATGATCGTAATTGGGATCAAAGAGTATTTTTTTATGGGAATACAAAATGGAAGTGCATGTTTGGTACCCCGTCACCTTCGCCAGGGAGTATTACTCCGTCGCACCACACTGCTATCTGTAAGATACCCAACATTATTTATATCGGGCTTGAAGCCAAAGTCTCACCACATGTAGGTTGTGTTAAAAGTATGTTTAGCTCCAATAAAGAGATATGGAGACTCGAACCTTGCTCTTGTCGATCGCCCTTTGTTGCTTCCTGGTCCAATGCTCCAACGAACCTTAGGTCAGGCCTAACTCCAAATAAAGGCCCACAAGTCCCTTTCCAACAATGGGCCCAAAAGTAAAGCCCATGATATTCTTGGTCAGGTAGGGATGCAGCGGCCCAAAAAAAAAACAGGTCCAATCAGGAGTTCATCACTTCCGAACGAATTGTATTCGCGATCGTACTTCGCAGTAATCCCGACTCTCGGAGTTCCACTGATCACCGGCGGCTACAAAGAAATTCCGGCCGATATTCCGACGACTCGACTTTGAATCTCTGGCTCCGTGACTCAGCGACTCCCTTCAGAATCTGAATCCTTTGCAACTTTGATACAACTGTAAGATATCGCATCTCCAAACGTTTTGTTTCTTGCGTGGACAATTAAAAATTTTCGATTGTTGATTTATCGATGACTATTGTTTTGTTGACTAGGCCAACTTGTTTGCTGGATTAACAGTTACTATCATTTTCGTCTCTCTTTTCCTTGGCAGTCGAATCTAGATTTGAGGAGTTGTAATCTGTTCAAATTCTAACCATGGAAGCTCTCGAAAAATCTAAAGAAACGGTCTCGAATGTAAGCACTCCTAGCTTGATTTACGTTTCTAAGTGTATCTGTGTGTTTATCGGAATTCACTTCAAGTTTTTGGCTATACTACAAGTTCACAACCAGTAGTTACGGTTTTCTAGTTATTGATGTTGTATATTCGAAGATTTATGGATTCAACGGGGATTCTTCCCATTGAACATACTAAATGTTGCTGCATGTGTTATGATATTTTTTGGGTAAATTATGTGTTATGATATTGTTCCTTAGCGTCGGGTGTATTTTTTTTTTGCCACATTTAGTATGTTGGTGGTAATTAGTAAGTTACATCAACTCGAACTTGAGCCCTGTCTCACTGGCACTGAGGCCTCCTCCACGACCACTTGGGCTAGATCCCTAGGTCAGTGTCGGTTCTGTGGTAGATAGTTATGTAATCTAGCAAGGACTGATAAGAAAAAGTGAAACAGATATGAGAGGAAGAAAATAAACTGTTGTCTTGTAATTATCTTCACCGGATGATTCAGAACCGGGGACTTTTTAAATGCAGGTCGGCCTGTTGTATACTTGTTGCACATTCAGACTAGTGCTATTTTGGTTGATTATTTTGTTAATATTAGGTAAAAAACAATGGAATATTTGGTTACCTTTCTTTTCCAAAAATTTATTGACCTCAAAATACGGACTTCGTCTTTTTTTTTTTTTTTGGGTAACTGAGAAATTTACAAAAGAATTCAATGCCCACACCCTATTATGTGACACAAACTATTCTTCCTCACTGCAGCTGAGCTGGGACAATCTAGACCTTTCACAACAAGATGTAAAACACCAACGGGATATAAAAGAAACAACAAAGGTCAAACACCACATCCGACTATATGCTTGCCAATAGAAAATAAGCAACATTTTCTGATTTAACTATGGAAAATCCTAGCATCTCGATCAGACTTCATGCTTAGTTGTAGTTTTTCATTTCCTATATATGTCCGTCCATTGCCTGATCGATTATGGTGCTTTAGTGCTTTATCATTAAAGCGATTGTTGAATGTGCTATAATCGATGAGACTTGAACACATAATGGTGTACTTTATAGATGTACTTAGTTGAAGACTTGAAGTCTGACCAGACATTACGAATCCACTACTTTATCCTTGGCTTTTGTCAATGTGCGTCTGTTCCTTTTAGTCAAGTTCAGTATTCGCCACAAATTGTTATCAAAGCATAATCAATCACCTTTTTGCAAGATGTAAGGACCGGGGTTTTGAAACTCTGTCTTTGATATGTAGTTCTATTTCTATTTCCTTGATCATAACTTTTGGATGAGGAAAGTACCTCCTATCATTGGGTTATTACGACTTATGAGTGGTAAAGCTTTGAGGTCATTCTATCTCTGGTTTCGGCTATGGTATTCAAAATCAGTATTTGGCAATCTTTTATCGAGATGATCGTTAGAAGCAGGCTGCCTGTTAAGTGTCAAGTTTTGAGTGCTTTACGGGAGCAGCTGCACTCTTCAGTTTTAAAGTAATTCTCTGGTACAAGGTTTTGGAATTTGGTACTCTCAACATGATGTCGAGTACGTGTTTTGGTAGTGGAAAAAAATCCTGCAAATCAATTTAAGGTAGTTAATGTAGCTTACTACTGCAAAATTTTATGTTTTTAGGTGATCTCACAAAATAGAAAACGAAAGCAAAATGAAAAAAGTTGATCCAAAATGCACCTCATCCTATCATTTGTGTGCATAAAGTAGATCCCTTCTGCTTTTTTTAATTGTGGTTGTGACATATCAGATTATTGGACCCTTTTAGTGATGAGTTGATGCTGATTCTGTTCAGTAGGTTTAAAACAGTGTTATCATTAGTCTGCAATTGCATACTTCCTAAGTTAAAATGATTCCAGGAACTTCACTTGTATATGGTCTAACCTCAATTTCTCTCTATTAAGGTAACTCCAAGGATGCCTGGAACTGTTAACTGGGGCACTGCAACTGTAGTTGGAATATTTGCTGGCATGTTATATGGAGGTAGCAAGGAGGCATCTGCTTCGGTTGTGAGTGTTTCGTCATATAATATGGTTCAAATTTGAAAGGCACATCTGTCTTATTCTTTTCCATAATTCGTGTGAAATTTTCTAAGCAGGAAGGAAAGAGAAGGAAGAAAAGAGTGGAGGGAAGATAATAAAGTGTTTATCGAGAAAGTTTAATCAATAAAGATTTTGAGGGCTCATATTACTTGTTACATTCGACAGTTTAAGTTGCCCATTCTAATCAGAACTTGACCGTTGATATTTTCTGGCATGTTTTACTTTTTACTACCTTGATCTATTTCTGTCTTTAAAGTATACCGTGTATTGACTATTACTAGTCATGTTAAATTTGCATAATGCCTTGTGAAGAAATTCACATGGTTATATTCAAAGTCGATGTCAACCACTCGCCCAACATTCTATTTCTGCTTTGCACCTTGGATCCAAATCTGTTTACCGCTTTTTTTTTTGCTTTTCTCTTCCCCTGAGGAAGGAAACGATCTCAAAAGACGCCTGGACATTGGTGGGGTGTTCAATGTTTTTTTCTTAATCTATTTGTTGAATTGAGAAGCTTTCTATGACTATCTCCAATGATATATGAACAATTTTGAGGATTTGCCATGTTTTTCGCAGAGCAAGGATGCAGAAGTGATGCTGAAGCTTGGGAGCACGCCGGACAAGCGTGAGCAATATCGTTTAATGAGGGATGCAATGGAGAAAAGATTCATCAAAGTAACTCGTGGCTCAATAGTTGGTGGAGTTCGCCTTGGAATGTTCACTGCTGCATTTTGTGGTTTACAGAATTTGCTTTCTGAGAAACGAGGGGTGCATGATATTTATAATGTTGTTGGAGCTGGTTCTGCCACTGCCGCAACATTTGGTTTAATTAGTAAGAAGTAAATCTTAATATCTTAATACATATGACCTTATTTTCACCTATTTTTTTGGAGTTGAATTAGACCTTTAGGGAGTGCAGTATTGTTCTAACATTCGTGTTTGGTGAAATTACATCTTTTGATGGAATTTTCTGGTGGACTTTGCCTGTCTAAAGATTGTTCATAATTGTGTAAGTGATTTTTTATGATTAGGATATCAAATTACTCCATGTAACCTTTTAGAAGTTGGAGGTGCCCAAGTATACACTGTCATTCTGGTATACGATCTTCCAGCCTATTCTATCTCACTTTTTTCTTGCATGATTTTCGATTTCTTGGAAATGGTTTGTGCTTTTTGAAATCAATTTTGGAATTGTGGAAGATTGAGGAATCGAGAAAGTATTATCCAAGAAAACCTATCCATTTGATGTGAAGTTGAACTCCGTAGTTGCACATGATTTCAGCAATGCAATATGAAATTGATATCTTACCATTGAGTTCATATGTGCTATTTTCAAGTTTCAAAATCCAGTATTTCTGTGAGTCCTGAAATGTTGGCTGAAATAGAAAGTTATAGTTTTCCTTACTGAGAATCTGATAAAGGCAATCTCAGTGTTCTAACATTTTCCCTCTTTGCTTTGTGCTTCTAGTGCCAGGATCACTCCGTTGGCGTGCAAGGAATGTAGTTTTGGGTTCAGTTCTGGGTGCAGTATTATGTTTCCCAATCGGTAATATATGTACCCAATTTTATTGAGTTCTGGAAACACTTCTCTATTCAAGTATTCATTTTAATTTTATTGTTTGTAACATGTAGTTGTAAAACCCCTGCCATACGGAAGCTGTTTTATGAAAGAATTTGTAAGAGCATGTTGATTTTTATTAACAGATAAAACAGCCAAAGGTGCTTTTTAATCCTTATGGATCTATTGTTTCCACTCTGTCTTCCTGTTGCAGCCATCTTTAAGAATACTTCCAAATTATGTATCAAATGATACACTTTGTTCAGCATTCAAAACAATCTGGGAACCCACGGTACTCACCAAAAAATTAAGAGTTGGAAACATGTGCAATCATAATGATTGCTCTATTAAGTTCTATGCATCTAGTTTTCTCTAGTTAATTTTTCTGTCTGCAGTCATATGAAAATATTTGAGGAAAGCATTATTTCGCATATTACAAGGTAGAACTCATGTAATGTTTAGAATGATCAAGGTGGGGTTCCGTTGGATATCGTCTAGCCTGTTCTATGCTGTGCTTTTTTGGTGGCTTTTAGCATGGCAACGAGTTTTTATAGCAAAATTTAGAGTTTTTTTTTTCTAATTTCCATACTAGTTATGTGAGAGTTTCGAATTTATGATATTAGGAAATCTCTGTGACAGGTTGGCTCCAATTGAAGCTTGTAGAGAAAGCAAATGAAGGGAGATTGGCTACTTATTCAGAGTCAGGTGACAGTCAAGAAGCAAAAAGCGGTGTCGGTGCTGCAATTGAGAGGCTTGAAGGGAAGCTACCGAAATAAAACGGCAATTTTTGCATGGAATAAAGTCCACCCGTCTCCTCTGCATACATTTGCATGTTTTTTGGTTTGGTACTTTTTCCTGGGAATAAAGAAGAGAGACAAATACACCAAATGAAGAAAATGGATTGCTATCAAGCAGGATTGTAGATGGTCCTAGAATTGTTTTTGATCGGGTGCTGCCGTGGTACATGGATAACGGTAAGCCTATATGTTGCGATTATATCATCATCAATTTTCTCAGTTTGTATGGAATCGATTTCAGTTTAAAGCTATATGGTAATTTTGATCTTGACATGAAGTTGGAGTCCATCGGTAAAGTTTAGTACATTTACTGCATTAAGATCGATTACTCGTTCGAGGCTCTCTCAATGCATTTCTTCTCCTATTGTACCAATTTCATCTTTGCATCTTTATGATTAATGAAAATTTTCTTCGCCTTTCAAAAAAAAGATCGATTACTTGTGAGCTCCTCTCAACTCTTGTAGTACGCTTCTTCCTTAACAGACGTTCGGTGTTTGGTTGGTTTTTGCATCCGTCGTCCCGAAAATTGATTGGTGTGCTAAGGAGGAGGGTGCACTCAAGTGAATTATTGGGATGATTAATCCAGAAAAAAAAAAAGCACGGGAAAAAAAAATGGTGAAATACGCGGGTGAACCTTATCCTGAATTACGTGTTAATCTCATTCCTCTTTATTAGATACGTAGGCAACCCTGAGGTGAAGGTTCGGCCAAGTAAACGTTGCTTGACTGGGGATTTTCGAAAAGGGCAAAAAAAAACAAAAAAAAAACTGGATGATTGAGATGAATGACTATTATTATTCTTTTGGGTTGTAATGAAGATTGATGAGTTAAGAAATTGGATTTGATTTTTATCTCGAGTTGAGCGAAGTGATCTGTAGGGATGAGAGAGAAATTATTCATGAGGAAATTGGGTGAGACATTGAATTTTTAATGTGCTTTTATAATAAATGAATTTGGAGGGAGAATGGTACGGTGAACCCTATTTGTGGATATTGAATTTTTAATGTGCTTTTATAATAAATGCATTTTTTACTTGTTCAATTTCACATAAAAATATATTTTTGAATTACAGGAATGAGAACAAAAAGTAGAGTGCCAATGGTAAAAAATGATATGAAAAATAATTATGAATAATGTACTGGTAACAAATTAGTTCACACAATCTTTTAGTAGGATCTTCGTTCTCGTTCTTAATTTTCGCTCTCTGTATCTTTTTTTTGGTTCCGACAAATTTTAGTAGTATATTATATTTTCGAAAAACACTTTTACACCTGCTCTCTGCACACACGCACATTATACGATTTAGGTCAGAAATACAACTGGGTTGTGCTAAAGTCCCACCAACCCTACTCAACCTGGCGTATTAGGTTGACCAGTGGTTAAATTTTCTCAACCAGCAATGAAAGTGACCCAACCCTTTTATATAATTGTGTGGAAAAATACCAGACACAATGTTGTTAAACTTTTAGAATATATATATATATATATATTTTTCCAAATGATAATAGCTTCATTGATTTTAATGATAGCTAATATGGGTACACATGATAATCACCACCTAAAAGTAGCATCCGTCCTTAATCATAGAAGTCCAAAAAGGATGGTAGTTTTATTAAGTATACGCACTGAGACTGCTACTACCTCTTCTAGCTAAAGAATGAGCCACCCCATTTGCATTATCCTTCTATATTAAAAGGAAATCCTACCATTTTTCTTTCGCTTCAAACCCGTGATTAGTATTCACGTTTTCCACCCTTGAATGTAAATTCTATGTATGCAATTATTCAATGTAGATTCTATGTATGCAATTATTCAATGTAGATTCCATGCATGTAGTCATGATTTTAAACACATTTTAGAAGGTTCAACGTATGCATTAAACACATAATTTTAATCCATTGCATGTAGTCATTATTTGATTTTCTGTTCTGGTGTAGGTAAATAGTCATCATGAACTTAGTACTTGCATTAATATTCATCTAGATTAATTAAAAACATATTGGAAAGTTCAATGTATGCATTAAACACATTTTAGTTCTTTGCATCTAATTGTTGGTAGGTTCAATGTATGCATTTATATCTAAGTTCATTCTTATCTTTTTGGATGTATTCATTAATTAGGTTCATTTCATTAACAAGGTTGAGGCCATTGTAATTGGGGATTGGGCTGCAGTCCTTCCTCACAGAACCGCCTAACCCTTGCGAGGGTGAAGCACCTCTATCTCTTCTCTCTCTCCTTCTCATTTTCTCACTCTTTGTTCTTCTTTACACACTTCTCCAAGTAATATTCTTATTTCCCCACCCAAAACCACCACGATTCCTATTGTATGCGGAAATACTCAAGTGCCCTAAAACCGTCCTACAAGAACACGAACAAGGAATTTGCTTTTATTCCAAAAATTCAATTTCCAAATTAACCAAGCACAAGAATGGGATTACCTAGGAATCAATTGCTGGGAATGCCCAATGCTAAGACACATCCAAACACAGCCTCACAAGGATCCACTTTTAACACCTATAGCTTAATGTATGCAATTATTCAATGTAGATTCTATGTATGCAATTATTCAATGTAGATTCCATGCATGTAGTCATGATTTTAAACACATTTTAGAAGGTTCAACGTATGCATTAAACACATGATTTTAATCCATTGCATGTAGTCATTATTAGATTCTATGTATGCAATTATTCAATGTAGATTCTATGTATGCATTTATATCTAGGTTCTTTCGCATATCTTATTCAATTATTCATTAATGGGTTTGTGGTGGAGAAAAACAGCTGATTGGATACATGAACTCAGTTCAAAAAAATAGTGATGGGTTCTTTGCTCTTCTTTTTATTGCATTCAAATTTGATGATGGTTTTTTTGTAGAATTGGATTTTCCTGAGCAATCAACGCTCTGAAGTTACACGGAGTATGGGAGAAAAGGAAGAAGTATCCTTTATTTGAATAAATTTTCTATATTGGTGTTGCAAGTAATTGATTTAATCTATATTTGAGTACATTTCGGAATTTCTGGTATCTAAGCATCTAGCATTGCTCAATTTTGGTATTCAAAACTGGCAGTCGGAGGCAGCACTTATACAATCCGATGTTAATGTTTTTTAGTTGTACACTTCCTTGAAGTATAAATAGCAGAAAATGGGCTTCCTTCGTTTTTTTTTTTTGGGGCAAGATGTTGGTTGGCCAGAAGGAAATAAAAACAAAGTACAAAAGCACGAGCACGAGACTCTATGCGTGCATGGAGCCTTCAACTAGTTATGTACAAAAGAAAACTCTCACTGATTAAAAACCCAAACACAAGTAGCATTGAGGCTAGCAAGCCAATTGATTTAATTCATCATTAGACTGCTACCACAGCCTTCCTTTGTTAGAGAACCATCACCACCCACTGTCGGAATTTGAACTTTGCATCTCAGTGATGAGAGGAAAGTGGAGAGAAAGGAACATAGGAGATAACACTAATAAAGTCTCATATTTGAGATCGAGAGAGAAAACCCTCACTAAAAAGGAGGGGTTATTGAAAGCGAGAAAAGTCATCACTACAGAGAAAGGAAACACCCAAGGATAGAGCCGGGGGGGCAAGTGGTGGCGGCCGCCACAACAAGGTTTCCAAAAAATGCAATTATTATATAGAAAATATACTTTTATTCCCGAATTATACAAACTCGCCACCACTAGATGCGTCAGTTTAGTAGATATATTAAACCCAAATTACTCTTTAGGCATATGAAAAACATCGTTAATTAAAGTTTGTATGTTATTATAGTTTTTCGTAGAGTGGATGAATTTTCATAATGCAGTTTATCTTTTTATTTTTTAAGTACATATTTTTGCCACCACAAAGATAAAATCCTGGTTCTGTTCCTGGAAACACCTATCACGAGTAAAACCCTCTCCTTCCGCCGCAGCTCAGCTAAGGAAGGGGAACACGAGAGGCGGTTAGGATTTTGTAGAGACATGCTCTCTAACATTCAATGATCTAAAGAGTTATTCATTTATTTTTTGGGGAATTCCCAGCCGGTACCAAAATATCAGGCGATAGACGACCAACTCCTCGGAGGAAAATAACATGCACGCCTAAGGTAAATTTGGCAGTCTGATCGCGTGGTCAAAGTAGTCAAAGTAGTCCCCACGTCTCTTTCTCTCTTACCCACCCCACGACACAATCTCTCTCTTCTCAACTCCCCAAACTGTTTGAAAGTGTCTAAATCTCAGGGTACCCTATGAAAGTGTTTAAAACTAAACCTTAGGGAACTTATGAAAGGGAGGCTGCCACGCGTATAGAGAGAAACATACAGAAAATGTATAGATCAGTTCGGGGACCCAATTTTGGGTCCCACACGAACGATCCAAGCCGTTCATTCATCTTAGAATAAAATTTCGAAGGCCCCCGCGAGAAATCACCTCAATCGGACGTGTGTAAGTGCTCGATCTAAAGCCCACCTCGGTTTCATTCAAATCTCGGATTGTTCGTGTGGGATCGAAAATTGGGTCCCCGAACTGATCTGTACGTTTTCCTTCTGTCCCCTTAGGATTACCGCTTATGAAAGTGCCTAAAACCCTAGGGTACCCTATGAAAGTGCTTAAACAACTAAAACCCTATAATAATAAAGTACACTCTAAACCTAAACCCTAGGGTACGCTATGAAAGTGACTAAACCACTAAAATCCTATAATAGGAAAGTGCACCATAAACCTAAACCCCCAAAAAGAGTGGCTTACCTTAATAGTAAATTTTAAAAAGTGACTTACCTTAGTGATAATTAGATGCCTATTTTCTAGACTTAAAGATAAAAATATGTTTATTTTTTTAAGAAAGCCATTGGCCATTGTTACACTGTGCTTGAAACTTCAGAGAAAACGAGAGAAAAGAAAATGAGAAGCAAATGTTAATGTGCACAAAATTTGAATTTGTTATTTCCTCTCATCTTTCCCTCTAAACCAGCACCTCAATGGTTGGTAATGGAAAGAAAGAAGAAAAATATTGACTGTGTTTGGTTATATAGTTTAGTTTAGTTTAGTTTTGATGATGTCAGCAGATGTAATGAGTGGAGATAGATAGAGAGAGAAATTAAGAAAATGATGATGTCATCCAAATTAAAACTAAACAGGGAAACGAACAAGACCATTCTTTTCTCAACCTTTTCCTTCATAAACATTCTCTCTTGCTTTCTCTTTCTTTCCCCCAACTTCCAAACAGACCCTTAGAGGCCCATGAATTCTACAAATCTCACTTACTCCCATGCTACGTCGTATCGGCATTTCTGCGTCATTGATATCTTCTCTCTCTCTCTCTCACTCTCACGCGCGCGCACACACACACACAGCATCATCACCCTCCTAGAAATGCACAAGGCGATAACGGGAAAGGTCAGCTCTCTATTCAACTCTCTGTTCAATTTTCAATCCGTACTAATTTCCTCATTTATCGAACCCACGTTCTTCAATCATCTCCCCTTCTTTCAAGATCAAACCAATACCCAAAACCCTATTTCTCGAATTAAACCCCCCACCCCCTCAAGGTTTTCTTCAGTCAGTCAGCTTATATTTCTTGTTGCAAATCAGATTATACCGAAAATTGTCATCGGACAATCATACCCACGATCTGGTATTATCGGATTTGGTTTGATGATTTGTCAAAGTTTCAGTCTTTGAAGTTTTCATCGTTTCTGGGTGAATTGATTGGAATAGTTGTATAGACAGATGTTAAATGGAGAGGAAAGTGGTGAGGCCCCTTTCGAAGTAGCTTTGCGGGATCCACCCGATGAGAAATCGGACGGTGGTGATGAGTCCCCGGTTTATTCGCAGTACTCCTCGTGTGGCGAGTCGGAGTTTGAGAGGTACTGTAGTGCCAATTCGGTGATGGGAACCCCTAGTATGTGTAGCTCTGTAGGAGATGTTGGTAGTTTAGGGGATTTTAGTCTGGGAGTTGGGTTTTCTCGAAAAGTTGGAGATACGACATTATTATCTCCTAGTGGATCGGGTCGTTTATCAGATCGTAGAATTGGTTTATGGGGAGGAAATAACCTATCAGAGGTGAAACATGGTGTAGAAGGCCAAGGTTTAGTGGGGGTGAGTGATGGGTTGAATTCAGACAGGAACATGGGTGATGGGAGTGATACAGAGTTACCCGAAGTTGTGGACTTGAATACTGTGTTGGATGAGGAGCTTTGCCTTGCAGATGATGGTTGTGGTGGTTTTTTCGGTTGCAGAGACCGGAGTGAGTCGGCAGTGATGCAAAGTTCTGCTGGAACTCTATCTGCTCAGCACACCTCTAGCATGGAATCCATGGAGGAAAATGTATTTGTAAGTTTGGGTGTTAATAGTGATGATCATTCCTCAGAGAGGGTTGAGGTGGAAACCCGGCAGCGGATGAATACTGAACCGGTTAACAGATGTATGGATCAGTCATACGAACATTCTGCTGTAGAATATGATGTAAAGGAAGGTGAAGGGTGTTCGGATGAAGAAGATAATGATTCATCCAGATTTGAGCATTCTGAGCATTCCGAAGGTGAAGATTCTATGTTTGGCTATGGTACTGATGATGAGCAGAAGATAAATCTATTGCATCAGAGGAATATTCAATACCATGAGGAGGGAAAACTTGAGAAAGACAATTCATTGCTTATGGGCGCATCTGTAGCATTTGGTTCAGATGATTGGGATGATTTTGAGCTAGAAACCAGCCAACATTACATTAAATCAATAATGTTGGAGAAGAGAGACCCAGATGTTGAAACTGCAAGAAACCTTCCAACTTCTTCTTCTCAGACTGAGAGGGAATTTTCTGGTCCAGATAAAGAAGTGGTGAGTGATCCTTTTGTTGCTAATAGTCAAGTTCAAAGTGCTGGGGATCTGGAAGGGTGCATTACAAATTGTTCTCTGACCCCTATTGATTTTCCCGATTTTTGTGAGACAGAGAGAGGAAATGATGCAGAAAATACTCTCATTTCCAACAATCAATCTGGAGACCTTGATGAATCGGTAGATTGGCTCAAAGCCTGTTCTGGTAGTGATATATTACAAACACAACAGGATATACTATCACAAGATGCACCAATAAAGGAAGGTTCAAACTTTACCGGTGGTAATTTGGAAAAGGCCACTCCAGCCTTAAGTAATCAGGAATTGGACAATGGCAATGGCAGTCAAGCTTTAGAAATTCCAGAGTCAGAGGAATCAACTTCACATTTGGACCCTCTTTCTGATATTACGGCTAGCCAACTTGGTTCGGCATCAACTGAAACGCCTGAAGATCAAAGGGTTGGATTTCCTACAGAATCACTTGGAATGGATGAGAATGATATAAAGAGACCACTAAAGGATTCTCATGCTTTATTCAATCTATTTGAAGATCGTCCTAAACCAGTTAAGGTGAGGTAGTTGTTTCCATGCATTTAAGATTAGCACTTCAGTATCTCTTTTCATTGTCTATTTTTGTCCAATACAATAGTCACAAGCTATGATGGAATAAATTTCTAATCAGCTCCTGCTTGATAACTATGTACATCCACAGTAATTCCTGGACCTGCACAAATCTGTTTTTGATACCTGAGGTGACACTATATTAGATAATGCTAATCAACATAAATAAACAAAGATGACAACTTACAGAGTTAAGTTCTTCTCCTCCTTGTTAGCAAATGGGTTCCAACACTTTTTTGTTGGTGGACGGTGGGGACAGAATTTAAGACAACGGTCATTTTTCCGCCCAACAGAACTTGATTTTAACTATCTCAAAGGCCTTGCAAATCGAGGTAGTATGGATGTGGGTTCTTCTTTTTGGTGCGATACAGAAGTTGATTGATGGATAGATTTATCGAAAGGGATTCCAATACTGAATTCAAACTAGAAAGTTGTACAGTAATTGATTACCACAGATTATAAAGGGGGGATTCATAGACAATATATACATGTCTAGCTATTGAAAGAAATAGTAATTCTTTAGTTTTCAAAGTGCCACCTGCCAAGCAACAGAGGAAACAGAGACAACAAAGGGGAGTAGTCATCTTCAAATATTTTAGTTTAGTTGGTTTCCTTCGGAAATTGTGAATTAATAATTGTCTTCGCCTCCGATCGAATTTCTTTATAATTTTTTTCTCTTTTCTTTTGAGGCTAATTATGTGTGGCGAATATCTGTGGCGTTGACTATTATTGAAGAAAAATATACGATAAAAATAAGAATTGATGGTAATTAAAGGTCCTCCCATAAAACAAGTGAGCAGTATTATCAAATTATTCCAATTGCATGAGAGAGATTTACACTTTGATACATTTGTGGTTCATATATTTGAGAAAGCAACGGCTACATATTACAATTACGTAGTACTCAAAAGAAGATAAGAGCTGTTCTTTTATGTGGACATAGTACATACCATGAGAACTCCTCTCAGCGTACAATTTACCTAGTAAATTCAGGAGGAGTAATAGTTGCACAACAGTAATTGAGCGGCTAGAAATTCTTTGGGAGACCCAAAACATCTGTGGCAGGATTCGTAGCGTTAACTGTTCATCACTCTAATGACATAATTTCTTAATCTCAAACTTTTTGACTGACATGCATTTCTACTGGTCGTCGTAGCTTGTGTAAATGCAATTATCTTCTTGAAGGGTCATATGTTTCTCCGGCATTATGGTCAAAGCTCTTACATGTCTGAGCTTTTCTTTCTTTTTTTTCTTCTTTCCTTTTGTGTTTGTGAGTGTATAGTTGACCAACTACTCTCTATGGAGGCAACATTCCATCCTACACCATTTTCTCCTCAGTGGAGTGGAGACCCTTCTTCTACTTCTGTCTCTGATTCTCAAGTAGTAGGTGGAATTCCGTATGCCTTTGTGCTCATTTTTTATTTTATTTCCCCATCTCTTGCAGACTGAGAATCATGAGTTAAATGAATTCTATGACGAGTTTGTTCATGAAATGGAAGAAATATTATTAGACTCTACTGAGTCTCCAGGAGCTCGGTTCACCCATGGTGATGCAGCGAATCGCTCCCACTTGTCTCTGCCTTTGAGAGATGGTGGATCAACTGCCTCTACTTCTGGTCATGATGATGCCCAGCGCCCTCTGACAATTGATGGTGTCGAAGTAGTTGGTGCAAAGCAGAAGAAGGGAGATGTCTCATTTGGTGAAAGACTGGTTGGAGTGAAGGAATACACTGTTTATATATTAAGAGTGTGGAGCGGAACTGACCATTGGGAGGTTGAACGACGGTACCGTGATTTTTGCACACTCTACCGGCGGTTGAAAACAGTGTATGAAAGTCAAGGCTGGATTCTCCCTTCTCCCTGGGCCGCTGTCGAACGGGAATCTAGAAAGATTTTTGGTAATGTCTCTCCTGATGTTGTTTCAGAGAGAAGTGCTCTCATTCAAGAGTGTTTACGATCAGTTCTCCACTCTAGGTTTCCATCCAGCATTCCGAGTGCTCTAATTTGGTTCTTTGCCCCACCCAAAGCTGTGCCTAGTTCTCCTGCATCTATTACATGTAGCCCCGACTCTCTCTTTTCTGCTAGAGGCAGGGACACAGACGATATGTTAACGCTTGGGAAGACTATATCACTTATTGTTGAAATTCGACCGCACAAATCAACAAAACAGATTCTAGAAGCACAGCACTATACTTGTGCAGGATGCCACAAGCATTTTGATGATGGAAAAACCCGGATGCTGGAATTCGTACAGACACTTGGGTGGGGCAAGCCTCGCCTTTGTGAATATACCGGTCAGTTGTTTTGCTCTGCGTGCCATGCAAATGAAATTGCTGTTTTGCCAGCAAGAGTTTTGCATTACTGGGATTTTACTCAGTATCCAGTTTCTCAATTGGCTAAATCGTATCTCGATTCTATTCACGACCAGGTACGGAAATATTCCTGAACATGTAGTGTATACTATTGTCATGTATGAGAACTTTGTGAACAAAAAAAAAAGGTTGGACTGATTTTGTCAGGGTCAACTGCCAATTTCGTGACTTCTCAAGTTCTCATGTGCAAAATACTATGCAAACCAGCTTTGAATGACCTTGGCAACATTTCGAATCTTATTTGACGCTACTTGCTCCAAGAAAGCGAATTGGTTTGGTCAAGATGAGTCCTTTGCTTGTATATATTTTTAATTTATTGGTTATTTGTATTTATTTTGTGTGTGTGTGTGGTGGTGGTGGGGAAGGTTCTATGATGGCCTTTTCGACAATAAAATCTTTTCTTAAATTCACTGCGTTGGATCCAGATAATAAAGGCTAAAAAATGTTTAGCGTAGGAGTTTACCCTCATGTCCTCGGCATCTTTAGAGGTGATGTATTCTGGATTAAGCAACTAATTCAATATGTTGATATACTTGCTTGTACTACTTTCCTTCAAATTTCATCCAAACCTTAATTTAATCCTCCCAAAATGTTGGAATAGATATCTGAGTAGAAAATTCCCAATGAGACCATACTTGTCCGGGTAAATATATTAAGATAGGCATGCACGTGTCTTGATCTACTACTGCATTAAGAATTGAGAAATTGTGCCAACCTTTGAGGTCCTGCTGAATTTTGCTTTTCACCATGGTACATATTTTCAGTGTTTTTATCTTGTTGCAGCCTATGCTCTGTATCAGTGCGGTTAATCCTATTCTGTTCTCGAAAGTCCCAGCTTTGGTGCAAGTTACGGGCGTGAGAAAAAGAATTGGAGCCATGCTTCCATATGTTCGTTGCCCCTTCCGTATGTCAGTTTACAAAGGTCTTGCCTCTCGGAGATACCTTCTTGAGAGCAATGAATTTTTTGCACTTAGAGACCTCATTGATCTTTCAAAAGGAGTATTTGCAGGTTAGCTTTCAATCAAAAAATGTTTGCAGTTGTTGGTTGTTATCCATTTGCCTGTGTGACTTGCATTGGAAATTTCAACAATATATGCAGAATTCATCTATAAGCAGCACCTATTTACTCACACGTGTAGAGCTCCTGTTGGTATTCCAATGATATATAAGCTTATTTTAGTAACCCATGTTAATATCAGAAAATTTTCATGTGTTGAATTTTTATCTTCTCATCAATCTTTTGAGAAGTTAATGACATATTAGTAGTCTCCACCACCTACACTTAACCGTCCAGAAGAGTAGCGTGTATAGTACTAACCTTTGTCAACCTGGTCTGCTACTGACCTTTATAGAGATGTGACCTTTTTACTTAATGAGAGTCCATCACATCATATGTGGATCAACCTTGCCTTCCAAGCATTACTTTATGGTCGTCTCACTTGATGAGAAGGCTACTATAGACAACTTTCCTCATTAATTGCTCTTTGCAATTGATTCTTTTTTGAATTCCCTCTTTCATATGTAAGATACTTCCATTGCAAGATAGATTCATATTTATCAGACTCCTTTGGTGGTTTTCAAACTCCGTTTTTTACTAGATGTTTGACTTGATACATAATAACGCATTCTGTGTTCGTTCTTGCCTTATTCCATCTGTGTTTTTTATGTTTTCAATCTCATTTTGCAGTGCTACCTGTGATGGTAGATACCATATCAAGGAAAATCTCGGAACACATAACGGAGCAATGCCTCGTATGCTGTGATGTGGGTGTACCTTGCAATGCACGACTAGCCTGTGATGACCCTTCTTCTCTCATTTTCCCCTTCCAGGTCAGTACTTCATAGTATTGTCATTTTGTACATGGATCTGATGCCTGCTTCTATCCCATTGCCGTTTATGGTCATGACCACCAATTCTAAGATAGATAAGATACTACTTGGTCACATAGGACTCCGGGATATCCTAAACTAAAGCCATTTTGTATGGGTTGCCCTCTTTTACCAGTGTTGTGTGTACTTTTTTTGAAGTGAAGTTTTGTGTGTACTTTATAGATTAACAGTTACATTGTTAACAAGAACTGGCTTTTTATTGTCACACGTCTCACACATGAAATCTGCTGACCCTAGATTATAACTGACAGGAAGGAGAAATCGAACGGTGTAGAGCTTGTAAATCTGTTTTCCATAGGCGTTGCTTCAAGAAGATCACAAGCTGTCCCTGTGGACAGCGTCTCAAGGAGGATGCGGAAAAGGGAGGCTCAACAAGTTCAAGCCATATGATCGGTAATGAGTCGAGTAGCACTTTGGACTTGTTTGGGAGGAAATCAGATTCCAATGCCTCTAGGGGATTTCTCTCCGGCCTCTTTACAAAAGCAAAGCAGGAAAAGTTATGGGGGCCTAAAGACAGTGATACTGTTATTTCGATGGGTTCTTTACCAAGCACCACCCTTTGATTCCTTGTAATTGTATTACTGTTTGTATTTTAGCTTGGAAACCAAGAAATAGGGAAACATTCTTTGATCTGAGGTAGTCAGATTAATAATCAGAGCGGGTGAAAAACAAAAGTAAAAAATAAATTCAGAGCCGGTGATGGTCGTTGTAAATCAGGCTCTATGGGCTGTTGAAGGATCTTTCCCTGTTTTTTGTGTTTTTTTCTTCCTCCTTTTTTTAAGTTCTTACTCCTGTTTCTGGCTTGTATTCTTTGTAAACACACGTTCAGATAAAGGGAATGACATTATTTGTTTTCTTTCTTTGTTTCTGCATTCCTTGTCTTTTGAATTTGTGCTTATTGCAAGGGAAACGACATTTTAGTATCATTGACTCTCATGAGGTTATCCCTGCAAACCTCAGATGATGAGACTCCTGTAACACCCGATCCCGCTTTGTACAATATTATCCGCTTTGGTCGCCTAAGCTCCATGGACTTTCCAGTAGGTCACCATCTCTGAATTGCTTTAGGGGAGCACGCTTAACTATAAAGTTTCAATGAGCTTTAACGCCCTCACGGCTTTAAAAGGCCTTGTACAAGGTAGAGTCATAATCTATTACATTTAGCATCGACTTTTCTTGCATTCACCAAGAATTCCAAGTAATAATACGAGGCTATGAATCCCTGTAAACCTCAAAAGTTCCTCCATTAATAAGTTCTACATATATATATATGTGCAGTTACAAGTAATAAGCCCTTCCAAGAATGGTAATGTCACAGATACAAAAAAATGCTTATACCGGAAAACCGTTTCTGTATTCTTGTAAGAAAACATAATAGATCTGGAGTGTTTCTATTCTCTCTGTGGAAATGTGGAAGCCCCTGCGTTTGCGTCTTCTTGCTTATATCTCGAGACCTTGTTCCTCCTGTTCATGCTACCTACCTTTCTTTGACATGCAAAATTTACAAAGCTCGTGCCATGACAGACCAGCTTTTGTACAAGCTATCTCACACATTGATAGGAGTGAGGGAACCATTTTGACAGGAGACTGTGTTTCATCTTCATTATCAACACAAAAATTCCAAAACAAGGTATATGCATGAAACCCACCGACGAATACCTACATATCACCATTATACCAGAGGAAAACTGTTAGCTTTTTCAGAAAAATAAAGGACTAGTACTTTAGTACAATGTTCCAGGTGCTTTATCAAAACTTAAGGCCATGCATTTTCCTATATTTTGCCCTTCTTTTACTCTTTCTTCCAAAAATTCTTTCACAAATCCACGATCCAAACACAGCCTAAACATAATACCTCTAATTAGGGAATTACTAACCCTTGGGCTGTCTGACATCACATGCATTGAAATACGTTCCAAAGATTTTGCAACAAAATACAAGCGAGTGTTGAAGATAACCAGTCCATAGTAAAGAAAATACGCATTTTTTGTTGCACAACTGCTTGTAGTGTTGGGCATAACAATTTGCAAAGTCATGGTGCGAAACTAAAAAGGCTTAATTTCAAGCAATTTAAAATTTAAAAGGCTGTATCAGAATGTCAAATGTGTTTTAAGTTGAACAAAGCAAATTTAGCTTCTATGGAAACAAAAAACCGGCAAAGAGTCACTCAGCTTGAAACATTAGACATGGAAGTTCTTATTTGGTTGAACCAAAGAAAACACTAAATAAGAAGAATTCTTGTTTACAATGAATCAAGTGGATTGTTAAGATCACGTACCATAGTGGAGCAAAAGGAGATGACAAATCCAAAAATGGGTATGGCCACCTGTTGCAAATAACTAGAGTTACACGAAATTGAAAGAAATAATTTTGTACTAATAGAGAGGCAAAAAAAAGAGATTATTAGTTTACAAAGCTTTCACTTCAAAAAAAAAAAAAAAAAATTACCAAAGCGAGAAGCAGGCATGGACGATCCATTGGAAAATGACATAAATGGCTGTCCACAGGAAAAAGTATGCAATTCGAAACCAAGGGAACCGCTGGAAAGGAAGAAAAGATGAAGGTGAAAATTTGAAATTAAATGGGAAGTGAAATAAACTGAAGTAAATAGGAAGGACAGCAACTTACCAAGCAATTCAAAGAAGTGTCAACAAGCAGGAAAACAGCATTGATTGTATGCATATTTATAATCCACTGCCATGTAAAAAAGATTAAGCACACTGTTTAGAAGACAACCAGAAGTTGGCTGAGAAACAGAAAACACTCTTTAGTCTCTGTGAATGCAATCCAGATGGAATCTAAAGAGAGAAAACTCGAAATCTTGAGAGATCATTCAGTATTTTCTTTTTTCATTGCTCCACAAGATTCTGAAGTTTTCAGAAAAACTGCAATAACATTTGGGTACAATCTCATAAGGGAATAATTGCGAAATTTGATGGGGAGAATATAAATTACTTACAAAATTCAGATTATAATCTTTGATTTCCAGAAATGGTACTATTAATAACCAGAAGACACAGTCTGTGAGCATCACTGCACCTGCATTCATCTATTTATAAGAAGAGTAATGGTCAATATCTGCTGTTAATCGTAAACCACAAGCTAATACCAAAAATTATCTTTGAGCAGCAAAAAGGTCGAAGGACTATGTGAGAAATATTATATGAATTCTTCAATTGCAACTACTGGTCTCAGGGATTCACCTGGAAAACTATTTGGAATATATAACCCCAAAATCCTGCAGTTTGGCGAACTTGACGTTGTTCAGTGGATTGCAAGTGTTTCCCACCAAGTGATGCATTTGAATTCTCGACGTAGGTGCCTCGTTCAGCATCAAAAGTCCCATTATAAGTTTCATCACCACCCACTTTATTGTGATATTGGAAGCATCCATACATAGAAAGCAATGATCCAAGCTACAAGGGCAGTTATGCAATGTCATAAGAATAGATATTAATTTAAAATGTACATTTGAAAGGGTAGGTCTCTTATAATATTTTGGGGCAAAAAAGAAAAATCACATAGAAGGATCAAGGATGTGTACATACCCCAAAATAAAGGGTTATCAGTGTGAAAGTCCACCTGTCCAAAATCCAATTTCACCCATTAAACAATGATAAAATCACACTTCATGTTTTGCAAAGAAAATGAGATTGATGTGCGAATGCATAATTTTAACCAGTTCAAGCCATCTTCCTAATTAAGTAATTCTCTTGACTATACTGCTAAACAAAAATGAAATAAAAGCGAAAAACTCAAGAAAGACAGGAAAACAAAAGAAAGAAAGAATTCTTCTTCAAGTTTTTATTGGCAGAAGCAAACTTGTAGCAAAAGCCAAAGCTGAAAATTGTTGTACATTATTCAAAGCTGTTGTAGAAATCCTTTACTCAGAAAAAGCTGGTATATCTCCCATGTGAAATACCGTCAATTTGCTTTCAATTTCTCATATGCTAAAAGAAAATGCCAATTAGAAGAAGGACCCTTGAGTAGCCAGAAATTTTATATGAAAGATGCCTGATTATAGTAGATAAGGCACATCTTTTGTAAACATACAAACATTGCGATTTTCATCTCCTAACTCATGTATTCAAATTTAGCGAAAAAATTTGTACTCAATTATTAAGGTAAATTGAAAAGCAAGAACTACTTACTGGGTGTAGTAGTAAAATATGTCACCGCCATCAACAGCAACATTTAGGATCAGAAGAACCAACAGCACAAAGAAAGCAATGACTCGGAATGCCAGTAACCAAGCAGGATGTATTGTTTTTAGACATGGCTTCCACACTTCATCCTCATACAGTACCCCCGCCGGCTCTTTCTGAGTCTCTCTACTTCCTTGTTTCGAATTTCGCGGTCCTTCGTGCTTTATAATAACAATGGATCCAACAATTATCGATACTAACACGCAAATAGCACAAACCAAGAATCTCCAGTTGAGCCAGTAACTTGGGGTGGCTGTATGGACAGTCATGATTGGCTGCCAAGAATTCTTTGGTGAACCTGTTGATGAACTCATTGCTGATCACTCTCTAGTTTCTCTAAATTGTTCCTCTCAGCCTATGATTCAATCCAATGGGTGTGTGTTTCCAGATGGGAAAAATTGGGAGAATTATCCAAACGTTTGGTATAAATAGATGAACTGTGCAAAATCTGAGACAAATAAAATTTGTAGCACGTCTTGCCTGTGAATTTACGTGGAAAATAAATAAATGAACAAAAAAATTGGAATATGCCTTTACTGTTTCTAATGATTTGGAACCCAAAAAAACCCAGAAGAAATTTAATGAAATCGTTTCTGCTATAGCATCTGAAGTATTAGGAAAACCGAAACCCGAAAATCGAAAAATGAGAGACTCAAAAACAGGATGAAAAACAAGAATGAAGCTTCAAATGCTAAAACCAAGAGTAAAAAGCCCTCCTATAAACCTCAGAAGAAGAAGAAAATTACAGAGTGTAGCCACCACACCGAAAAGTGCAATGGAAACCGATTTAGGAAGAGGAAGTCTCAATCACAAATGGGTTTTCTCATAAATAAATCAGAAACTAAACGAACTCATTTAATATTCAACAATGAAAGAGACTCAAGAACAAAACAAAAAAAAACCCACAAAAGGGGTTTGAGCCCCCATTAATGAGTGAAACCAGTGGAGATTAGGTGTGTATTTGCACAGAAAGTAATGAACACATAAATATTATATTGCAATGGAAGATGGAAGGGCGGCAAGTTATTAATTGCAAGCGAAGGAAAGGAGGGATACTTACAGGGGAAAACAAAGGGAAGGTGGTGGTGTGGAAGGAGAGATGCTTTGCTTGTTTGCTTGGGAGATAAAAATTGGTAAAGAGGAGAGAGAATGGGGGAAAAAAGGGTGGTGTGCTTTGGGTGCAAGCTTCTCTTTTTTGTATCCCCATAAGATCATGTTCTTTGCCACTTAGACCAGTCTTTGTCACACATTTTCTATGTGTGCCCATGCAAATATTATATTCAATGACATGTCATACTTGCAAGATCACTAGTTATTATTTTTTGCCTTTCTAGTTTTTGAAATCCTAGAGAGAGAGAGAGAGAGAGAAATTGCATTGCTTGGTCTTGAGATGCTTTTGGTTTTAGAGTGAAGTAAGAACAAACTTTGACAGTTTTTTCATGGTTCTTGCTAACCTCCCACTCAACAGGTAGAGGAAAATATGTATATAATGACAAATAGTTAGGATATTAGTGTACATTTCACGAATATCAATATATTTTCACGGATTTTAATACACTTTTCTCGGATATCTATGGTGTTTATGCTTATTATCCTCCACCATTTGTGTCGAGTTTAGCATTTTCCTTTTTTTATTGGGAGCACGCATAGTTTAAGGAATAAAGCAAAAATAAAATTGTGATAGTGCTTCATCCATCATTAGAAATGTTGTCGTTGCCTTTCCTGGTCTAGGCTCCGTTATTTTACTCATTATTTATTACTTTAATTTTGTGTGAATTCGATTATTTATAGTAGTTTATGAATTAGTGCTTTATTGTCATATTGTGTGTATTTTTATTTTATTTTATCAAGAATAAGTGCTTTAGTATATCTATTTTCGGAAATTTACAATTTCTTGCCCCTCCTTGCTTTGCTTAGGGCATTCCCTATATTGTGTGTAATCTTTTAGCTGGATTTTCGCTGGGAATGAAATTCTCCTTTTTCTCAAAAGCAAAGCAAAGCAAAGCAATCAAATTTACCAAAATAAAAAAGGGCAAAGCAATCAAAGGGAATGATAAGGTGAAATAAGGAGCAGTAAAGATTGGTGCATAACACCACTTTTGAGCAGTGATCTGGGCCGTTGATGGTTTCTGCTTGTACTACATATAATTTGTCAATCATGAAGATTGGTGCTCAAGTAGTCCAGGTGGTCAAAGACAAGTCGGTCAGTGGGGCAAGCAGTCAATATCTGGTAGGGCCCACTCTAAGGCAAGCCGTAAAGTTATGTAAGATCCACGGCGTGGAATTTAGGACCTGACCGACAAAATTATTCATGTATATAGGATAACGATCACCTAAGGGATCCTTTATTAAAATTTGGTGCAGACCTCATATTTCTGAGCCAAATTTTGATGATCCGAACCGCTCAATGTTTTTAAAATGCGTTTTTAAGGGCCTCCATGAGGATTCGAAAAAAAAAATATCCGAAAGAGCTTGATCCAAACAGTTTTCGATAAAACAACCCGTTTCATTTATAACCCTAATTTTAGGTGATACTGAATATATATATGTATCAAATTCAGAAACTGTGGGTTAAAAATAAAAAATAATTCTCAAAATAAAGAACCCAACTTGGCGCCCAAGCAAAACCTTGGTCATTCGAATACGCTACATATGTAGGAGCATCACACATTCCGTTATTAGGGGACCCACTGGGACAGCCGGACAGTTGTAAATTTTCCAGGAAAGTGGGTTTGACAGGACCTACGAGTTGAACTCTGTCGAAGAAGACATTAACATGATGAATAAATGATCCAAAACAACGAACCTGCAGATTGCTTTCAATTATGGGCAAACAATTGCTTCCTCATAAAGTCTTGTTAACTGTAAACAATAATTGTACTGCTCTAAAAAAGTCTTTTGTCTATATATCTATTTACTGGATAGTAAATTTTTTTTTTTTTTTTTTGATCTGTTGAAAATGCCCTCAGGCTGGATAATAAATTTTGTAGGGCTGACAACTCAGCCCGACTCAAATTTAAATTTTGCAACCAAAATTCAATAAGAACCAGAACTTAATAGTATGTTTTTATTTAACCTAGACCGTAGTGTGTGTGTATATATATATATATATATATGAGGACGTTTTACGTCAATATATACATGAGAGCATGTGTCGTGTGCAATTGATGGATCCAGAAATTTTGTAGGGATTTTCTATGGTGGAGTTTGGGATGATCTTTCTGTGGGTGTAGCCTCTTTCACAAACGTTGACAAGAGTATACAACTTATGGAAATGATCAATTTGAAGTACAAGATGGATGCAGATAAGGTTCGGCGAGTTCAACTATATAAACTTGAGGACGAGTTTCTTCAAGCCGAGGAGAATGATGTAGGTTAATATTTCTAAATTCTATAGATATAGGAATTATATTTTTATTAGTAGGAACGTTTTATTTTAACCAAGGTTTTCTAGAAGTATTTAGTTTCTTAATTTGTTTTAATCTAGTATTCCTTTTTATAGGTTGCTTGGTTAAAAAGGATCAGGGTTAATTTTATTATTCCATATTTTATTTTCCTTTTTAGTATTTTAGTATTTAGGAAGTTTCCTGTTTTGCCGCTTGTTTTGGCAAGATTTCTTTTATTCGCTAGTATGAAATCAAAAATGATACAGACACACCCTTTCAGTCACACTCTACCACACCCTCACTCACATGTGGATGTGGGGACCACATGTGGAGACCAACCACATGTGAGTGAGGGTGTGGTAGAGTGTGGCTGAAATGGTGTGTCTGTATCATTATTCATATGAAATTTGAGAATATATCAAATCTTTTTATTTTGGTAATTATTGAGTCAATTAGTGATTTACCGGAATTCAACTTCCTGTTTTGCTGATTCTTTTTCGGTCTTAGTTTTCTAGTATAAAAGGGGTTGTAGGATGGCATTAGAATTTGGTTGTTTATGAATTAAGAAAATCGAGTTTTTACTCATTATCGTTTGTTCAAAGAGGAAGTACCTCTGGCTCAAACATTATTTGTATTTCTCCTAACAAATAATTTCGTAAAAGGAGGTTGCCCTGCATCAGCTTTGGGGCAAAGCCTAGAAAGCCTGGCCTTTCGGCACCTAAAAAAAGCCCAAAATTAGGGGGCCCCAAGTATATTAGGCCTTTTATGTATATTGGCTCGGTATAAATAAGCCCAATACAAGATTTGGGGCCCCAAGAATAAGATGGAATAAAAGAAATATCATGTAACTTAAGGCTTGGTTTTAAACTTTTAGTCTTTGATTGAAAGATCTTTTGCCAAAAGATACAAGAAAGCCAATTAATGTGCTCAATTACTTGAAGACTATGGATAATTGTTTCCCCAAATGCATGGATTGCATACCGAATATTGTAGACCATAGCTGTTATAGTTGCATTTGGGGAAAGAAGTACTTTTCAAAGTTAAAGTTGATAAAAAATAACCTTCGGTCAATAATGTCTGAAGGAAGATTAAATGGATCCGCACATACAAAACCTTCAAAAATTGATCATATCTTCAAATAAGTCGTTGCGGAAGAACTTAAAAGTACCCAAATATAACTTCTACCAAACACCAGAGGCCATTTATAGCCTTAAACAAATCATCCAAATACCTGGCTTTCAGATGATGGCAAATGCCAATTGAATTGATCCTCCAGGACAAACATTCACACTTCAGAAATATGGGTGCCATGGTCTAGTTTGGAGAGAGAAATTAAGGGGGAATAGCCACATTAGTTTTGGAGGAAAAGAAACTCAAAATCCAAATTGTCATCTGAGATCACGACACTCTATTATGAAGCCATGGCGATTAAACCGTAAAGTGGTCAAAGGCCGAATCCTTTTGTTGTGTAAGGTTTTGGTCGTTGAAAGAAGCCTCAGGTGGTGCCGGACTGGAAGCGGGGGGCGTGTTGTCCCTTAGTTCATTAGTTTAAGTAAGAGGTAAGAAAAAAAATTAGGCATGCATCATGAAGTGTACAAGAGGCAATGCGAATTGTAATGTGGTCACCACGCCAGAAAGGGAGTAAAAGAATTAATAACTATGAGACCTTTTCGCTTGGTTGATGGTTCACATTATGTCGGAAGAGGGGATGCTGCTTGAAGCATGTGCACAGCACCGTGCTATGCACATTCGGGCGGTTCGTTGCTCGGATGGACGGTTCAGATTTCATCTTGCACGCACGAAAACGAATTGTTTGGATGCAAAGGTGCCGAGGTGAAATCTGAGTCGTCCATCCGAACAACGGACGGCCTAGACGTGCACAACATTGTGTTATGCACGGGGCTGCACAGCAGCAACCCCAGGTCCGAGCCACTCACCTCTTACCCCTGTAATGATTCAAATAAGTTGCCTTTAAAAAACACACACTTTTCAGTCCTTGAGCCTTTAATGAGAGTTGGTCAAATTCAGATTTGATAGTGTACATATGGGTTCAACATCCAACTTGAGAGCTTTATCATGATGGACATAAGAATAGCTACTTAAGTAGGATCATGAGAACTTTGAAGGCCGCAGAAGGAAAAGGTTTCCTGTGACCGGCACTTGTCCATGGGTTTCGATCCTAAGAGTCGGGAGAGCGGTAAATTCCGTCCAAAGCTAAATATTGGTAAGAGACCAATAGCAAACAAGTGCCGCGAGTGAAAGATGAAAAGCAAGATGGGAAGAAATTCAATGAGAGTAAATTAATGGGGCGAGCTCGAGTTTTAAGGTCATTTACTAAACAAACTGAGCTCGAACACTACTAAACTAGGCTACTTCGTTTCCTCTTGAAATAGACAGTACTGTTTACTACTTTTAATATATTCAATTTCATAGCCATTGCCGTATATTATGCATCATGTATGTCTTAATATCCATTCCTAATAGACACTTTGGATGGTGAGAAAGGAAGAGATAAGAAAGGGAAGCCCTTTCTCACCAAATCTCATTTCATTTTTGTACTTTTCTCTTTAATTCTCACCAAAATACTCAATCCAAATGAGTAATTTGGTTAGAAATCACATCCAATATTTCTTTTCTTTTCTCATGAAATCTCTCCATCCAAAAGGGCTGTAAAAGTCCTACGCTCCAACACACTCACACCAAAGGACTGCAATTTAAATTTAAAAAACGATGAAAGAAAGTAGAATTATCATTTTCCCGTGGAAGCTTGTAAATCATATTGCTGAAATGTTATGAGACTAAAAACGTTACGATTTGTTATGAGGTGGCACAATAAAGATGAATGCATATAGTAACACGCTATCAGTTCACTTATTTGTGTTTTATAATGCATCTGAGCCAATTTTGGTTGGGTGGGCCGGAGTCCAAGGCTAATCCAAATAGAAAAAGTCTGGGCCTTGGCCCATCAGCCTCGGTCCATCTCCACTGAAGGGTAATGCAACTCGCCTACCCTTTTTTTTTTTTTTTTTTTTGGAACAATTACCATTAAGGTAAGAAAACAAATATTTATTACTATTAAGGTCAGTCACTCTTTTTAATTACCATTAAGGACAATCACTCCTTTTTGGGGTTTAGCCACTTAGGATATCATATGGTTTCTAGGGTTTTAGAAGTTTAGGCACTTTCATATGATTTGACGACTTAGGACTTTCATTAAGGTACCCTAGAGTTTAGGTTTATGCACATTCATAGGGTACCCTAAGATTTAGGTTTAGGATGCACTTCTTATTATAGGATTTTAGTGATTTAGGCACTTTCATAGGGTACCCTAGGGTTTTTTAAAAAATAAAATGTAAAATAAAAATAAAAGAGGGACTCAATGGAAGAGCGTATTTGTTGACAAATCTGGGCGGGTGGGACAAAAGGGAGTTGGCGGTGCTTTTTAAGGTGCTGGCTGTATATTGTAAATAAAAAAAAAACTGGACAGGCCCGTGTATTGCCCTTTTTTTTTCTGGGACAAATTAAAATGAAATCAAGGGAACTTCAGTGAAATTTATCCAATTTATTTAAACATAGATGAGTAGATTAATTTTCGAGATAGCGCAATCGTTTGTGATTTGTTTCGTTTCTGGCTTCACATGACCGTCCACTTGTTTTCGATAAGTTTCTACTAGTAATATGTTGTTTTGGTCTAACTTGTTAATATGTCACGAAATTAAAAGAAAGGTGTTGCAAGATATTTTTCACAATGTCCTATGTTGATCAGGGAAATAATCTCTATGAAGGTATAAGGGAGTCGACAAGAAATAACACCTAAAGAACTCGAAGTAGAGGACATAAAGAGCAAGAATAAGGATGTGAGAGAAAAATAAAGTATCCTAAGAAGAAATGTCAGAGATGCAGAGCAAAGGGTTAAAATTTGTTGATAATATTTATCTTGGGTGTTGGGGAACGAAGACTGAAGAGGGGATGCTGCGGTGCAGTGTGTGCACAACACCGTGTTGTGCATATCTGGGCCGTCCGTTGCTATGGATGTCCCAGATTTCATCTTGCACACACGACAATGAACGATTCGGATGCAAAGGTGTTGAGGTGAAATCTGGGCCGTCCATCCGAGCAACGGACGGCCCGGATGTGCACATCAGCAACCCCAGGTCCAACGAAGAATGCATTACTGCAGGTCACAATGAGAGAAACATTCTTACTTTTGTCTACTGTTTAAAGAAGGGTAATTCCATTTGCAACCCTTTTCTTTTCTCCATACAACCCATTTTCTTTATCCAACTCACAACTAAAATTCCCCAAATCAATTTACTCTATACAACCCACTTAGTTTTTCAAAAAAATTTAGCAACCCAGTTGCTAAAATCTTTTGAAAAACTTAGATAAATACACCTAAACTTCCCAAAACACCCTTCACCTTAAAAAAGTCCTAAATCCTAAATCTTCTCCTATACACCGACGTCAACCCATTTGTACTTTGAATGTCGAAATACACACCCATTTTCGACGACCACATGTCGATTTATATTGAAGGTCGAATTTTAAAAAATTTACAAGTATAAACTTTGGCATCAAAATGTCGAAATAAGGTAATAATTTCAACATTATCTTGTCGAAACGTATGTTGACAAATTACAAAATTTTACAAGTACATATTTCGATATCAAAACGTAGAAATTATCTATAAATTTCAACATTATATTGTCGAAACTATATACAGAATTTCTCAGGTATCGTTTTCGGAATGCAAATGTTGATGTAATGTGTAGAATTCGATATTATGATGATGAAAAAATTAACTCAAGTCAACAATTTATTACTGAACTTTGTCTTGCATAATTTCGGTTAAATGAAAAGTTTCAACATCGATATGTTGAAAAAGTTTACATATTTTGGGGTATGAATGTCGAAAAAAAACCGCAGTTTTTCAGATTTGTTCTTGGTGTTCGAATGGGAACCCACCATTGATTGGATGTCTACTCCTTCATTCTCCATTGAGAGTGAGAAGAACAAGAAGTTTACAGGTGGAAAATGGGTGGCGGTGGAGGTGCGGGATTTTCAACGGGAAAGAACAAGAAGAAGGGGAGGTTTTTGTAGGAGCATTTATGTATTTTAGCCAACAATGAAAATTGAGGACATTTTCCTGGATTGTGTGAAGAAAAAAAAGGATTGCAAATAGATTCACCCTTAAAGAAAGACGCACACACACACAAAAAAAAAAAACGACAAACACACCCTTGCTCTGTAGTGCCATTTCTTTTAGGGAGATCGTTGCAATATTGGATACCGTGGTGCACTGTTTGCATATTCAACAAAGTACAAGTTAATGTACAACATAATTTGGCGGATTCTATAAGAGAAAACAATTAAAAAGACCGCGCCAACAAGTTATATCAAAGGAAGGCTAAAGATGACTTCCTCGGTTCTTGGCAACAACTTTAGCTTGCAAGTGGAGCACCATATGATTCGAACACATTTATTTTCGCAGTGAATTTTACCATCATATCAGTTGATCAATTTTTTCAAAAAACAAAAATTCCAATCACATACCTACCACAACCGGATTCGGGGGTCCTATAGGGCACATCCAGACTATCCATCTGTGCAATCGATGATTTAGATCGCAAACGCACTCTTTGCGGCAAGAGTTAAACTCTTAGCGGTCAAAGTAACAAACGAATCCCTCTCTCTCCTCCTTTCTCTCTCATGTTTCTCTCTCCATAATCCAGACCGTCCAAAATCAAAATGGACAGCCCAAATCGCACGAGCGGGTACCGGCTCGGCACTGAAAAATTACTCATGTATTACACGATTGTTAATGCAAGAGAGATTTGGCAGGAAGACTTTTTAGATATCATTGCAGTGTTTTTTCTTCATTTTCCCCCAAAAACAGAGGTTATTTGTATTCGGCGGAAACCTTCGCCCACATCACCATTCAATCTTTCTTGGCCCACGATTGCCCCTCTATTATTGTTATTCTTGGGCCTAAAAACTCTGTTTGAAGGTGGGCCTAAAAACGACAGCAACAATGAAGGTGGGCCTAAAAACTCAAATGACCCGATTTGGTCCATCATGAACGGGCGGGTCAGTAGGGCTTCAAACGCCTCCTATATAAGGTTTTGTCTCTGCCATTTTTCAGTCCCACCCTCTGCCAAACCCTAGAGCGCCGTAGCCGCGATCTTCACCAGAGGACAAGAAGATGGTAAGATTACCAGGAAGATTGATTATGATCTCTCACATTTGATCTTAATTACCGTCGATCGATAAACTCACTGGATTTGTATGTATTTGTTTGTGCAGACTTTCAAGCGAAGGAATGGTGGACGCAACAAGCACGGCCGTGGCCATGTCAAGTTCATCCGCTGCTCCAACTGCGGAAAATGCTGCCCCAAGGTCCTCTCTCTCTCTCTCTCTCTGTTTATGTGCTTGTATATATGTATGTATGGTTGTATGATCATTCAGTGACGCGATTGATTTGGAGTTGCTATGAACGTCAAATGTGTATAGTTCAGTCGCTTGTTTCTAATATCGGATTTGCTTTCAACTGTTGAATTTCATATTCTGTTTGCGTATTTCTGTGCCTTGTATCAGATAAGTTGTGATATTGTTGTAGGAGATTTATTGTTTTACGGTATCAGCTAAATTGTTTGGAGTTGTTATATCACAATAATATAACAACAGGTCTATATGCTCCTTGTGGTTTCTAGACTGAAATTCATTGTTATACACTTTCCCTTTGATCTAGCTGGACATGATTCATTTGCGTTTGTTAAAAATGATCATGAGAGTACAGTAAGTAGGAAATGCTTTTGCGTTATTGGGTCAGCTTTCTAATTAATGGACGGAATTAGATTATCTGTTAAAAAATTGCGAAGGCAACCCTTGAAATTAGGAAGGGATGAGGTTGGGCTAATTTCTGTGGTTTGGAGTGTACCGGGTATGGAGAGGGAGGGTTAGCGAGGGAAGGATCAAGTAAGGGCTGAGGAGGAGGAGTTTTGTTCGGTTTGTGCTTGAAATATGTCCATAAGCCATGGGGAATAAGAGAGGAAATGACGAGGGTACTAAATCTACTGATTATTCTTTGTTGGTCGCTCGATAATGTCTTCGTGAAGTTTGGCCTTCATTTCAGTAATATTGTGTTTGTGGTTCAGTCCATTTGGGTTTTTGATAAATTCTGTCTGTTAGTTTATAGTTGTCTAATTCTGAATCTCTCTCTATTAGGACAAAGCTATCAAGAGGTTTCTCGTGAGAAACATAGTTGAGCAGGCTGCTGTCCGGGATGTTCAAGAAGCTTGTGCTTTTGATGGTAAACTTACTTTTACGGCTATTTAGCCTTCTATTTGTTTCATATTTCTTTTTGCTTGCTATCATTTTCGTGGATAAGCGTGATTTTTGTTTAATGGCCGTCCTTTGTGGTGTTTGGTGATTCAAGGTTACACATTGCCCAAACTGTATGTAAAGATGCAGTACTGTGTGTCATGTGCTATTCACTCCAAAGTCGTCAGGGTTCGCTCTCGTACTGATAGGAGGAACCGTGAGCCTCCTCAGCGCTTCAGGCGCAAGGTATGAAAAGCTTCTAGATATACTTCATTGGATTATTACGATGCTATCTGTTTTTGCTGCTTTTTCTTGTTTGCATACAAGAAATTGCTTTGCCATGTACGAATTCTGGACCATTACATTTCATTTTGTTGTGGTGGTATCCTATTGCTGTTGATTAACATTAGGCTTCAGTGGAAAATGGCTTGCATTTTTCTGCACAAACCTTTGGTTTGAAGTAACATCTAACAAATATGATAATGACCTATTTTGCACCAGAAATTTGTAGAAGCTGTCTTAGGGAAGTGGTAAAGTACGATCCCCTAATTGTCCACCCTTTTTCCCTTTTCTTTTTTACTTCCGTTCCTGTGAGTATTCGATGACGTATGTGGCCCTATGAATTAGTCTTGTCGAGGTTTTTCAATTTTGGTGGGGATTCTGATTGTGAAGCGAAAATTGTAATGGAGCACATCTCTGCATGTTATTGTAGTAATGTTTAGTTTTACCTTTTGCTACAGGTGTTGTTCTGCCATTCTTGGTACCATTTGTATATGCACGCATCATTTTTCACATTTTTTGTGGTAGTTTACTTATGCGGATGGGATTCACCTATGTAGTTCGTGCTACTTCATTACGTCTTCTGGCAACTGGAATCTGGAAGGAACAGTAGATTAGATGCATGAAAGATTTGCTATATCATTTTGACATTTTTTTGCGTTAGTTTACTTATGTGAATGTGATTCACCTATGTAGCTTTTTTATTATCGGCAATTTGCCTATGTAGCTTATGCTACTTAATTAAGTCTTTGGGCAACTGTAATCTGTAAGGAACAGTAGATTAGATGCATTTGATTATCTAATTTGGCATCCCCACTTTGATTTTTTCTTGGATTTTTATAACTGCAAAAAATGCTATCCCAAAAATATAGCGCTGAGTATTGATGTCTGTAATCTGCAAGTCATTCTTTTTGGGGTTAAAAGACTCAAGAAATGACCTTCGCCTGGATGTGTCCGTTTTTGTTTTGTTGATTGGGTTGTCGTTTCAATTTTTTGGTGGTTATCATCTTACAAATAAAATGCACTATTTCTGGGGTGTTGCGGCAACTTTGTGTCTAGCCCTTCCGTGTACGACTAATACTTCCTCTGGCTGTTCGCCTTGCTCCCCGAGGAAGTGGTTTGAGTATTTTCGGTCCCAATCAGGTCCAAGACCACAAAATGAAATTGGTTTTTCAAGTTGAAGTCATTAATTTTTCTAGATTTAGTGGATGTATCACTGATTTTATTGAACTATATCATACTAGCATGAGGACCTCTTCAAAACCATCAGAGGCTTCTTTGGTGTAGCATTTTTGTTTCTTGCCGTCTGTATTCTGCTGATTGCCTCATTGGTTTCACCTGTTGTTGACTCCAAATGATGGTTCTTTCTTTATGCTCTGTTCTTAATGTGATTTTCTTGTTTGTTTTGCCAGGATGATATGCCCAAGCCTGGTCAACCACCACGCCCAGCTGGAGGAGCTCCAACCGCACCTCGCACCTGAAAACCCTCGGCTTGTTTTGCTATTTTGTATTAGCCTTTGGATTAATTCTGTTTGGAGTATGTCTACTTACAAGGAAGGTTTTGAACTTGGCATCATTTGTTTGTCTTTTTTATTATATTAGTGCGGTGAATTTGAAGGGATCCAAAGGAATTGCGCTTATTTTTAAGTAAGCTGTTTTTGACTGCGTATTATGGTCTGATTCTTTGTGATTTTATCATGTCTCGTCTAAATTATGTGGATAAAACCCATTTCATTTAGGTGGAAATAATGTTAGACGACTAGTCTGCCTTTACAATTACCACTATTCTCAATATCACGGACGTCCGTGATTGGCCATGGACGGCTCAGATTTATTCGGCAGCAGACAGTTCGGATTTATTTGAATATGATGTGATCTGAGCCGATCACAGATGACCGTGATCAGCCAACACCCATGTTGTCCCTGAAAGAACAGCACCCTCCTCGGGTCCGCCATTCAATGTAGACCATTAAATTTTTTTAAGCTGATATAGACCATTAGATTGAGAAGATTAAAACCGACCATAGGATTTGAATTTTTGCTAACTCATTTTGATTATGCCATTGTAGATATTAAGGTTGCTAACTTTAGCAAACCACTAAAAAGAAAAGATAAAGGCACTAACACTTTGCACCAATAATTATACCAACTCTTTCATATGTGATATGTGGGACCCCAAATATGAGTGGTAGGTCTCACATATCTCATGTGAGAGAGTTGGTACAATTGTTGGTGCAATTGTTAGTGCTTGTAGCAAACCTGATAAAAATATTGAGCATAGGATTTGAATTTTTGCTAACTCATTTTGATTATGCCATTGTAGATACTGAGGTTTGCTAACTTTAGCAAACCACTAAATGGATAATAAAAAATTGATGTGGCAAATTTTGGTTATTCGAATTTAATTATGCCATTGGTGATGTCCTAATAAGGGATTCTTAAATTTGATTATTCTAATGCGAACACTTTTTCAAACAAACGTTGTTGACCTTAACAACCTTTTAATTTTAATTAGGCCGTCTCCCATGTAATATCCCGTCGACTCCCACACCCAAATTCCCAGAATCCCACACAGGTGGTAGTGAAATTAAATGTCTAAATTGCCCTGTAAGAATAATTTATTCACCTTTGGATTCTTTTATCCATTCATTATTTAATAACTTAAAATAAGCAAAGAAAAAATCAAATTGGAGTGCAAAATAAATTATAAATTAGATGATAAGTGATAGCAAACGACGCCAATATATGGTTGTTTTAAGGATATATAAGTTGTAAGGTTTAAGATTATAAATTCATCTTTCGCTTTTTCTTTACAAGAGTTCATAGCAATTAATGGTACCTTACAGGTTTTTTGATAGATGAGGGGTAAAAATGTCAAGTTATGTAAGCCTACCCAAAATATTCTTGTGTAGGACTCATGTGCACGTAATAAGGACAAGGCTTGGTTAGTTTAAGACCGTTTATTTACTTGTTTATGTATTTGAACCTAGACACCTTTTAACAAACAGGTTCTTACTTGGCTCTCATTCCTTTTTCTTATTACCCAATTTATTAGAAATTAGACCTAATAAAAAATCTTGCCAGTAAAAAAGAAAATCCTAACCTCAGCCCTTAGGGCAGAGATATTACGTGTAAAATTTATTGACATCCAAAAAAAATGTATTAATATTTGTACAAGTATATTGATATCCCATATTCGTAAAACATGTATTTGTATTCGAACTTATTTGCGATTATATGCAAATTATCTTCACCTCATCATGAGGGATCCGTGAACACTATAGTGTCCAAAGCACTATAGGGTTGTACTCTTTTGATCTGACCGTCTATTTCCTCAATCAATAGTTTAGATTTGTTTACTTTCTGTGAATCTAAACTATGATTGAGAAGATAAACGATCAGACCGGAGACTACTCCATGCTTTGGGCTCACTTCCCAATTTCCATAAAAAAATGAAATTCAAGTGCGGTGGGGACCAACAGTGGAGAACCCAAACGGTTATTTTCCTTTTCTTCTTTCCTGTGCGTTACGGCATAAAAGTCTAAAAGAGTCTCCTCTCTCTCCTTCCCCTGCTTCGCTCATACTTCCTTCCACCTCTCTCTCTCTCTCTCTCTCTCTCTCTCTCTCTCCTAAAAATGCAGAGCACCGCATTCACGCTCTCTCCATCACTTTCCCTACCGAATCACCGAAGGCTTTCTCACCACACCGCCATATCCATGCTCAATCCTATACCTTCACCTTCGCATTCGAGATCGATCGATTTTTGCGCCGTAAATGGCCTCTCTGGCTCTTCTATTCGCCCATTTCCGTCTATTCGTTGTTTTTCTTCTCCGTCATCGCCGCTTAATCTGAATGGCTGGATTTCGACTCCGTCTCCGGTTCCTGATCACGAATCGCGTGGTGGTGTGGAGGTTAGGGCGGCTGAGAGTGCTGGCGAGGAGGACGCGAAGGCGAGCGGCTTGAGTAAGACGTTGGAGCTTGGGTCTCTCTTCGGCCTTTGGTTCCTTTTCAATATTTACTTCAATATCTACAATAAACAGGTAGACAGCAGTTCTCTGTCGACATTGCCTCTCATTTGTTTTTGTTTTGTGTATTTTTGGCATTTTCTAGTTTGTATTTCTCCTTGTTTGACCGGATTTTTCTGGATGTCTCGTGTACGTCTCTCTCATTGTGTAATCTGTATGGATGAATGTATACATAAGCCATAGACAAGAGACATTTATTTTGGACTGGTGGCCGAACCGAGAGATTAATTATTGACAAAATACAGTAATCGATTTACATAACTTGTAACGGAGAAAGCTACGTTACAGCCTACAGGTATACCATAGAAAATTGCACATGTTATGCATTTTTGGTGTATGTTTCGCCTTTCTTGGTTTGTTGCGCTGGGTCTGGGTGTAGGGTGTACAATGAAAATGTATGACACTCAGTTTCGGATGATGATGCGCATATTTTTGGCACATGATACGCATATTTTGTGTTTTTGATACTATTATTTGTCTTATCAGTCACGCATTTTTATGATATTAATTACCTTTTTTTTTTGTTGGAAGTTACAGATAGGGGTGTTTTCAACATTTTTTGGTTTGTTACGCAATTTTTAAGTAGTAGTTGAGCTTTCTTTTTGGTGGTGTTAGATGCGCAACTTTTTAACCAGAATTTTTGTCATCAAAATTATTTTGAGTGCATACCATAGGCTTCTCCTTTCATATGTGGGCTATGCATGCATGCATGCATGCATTCCTCTCTCTGGCAAAGTGGGCAAACTTTTATGGCGTACTGGATGAACAAATCAAGTGCCGTTGGAACTAGGAACTGATGCTAAACTTGATTCCCTGAATTTGATCTGTTTTTGTATTTAGTGATACTTATGAAATTTCTTATTCCTGAAGTGTTACTGCTAAACGTCTTTGAACTTTTATTTGTAACTGAATGGTGCTGCATCAATGTCTGGACCAAACTAGTGTTCTTTTTTTTTACATTTTAGGGATTTTTTTTTGTTTTCTTGTACTTAATTTACTTTGCCCTGCATTTTATGATTATAAATTCAGAAATCTTGGGAGGAATTAGGTTGTTGGAAAATGATTCAAAAAATAGGTGACATGACATAAGAATGATTTTGGATTTTTGCATTTGAGGAAATTTGCTCTAGTAATTGTTCTGCAATCTCAAAGCTTATAGAGCTATGATATAGCAACTTATGGTTGACAACATGATTAGGGATTGAACTCTGATAGGACATTGCGTTTGACTGTTGAAATCTTTTTGAGGGGATAAAAGATTGATTTTGTGGTACATATTTTTGACAGGTTTTGAAAGTGTTTCCATTTCCACTGACTCTCAGCACAATTCAATTTGCCGCTGGAACTATGCTGGTTACTTTAATGTGGACACTTAATCTCTACAAAAGGCCAAAAATTAGCGGTGCTCAGGTATTCTGCAATCTGGATGATCAAATCATTGTTTAATTAGTTTGTTTTGTTATTGTTATGACTTTGATTAGTTTTCCATTATTGTTACGTCTTTGATTAGTATGTCTACTTTGTGACAGCTTGCCGTAATACTTCCATTGGCAGTGGTGCACACCTTAGGGAACCTTTTCACAAATATGAGTCTTGGAAAAGTTGCTGTTTCATTCACTCACACAATTAAAGCCATGGAGCCCTTTTTCTCAGTTGTCCTATCAGCTATGTTTCTTGGAGAGGTGCGCGTCTTTTTTCCCTTTTTCATCTCCTTACCTGTAGCTTTTACTTCTATGTACACTGGAATCTGTATGGAGGATGGAGTTCCTCAAATGTAATGACAACCAACTTAGTACAAAAATTTACAACACCCTCATTCTTTGTGTATTCTTCTAAAAGTATTTGTTAGGAAATTCTGCTTTTATTATTGTACCTGGTACAGTTTTTTACAAGTCACAGCTTATTATTGACTTTGTAATATTAACCATCATCTTTCTTGCCTTGTACAAAATAGATGCCCACCACTTGGGTGATTGGTTCTCTATTACCTATTGTTGGTGGAGTGGGACTAGCATCAATGACAGAGGCATCTTTTAATTGGTGAGGAAATACACATGCAATTATTACAAATCGTCACTCCCTTTTTTCTTGGCCAAAATATAAGAAGGGGAAAAAGTCACTAGAGCATACATGATATACATCCTTCTGCATAAAGGTTCCTCTTTTACCTATTTCCCATTTCGGCTCTACTAGAATAATAGTATATGATCAACAGAGGTTGATATTGTTATCTCAGATTCTCATGTGAATCTCCTTTTTGGTCTGTGAAACAGGGGCGGGTTTTCAAGTGCAATGGCTTCTAATTTGACCAACCAATCTCGTAATGTCCTAAGTAAAAAGCTTATGGGCAAGAAAGAGGTACTCACTTGCAATTTTATTTCATTGATGTAGCTGTACTAACCACAAATAATTTTGTCCGTTCATCATTCATGTTAAGTACTTGCAGGAAGTTGGCATATCCATATCACAGTGCTATACAATCGAACAATTTGTTCTCTTCTTTATTGATTTCATAACTACTAATGGAGAGTTGGGGAAACAAATTATTTGTCATACTATATTTGGCTTTTAATGATTTTTCTTATTCTCAACCATAACTACTAGATTTTTCTTTGACAGGATTCTTTGGACAACATTACCTTGTTCTCAATAATAACAATTATGTCCTTCATCTTATCGGCTCCAATATCTCTTTACATGGAAGGATTCAAGTTCACTCCTTCATGCTTGCAAGCTGCAGTGAGTAAATCTAGAATGATACTTTTCCAGTAGTTCTCATGGTTAGCTGTTCGCTCAAACATCATTTGTCCTTTTTTTGTTAGGCCTCTGACTTTCTTCTTTGTTTGCTTGTTAGGGGTTGAATGTCCGACAAGTTTACATTAGGTCTTTCTTGGCTGCAATCTGCTTCCATGCATATCAACAGGTGCAAAATTCAAACTCAATGTTGTTTTTCTATTATCCATACTGAATTCACAATTTTGTGCTCTGGAATGTTTCTTTATATCTTACAAGATCTCCATTTGTATTTAGTGTAAAAAAATGGTTGATCTTCTCATTGGACATCCTATAAAGAATTTTTAGTTCCTCTTGTTTAGTTGGCAAGTTTCCACATTGGTGATTAGACGATTAACCTTTTTTTTTTTTTTGTGCCGTTAACAGCTAGTACTAACAAATACTGGCTATTTCTTTTAGTCACTGAATCTTGACATTTGATATCCACCAAAAGCCCTGAATTTGGTTTATTCTCTGGTCAAATTGATTATAAATGTGCTCGTGGCTTGTAAAACAGTTTATTTCCTGCAACATTAGTTTATAATTTGTTTTTTGTACTTGGGTTTTTCAACTCTTTAGGCTGTTGAGTTCTAGTTCTGTGCACATTATAGTGCCAATCTATGTTCTTTTCAATGCCAATTCACCTCTCATTTTGGTCATGCGAGCATATTCAATTCCCGAACGAAAATACTCAAGAGTGTAGAAATGGTCAAGATTATTGCTAGATTTCTGTGTACTTGTATCTGTGATACGAAGAATCAGATTGGCTTTTTTCCTGGCTGGTCATAGTTGACATTTCTGATTTGGCTTTATAGGATTGTGTATCTTAGCTTTTCAGGTTTCACTTTGTGGCTACATGACTCAACTAGTTGCCACTGATATACTAAAATTTAGGATTGAAAACTGTATGTCAAATCCAGCAGATAGCCAAATTGAAGGACTGTTGTCCACTCCAGTTCCCATTTGCCTTTTGTCCTCGTTTCTTGTCTCTATTAAAGCATCGGGTTAGACCACAGTTCCAAGTGAACCACGTATCCCATGTTTGGTTTGAACTTTTGCGGCTATATATCACTTCACTATTGCTCCTATGATCTATAAAACGAACATGCCATTTATGATGAGGGTACATGTAGTCCTTGCCCGGTTGCACCCTACATAGAGCACATTATATCATGCCTTAGCTATCAACTGAAAGGTTGAAAGAGGAACGGAATTCACAAATCGGTACACCCTGACGAGGCTCTGGTCACTGATTGAGCCCCGGTAGATACTGCAGTCCTGCCAGTTTTGGCTATTTCATGGTGCAGTGACACTTGAAACACTCTATTTGACGCATGGTGAAAATTTTCTGTACCATTTCCGTCGCTTCTAAGTTCCTACAATAGTAAGTGCTGACATGAACTTGTCCTACAGGTTTCTTACATGATATTGCAGAGGGTATCCCCAGTTACCCACTCTGTGAGCAATTGTGTAAAGCGGGTGGTGGTTATTACTTCATCTGTTCTCTTCTTCCGCACACCCGTTTCACCTATCAACTCTATTGGTATAACTTTGACCTCCAGAATCTACACTAATACAATAAACAGTGGTTTTCCAACCGTTCTATAAGAAAAAAGAACTTATTTTTTTCCTGTTTTTGGTGCAGGAACTGGTGTGGCCCTTGCTGGCGTGTTCCTGTATTCGAGGGTGAAGAGCATAAAACCGAAGCCAAAGACTGCTTGAAGTTCTTTTGTTGAGAAATTTTGCTGTAAAATTCGGGTTTTAGATGATAAAACAGATACGGGGAATCCAATATTTGCCCCATTTTTTGGTCATTCCGAATGGTTTCATTCTATTGCGTGGTCTGTAAAAATTCCAGGCTGCAAATTTGATTTCCAGATATTAGGAAAATGTCAACCAGTAGTTGGCGTTTTGAATTTAGAGTGATTCTATTTGAGACAATGTAAATAACATCCTCTGATTCAGAAAATTGAAACAAGGTGAAATTTCAGTGAGACCCGCCATTAAGTTAACCAACAATGCTAATGGACACAAGCACTCGCGCGTCTAAAGTTATTCATTAGTTCCGGAGCACACCCACATCCGTTCAGTACCTTTTGTGCTTGTTGATACGCAAGTATTTGTGCAATTTTCCACTCATGGGACTTGCTTGAAGCATCACGGGCAGATCTACTTCCAACCCTAGGCATATGAATGTATTTCAAACACGGGAGCGGGGACCCTGTAGTGGCCCAAAAGCACTACAAAGGTTGTAGTCCTCAATCACAGCCGTTCGTTCTGCAATCAACGGTCTGGATTACCTTCACGTTATCTTCATGTAAAGATAAGTATTTACATGGAGAATAATTCTGACCGTTGATTGCCGAATGGACGATTGTGATTAAGGACTACAACCTTGTATTGCTTTGGGGCACGACAGGATCTCCGGATACACATAGATGAGAACAATGAACAATCTACAAACTTTAACAACAAATATTAGCACAATAAAGTTTCATACAAATGTTTTAAAACCACATCAAAGCATTTCAACAAGCATAACTTCATTTTCTTTCCTCTAAATTTACTTTTCAAGAATCCCAAAGATGAAAGATAAATCTTTCAAGGGTGTGTATAAAACATGCATGTAGGATTTTCTAAGGCATCTTAGAGATTGACTTGGGTGATCATCTCCACCAAATCCATCTCCTTCTTCACCTCATGAGACTGAATAAAAGAAGTCATATCCAAAGGCATCCCCATTCCCATATCAAAGCAGCTTTGCCCATGATCATCCCCAACAGGAGGCAACTGATCAAGAAGGGAATCAATGCTGCTCCCTTCAAACAACTTGTCGCTAAAAGCGAATTCCGCCACATCACCGAAGTCAAAATCCGGCACCAAACGGTCGCTGACACAAAATTCCATGAACTTGTCCGGCTGGTGAATTGGCGGTGGCAGCGGCAGTGGTGGTGGTGGTGGTGGCAGTGTCAGTGGTGCTTTGAATAATGAAGAAAGTGGTGGAGGAATTGGGGTCATGGTGTCGGATTTTCCGTCCAAATTCAAGCTTTTGATGTAGTTTTGGAGGAGAGAACTGGGGCGTGGGTATTTGGTTCGGCATTTTCGCCGGGAGTATTGCCTTCTTTTGGTGGCGTTCCAGTGGTTCTTGATGGAGTTTTCGGTTCTTCCAGTGAGTCTCTTTGCAATTTCTGCCCATTTGTTCCCTATTTCTGCATGGGCATGGATTAGTATCCTGTCTTCCTCTTCAGTCCATATATCCTTCTGCAAAAAAATCATAAATAAATAAATAAAACTACGTAATTGGCCTTGTATTAACATAGATATTCCAATGGGGTAATTTGGTAAAAAAAAAAGAAATTGGTTTCACACAACACTCATGGTATTTTGAGACATATATTAGAGGTGACTCCCTGGTGATATTAGGCCCTGGGACGGAGCTAGAAATTTCACTACGCAGGGGCGAGGTTTTTTTCCAATATACTTTGCAGGGGCGAGCCTATATAATTAATAAGAAAAATTATTTTTTTGTATATAAAACTAGAGGTTTTTTTTTCTTTGCAGGGGCGACCGCCCCTACTGGCTCCATCCCTGATTAGGCCGGATGACGGGTCGGCCATTCAGGCAGAGCAACATCTCACAGAAGCTAAGACACATCAATGTCCATCTATTCGGCCCGGCCACGTGGCATCAGTCATGGTCCGGGCACTTGGCGTGGTCACGTGTCAATATTTGACAGCATGGCATTCTGATAGAGGCAAGAATGTGCCAGTACGGGATGATTCGGCCCTGCCACGTGGCACGTACGGTCGTACAACATACAATGGCATAGTACTCAGCGAATGTATGGTCCGGCCACGTGGCACCAATCATGGTCCAGCCACATTCAGAGACTAAATACAACAGCGATAATCCCTAGTGAGGTTCGTCATTTCTTCCTCTTGAAGCTCTGCTCTTCCGTACTCTCATTCAGAGACTAACTTAAGTCATCGGAGCGCCTAACAGTCGTCAATGGCCGGTTAGGCTACACAGTTTCCTTCTTTTTAGAGCTAGGACTAGAAAGTTGACTTGAGAGATCCAAAGGAGGAGAGGTCCAGATTGAACACCATGCCGCAGTATTAACTCACAATGTAAACTCAAATTAAACTAAGCTTATGCTCAAGTGATTGGGGTTGTGCAAATGAATCTCATCATTTTTCGTTTCACTTTGTAAAATACTACAATGCTTGACGAATGGGAATGACAATGTATTCCTTTGGTATGGATTTATCGTTTATCTGATGAATGAATTCCTATTTTGCTAATAAAAGACAATTATAAGACCACCTGAGGGATAACATTCAGAATGTTGGATGATGATAGGGGCAAGGCTAGTTCTTGGGGGAGGATCAAGAAGTGCAATTAGGGTTGCATACGAGCCGAGCCGAGCTTTGTAGTGTTCGAGCTCGGCTCGTTTGCTTAACGAGTCCAAAACTCGAGCTCGAGCTCGGCTAGGTCGTAAATGAGCCGAGCCCTTAATGAGCCGAGCCAGACTAATTTACTTAACGAGCCTCTTTAAATGAGCTAAAAGTCTATACAACAAGCCGAGCCGAGCTTTTATCAGCTGAGCTCGGCTCATTAAGTAAACAAGCCCAACACTCGAGCTCGAGCTCGGCTCGATTAGTAAACGAGTCAAACCAAGCTGAGTCTTAACAAGCCGAGCCGTAAGTTGCTCGTGAGCCGCTCAGCTCATTTGCAACCCTAAGTGCAATTCCAATACCAGGTTGTGTCATATCTAGAATGTTTTTCCTAAGATCTTCAGTAGTTAACTGTATGATTCTGTGTAGTTCTTTTTCTTGTGGATAAGTGTAATTGTCTAGCTTTGTTTTAGGCGTTGAAGTCCGAGACCTTTTTGATGTTGTTGGTGTTATTTCTTATAAAGGGAAGTATCCCTTGTATAACCTTGGTTTTTCGGTACATAATTGTCATTTACCGGAAAAGAACAAAGTTCGGAATGCTGAAATAAGACGAGCTAAATGAGAAGTGATCTCATATATGTGTTTTGTTTTGAAGTGAATAGCCCCTAATTCAACATCTATCATTCTACCAATTTGTATATCTTGGAGCAATAACACATTCTTCTTAATAGCACGGTATATGGCCCAATCGATTGATTGATCCGGAGCACTAATCATACTGTCCGCTAGCAAAAAGCCGAATTAAAATTAGAGCCAAATAATTTATGTACTAACCCCAACAAAAAAAATTGATGCATGGTACACCTGACATTTCACCATTAATCAATTGATATATATCATGCTAGGGTTTGAATCAATTGATAACCAGAGAAATCAACAAAACAGTGTAAAACAAAACATGAAATAAAGAAGAATATTGATTGAGTACCTTGATATCAGGCCTTAGATGGTTGTGCCACCTCTCTCTACACTGCTTCCCTATCCTCCCCTTCAGCATCTGAGCAATTTGAGACCACTTTCTTATTCCATGCTTCTCCACCAGATGAATTAACAATCTACATATATACATACAACACCAACAAAAAGCATACTTGTTATATCAATAATCTCAGCCAAAAACCAACCAAATTAGAATTCCGTAAAAAAAATAATAATAATTATCAAACGATAAACAGAAATGCTACGTACGCAGAAAAATTAACATAGAATAAATTGTTTCTCGCTATTTTTTCTGGGTACGTAGCATTATTCGATAACAAGCACTTATCATAATAAATAAGAATCAGATACATTATTAGTATTTCTTTTTTCTTTCACCTATCTTCTTCAATGGTCCATTGCCCCTTGACTGAATTGGACTTCTTACGACCTTTGTTGCTGCATGGCCTTCTTGATTGGGGCGCCCCATTTTTCCTAATACCAAGATTACCCTTATGCCCTATATTTTCAGCAGTTATGCATGATCCTTCATCTGGTATCACAAAGTTCATAGGCTTAACATCTTCACATATGAAGGGCATGGAGCCCGGATTTGGTGCACTCTCATCCACTGGAATTTTCCTTGGGTACTGCATAGCTTCTGCATAATTCTCAGTTGTTCCATTTCCTTCATTTTGGTGATCTGAAAATGGTTTCAACTCGTAAAAATCATCGATACTCAGAGGACCGATGTTTTGAAAGGGATCGTATGGATCCAAACATGGGTTTTCGATATCGAAATCAGGGTTTAGGGATGATCCGGTAAAAGACAACTGATCAAGGTGGTGATCAAAATCTTGGAAGCAGAAATCATCATCTTCTTCTTCCCCTTCGATTATCTCCGATTTTAGGTGATTGTTGGGCAGTAGTGATGGATAGGTGAGATCTTCTTCTTGTTCTCTATAGTTTTTGTCAAACTCCATGACAGAGAGAAAGCATGAGAAGAAATGAGATAGAAATGTCTTTGAGGGAAAAAAATGGAATGTAGCTCTCCTCCACCTCTCTATTTCTCTCTTTGTGTGTCTCCAACCTTTGTGTTAATGTGTTTCTTAATGGGGTAGGATGGGGAGAAAAAATTATTCAGTGCTCTCGAATGCCTCGCTAATATACATTTATGCTTCGCTGTCAACTATACAAGACACGTAAAAAAACGTGAAATTGCAAAGGCTAATTTGAATATACAAACGAGTACAGAACAACTAACTTGGCCGGAGAATTTATTGTGGTGCAAACAATTTTTGGACATTAATTTAATGGTTGATCTTATGTTTGGGATGGCATGGGAGGTGAGAAAGTATCAAAGGGGGTTATACACTTGAGACAAGTTACCAAATTTACTCGTGAGACAATTGTACATGTTTTATATTTTCTTTGAACAGCAAAGAAAAATTTCATTAATCTCGAGGAAGTCAGATTGTGCTTGTAATTTCCATTTTTGGATTGTTTGGTCAAATGATAGTTAACTTTTGAAGTACTTGAGAATATGATCCAGTGCTAAAAACAATGGTGGAGAATATTCCAATTGGATTACGTGGCACAAAGTTATTGGGTTAGTGTATGGGTATTTTAGTAATAATGTAAATTATTGGTAAATGTTTATCTTAACAACCACTTGGACTGCTATAAGTTGGTGGAAGTTACTCCGGCTACGGCAGCAGCATAATAAATTTTTTTAACACGTGGTATGAAAAATGCAAAAGCTTTTGGACATATTTATTGTTAGTGGCCATTTTGGCCTTAATTAGTTTTGTCTTTGACTCTTAATTAGGCAATTTTGTTTGAGGGATTCCTAAGATTGTCAAATTGGGAAATCACTGAAAAGGTCTTTTATTTGGACAATAACCTATTTTCGTCATTTTTATAGTTTATACTTTATCTGGCTGAAAATTCTTAATTGGTTTTTGTCTAAATAAGTATAGTGCTCTAAGATAAACATTACTTTTTGGCAAAGAAAATAGGATATTTCAATTTTGGAAGAAAATTATTTGCAAAATGCCCTTTGTTTAGGAAAATTATGCCTTGCTCTTGGATCACCACCACGTAATGCTCTAAAGGCCTGATTGGCCAGCCGGATAAGGAATCCAAGACTATTTAATCCCAGACTATGCAGATGGCTTGGTTTGGGAGCAAATTTGTATACCTGGACTATTTAATCGCCCTCCTATTTGATCCGAGCGGATAAGTCCTCACTAATCCGGGCCAATTCACCCAAACTCTCTTATTTATCCTTATACCTCTATTTTAATTACAAAACAAACCAAATACTCCCTCCATCCATTTTTTAGTGATCCCTATCTGAATACGTGCAATTTCAAACCACTAGAAAATATATTTCTTTATACGGAGTATAATTTTTAAAATTTTTATATCAAATTAAAGTGTTCATTGAGTACTTTAATTTGGTGCAAAAAATAAAAATGTTTTACGGGAGTGCATTTTTTAACGTCCACAAAAATACACGTTTTCCAAAGGTATCACTTAAAAAGGGATGGAGGGAGTACAATTTATTCTTCCCTTAGCACCAAAATCTTCCAAACCAAGTACTCATTGCGTTCCTTTTTATGTGTGCAGCTTTGTACTTCTACCTTATTAAGAAAGCATAATCATTACACTTTTACATTCACTTTTCACTACTGCTCTTGATGGAGATATCATCGTTAAACTTTATCCACTAACTTTTCAACAAAAAAAAAAAGTTCTTTTAAGGGCAAAATAGGAAATGTATGAACTTTCACCGACTAACTTTTCAACATCACATTTATTTAAGAATAGTTTAAATGGAATATACTACTTTTTTTAAGGAACGGAGAGGGTACTATTTAATCCTTTCTATAAATGTCACATCAATGTGGGGTCTACCTTCCATAAATAATACTCCCTACTATTTTATCTCCCCTCACTATTTTATCCACCCAAAACTAATCTCGCATCCAATTGAGCCATAAGGGTCTTTACCACCGCATATTCTCGAGGGGCCCAATACTAAGTAAATGGACCTCAAGTGAATATGTGGTGGTAAAAGCTCTTGAAGCATCATGTGGTGGTGCTCTGGGAGCACTAAATGGTCACTCCTTCGTTTAGGATTAAAATGTCTTTTTTCCCTTTGTTTACCTTGGTTTATTTGTTTCCCCTTGTTAATAAAAATGCACACTCAATGGCAGTAATTAGGATATGTAACTGAAACCAAAATCAAAGTCATCTCTTTCTCAGTCTCTCTTTCTCTCTCTGCATTGAATTCCCAATTTACTATCGTCATTAAAAGTTGAATTAAATGATAAATTTAGTCGTAGATATAGAAACACAATTAAAGCTCGTTAATTTCAATATTTAATTAATAACCACTTGTAGAGAGAATTGGAGATAAAGGCCAGAGTGTGTGTGACGTTTTATCACATTTTAATTACAGTAGCAAATTAATGTCGTCTCATATTGATTAGAAATGACCAAAGTGCGCAATTTGTTACCTTCAATGCAAGAAAAACCATGCCAGGACATGAGGCCAAAACATATAATATATCGACGACGATGATTGTTTGATCAGAACTTCTATCTCAGTTGGTCGTGTATCAATATTAAGAGAATGGACATTCTGGGTTTGGCTGATAGGACAAAATCGATACCTCTTGTAGTTATCTAACTCAACTAACATACTAACATCCTATCGTCTAGCCAAAAAATAATAATATTGTGATTTCTTAAGGAAATTTGTAGAAGAGCAAATTTTGATATTGTGACATTTGGCTTCTAAACTAAAGTTGCAAGTGTTTATCGAAAATTCTTGTAATCTGAAAACGATTGGAAGTGTTTTTTTCAAAAAAAGAACTGAGTTTTGGGTCTCATATCTAACACCGCAGTGTTCTTTTCTTTTGATTTTTGTTCAGTGATTTTAGACCATCATAATTATATAGTATGTATGCTTAAGGAACTTTTATTATTGTTCATTATTCTGAGGTCATGAGATCAAGAACAATCCTTCCCCAAGGCAAGTGATTAACTATTCTTCCCCATTACTTTTAAAAATTATTTCTTTCCCTTTCTTTAGGGGATTCGGAGATCCCGTAGTGCGCCTCTGCACTACGGGGTTGTAGGGCGACCAAAACTACGTCATTTTGGGTGCTCCTTTAATTGATTCTTTCTCCTTGTTATGGTCTTCTTTCCAAGGCAGTTGCCGTGTAAAAAGTTTCTTGGCCATTGGAAACTTCAAAAACCAACTTAGGTAAGTAATAAAAGGGCCTTGTTCGTTTTCCAGTTTAGTTTTAGTTTTAGTTTTAGTTTTGATAACATCATCATTTCCCTCATTTCTCTCTCTATCTCTCTCCACTCATTACACCTGCTGACATCATCAAAACTAAACTAAACTATCTAACCAAACACAACCAAGATGTTCAAGACAATTATCTTGTGAGATCGAATTCTTTCTGGTTCAAATTTTAATTTGAGCGTTACAGTCAGTTTTGAACTGGACGTGACAGTCTAAATCTGGATCATATATTTGGACTATCACGTCCAGTCCAAAGTAAGGATTGGTCTTATTATTTGTATTGGAGTAATGCATATCCCAAAAAAATTCATATGCATATAACATCATCTGGGCATGAAAACTAGGGGAACCTGAAATTAGCTTTGCCAGGGCATGTTGAATTATTCAACACAAGGGATGACAATTCACTTGTAACCGAGGGTACCCAAGCCGATCCGCCTCCCATGGGATGCGGGCATTTTTTTTTTTTTTTTTTAAAACTTCCCTTACCCGTGGGGCGGTTCTGGTACAAAACATGAGATCTACCTCCCACAAAATAATACTATTTGCTAAAAGGCTCAAGTTTAGTAACATCCATTCATGTTGTATGGAATTTCTAGTTTTAATCTCAGTTCAGGTGAATGGAGAAGGGATTCGCAGCAAAGCTATACATACCAACAATGCTTGAGCAACAAATGCAGATAAACTATTCCATGCAGAGTAGGCTATCATTGGTCAAACAATAGGAGTAAGATACAAATGAACAGCAGAATCACCAAAAAGGTCCTTGGAATCTTTGGTGGTAAAAAATAAGGGGAAAATGCTCTTATGAAGGTTTCCAGTAGAATTACCGAGGGAGAAAACAAAATATCATACTATGCATTGTAGCTGGAAAGCTTTTTCCGGGTTATTCCCGTCAATTTGGGAGTGATGAGGGAAATCATATGGCATTTCTGGAGCAGAAAGCCCTGCTTGATTAAAAACTCTCACCACTTCTTGGTGGACAACTGCATTTCCTTCTGGTGTCAGGTGCAACCCATCACTGTAAACCACACGACTGGACATTTTAGAACACGTTCATACTTTCTATACCATCAAATTTAATCATTGTAAACAAAAAAGAATGAGTGCCAGATGGGATATTGATGATCCTGGTGATAAAGTTCTATTCCTTTTCTTGGATGGTCATTTGAAACACGCCAAAATTTAGCATATTTTTCTAGAAACCAAATTTTGATATCTATCTGTCGTATTTAGACATGGATTTGTGGAGGAATTTAACAAAGGAAAGATAACAATAGAGAATCAAACAAATAAATTTAGCTTATTTGCTTTTATTATCCCCTTACCTTTTCCTTACACGTCATATCTCATAAATCTCTCCTCAAATCCATAATCCAAAAAGAACTATAAAGAATAAATTGGAATCTGCACAGTATCTATTTCTATGTATCTGCCTGAACTTGTTTTGCAAGAAACAAAAAACCTCAAAATTTCCACTGACCTGAGGAACTTCTTCTGCCAACCCTCTGTTTCCTGCATCTTGGACCACAGATTGATGGAGGGGAGACCTAGTTCCTTGGCTAACTCCACACATTGCTTTGCGTAAACTCCTGTCACTTCATTAGTCCTTTCTGGAAGTTTAATTGCTTTCTCGCCATATAAAGATCTGCTCAGTGCAAATTAGAAGTTTATTCATCACGTATACCTGGCTCAGTAAAAAAAACTAAAATAGGCGAATTCTCTGACCTTTGGCATTTGTTAAGTTTGGGTTTCAACTTTCAAGTCCCTCTTGAGTGTATAATGTGTATATGCTCTATGTTACATGGATCCTTCAACAATACTAAAATACCCGTATCGGATACTTGATACTCGGACAATACCCGTCTCGGATACTTGATACTCGGACAAGTGCATGAGATCCATGTCTGACATACTTAGAAGCTATGTAGCACGGATACGGACACTAGACACGGAATTCTTAAAAATGGACACGGACACGGTGGGGGCCACGGCTAAATAAATAAACAAAAAAACTGTTTATGTACATAGATATATACACTTTTCCTATTGTACTGATTTCATCTTTAGCTCCCATGGGATTAATGAAATCTTTCTTTGCTTTTCAAAAAAAAAGATATATACACTTTTTTTTTCATACATAAGATATATACACAGTTATGTATTAGCACAAATACCAGTACACACACATATAATATAGGACATGCCATGTGGTGTGTCCAATACGTGTCTCCGCGTGGGCCACGCATGTTCTTGTGTCCCCGTGTCCAATACGCGGACACGGCGACCTCTAGGAGTGTCGGTGCTTCATAGGTTAGAAGCATATTTCCCAATGAAACTCCTATATTATGCGTGAAATGCTCCAAGGCACTTCGTAAACCTTATCTATCCCAGAAAATAAAATAGTGTACTACGAAGTTTGAACACCTCAGTGTATCCCCATGTTGTTAAGATGCACATTTAGATGACTCTTGTTACTGCATCCATTTCAAAACCAATTAGAAATGAGTGTATAGAGGTCGCCCAAGCTCATACACTAGTTTTGAAGGTTATAACTAACTAATGTGGAACAAGCTCTAACCCTCCGCCGCACGTGCAACCCCTGACCGCACTTGGAGAGCCAACAAATGATCCCCAACATTGGGATCTTAACAAAACAAGGTGCACTTATGGCACAAACAAAAGGGCAATCAATCAAGAAAGTCTTGTCCAAAAGCCTATGTAAAAGCCTGACTTTTTTATACTCCCTCCGTCCCAAAAAGGATGTCCAAAAACACTATTAACACCTCTCATAAAGTTATCTATATGTTTTGATTTATAATAATTTGTATATACAATATGGATCTTGTTTGATAGATCTCACTTAGTTTTATTAAACATAGTTTTTAAAATCATAAAAAAATATTATCAATTACCACATATATAATTTTTTTTAGAGGTGTGAATAGTATTTTTGGACATTCTTTTTGGGTCGGAGGGAGGATTATTATTGATAATCACGTGGTTTGAAAAGTACTCAAAATGTTACTTGGATCCTAAACAGTAACATAGGCTACACGAAGTTATAAGTGGTTTGAATATACTATCGTGTGCGTATCCTGAATAGTTTTTATAAACATTAATGAACACTTGAGTAATCACTGATACACAATACGATTTTCTTGGAATTGGGATTTTTCCTCAAAAACCTTCATATTTGAATTAGTCTATGTTGAATTTTTGAGATTTTTTGGAGACTGGAATTCGGACGCATTCGGACAGAATTCGCGTCAACTGGACGCACGACGCAATGTGTAGTGACAAGGCAAAGGGGGATTATGGGTGGCAATGGGGGAAGGAAACATGTGTAATTCCTTACCTTGTTACAAACAAGAAAACAAAAAGGGAGAGTCCAGCAAATTCCAAACAACCAAGCCACTGATTTGTCTATCTTATCTCCTGCAAATTGAAGAATCGTATGGTATGAAAATGTTTCCTTGGTCAAACTTGTAAACTTAGTATTACATACGTCGCACAAGCTTTCCCTTATACAAAGTCTTTTCTTGTTTTTCTTTTTTTTTTACAGGGAATAGCGTGTATAGCAATCGACTTCTCGATGCTCACTTGTGCTATGTGAACAATCCCTAAGTCGTCTAATGGTTGTAATTACTATGGCCAATTATATTTTCACACTTAGAAGCTCTGGCATTATGCTAACTATCTTACGCTTCTGTTTAGTTTGGGCTGTAGTTTTAAATATCGATGATAGTAGAAATCCCTAAACTAGTTTATCAGCAGGCCTCTGGCGGCTTAATACCCACTTTGCCGGTCACGACTTTTAACGTCAGATTTGGGTCGTGAGTCGTGACAGCCTAGCTCTAATACCATGTTAAAATATCAAACTCATAACCAATAGGCAATGAGTGGAGCAGGCGCCCAAACTTATATACTATTTTAGAGGTTATAATTAACCAAAGTGGGACAAGTTCTAACAACTCCGACACTTCAATAGCTCGCCGCACCTGATACCCATTCCCGAGTCCATGTACCATAGTGTATCGTCAATCGTTGGAGTGAAATGATGACAAAATGAGGTTCTCATACAACCAAAAGCAAACTATATTTAGCCCCCCCAAAAAAAGCAAACCAAATAAAGACCTCATTGCATCTCAAATGAACTTCTGCAAATACAACTCAACATCTGCAGTCCTCTACCGCGTCAGAATAATTTATAAGTAGGAGTGTAGCTTTATTGTACCGTGCATATGCCAAACGTCCTTCCTCATCAACGGGTGGCGGAGTTATAATCACTACTAGCATCATAGGAGAGCATTCCTGAGGTCAACATTCCACAAACATGAAGCCATCAATAACTAATTGAAAAGGTGCATAGACTGTAGTTACTGAAAGGACATAGAGTAGAATGCAAAATAGCGTGGAAGAGAAGTGCAGGCCCAACACTCGAAGTTTGAAAGCATTTCACTGTCACATGCTATAACAATGCTATGAAAAGAGACTACAATTTGCTAGTATGAGCAGGACCCATAATTGAGGAATACTTCAACGCAAGGAAGACAAGATTGACCCTTCAAAGCGACAACATAAAAAATTTGAGCCTTACATGACTTGTCCCACCTAGATATTCTTTCAAATGTGTTTCATAATCCCAGAAAATGGCTGTGTTAGAGAAGCAGAAGTGTAAAATTAATAAATCACAAACACAGCATTGTAAGTGCAAGAAATTTAATGAAGTAAAATGAAGTAAGTTTTTTCGTTCTAAGGCATGGCCACTATTGAGCCGCCAGCATATATTTCTGTTTTCTGAATCAGAAAGGTGTACGCTGTTTCTCCTAAGTGAATGGATAAGGTAGTGAATAAATCTGCATTAGGAATAGCGCATGGGTAGTCCAAACACCAAAGCATATAAACTGCTGATAGAAGCCTAACCATGACTTCAAGAATGCATATAAAGATCCACAATGTATGAAATTTGGAGTGAGCATAAAAGAAAATCTCAAAATATCTAGTAATGCAACTTTAAACCTTCAAATGATGAACAATTCTTCTTAGATTATCCTTGTACTCTCCGATTGGTACATGTTGCTTTTCACTATTCCTCCCAAGAAGAGCAGCATCATTGGCCCCAAAAAAAATTGTGGCAGCAACAGGAGGCGTTGCAGAGCCCTGCAAAAGAGGTCCGAAAGAGAAAGGAGGAATCCAGTTAGCTTGCTATCATAGAAAGAAAAGATGTTGCTACTGCAACAACAAAATAATCCGCTGTAAATAGCTTACCAAGTTGTGGCTATTGACAGGGGCAGAACTTTTAGGCAGTGGTGTCAAATACCTAGAGTAATGTATTTTTTGTTTTTTGACTGGGATCCTCAGGGGAATCTTTTACATATCAAAGGGGCTAATATGTTTTAACATATTTTCATATACTATACTCTGTACTCACCCGGGTCGAGTGAATGGCTCTGCCCATGCCATATAGTACGCTTGTAAAGAGTGGGGCAATGAGTTGCATGCTCCATTTTATATTTCCTACTTCTATGATAATCAAGCGCCACTGTATTCTTTCAAAACCACAGCTAAAAATCCAGCTGAGGTTATACATCATAAGATATAGATGTTGTATAACCCAAACCATCATTCACAAACCCATGCGTCCATGCCAACTCCCAAACCCATGCGTCCAAGTGTCGATGAAATTCACAAATTTAGAAGATACCATGAAACAAAGACCATCAATCTGAATGCTTTTGAACAATTACCACTCTCTTGACATGAGTACCTTAAAATTCAATAAACTAAACAAAATAGCCTTTTTTAATTAAATTGGAACATGCCATTAAAAGATAAAAGGCAAGATCAAGCTCAATGTTGTATTATCAAAACTTCAAATCACATAGTTTCAGGAGGTTAATCTAGAAAATCCCAAAATGTAACCTAAAATTTTGAACTAGATCACAGTTTTCCGAATTTGTGACTCTGCAATCAGACCATGCACGTGCAACAGTCGAGGATAATTGCATTATCTTTTAGCCTTTTATAAATAGCACTAGTCTATTTATATGGTATTTGGAAATTACAAAGGGCAGTTACACCAAATAAAATCGTAACAGTTAGGTGCGCTTTCTTGTTTTCCTTACCGTGTCATCCATGGACAGAATAAAACTCCACCCTGCAAGAGACCCAGAAAAAAAGATCTGCTAAATGGTCCTTCCAAGGCAAGCTTATGTGCGCTCCTAAGACCATGAGTACGACCATGTATCATATTGCCCACACCAGTCAATAGCCCGAAACTTGGAAATATCCCCACCATTTCAGGTATTAGCTTGTTAATTCGCTGAAAATTCATCACCCAAACCATTAAGAATCTCCATTCAAATCTTTAGCTAGTGGGCTAGGGGCCTGTTTGTTGCATTTACAATAGGATGTGAATTCAGCTGCGCGACAGCCATTACTTATCTTGATTTGTGCTTCAGAAACAAAACATCCAATAGATTAACATGCCTACCTACTTGCTGAGAAACTTTGGACCATGTAATTACTGCTCACTCTTAGGTCCCCTCAAATATAGTTTTGGCTGTGCAAATGCTCATTCTAACTAAATGTTTTCAGAAACATATCAGGTCCTCGTTGAGCAAAGTACTACACAAAGCATTACTAATTTTCGTTCTATATTACAATTATTTTTTGAAAAGGAACACGTTGAGGTGGCTCTAGGTCATCAATACCAACTATTGCTACAACTTCATTTGAGATAGCAAATCCATGAACTCCATCAAATTAGGCTCGCAATACCGTAAGATCTCAATTAAACAAGGCATTCATTCACAACCTATAACTCTAATCCTACCAAGTCAAGTCTTCAATTAACGCTCCAATTAACATCACCTAGATCATATTACATGTGATGCAACGAAATGCATATCCTACCATTCCCATTACCCTACTCACAGATTGACACCCATTAGAAGTTCCTTTCAAATTTCACAACTAAAGAATGCCGGTCGACGAAAAACACACATACCCACTTCTGTAAACACTTTTAAAAAACAGTGATTGAAAGTGTCGTACAAGAAAGAAAGAACAACAAACATGAGACATGATGCAACTGTAGAATGAACGAAGAATGGTAAAAAGGCATACCAGAGGGAAAATGTGGTGCAAAAGGAACAAGGCCCAACGAGAGGTGTATCCGCCATATCCACGAAGCACTATATCGGCCTACCGAAAATCAAGAAAAGAAAATATGATTGAGAAATGGGATTGTTGGTGCTTATTAAGGAGAACTAAAATGGTGGTGATGTGGGTGGGTGGGTGAGAACCTTGCGAGAGTAATTGTCGGCGAGAGAAGCACCCCATCCACCTGATCTGAATGACTGCTCCGTGATCGAGTCCCCAAATAGAACTATTTGAGGTCTCATTTTTATTCTCACTGCGTTATCGAGAGGAGAGAGAAAGAGAGAGAGAGAGAGATGAGAAACAGAGCAACAAGACAAGGTGAAATATATTCGTTTTGTTTTCTAATTTTTAAGTTCTTTTTTTTCCTTTTTTGCAATTTTTCATATGTCCTTCTACTATTTACTAACCTTATTTTCTTCACCATACGGACCCGAACAACTACCCGAAAGTGTCCCGAATGAGAAATGAGTGATTCAGATTCACATCAAAGTTATTCTCAACCATTAATTTTATTTTCGAGGACATTTTTAGATAACCTTTTGAGGTCCCTATTATTTTCCTATTTTATTTCTTTGCTTTCGTTCTAAGCATTTCCCAAGCTTTAGATACCTAAATTATGTGATCCACCTAATTTTGTTTCTTTCTTTCTTATTAACAAATCACAAAAAGGCATAGTTTAATTGAAGTAACTATTCAATAGTTCGGGAGCGCCGCCACTGGTGCTCCAGACAACTCCAGAATCACACATTTATGTGGAGTCCACACACTTAGTCGTGAATCCAGAAACTTTGTGGTTGTGGAATTATACTACGTGGCGGAGCTCTCAGACTACATATTTGGCTACTTATTTGTCCAGTCATATAATTGAACCCCTTGTTTTGCAAATATACCCTTGTTTGTGTTACTCAAGTAATTGTATTGCTTGCAGGTTTAGTTTTTTGCACTAGCATTTTGTGTTACTTTTGTCAAGAACAGCAGCATGAAAAGGAATAGGATGGATAGATAATCCTGAACATGGGAATCAGATACAACATAAGTTTCTGTAGAAATATTGCTCTAGATGACCTAGCAAAGAAGATGAGAGATGAAAATTAAGTGTGAGAAAAATTCGAAACGACTTAGTGCTGTGACCGAGCGATACCAAATTCTTATAACTGATCTGAAGTCTCCGCTCTTTTCATATCCCAAGAAGAAGTCTTAGAAAAGTAAAACTCGTTCCTTCTTTTCCAGTCCAAAAAGGCAGCTAAGTGAGCATCTCATTGTATGTTTGAAGTATGTTCCCTGTGACAAAATAGATCAGCAAAAAAAATGGATAGAACATAACATAATTGTGTGTTGAAATGTGTTAAAAATGGGTATTCGGATAAAAATGGATCTCACATGTGTGTGTTTAGGCATTGCTAGCTTCTTGTGTAGATTAGTCAATTGGTTACTTAAAGTGTGTTATCTTAAATAATAAATAAAAAAACCTTTATAATAGACGGGTTTTTTTAGCCAAAAGAAAGAATTTCCATTCAACTCAACAAATCAAGGCCCTAATACAGTCTACTAAAAAAACTAAAAAAAAAGGGGGAAAAAAAACAGCAAAAAAAAAAACAAAGAAGAAAGAAAATACGAAAATACAAAAACAAGCTAATGGAAAATGCTAATTACCCTGAAAGTTAAATCAGTAGTTCAGATAAGCACTCAACTAAATCTGAACTACTGATTTCACTTTCGTGATAATTTTGTAGGTTAAGTTTTCTGGGTACCTAGCATTCCTCTTTTCTAATAGGTTGAATTAGAATTTCAAAAGAAACAAGAAAATCGATAGAACATAACGGCTGTGTTTGGTTAGATAGTTTAGTTTAGTTTTGATGATGTCAGCAGGTGTAATGAGTGAAGAGAGAAAGAGATAAATGAGAGAAATGATGATGTCATCAAAACGAAAACTAAAACAAAACTGGAAAATGAACAGGGCCAACATAACTTGCAAGTTAATTGGATGAGTGTCGGTTCCGTACCTTAAAATTGTTACATGGTGTTCTTGCTCGTAAAAAAACAAGTGGTGCCACTTTAGATATAACAATCCTTTATTGTTTTTCTTTTTAAGATTTTGAGTACAGAATTAGATCGAGGTGTTTTAATCATCTTAACATTGAAGTCAATGTTGCCGATAAAAACGCGCACAGACACATTGAAGTCAATCTTTTTGGGTCATTTTATTAAAAAAAAATAGGGATCCAAAGTGGTTCTTATTCTTTTGTTATTAAGTCACACAAATAATAAGGGTGGAACTCATTACAATCCCAAGGGATTTGGTCAATTGGGCTTGAAATTAAAAATAGATTATCATCTATGAGATTGTATGTTTGAATCTCACAAAGGTTAAACATTCAATACCTTCGAGCCATGGAAGGGTTTTGTCTAGTCGTTAAGTTCAAAGTCTCGAATTTAGTCAAGGTGCATGTAAGTTGGCTCAGATATCCGGTTATTAAAAAAAAAGTGGCACTAATTACAGATACTGGCGTCGGCATTACATGATCCTAGTCCTAATGTCTCTTTCGTGTACATTGAGAGATTGTTGCCCTTTTTCATGAAGTTACTAATAAAATATGAAACGGCAGAAGTACAGAACCGGGCATTTGGTCTAGTGGTATGATTCTCGCTTTGGGTGCGAGAGGTCCCGAGTTCGATTCTCGGAATGCCCCTTTTTATATAATAAAATTATTCGTCCCTTTCAATTCAAAAGTCCCAATGTATATCGTTCATGTAAAAAAATCAAGCCAATCAAATAGTGAAAGTGTCTCATTGATTTAGATTTTGTCAAAACGAGCCTCATGAATTTGACTGGATCTTTTTTTCAAAACAAATATGATATGTTGAGATGACTTTCAATGTAATTGATCCTGATTTTTTTTGTCACATAAAACTAACAGGTGAGATCACCAAAATGAAATCAGGACTGATCTATTATCCTACGGTAAGAATGATCATAGAGAGGAATTAATCCTGATTTGTAATTGTATAATTTAATAGGAAAGTTTTTATTTCCTGACAGTCCCAAGTGTCCGACCAGCTTATACACACTTCAACTAATCCCTTCTCATGTCCAGTCAAAGGCAGACCATCAACGCCGGGATTAGAGGATTCACAAGAATTTTTTTTTTCTTATAGCTGGACCCCATTAATTAAACTCTTGTCAATTGAGCGGGGAGCAAACTCACTATAACCAATGACTTATCGTTGAGACCAATTAGATAATACATTGATTACCCAAGTTGATGTCGTCGGACAATTATATTATAAAGTCCAGACAAGGTATTTAAGTTAGATGCCACTGGACCATATAGCAAATTGTTAAGGTCCCCTAGGGCCAGTCGAAGTGCATAATTAATTTGATTAAAGTATGATCACCATCGTAGTTGGAGCCACCATAGGGTATCAATCCAACGAGTTTAATTGATTATTCAGGATTCGTCTGCAGGCAAAGGTTATCTGTTTTCAATTGTCTGCTTACAAAATAGTAAAAAAAATAAGTTTTAAACTTTCTTAAATTTTTTTCAAGAGTAAAAATAAAAAAAGCGTTTGTAAACACAAGGGGAGGAGCTGCTTTCACAGTACGTGTCGTTGAGCCTGCTACTGCATGTGTTCGAATCTAGATTTCGATAGTTTTTATTTATTTATGTATTTTGTGATGAAATCTTTGTAATGTCTTTAGGCTTTTGAAATGAAATTGTCACAAAAGTGGAGGAGTCGCTCGGCAGGGAGTCATCAACTCGTCATAAGGGGTGGGTGAAGGAGCAAGGTGATCACCGATATAGATGGAGGGGTGGTTGCCACCACATGGGTGGTCACTTGAGTACCCTGAAAAAAATTATTTAGAATACATGTAACATTTTTAGTTTTCATTTTAATTTTAATCCTTTTTGAAAACCCGACATCCTACGCACAAATATCTGAACACCCAATCCAAATATTGAACAGCTAGGCCCAACAAATCAGCTCACAAGCCAATCCAATGTAAACAATTCAATTAAAAACCATAGGTGGCATCATAGCTTCTCATAGATGGTCAATTGAACAACTTCAACTCTTTTATATTTTATATTACTTGTAATAATTCTATATTGGGTTTATTTGAACACTTAGTCCTATGATATTGAGTAATAGATACTTTCTTTGCACCAAAAAATTCTAGAGCCGCCACTGGTTGCCACTCGCCGTAGGTTGTGTTCTCGGATGGATAGAGGTGGGCGTGGCCAAAGCCGAAGGGACTTTACATGGATAGTATCCGAAAGCTGTCGAGAAGGAGGAGGAAAGAAAATTCATATCGGAAATATTTGTGCAAGTGGTGGCTAGCTCATGCGGTAGAGCTCATGCATGCCCCACACTGCATCATGGGATTGAGTTTCATTCCCCTCCTCCCCCATATAATAGATTTAAAATAACGAATGACAAAAAAAAAAAAAGTTTACCATATTCTTTTGCTACAAAAAATAGAAATTTTTATCGAATATCACTCAGTTATCATCAGCTCTGTCCTACTAATTAATTTGTCTAATTTTGGATTTCCAACTTTTCAGGCAATAGAAATATTAAAAAGTTTTGAGTTCCAAGATTACCCCTCACTTTTTTAACATTAAATAAGAGTACACTTTCTCCAATGCATTTTTTTCCCATAAGAGAGAGGGCATTGAGGGAATTTTTTAAGTCAACTTAAATTAGCAAACATTATCATTTTCAAAGGTCAAAAAGTGGATAAACAAATTGAAACAAAAGTACCATACACTAGTAACCAGATCACCTTTGATTTCCTTTTCATACTCATTTACCTCAATGCCATTTATTTATATATGTGCATTTGTTAACGACGAAGCCTGCAAAAAATTAATAGAGTAATAAATTACAGATTTCTCAACTCTTTTCATTTTAATAAGATTTTCATAATAAATTCCACAAAATTGCATTTTTAATACTATCAAATGTATAATACCTTGTGATGTATGATTGGCAATCGCATCATTATTAGACCGATGAATTTGTCCTTATTATTTTGAATCCGACGAATCAAATACGGTAAAAGTTCGATAAGTCAAGGTCAATAAATTCTTAATTGCACTTAACGAAATAAAATGATCTGTTTACATAAGCACAAAGGCTATGGTCACACCTAGCCAACCACCACCAATCACAGCCACCATTATCTAATGGCCTCCACACCGCCACCACTCAGCTCCATTACTAGTGAACAACCGCTGCCAACTGCCCACAACCACCTTATCAACGCCGATTAACTCTACCACCTATCACCAACACGAGCCACCACCACACCATGGCAATATAACCACCACCTTCCACTAGAATCGCCACAAACCCTAAATCCCAAAACCCCAAAATTTGAAATGCAATTGATGGATCCTCAAACTCTTACCTTGATGTTGGCCCAAGGTTGAGAAGTCACCACCCCTGTCACAAATCACCACCTCCAACGTCGGTCGCAAATCGGGGAGGGAGGGAGGTTCAGAATGCCCCCTAAATCGAAACCCTAGTTTACACAGAGATGGAGAGAGAATAAGATCGGGTTGGGAGAGAGAATAAGATCGGGTTGAGAGAGAGATAGTTATGGGTGAGAGAGTGGGAAGAACTTGACCGAGAGAGAGACCCGGAAGAGAGTTGATCGGAGGGAATGTGATGGGTTTTGGGGAGATTGAGATAGGGGGGAGGAGAGAGAGACATATTTTGAATTTTTTTAATTAGTGAAGTGGAGGGGCCACCCCTCTACGTGGCACGCCACGTAGGATGGTGTGGTGAGATATGGTTGGTTGGGTGTGACTGTAGCATTTCTGATACACAAGTTTGGATTTTTCCCCCCCTCATAATAATTACCAATATTCACATAGAAGAAAATATCAAATTTTCTTCATTAAAGCAAGGCCATGTCATATTTTCGGAACTTGTTCTCCAATAAAGATAAATCCGAATTTGAAGCTTTAAAAATACCCTTAAAAACTTTTACGGCCAGAAATTTTCTCAATGCATTCAAAAATTGAAATTTATGAATTTTAGCAAAAAGACCAGTCGTTATATATATATATTTTTGCTTTACTGTTTTAAGTATTGATTCCTTCTTGATTTTCTCAAGAAGTTAATGCAAAAATATTACCACATTAAAACTCCGTGGGAGAGAGGAAAGTTTTAGAGAGATAGAGTGAGAGAAAGGGGGGAGGCGGTTCGAGAGACCTCTCCCTAGGGTTTCCTAGCGGCCGCCGCACTCCCCCTCCCCCACCGCCCCCTTCCACCCTCTTCGCCCTCCTCCCTTCCTCCTCTCCCCTCCTTTATTACTTCCCCCATAGTTTTCGGCGACTCCCCATGGTGTTCAATCTCCTCTCTTCTTCCTATGGGTGGCTTGGAACCGAATTTTTGGGCAAGGGGGAGCCAGATCTGGGCTCTCCAGATCCAAACTCCTATCATCGGCGGCAGGCGGCGGCGTGACTACTTCGGCGAAGCTCTGACGACTTCTATCCCCCTGTATTTTCGGGTTTTTCTGCTTTTTTTCTCTCGTTATTTTGCTTATTTTTTATTTTTCGGTTTTGGTTGTTTTTAGTAGGTTGTATTAGGGTTTGTTTGGGTTGAATGGATATTCTCTCTTTTGGCTTAAAAAAAAAAGTTAATGCAAAGATATAGTTGCTTTTCATGCTTTACGAGACAAATTATTCTCCTCACACACATCAACGCAAAAAATCAAATAAGCTAATAAGCCAGTAAAACTCGAGCAAGCTTTGTTTAGTGAAGTGAAGTGAGAGAAAAGGAAAAGTATTTTCCTATGTTCATTTAATATAAAAAAATTGTGGAAAAGTTAGCGAGAGAAATAGTTTGATTGTATAGAAAACTCAAAAATAGGAAATTAGCAAAAAACAAGATTGCCACAAAATCTTGTGTGTTTTTTTTTTGTTGTTTTTATTTTTACTTTTTAAGAATGAGTTTTGAGAGAAAAAGTTTTGAGAGAAAACTGATCTTAGTAGGAGAGTTAGGAACCAATAATATTTTTGTATGTTCTCACTAACTGAATACTCTATCTGTCTTTTTTTGATATTCTCATATTTTATTTTGAGACGTCTCAAAATACATACATGTTCACTTTCCAAAACTACAGCCATAGAATCTTGGTGAAATTCCAATTTTAAGTTTGTCTTTAAATGGTAATAGTATTACTTATATCAATCAAATTTAAACGCCACCTCTTGGATTCCATAAAAGTATTTTTTTCCTTTTTTATCCGAACAAAAGTGTACTAGTTAAATACTTTTTGTATTTTTTGGAGTAAGTAAGTGGAAAGTGAAATACTTTTCAAAACAATCATTATATAATTTCCTTAAGAGTTTAGAAAGGAAATTCTACAACTACTGAAAAATCAATATCAAAAATTTCCGTACTTCAATTTATTATTTTTTTTGGGTAAATTCTTACTTTCAATTGCTTTTGCCTAGACGGGGTGAAGTGCAGGAACTATTAACTCCACTTCGGAGTGAGTGGTCACCCACCCGTTGCAGAACTCCTCGCTAATCACACAAACCAAACCAATAGCTTATACTTGTACTTACCCAAACCAAACAACCGCATCTCTCTCTCTCTCTCTCTCTCTCTCCAGCATATCCTGGCACAGATCTCTCACTCTCAGTCAATCCAACACTCCTCAGGAATGCAAAACCTCAGATTTTCTCTCCAGGTACTGCGATTTTTTCCTACTATAATCTTACATCTTTCAGTGAATGCTTAAGTTCTTTTTCTTGTTTTGGATTTTGGTTTTGTACTTTTCAATGTGTTTGTGGTTTGATTGGAAACGGTCTATGGGTAGAAAATACCAGCCGTAGACTTTTAATTTTATACATTTGTTTTTTTTTCAGTTCTGAATTTGATGGGAACAAAAAGGTGAGGCCTTTTCGGGAAAACCCTTAACGATGGAAAATCCAGAAACCCTAGATGAGGATGCCGTGATTTGTAGACCCAGCGAAGCTCAAAACCCATTTGACAAATCCCAAGAACAAACTGTAGATTTGACTTGTAAAAATTATGGTGGGTTTGATTCCAATAGTAGTGGCATGGGTGTCTACAATGTGGAACTTAATCGGTTTATGGATAACAAAAAAGGAGCTGAAGTTGTTGATTTTACTACCGTAGATAACTGGAGAAAAGGTGTGAAAGACGGTTCAAAAGTTCACGAGGATGAGGATGTTGTGGTTGAGAAAACTGCAATAGAGGGTTCTGGGAATGGTATTTCTCTTTTTGTCGAAGTATTTGGTCCGGCTAATGGATTAGTAGAAGTAGATAAACCTGTTGTGTTGGGCGAACATGTATCAAGAGGGATAAATTCTACTCACATTTACGAAAGGAATGGGGCTTTGTTGTCTGATGATGGGGACAACCCAAGTAACGAGGTTTCGAATTTGCATTGCCCTATTATTGGTGTGTCGCAAAATGGCACCATAGATTGGGAAGCAAAAGGAGAAAATGAAGCACAAGAAGAGTGTAAGTTATCCATTGGTGATCTTGTATGGGTTAAAACCAAAACTCAGTCATGGTGGCCTGGACTGATTGTTGATCCTATACATGCACCAAATGATGCCACGAAGTCTGATCAGAGGGCATCTCTCCTAGTTAAGTATTTTGGAAACGGTAGTTGCGTCTGGTGCTCCCCATTGCAGTTGAAGCCTTTTGTCGAGAATTTTGAACAAATGTCAGCACAAGGGTATTCTGTGGCCTTCAATGGTGCTGTAAAGAAGGCTGCAAACGAGTTCGGTAGTCGTGTAAAGTCACAGATGACTTGCTCTTGTGTCTTGAAAGAAGAAAATCAAATTTTATTCAATACTCTAACAGATGGTAACGGTGGAGGTAAGGATGTGGAGATGGGAAGCAAAATGTGTCGATCCGATGAAAATTCTTTGAATCTGTTTGAACCTGAAAATTTTCTTTCATTTGTCAAATGCCTTGCCTTGGATGTTTCTATGCCTGGAATGCTGGAGTTTGAAGCTACCCGAAATCGTTTGTATGCATTCTATCGTGCCCTAGGGCATCACCTATTGCCTATGCATCAACTGAGGGGAACAACTGACGGTAAAGACAATGCTGCTGAAGACTTAGCTAAGCTTTGCGGTGTGGAGGTGAATATAGGTCCTGAGAAATGCAGGAGGCATTCTTCTGGAGACAGGAACAAGAATTCTGAAGTTAGAAATGGAAGTGCTGAAGTTGCAGCTATAGATAACTGCCAATTGGCTTCTCCAGCTGCAACAGAGTATAAAGTTTCTTCTACAGCTAATGATGGAGGGAGTGGGGGAAAATCTGGAAAAGCGTATGAATCAAGAGAAAGGAGGAGGAGCAAGTATTTGTCACCTCCGTATACAGATCTTAGTTTCGGACAAAAAAACTCACCCGGTTCAGAAGAAAATGGTGGAGAAGGTGGTAAGGTAGTTGACATCATTCATGGCCAGCCCGTGGGATCGCCTTCACTTGTTAATTCTAGTGGCAAGAAGTTACAGAAGAAGAAGAAGTCTATGAAAGCAATTTCTGGGCATAATGCTTCTGGAGTACCCTCAGGATTAAATGTCTCTTCCACCAGTATGCTCTCTGAGCTTCGTTTCGCAGCTCTAGATTGTCTACATTCCGACAAAAGTAGACATTTTGATCATGTTGAGAGTTTCTTTTCTGGATTTAGAAGATGGGTATTTCTTGATAAGTCTATCGCTGAGATAGAGAGCAACATTATCCAAACTGTACATGGAGTTGAAGTTCCCATGGCTACGGCGAGGGGAATGGTAGAAGACTCCACAAAATCCGAGGAAAGGAAAGCATTTGCTGGCTCAACGGATTTGGATACACCAACGAGGAGTGAAGCACTACCCAACGTCACTTCGAAGAGGAGGAGGAGAAAGAAGGCAATGGTAACCATTGATCCAAGTACCATACCTAATCCTGGCTTTTCAGATGTGAATGGAAATCCTACAAATGGCTCTTTTATGATAAATTTCCAGAAGACAGGCAGTCTTACACAAGAGGGTATGTCAGTACTGAAGAAGAGAAGGAAAAAGGCATCAGTCTTACCAGATTTGAATGGGAACTGTCGTACTCCAAGTTCATTGGCGGAAGGTTCAAAGGCGTCGAACCTCATCAGTTTTGTAGACAAACCTGAACCAAATATGATAAAGAAGATGGATGGAACTGCTTCAGTGAAAGCTACGAGTATTGCTGGTTTAGTAGATGCAAATGGAAACAATGCTAAAGTTGGCTCATTCTTGAAAGATGTGCAAGTGATGGGTCCTTGTTCTACACAAGATATTGCTGAGCTACGTAAGGAGGAGGGTTTGAAAGGCGGTTCCGGTTTATTAAGTTCGAGTAGCAGGAGTGAAGTCCCTGCCAACCAAATGGAGACTACCGGGAACTATGCTGACCAAAATAGCTCATTTGAAAAAGACATAATGGACCTGCTCTCACCTGTTGGTAAGCCTACACCCAAAAAGAGGAAGAGAAAGGAGAAAGCACCCGTGGACCAGATACCAGATTTGAATGGAAAAGCTGATCCCATCTCACCAGGGAACAACTTGCCAGCTGGCGAAAGTAAACCCCCACGCAAGAGGAGAAGGAATAAACCCATTGCTGGTTTCGTACCGGAAATCAATATTAACTACAATAAAGTGCAAACACATGGAGAGGCTTCAGGATCTGCTCTTCTGTTAAGATTTGCCCAGGGATTTCCTGTGCCTTCAAAAGAAGCACTGATTGCCACATTTTGTGGGTTTGGACGGATAAAGGAATCGGAAACACAGGAGTTGAATGGTTCCATTGGTGCACAGGTGGTATTTGAAAACAGCTCTGACGCTGGAAATGCGTTCAAAAGTTTAGAAAAGAGCAGCCCATTTGGACCGGCCCTTATAAATTATTGGCTTCATCAGCTTCCAGCTGCTTCTAGGGTTTCGGCAACTTCAAAAACCCTGGAGGAATTCAAGATGCCAGCAACAAAGCCTTATGGTTTGAAACCTAATGCTGGAAAGGCACCTGACCTGGGATTCATGATGCCAGCAAGAAAGCCGTGTGGTTTGAAACCTAATGCTGGAGAGGTGCCTGACCTTGCTGTTATTAGAAAGAATTTGGAGATTATGACGTCGATGCTGGAGAAGGCGGGGAATGACCTTTCGCCGGAGACAAGAGCTAAATTGGAGACTGAAGTGAAAGGCTTGCTGAAGAAGGTTAGCACCATGGCCGGCTCTTCTGCTTCCGCTGCTACTTCTTAGTTCAACATGTAAATTATGTATCTTTATCCAAATAGGTCTGTTCTACTAGTCTGGTGCTTTTGGGCAGGTTTTGGGTTGCTTTTGACTCCTTGTTTTGTTTCTTGTACTCTCTCTCTCTCTCTCTCTCTCTCTCTCTCTCTCTCTCTCTCTCTCTCTCTCTCTCTCTCTCTCTCTCTCTCTCTCTCTCTCTCTCATGTTAGAACTGAATCCTTTTTGGTTTACTGCATTGGGATTTGGGAGCAATGATTTGTATATTAAGGGAGCTTCATGTGTTATCATTACTTCTACTTGCAATGAAGCCAAGAGCAAATAAGCCTGCTTCATCAGCCTTTGAGAACTTCTTTTTGGTGCAATTAGTGTATAACAACTTATATTTTTCTTTTTAAGTTCTATTTCTATATCCCGAACAGATATATCAGGAGTCCAGACGTTCCAAGAATTCGCCACACTCTACAAGAGCTCTACCTTTCTGTAGGCGTGGCAGCAGTTAAATTTAGCACTGTAAATTTCCTTCTAGCTATTTAAGAATCCTACGGTAGGAATTGTTGTATTGGCTGCCAACCCCAGTCTATACTTGCAGCTTCAAATATAACCTTTATCCCTTTCTGTGATGCTGTGTATCCAAACACCCTTGCTTGTAAGATGCCAATTCTAAAAACCCAAGGGGGCTAATGTTGGGTGAACTGCAATACCTGCGTTGGAAACATTGACTGATGTGCTTCATTGATTGTGTGCATTCACAATGGGGTGTCTGATTCATGTTAGAAGATTCATGAATGTACTGAATCGTGTTATCCTTTTTTTTTTTCTCTCTCCTTTTGAACTAACTGTTTGTTCAATCATTGTTCATTCTTTCCTCTGTTCAATGAAGGAACTAACTAGTGCTGCCATTGACATTCTTTTCTGAAAGCTTATGCTGCCCTTCAAACTTTAGGTTTTGAAAATGAGTGACAAATGGCTAATACGGCTATGGACCAAGCTACCAGAGCTGGACTCGTTAAAAAAGTTGTACGAAATTGGTTTGTTACATAAACAAGTCAAACTTGAATACATTTTGTAGCAACTCGCTTATCCACTTGGTAAGCATTTTGGTTAAAAAAATAAATAAAATTGCTCAAGCTGGGTTCATGATCTGTTTTGACGTAGGAACAAACTACGTAAGTTTCAACACGTTCTTGAAAAAATAATTAAATCAAGTTTTGATCAGTTTACTCTCTTGACTGTTTTGATCAGTTTACTCTTAAACTTGACTCCGCGCATTTAGAACCCTACTGCTAACCGGTATCTGATGGACTTGGTGGTTTGGGAAAAATGGCCACTAAAGATTCATGGTTTCGAGCAAAGAATACAGGGAATGAATCTGCTTCAACTATGTGAGAAAGGTGTGTTGCAACCTCAGTCCATAACTTGGCTAGCCACTAGGAGTGCCATAGACTTGGTGGAACTTATGCTTTTCAAGCAAAATTATAGAAATTCAAATCCATTTGCTTGTCTAGTTTTCAATTTTGAATGCTTCTGAAATACCGGTAACCTGCACACATAATAGAGCACATTTTTTTATCACCTGGGTTTTCAGAGACTGCTGCTATTCATGCAAGATAAGAGTTTCGAATGTTTTCAACTCAAACTTCAACAGAACCAAGAATTGAATAACTGCTAAAACTCAATTTTGAATGCTTCTGAAATACTGGTAACCTGCACACAGAATAGAGCACATTTTTTTTATCACCTGGGTTTTGAGACTGCTGCTATTCATGCAAGATAAGAGTTTCGAATGTTTTCAACTCAAACTTCAACAGAACCATGAATTGAATAACTGCTAAAACTAATTATCCATCATAACCTTAACGTTCATAGTCATCAATTGACTCGGTGCCAAAGACATTCTATTTGCTCAAAACCCACCTTTTTCGTTTTTTTTCTATCAATGGAACAGATAGAACAGCTACAACTACAAAAACAAGTATGAAGTTTCACTCCATGACAGCAACTCCCCCAGCAGCCTTTATCTTCTCTATTATGTCATTTGCCTCCTCTTTGGTGACTCCTTGTTTAATCAAAACAGGCACCTTCTCCACCAAATCTTTTGCTTCCTTCAATCCTAGACTCGTAAAAGTCCGGACCTCTTTGATTACCTTGATTTTCGCTGAGGCATCGAATTTCTCCAACTTTACATCAAATGCAGTTTTCTCAACTTTCTTCTCCTCGGCTTTTGTTGACCCAGCGGATGCCCCTCCCTGGGGGCCCAAGTCCATGCCTTCTACTGAAATCGGTTGCATCTTGGGATGCTTGAGCCTCTCTCTAAGAGTGGGACCAATTTGAACCCGTTCTTCTGTGGGTAAGGCCGCAATACGTTCAGCGAGCTGAATGATTTTATCAGAAGGTGGAGGTCTAGGGCCATAGGGGTCGTAAAAGGCAGGATATTTGTACCTCTTGGGCTTCGCTGAGGGATCTCTAGGAACAAAGTCAGGTTGGAATGAGCGAGATTGTAAGAGCCTGGTAACTTTGGGAAGATTATGATGGAGGCGAAAAGTTCTAACTACTGCAACGAACAACATGATCTTGTTAGTTCATGAAAAAAATAGATCATAAGGTGAAAATGGATGGATTGAACCGATCTACTCTAAAAATGTATATCTAGCACAGAATGTGACTGCTCCAGATAAACTTTCTACTTTCTTACGGCAATTGGGAGGACTCTTACCTGCGAAAAAAAAACAAGAGGTGAGCCAAATAATCTCCTCCTTCTCTGAAGAACTCTCCAAAACCAGGAAAACAAGAGGGCAAACACGTAGGCCAAAGACCATACCAGGGAAATTAAAGTTTATTTGGATACTTAAGAAACCAAATGATAACAAGAAAATTACAAGACCACGAAGTGTCAAGAAACTAGAATTCGAATGTCATCCGTATCCATAGCAAATGACCAATAGGCATAGCAAAACATTACCATAAACTTGGGTAACAATTAGTTGCATTACTGGTTTCCAAAAAACAGGCACAAGAACTTTGTTTCTGTTCCATATGGTATAAAAGTAGAGTGTTTGTTTGGCACATAAATTTGATGTTTAACTTAAAAAAACGTTTAGATATTTTTGCAAGGATGAGTGCACAAAACCCTTCAAGGAGAAATGGAAGATAAAAACTCCACATGAGAACACCTTAGAAGTAAGTGGGATATAAGCTGCATCAAAATATATAAGGGAACAGAGCAACCAACAACACTCTGATTAACAGACAATACGTCCACAATTCACAGACAGCCAAAGTTTAAAATATTCAACACTGAAGCCTTCACAAGGTATATATCAACAGTTCAGATCAAATGGACATTTACACAAGTCAACAAACTTAAAATGGAATCAAAAGCAATCGACTCCTAATTCGTTCAACAGAAGACCAGACCTGATAAGCCTTTTGCTAGGATTGGAAGTAAGGAAAGTGGAAATAGTTGACTTGTAAGGAAAATACTGCTAATACTCAACAACTACTTTACAGCCATTCTCCCTCTTATCAACAGCATTAAATTACCTCCTGATTCTCTCTCCCTTAACCACTAACAATCACTAACCAAGGTCTATCTCTTCCTAACCAAGGTACCTTCCATCAACTCACACCCAGTGACCCATGTAAAATTCAACTAAGAGCACTTCGATCTCTACTCCTATCGTTCCACACCCTTAAAAGGCTTTGTCCTCGAGGCGAAATTTAAGCGAGAACAAACAATTGATATGGAGAAGTAGTAGTAGTTAATCCTTATTTCTCTATTTCGTAGTGGTTTGGAGTCTTCATGAAGAAGTGTTTGCCTTATGATTAGTGCACCAATTCTGCAGCTAATCACCCATTTTTATTCAGCCATTGAAAAATATGCAGCCCCTAAAAGACACCATCTTTCTTCTGATATCAAGTTCTTGACCATTTTGGTAGTTATGATTTCCAGCTTGACAGAGGCATGCCATAAATTTCAGAAGACCATAGTTGAAATACTCAAACACCAAGGAGAGACTCCCAGGCTTTTCTTCTTTACTGTTCCGATTATTCACAGTGCGCCCATGTGAATTCTCTATACTGGCATGATGACACTCCCAGCTAGACTTAACCTTAGCAATGGACTAGTTACTCGGGATGGTAAACGAAATGGAGAGATATTCTGACAATGTAGATGATGATCGAAAATGTGGTAGGCCATTCAAGGACCGCCATTATTCCCCTCATTCAGATCAAGATAGAGAAAAAAATTCAGAAATCATTGACACTTCACTGAAGCTAAAAATTGCTGAAAGGGAAGTCGCCTAAATATTCATTAGACCCAAAATTTAATACTTATGGCCGGATAGAGAAAGGGAGGACGACGAACACAAACACACACACACATCGTTGCCGTGAGGGATAGAGGAGAGGAGAGGTACCTGTTCTCATCGTTGCCGTACCGGCCGGTCGTCGCCGGAGCTGCTAAGATTTGGTCGGTTTGGATTAAGGCTTTGGTGGAGATTTTCTGATCGATTTGCATTTTAGGGCTGACACAGCCTCCGTTACTTGTTTGGGTGAATTTCATTGACCTCCCCTAATGTTTTCAACAAATTCAGGTATCTACCCTAAGGTTATGAACATTGTACTTTGCTCCCATTCTTTACAAACTATTAGCAAGATTTACCTTTTCCTTTAAGTTTACCCTAACAATGTTAGTTTAGGCCAATAGATGACTCATTGTACTTTCCTCCCATTCTTTACAAACTATTAGCTAGATTTACCCTTTTCGTTAAGTTTATCCTAACACTTTTAGTTTAGGCTAATAAATGACTAAGACAACTTTAAATATTTTGGGTCTTTAACAACTAAGACTTGTTCTTTTTTATTTGATTGGATTTTAACATTAAAACCAAATTAGACTTTTAGTTAAATATGATTGAATTTTAGTCATAATTTGTTATATTTTAGTAATTGTAGATTACCAAACCAAGCCTTATGTCCCAATCATTTGGGGTCGGCTACATGAATCATTTTTCTCCATTGAGCTCTATCAAGTAATTGTAGATTGATTCTTGTAAAAATGATATATTTGTATTAAGTATCTCATTCTTTTTCGGTTGTCGATAAAAAAAAATCCAAATTAAAGTCATATGAAAATTTTCATATTATCATATCCCCTAAAATAAAGAGGAATGAAAAATCATCCTAATTGTTTTTTTAATAACTATTTTTTAAATCAAAATCACAACGTACAACAATTTATCATATCCCAACGTACAACATCGAGATATGAACAAATAGTTATTAAAAAAACAATTAGGATGATATTTTCTCTCGTTCACCAAAAAAACTATTTTTAAAATCAAAATCAATGTAATTGACATGGTACTTCTTCCTAGATTTTTTTTTGTTTATTTTTTATTCTGTTACAGACTTAATATTGAGTTAAATTACATGGTGATCATACATACTTTAGTCAAAATTATAACGTGAATTACGCACTTTATATTTTGGTAATCGTTGTTTTTTTTATAGAACTTATATTTGAAATATAATGAATCGTATTCTTGTGCTTTTAACAAATGGAAGGCTCTTGTATAAAGATTCATGTTCCACCATATAAAAATGAAAGAAAGGTGAAGAAAGGCCAGATATACATGTGGCTGATGTATTTCACCCCTTTTTCATATATTTTCTTTGCATTTTTTACAAGATAAATGCACGTGTATATTCTCAATCCATCATTTAATTTCTTACACATTACATCAATGCAATTTACCATTTTATTCTTCTTCATACTTTTTTTTTTTTTTTACTTTCTGCTTTCTTTGTTCTGTTAGTATTTAATGTTGCAATATTATTAGACTTGACTCTTGAGTTATACATTCTTTGTTTTTTTTTTCCTTGTGTGTATATGTGGAATAGGAATCTGCATATGCCTTCCATCTCATTAACAAACAAACAAAACACAAATAGGATAGAGAAAATACAATACATTAAGTGATAAATATTGATTTTGTAAAAGAAAACAAACAAAGATTAAAAAAAAATGCATAAGCTACTATATACTATACAATTTTGACTAAAGTTTGTATGACCGAAGTGTAATTTTGTTTCAACGTTGATTTTATAATAGAATAGAAAAAGAAATGAAAAATTAAAATTCTAGGTAGAAGTACCTTGTCAATTACATGAGTTTCACTTATAAAAATAAGTCATTACAAAAAAACAAATAGAATGATTTTTCGTTCTTCTTTATTTTTTGGAAAGGTTATGATAATATGACGAACGAGTTTTTTTTTTCCTCCTCTCAAGCTTTTCAAAAGTTTATGTTTGTCAAATTATGAAACGAGAATATCATGTTTAATCTTTTTTATCTTATATTAGCCACCTATACTGAATTTTTTCTTGATAAAAAACCAAGGGCCCTACTTTTAAAAATTCACTTTAAGCCTCCCAACCGACTCTAAGTTGGCCCAACGAGCCTAGATGGTAGTTGAACACTCACTCAAAAATTGGGACATTTGGCCGACTAGTTGTTTAGTTACACTTAAGTGCAGCGATATTATGACTCAACTCTCTAGGCGGCTGCGTCTGGGATAGAATTAAACATGCCTAATCTCACCTTTGTCCCTTGTTTGGTTCCCACAAAATCAAAAGGAATTAATAATCTCATGACAAAATTTATCCTTGTATGGGGAATCCGGGGGAGGTGTTGTGCGGTACATGTTGTGCGCCGTGTTGTGCGGCAAAACGACGTAGTTTTGTTCATTTTCTTGGTACACTTCAATAGGCCCTGTTTGGAGAGTTAATTTTGACGTTCAATTTTAGGGGATTTAGGCTCTTTGGGGTAGGATATAGTGGTTTTAGGCACTTGGGTTTAAGCGCTTTGAGTTTAGGCACTTTGGGTTTAAGGTTTAGGCACTTTGTAGTGGTTTTTTCCTTCTTCCAAACAAGGTCTTTGGAAGCTTCAGAGGTGTGCCAAAAACTACGTCGTTTTACTGCACAACACGGCGCACAATAACTACCGCACAACACCCACCTCGGATCCTTGTATGGGTATTGTATAATCCTAGGGGAGTGGGAGTAATAATCCCAGACTAAATTTCTCAATAACTTGTCGGCCCATATTTACAAAATTGACACCAAAATGATTTTGCCCTAAAGAACAAACGTCTTCCCTCTTTCTTCATTCCGCCGCTCATCCCCAGAGCTGTGGACGCCAACGCGAAAACGATTTTGTCGGAGATAACCAGGTACTTCATCGTTTCTTTATATCTCTCGTTTTCTTCTCAATCTCTCCCACGTTTCGTACAGATTAACGAAAGAAAATGTGTTTCTCGTTTTTGGTCCATCTGTTCCCAATTTTTGTTCCCAAATGAAACGTTTTGCTGTCCCAAAATATTCCCATTTGAAAAGGAATGGGCAAAAAATGTTACGTTTAGTCTTTTACCCTTACTTTTTGAAAAAGCAAGTATATGTAATTATAATCTCTTGAAGGATAAAAGGAGGGAAAAAACATGAAAAGTACAATAAGTACAATAAGTTGATCGATATTTGTATTCCTCGTTTTGATATTGATACTATTTTTTTTATTTTTCTGTTTCTATTAGTTAAAGTTACTATATCACCCTTATAATTATAAAAGTAAGATAAAAAGATAATTATAAAATAAGGGGTGATTTAGCCATTTTAGGACAACGGATGGTACTCGCTCTAGCGTACGTGTGTAAGAGAGTTTAGGAGTCATCTGTCTAGGGTTTTGGTTTTCTGTAATCGTCGCCGCTTATAACCAATTTCTACGCGGCAGCAGCAGCCCAAAATCGAGCAGGTACCCTTTTACCACCGTCTCTCTCTCTCTCTCTCGTCGTCGTCGTCTATATATATATATATATATATATCTGTTTTTTCATGATTAATTTAGATGCTTAAACATGAAATGTTTGGCCGCTGGTAAATATTCACTCTTTGAAAGAGTGAATCAATTTAACGCAGATGCAGTAGTACCATTCTTCTAGGGCCGTCCATGTGCAAATTTTAGGTGCATTTTATCAATTTATTTTGATTATTGGTACTGGTTTAGTCCGTTTCACAGCAGTGCTTTATGCATTCTCTGTAGTACAAGTGCCCAATGGTTCTCTCTATATGTCTTGCTTATGAAAATTATGCATCTTTGTGATGGTTGGTACACAAGGGTATGCATTTTCTAACAGTAGTTTTTTTGTGTACTAATTTCAAATCTAGGGCAAGTTTCAAGTAGCCTTTTTTTTTTTGGCGAAATGGGTAGTAAGAAAAGAGGGTCCAGTGCTGCAGCTGAAGTAATAGAGAATGCAACAGATACAGGTATTGATGAAGTTGTTTCAGAGGTACCCAAAAAGAAGGTGAAAAAGGAAAAGAACACAGAAGTAGCAGATGGGTCTTCTGCCCCATCGTCTACTATGCAATCTATTACACCAAAGGAAAAGAAGAAAGGAGTTGCAGATGGATCTTCTGACCCATCTTCGACTACGCAATCTATTACACCAAAGGAGAAGAAGAAAGGAGTTGCAGATGGATCCGTCGCCTCTTCATCGAATACATTAGATGTTAAGCCAATGGAGAGAAAGAAGAAAAGAAAAGCACTGGACAAAGAGAGACACCATGCTGCTTCTGATGATGTGAGACCAAAGCACAAGCCTTTAGATTCGAAGGTAGATAAGACTGCGGTGCCTGTATCGACTTCACCAAGTAGTGGTGTGCCTGAGTTTCATATTAGTGTTTTTGAGGATCTCAAATCAGCTGATGCTGCTGTAAGAGAAGCAGCAGTTGAATCATTAGTAGTAGAGTTGCAGAAAGTCCAAACGGCATATGAAAAGCTTGATAACAAGGAGCTGGTTGAAGGCAGGTTGCAATTGGAAGCAGAAAAAGATGATGGCTTGAATAACTGTGCGCCTTCTTTGAGATACGCCATTCGGAGACTCATACGTGGTGTTTCTTCACCGATAGAGGTATGTTCATGTCATTTCATCCGCAACCATTTATAGCTTCATTTCGGAGATGCATTCGTCGGTGCCTTTCTTTTTTCTCTCATGAACTTTTCTCAAAAGCATACCCTGATTTATGTCCTAATGAAAAGGGTACTTATCTTTCCGATTGGAATGCACTATGAAATGGAAAAATTGCATGGAATGTATCATGTCATTCTCAAGTTGGGTCATTTACTCTTTGTTGCATAAGCTTACTTTTTAAGTTGACGATTGAAAACATGGTCCAATTATGATCATTTTGTTGACTTTGATCTCTATTAGGGGAGTGAAAGGTGCTAGGTGTGACTTGATTTTACATCGCCTGCAGTTTAATGTTTTTATAGAGAATACTTTTCCTCCACAAGGTTCAATGAACTTTTTTTGTCAACATTTTTCATCATCTTATCTTTTGTTGCTTTGGTAAATTATGTCCAAGTGGTGCAGTTGCATATGTGGATTTGCCTATGGTTTCACTATGTTTTAACACAACATATAAGGGGTCCATTTGGCATAAATAACTCAGCATTTTTTTACGCCTGTTTCCCCCACTCCTAGATAACTTGACTTCGCATATTTAATTATAATAGTTTTGATTCTTAGAGAATTCCTTTGTAACATCAAACCTGGTGCTTGGCTAAAAAATAGTTTAATGCTTTTGTTAGTTGTCAAAAGAACAAGACGAAGAAAAAAAAATAGTATAGGCAACAGTGAAGTCAGAATTGCTTTTGTTCTGCTTGTGTTACTCACAGTTCATTACAGTTGATCTTTCAATGTTGTTGTTGTGCTTCATGCCTACTTATTTAATATTTCCGCCATTGGAATACACCGACTCATGGCCTTCGTGTGTTCTCTACGTCTCTACAGTGTGCAAGACAAGGATTTGCCCTGGGTTTGACCATTTTACTAGGTGCAATTACAAGCATCAGAGTTGATGCTATTCTGAAACTGATTGTTGATCTATTGGAGGTTTCCTCTTCAATGAAGGGCAAGGTGGGGAAGAGTTTTTTTACTGTTCAGATGTAGGCTGTCCTTCTGTTTTGGGGAATTGTCTAATTGCTCAATGTATTGTAGCAGGATGTGAAAGATTGTTTTTTGGGGCGGCTATTTGCTTATGGAGCTATTGCACAATCAGGAAGGATAACTGATGAAAACTCTCATTCCATCAAAGAGTTTACCAGTTCTCTTATTGCCCTTGCATCCAAGAAGCGGTATTTGCAGGAGCCTGCTGTCTCAATCATTTTGGGTTTGGTTGAAAAGGTATTTTGGATGATTATATCTCAGTATTGTTCCTTAGGGTGGTTTCAGGGGAAATATTATTTTTTGCTGTATGACTCAAACTATTACTGTACTTGTGCTTACTGAAATAATTTGATTCTGGACATGTATGAATGCAACCAGGAAATTTCATTATAAACAGCGTAGATAGCATTGCTTATAGAGCTTTTGGTTACTTTGTTCAGAAAAAACAATTGAGACATGACTGGTTGCAACGAGTGAAATTACACGCATGTGCAGTGGTACATATCGCCAATGTACTTGGCATGTAAACTTTGTGTCAAGTGCTTATTTCCCCGCTATGTGTATTTTTGTGAACAGATGTCCTTTCTTGTTGGACAAAACATGTCAAAAGATGCAAACATCCACGCACAAGGTTCCTGCATCACGATGCCTGCTGTGTGAAATTCATTTCAACATTTCTTGTTGAAGTTGTAGATTGTTAGTCAGGGCCATGATCAACTATAACCTTTGCCATGCGTAGGTTGTGCAAATATCACATTGATTGCTAGTCCACTCTCCCTTCCATCACGGGACTATCTTGGTTATACACTACTGATTAATTTTACAATGAAATGGCTGGATGGATTGAATAGGGAATGCTACATGATCCAATAGTCTTGATGTTTGTAAGTGATGAAGTGCAATAATTTGTATCTCCCCCTTCTCGCCTTCTATGGTGTGTGAATTTGCTATTGCCCTCTAGGTTACATTATTACTAATCTGTTTCAAATGTGCCCGTGGTCTCTCTGTGCTCCAATATTATAATCTTACCTATTATCCAGTTTGGATCTTTGCTGTCCTTACTCATGTTCTGTAATTTTTTTTTGCTTTCCTTTCATTCTCATAGCTTCTACGGCTTGGCGTGGCTGGTGGAATGGCTCTGTTAGTCCATTTTTTTTTATTGGTTCACGAGTCTATAATAAAACCTTGATGTCGCCTATTTTATTGCAGTTGCTGGTGGATGCCCTGCAGAATCAAGTGCTTGAAGCTCCTGGGCTTCAGGAGTGGTTTAAAGGAGCCATTGAAGTTGGAAACCCTGATGCTTTGCTTCTAGCTCTTAAACTGCGAGAAAAGATTTCTGTGGATGGCAACTTTTTTGGAAAACTTCTGCCTGATCCATATAGTCCTAGTGCGTTTTTTTCAGCTGACCATTTGTCATCCCTTTCTAATTGCTTAAAGGTGATTTTGAGATTCGAATTATCGCACCAGTACACCACATTGCCTGAGAATAATGAATATTTCTGATTATTAATATTTGCTTTCTGGTAACATTACAGGAATCTACCTTCTGCCAGCCTCGAGTTCATAGTGTCTGGCATGTATTGGTAAATATTCTTTTACCTGATATGGCTTTACCAGATGTAGATTCTACATCAGGCTTAAATTCCAGTAAAAAGCACAAGAAGAACAAGAAATATAGCTCCTCCGAAGAAGAGATCCAGAAAAACCTTCGATGTTTTTGTGAAGTTATTGTTGAACGATGCCTTCTTCTGTCCTCTCATGACCGCAAACACTTGGCGTTTGATGTTCTACTTCTTCTCCTACCAAGGCTTCCTTCATCTTGTGTCCCCCTTGTACTGTCTTCTAAACTCGTTCAGTGCCTAGTGGATATACTTTCCACCAAGGACTCTTGGTTGTACAAAGTTGCTCAATATTTTCTGAAAGAACTGTCAGAATGGGTGAAGAATGATGATGTCAGAAGAGTAGCTGTTGTTGTGTCCCTTCAGAAGAACAGCAACGGGAAATTTGATTGCATAACTCGGACGAAAACAGTAAAAGATTTGATGGCTGAATTTAAAACTGAATCGGGGTGCATGCTGTTTATTCAGAATTTAATTAGCATGTTTTTGGATGAAGGCCATTCTTCAGAGGAACCTTCAGATCAGAGTCAAACAACGGATGACAACTCAGAAATAGGTTCCATCGAGGATAAGGATTCTGTTGGGACAATGGGAACTTCTGATTTTTTGAAAAGTTGGGTCATAGATTCCCTTCCCAGTGTTGTGAAGCATGTGCAGCTAGATCCTGAAGCCAAGTTTCGGGTGCAAAAGGAAATTTTGAAGTTTTTAGCTGTTCAGGGTATATTTTCTTCATCTCTTGGCACAGAAGTTACATCTTTTGAACTACAAGAGAAGTTTAGATGGCCAAAAGCTGCCATCTCAAGTGCTCTTTCCAGGATGTGTGTTGAGCAGATTCAGTTGTTGCTGGCAAATGCTCAGAAAGGAGAGGGGTCCCATTTGGCAGCCACTGGTCTTGAGACAAATGATCTTGGGTCTTATTTCATGCGATTCCTTAGTACATTATCCAACATCCCATCAGTCTCACTGTTCAGGGCCTTGAGCAATGAGGACGAAAATGCATTCAAAAAACTGCAAGCAATGGAAACAAGGCTATCGAGAGAGGTAATTATTTCATTTTTCCATGGATTTTATTGCTGACAAGTAATGCTTCTCATAGGTCCTTCTGTAAAAGAAACTAAAGCAATGATAGAAAAGGGGGAGGGTATGGGGTTTTCCCTGTATGAGATCCAATGAATGTATGGTCAATGATCAAATTTTCGGTTTGGTATGTTGATTTGGTCAAGGATCTCAAGTTTTCGGTTCGGTATGTGTTTTTGGTTGGCTAGGTAAAGAAATTATTTTGATTATGTTTCGGAAACATTTTGAAAAAGTAGCCAGAAAATAATGGAAATGTCAAAATAGTTTGGAAACATATGAAATGTCATTTTTGGATATTTCTTATATCCGACAGGTGTCTAAACAACTCAATGTTTCATTATGATTCATAGAATTTCCACTTGGTTCAATGCATTTGGGTATTTGTTGGGTGAAACAGTGGTATTGTTGGATTCCACTGATGTTTCATTTCAGTCTCCTAGGAAATAGAAATTTGTTCCTTGATTATGGTGCAGGAAAACCTTTTTAAATCCTGCATCAAGTTTGAAGTCAAGTGTTCTTACCCTTAGAAAGCATCTATTTGTAGTTCATATGCTGTTAAAGTGAAAAAGTATGTAATGTAAAATGGTTAAAAATCATTTGCAGGAGAGAAACTGTGGAATGAGTACAGATGCAAATAAGTTGCGAGCCCTGAGGTACTTGCTCATCCAGTTGGTACTGCAAGTTCTCCTGCGACCGGGAGATTTCTCTGAAGCTTCCTCTGAACTTATTATTTGCTGTAAAAAAGCTTTTGCCACTCCTGATCTTCTCGACTCGTCTGGAGATGATGAAACGGATGGTGATGGAGTTCCTGCATTAATGGATGTCCTTTTGGATACGCTACTTTCTTTGCTTCCGGAATCGTCTGCTCCTATGCGTTCTGCTATTGAGCAGGTGAATGTCAAAACATCAAAGTTTTTATTCTCCGCACTATTTCATGTATACCAATTGTTCATCTTTTTTTGGAACAGCAATTGTTCATCTTTTATTAGCCGAAAGCTTGTACATTAGTTTGTGATTTTTTCAAAATTTATCAGGCGTGTGTGCCTATGGACTCTTGGTGTGATGAGGGATTTGAAGGTAGAAAACTAGCAGAAAGAACAAATAATGGCATTCTTTTGTGGTGTTAATATGTAGCCAGTCAGCTACGGAAAAGCCAAGTCCATCAAATACCAAATATTTTAAACTATGGTTTGGCATAAGAAATAAGTATATTTGAAAGGATGCTTTGGTTTTAAGAGTCTGTTTTTTACGTTGTTTAATGATCTTAAGTTGTTTAATGCTTATTTTGTTCATAGGACTCCTGTATACAGTTACATCTTTTTTTATATCTAATGCCTAATGGCTTTGCAGGTCTTCAAATATTTCTGTGAAGAAGTTACCGACGAAGGACTGCTTCGGATGTTGCGAGTCATAAAGAAAGATTTAAAACCAGCTAGACATCAAGAAGCAAACAGTGAAGATGATGACGGCGATGACGACGACGATCTTCTTGGTATCGAAGAAGCTGAGGAATCTGATGAGGCTGAGACAGGTGAAACTGGGGAGAGTGACGGTCAGACAGATGACTCTGAGGCAGTTGTTGGAATTGAGGCGGTTGATAAAGAACTTACTGAAGGTTCTGATGAGGAATCTGATGGGGGAATGGATGATGATGCGATGTTCCGCATGGATACTTATGTTGCAAGAATCCTCAAAGAGCGCAAGAACCAGGCTGGGGGTGAAACTGCTCATTCCCAGCTTGTCCTCTTCAAACTTCGTGTTCTCTCATTGTTGGAAATTTACTTGCACGAGAATCCAGGCATGTATTCCCCCCCATCCCCCTCCTCTCTCTCTCTCTCTCTCTCTCAACAGGTGTTCCACTAAGGTGGTTTTTTGAAAAAACTGGCTTTTCACGGTTTTTTATGTGATTTATTGTGAGAGAATGACCTGTCTCGGTTTTTGGACAAAACAGTTTTTTGTTAGTGGAACACCCCTAGACTCCATTAGTCTTGATATAACTATTTAACATCGTGAATCACTTTCCTTGTAAAATGGCTTCGTTGTTTTAAAGGCCGTCATATTGATCGTAAAACTAGACAGTTCCCGCTTTTAAAGGGTTTGGATTTGGAACAATCTAAGTTATACTAATATTGAATTATTACTAATTTCTATTTTGTTTTACAGGAAAGCCCCAGGTATTGAAGGTTTACTCTAACTTGACCCAGGCATTTGTTAACCCCCATACAACAGAAGGCAGCGAGCAGCTAGGTCAGCGCATATGGGGAATTCTGCAAAAGAAAATTTTCAAGGCAAAGGACTTTCCGAAAGGAGAGGCTGTGCAACTGTCTATTCTTGAATCCCTCTTGGAAAAGAACCTGAAATTGGCATCGAAACCATTCAAGAAAAAGAAATCTATTGTCAACCCATCAAAGAAGAAGCAGTCAGCCTCCTGGAGTCGACACAAGATGATCAATTCTCTAGCTCAAAATTCAACATTTTGGATTCTAAAAATCATCGACGCAAGAAAATTTTCCGAATCTGAACTCCACCGGGTTTTTGGTATTTTCCAAGATGCTTTGATGACATATTTTGACAGTAAAAAGTCTCAAACCAAGCCTGAGTTTTTGAAAGAAATATTCAGAAGAAGACCATGGATCGGTCATCATCTCTTTGGATTCCTTTTGGAGAGATGTTGCAGTTCAAAATCAGAGTTCCGCAGAGTCGAAGCGCTTGAATTGGTAATTGAAATACTCAAGTCGTTGGTTTCTGTCACCAACGATGAAAGGGCGAAATCAAGGAAAACATTAGGCAGACATATTCCAAAACTAAGTCAACTGATAAAGGAGTTGGTAATAAATATGCCAGAAAAGCAATCTAGAAGGGCTGAAGCTCGGAAGTTCTGCAGCAGGGTTTTTCAGATTATTACTGGCCTTAACCTGTCTGAATCATTTCTTAAAGCTTTGGGATCAGATGCTCATGCTGCTTGTGAATCTCACCTTGGGGAGGTGTTTCTTTCTTTGAAGAAGCTTGAACGGTAGAGAACTAGATTTTGTGTTTGTTGGAAATCCTAGCCAAGGTATTCAGTTCATTTTATTTGTTGAGAATTATATACAGTTCCGGATGACAGTGCTATAAGGGAAAATCTTGTCGAGATACCCACGGCAATTACGGATTTTGATGTCAAGATAGAATTCGTGGCGGTTGCTTGGATCCTTCATCCATGGAAAGTTCCAGTATTTTCTGTAAGAATTCTCTTGGTGAGTTTTGTTCTTCTGTCACCATTTTCTTTGACATCTCTGTTCTACCATGGTAGTTCACAGTGTAGGCATTTTTATGTACTCTGGATTTTCTTTGATCATGAATTGTGTCGATTGACAATTTGCTTACCTCAACTTCCAGTCCCAGTTTTGTTTGTAATGATGGAGTAGCTTTTAAATTAATGTGGCTTAAATTATGAATCATTAGAATTTTCTGTATTTTCGTTGCCTGGCAATGTATTTACCTAAACGAAAATGCTATGAACACAGACCAAAGTGCGTCAGGTGATTCCAGCTATGTATGTTACCAAATTTGAACTGGGAATGTAGTATTTACCATTTTAGTTATGGTTAGGAGATGGTTTCTCAGGCATGTCCTGTGGGCAAGATGCAGAGTCCCCGATTGGATGGTGCTAAAATTTTAGGGGGATAAGTTATAGAGTGAGAATAAGATAAGAGGGGGTATTATTTTTAGAGGGTTGACCCACATTGATGTGATGTTTATGAAGGGGATAAAAAAGTAGATAGTTTCGATGAAGGATAAAACAGAGGGATAACTTTTGACTTGGTTTGGATGTTTTAGAGGGGGTAGATGATGGAAAAAGTTGTCAAATGACCCTTTTGCCCTTGTGGTGTACCAAACTTGATTATGCATTAATTAATTACTCCCTCCGTCCCAAATTGCTGGTCATTCTTTCTATTTTGGGATGTCCCAAAATGTTGGTCCTATTTCTAAAAAACTATCAAAATATATCAAACTGCCAGTTTTACCCTTAAAAGTACTTTTTCCCTCCTAATTTATTACACAGTTTTTGAAATTCGTGTCATCTCTTAAATCGTTTATATCTTTTAGTATATAATGTTTTTCATGATTTTTAAAACTTTGTATAAAACAACTAATTGGGATCTATCAAACTAGATCCATATTGCATATTTTTTGAGATCCATATTGAAAGATATAAACAATTTAAAACCACTTAATAAACTTCACAGTTTTGAAGGATAAATTTGGAATTCTAAGACAAAAATTTTGTCTCCTTAAATAGTTGGATTCCCCAAAAGGGACGAGCAATTTGGGATGGAGGGAGTATATAACTACAAAACTTAATCTATTTAATAAATTTTGGACTTTTGATCCAATTTTTTTTTTGACGATCCGAGCCGTCCAATGTGTTCAGAAGGTGTTTTCCAAGGTTCACGCGGGAAATCTTCAAAAAAAAATACCGGGAAGGGCTTGATCCAAGCGGTTTTTCGCAAAACTGTAAATGTACAGTTTTTGCGAAAAACTGCTTGGATCAAGCCCTTCCCAATATTTTTTTTTGAAGATTTCCCGCGTGGACCTTGGAAAACACCTTTTGAACACATTGGACGGCTCGGATTTCCCAAAAACAATCGTTAAAAGCATCAAAACGCTTCAATCCGGGAAATCCGGGATCCTTGACTGGATCGGTGGCGCCTATATATATATATATAGGGTTCCACTTCTCCTCCGGACTCCGGACTTCCAGACCTCCGTGATCCGAGCATTTTTTTGATGATCCGATCCGTCCAATGTGTTCAGAAGGTGTTTTCAAGGTTCCTTGCGGAAAATCTTCAAAAAAAAATACCGGGAAGGGGTTGATCCAAGCAATTTTCGCAAAACTGTAAAAATACAGTTTTTGCAAAAAACTGCTTGGATCAAGCCCTTCCTGGTATTTTTTTTTGAAGATTTCCCGCGTGGACCCTTGAAAACACCTTCTAAATACATTGGACGGTTCGGATTTTCCAAAAATAATTTGCAAAACAAAAAAAATCATTTTTTCTTATTTACGGGAGGGTTTGGACTAGAAGATTTCCGTATATATACCGTCCAATGTGTTCAGAAGGTGTTTTCAAGGGTCCACGCGGGAAATCTTCAAAAAAAAAAAAAACCGGGAAGGGCTTGATCCAAGCAGTTTTTCGCAAAAACTGTATTTATATATTTTTGCGAAAACTGCTTGGATCAAGCCCTTCCCGGTATTTTTTTTTGAAGATTTTCCGCGAGGACCCTTGAAAACACCTTCTGAACACATTGGACGGATCGGATCGTCAAAAATTTTTTTGGATCAAAAGTCCGGAAATCAAAAGTCCGGATAAGAGGCGGAACTATATATATATATATGACAATATTTTGTAAAGTAAGGGAGGTCAGTGTAATTTCAGGGGAAGTTTCTGAATTTGTCAGAATCTCAGGGGAGGTCAATGAAATCTACTCTTAAGTATTGCACTAGTGAGAGGGTCGCGGCTAAGGCCCTTGACGAGATGCAAGATGCCTGCTACTTATGAATTGTAGAATTTTTTTTATCTAAATGAGAATTAAATTCGTAAATATTAACAAGGTTTATAGGTTGAATTGTTTACTGAAAATACTTAAGCTTGGTCAATTGCAAATTTAACATCTCATTTTTTTTTTCTCATCTTTTATTGAACCTATTGAACCAACCAAAAGAATACATACCCCTCAGCTCCTAGACTACAAGCTGAGCTTCCCTCCATTATATTCCCCACATACCCCTCTAAGCTCTGTATTTAGCTCTATATCAAGCTCATAACAATGACCAAACTTTTCATCTTGTGATTCTTGCAAGAATACGTATCTATATAAAGAATATTTCAATCGGACATCATTAAACACGTTAACAAACTTTATTTTGTTTTACGAAATGGACGATGAGAAAATCTTTGAGCTTAAATTATGCACTTTAAATGAGTTATTCGTGTATTTATTGATTGTTGGAGAGCAAACTTGATTATGAATTTTAAAGAGTTGAGTTATTAGTTGGTTAGGACTTTTCATACTTGTTAGATGAAAAGTCTTGGTAATAAGTTTATTGGAGTAATGGAATAAGGAGTTAGGATAGTGAAAGGCCCCTACTAATTGTTTAGTGGAGACCATGGGTATTATGTTTGGTAGTAGGTTACATCTTGATATCCCTATAAATACCTATGTAATCTAGTGATAGTAGTTTGATGGAAAGTTGAGAGAAAAAGAGAGAAATAGTGAGGTTGAGTTGAGTGAATGAACTACAATGGAGTAGTCAAGTGTGATAAAGATTATTGAAGCATTTTTTATCACATATTGTGTCTTATGTCCTCCCTCACGTCTCTCCTACTTGTTTAAGTGTATTGGTCCATCACAGATTTCTAACAAAGTGTTATTAGAGCTACTACGATCCTGAAAGTGATCCTAGAAGTGGCGATTGATCATTGGTTGATGACAATGGGGACCCCTATGTGTTTTTTATATGAGAAATTAACGTTATCACAAAAGATGCGGGCTACGCTATCTTGTTTCTTCAAAGCATGTGACTTGTGGGATGTTATTGGATAAGAGCCGACAACTTATTTGCCTTGAGAATCCGAGAGAAGAAAGAAGAGAAAGCACTATCAGCCCGTTTGGATGAGGGTTTCAACCCCTGACTAAATTATCCGGCTTCTCCTCATCCCGGTCCCACTCCTCATCCAAGGTTTGGGAGCACCAAAACTCCTCCCCGACAAAATTATCCGGGTTCTCATCCGGGACCAAATTACCGGGCTACCCCTCTCGGAACACCCCCACACAAGCACAAACCAACATTGTTAACAACATTCAACCCAAATTTTACAAAAAAAAACTAGTATTTTACAAATACAATTTCGGATTAAGAAAAGGAAAACCCAGAAATTTGTTTTTTTTTTTTTTACCTTCTTAGACCCAGAAATTTCCTCTGTTCGTCAGAGCTCCGATCACCGGAGGAGGGGGATCGCCGTCGTCGGCGAGTGAGAGAGGATGTTTGATCGTTGTCGTCGTCGTTGTTGAATTGTCGGAGGCGGCGGCGGTAGATGTGTGTTCTGATTCGTTCATAACAAGAAGAAAGAAGATGAAGAGAAAAAAAAAAGAAGAAAAAAGGAAAAATGGACGGCTCTCTCTGCTTGGGATTTTATTTGGTCTCAAATTACACTTTATCCCCTCTAGTTTATTAGGCAATTCCCTCCAGCCCTAAATTAAGTATTATATAATTATTTTTTGGGGTTTATATAATTATTTAAATGTATAATTTAATATGGGTATTCACAAGGACAAAATAGTCATTTCACTGATTTTTACATTATCCACTCTCTTTATCCCTCATTTTTAATCCCTCATCCAAACCATGGACTATTTAATCCCCCATTCTTAACTATCACATCAATGTGGGCCCACCCTTCTTATTTAATCACCCCTACTATTTTATCTCTCCTGACTATTTAATCCCTCTCAATCTAATACGGCATCCAAACGGGCCGTATGAGTTTTAAATAAGGCAATTCACGAAGAGATATGGAAGGACATTGGAGAAGCAAGATCTCCATGTTTGAGGGTTATAAGTGAATAAAACTCTTAAGAATTTAGAGTAGAATGAAAAATTAGGGTAAGTAGAGGAGTTTCCATGCTATAGCATATATACTACACATTGTACCAGTACCACACACACATCATAAAACAAATACCCTCTCAAATTCCTCAATTTGTCTTCTATTTTCCATATTCATACTCAAATCGCATTCACTGATCGATTCTATGGCCATGTCTACACACTTATAAAACTCTACATTCATATGCATTGAGTTTGGGTGTAAATTTATGCATTGTGTATGATCATATGTATATAAATAAAATTTTGATTTGCACGGAGAATTATGTATATTAGTTTCACAAGATAACAGGATATATGTTTGATTTAGGGTGAGTTTTCATTTTATTTTTCATATTTTCAGTTTTGGTATTTGAATTTTTCATTTTTGAAATTTTGCTAGATTCACGTTTTTTTTAGATTAATTCCAAAATTTACGACGAAAATTAAGAAGAAACTCATCCTAACCATCTCCAGCCCAACACCATCCAATTCTCTATTTTTAGAGATGCATTTTCAAAAAGAAAAAATGAAAGGAAAAAAAAAAAGAAAAGCAAAGAGGTTCCAATAATGAGTCACAGCTGTAACAATAATAGTTTGTCAGGCTCTTACCACCAAGCACGTAGCTTAGCTGGTAAGGGGTTGTGCTAGTTTAACCAAGATCTCGGATTCGAGACTTGGGAATGCAGCTGTGTTAAAACTTGGTTGGGAGAGCTTTGCCGCCTTCATGGTCCTACCCGGCTCGAATCCGGATTAGTCGGGGCCAATGTGGTTACCGGACACCATATGGTCTTTACCAAAAATAGTTTGTCAGGCTCTTAGTCAACACAAGTCAATGCACGCAAATTAAGAGAAAGCCACATCATCAAACCAAGGGCTCAAAGACCACAATATCCAACAGAGAAGGTAAGTGGACTTGTAATAAAAGGGGCAATAAAGTAATTTCACTGGTGGCCATGGACCCATCTCTCCCTGTTTATATAGATATATAGTATATTCATATATATATACACCGGTGATCCAGTCAAGGATCCCGGATTGAAGATTTTTTGGTGTTTTGAAGGTTTTAAAAATTGTTTTTGCATAATCTAAACCGTCAAATGTGTTTAAAACGTGTTTTTAATGGTCCCCGCGAGAAATCATAAAAAGAAAAGATCGGGAAGGGCTTGATCCGAGCAGTTTTTCACAAAAATTGTACATATACAGTTTTATGAAAAACTGCTTAGATTGAGTTCTTCCCGGTATTTTTTTTTTATGATTTCTCGCGAAGACCCTTGAAAACACGTTTTAAACACATTGGTCGGTTCGGATCATGAAAATTTGGTCCAGAACTATGAGTCCCGGACTTAGGGATCCCGGACTAGATCGGAATTCTCTCTCTCTCTCTCTCTATATATATATATCTATATTATATTACACAAGGTTTTGCAAAATGTCCCGCTCACATATGTCCTCCGTGGCACATTGGAGGATTGTGATTGAATTTTTAAGTTCATGATTCAGTTGATCCAAGGGTTCTTATCATTCCTGCTCAAAATTCAAAACGTCTTTCAATCAAACACTTATGATTCTTAATTTTTTTACCTAATTAAGAAGAGTTTGACCGTATTAAGTTTTGTATACCAAACTTTAGCCATGAATTGCTAATTTTCCTTTATATCAGCTTTCACAATAGATCTCAATATTCCAATTTCAAAATAGGTGTGTTCAAATTTCAAATATTCTCTCGACATCCTTCTTCTCTACGAACAAGGCAGTCTCATCCCATTATTGGGGAGGCCGGAGGTCACTGCGATTTTAAATTTCACACACTTTCATAGGATCAATATTCAATTGATTTCATTTTCTGTTAGGATCTCAATGCTAGAAACTTGATGGGGAGAACAACGATAGCATAAAAGGTAACCAATTTAAGCCTATCTTTCTCCCTTTTTTATTTTTATTTTTATGTTTTGGATCAATATTTCTATGGTGGCTTTCATTTTTTATCGCATATTTTCACTCATCTTTGTCCTTAGACCCATGAAAACAGAAATTGGTTTAGAAAAATCCATCTATTTTCTTTTATAGGTAGCCCATAAGGCTCATAAAACTTTTGTCTTCCTTTTACAAATAAGGTCTTGGTAACGTGTGCCCAATGGACACACAATATGCACACAAACAAACAAATAAAACACATATTCCAATACACTTTTTACACTTTTCAATACATTTTCACGTATCCCTGCACACTTTTCACATATTTCAATACACCTTTTTAACCTTAACGTATGCCTATTGGGCACACATTAGCATTTTCCTTACAAATATTATTTTTTATTTGTTTTCTTAATAGTTTATCAAATGTACTTACTGAATTAGATAGCTATATTCACTTTTTTAATTGCCCTACCTTTTATATACACAAAATATCAGTTCTTAATTGACCCTCTCCAATGAACCCAACCTCCTCCAAATTTTTGTTTTTAAAAATAGGAGCAAATTGCAAGCCATCATGATCGATTTTAGATTACGTTGTGTCGTGCCTTTAGGCACGAGCATTCACTAGTATATATATATACTCCCTCCCCTCCGTCAGAAAATTTGTCTGGTCCGCAAAACAAGAACGTGAAAATAATACAAAATTTTCAAGAAAAGTTTAATATATATTTTTTTAACAAATTACTGTACTAGATATCAACGAGTACTTTTAATTTATGGAAAAAGTTTGAAAATTTTCATTTGAAAGACTTCTTATTTTTAGGTCCTCGTTTTGCGGACCGGACGTAATAGTTATCATGGCATAATTGTAAGTAAATGGGATCACATAAAGATACGGAGCAAGTTCGAAACCCCTCCAAGTTTTCATCCTCCACAACCAAGACGGCCCCAAGTTACTTCCCCTCACCTTTGTTTTGTTTTCTGTTTTTCTAACAAAATATTTGGGTGGGTCATGTGACCCTTCTATGCCTTGACTGAATCCGCCCTTACCATATGTATTTGTTCTTGTAATTAAGATGGGTCAACCACCTTGAAACAATACATAGGTTCCTTAACAAAGGTAATTAAAATTTTTTTTGTTTACATATTCTATGTAATCAGAATTCTTCTGATCCATATGACAATTATATCAAAAACTGTGTCAAAAATTTAGCAAAATTTTCTGGGGAGAAAAAGGCGTAGAATTTGGTCACATGCATCAATATAGAAATTGTTGGACATCTGATAAAAGTGAAACAAACAATGCAGGAAATTGACTCCCCCAGCCTTTTCTACCTTTTCTTTTTCGCTTGGCAAAATCCCCTCACAGAAGCTACCCAAAGTACATGGAAATCACATGGGATGACACAATATTCTAGAGAATTTTGCTTTTTCCACTGCTTTAATTTTCCTTCTTTCTTGTCTGAACTCAACACCCCCAGAAATGTAGGGGGATATATGCTTTATCAGTACCACTTATGATATGTACTAGCTAGCTACTCACTCACCAAATTAACACACACATAAGTATCAACATATCTGTCATATAAAGATGTGCTAGGTGAGTACACAATCGACTAAGGCTGAGTTTTTTTTTTTTTTTTTTTTTATATTAAAAATAGCGTCTTCTCACTACATTCAAAAGTGAGTGTTGTTTCTGCTAAATAGTACTACTAATTTTGTTATATTTGTGAGGAGTATGACTTGTTGAAAATATCGAAAATACCATAGTGAAAACTCAGCCTAATTATCAATAATTCTTAAGTATAACGTGACGGGGTCCATGCAATATCCGAGATAAATAACCTAGCTAGCGACAAATTTAAACGGAAAAGACATGATGACACACTACTTTTAGTATGTGATCATTGGTAGACAAGATGAGAATAATCACATTGCTGCCGAGAGCGCACCATGCACCATGTGACGATGCGAATAATCAAGAAATACCTAGGTAATAATTTGGTTAGACAAACCAAATAAATATAAAAATTCTAACACCTTAAAAATTAACGACTACATCTTCCCCAATATATTGACAAAAATCCCATAATTTTGATTGTCTTTCCACCAAAGACACCAAAAAATACAACAAAAAGAGCATACGATTCAACCATACCACTATAAAAATAACAAGATGGCGACACCAACTATAGGTCACTAGGCAGTCATTTTTTGAATCTCACACCCTCTCATTCACACTCTTAATAGTTAAGTCAATTAAAGAAACAAAAGATGAAAAAGAACAAAGGCATGCACTTAGTCTATTAGAATTTTTTAATTTGGACCAGAGCTAATTATCACACCGGAATGCAGTAGATCTGAACCGTTGATCTCGTACGCAGAGGTGATGATTCCATTGGATTAGACTAACGGGTTCGTCGTGGATTGACCGTACCCATTCATCAGACCCGTCCATGATCCAAGCCCATTGAGGTACCCAAAAGAGTGTTCATTATTCCCAGCATCAGAACAACCTTGATCATGCCACCCAAGGGACAAAAGCTTGGTGTTTGGTTTCACATCTACAGTATTAATATTCTGATCCTCATTTCCTTCATGATATGGAACCATGAAAGGTCCACCACTACTATTCCCATGGTCAACTGACATACCAAATGGAGGGCAAAGGGCATGAAAGTAATTAGGTGCCAAACCATGGCCCATTTGATCACCAACCATACCCAACTGATCCACATTCCCCATAAACTGATCATGGTTTCTTGAATTATTATTATTATTATGACTCTCCATGAAATCAATAGCCCTGCTAGGGTTAGGGTTTTCAAGCATGGCATTGTACTTGGTCTCCATAAAACTAGGGTTTCCAAATCCCACACCATGGTTCCCCATCATGTTGCTCAAATGAGACATTTGAAAATCAGGGAACGCCAGCTGGAGATCGGTCGGACTGCTCGACGATGACCCGGGAGGAGGTAACTGGCCGTAAACACCACCGCTGGGCTGGTGATTATTTTCGTTGGGTTTCTTGGAAGAGACTTTCTTGTTCTTTCGACAGCCGCCTCCGACGGGGATGTTCCTCAGCGTGCCGCCTTTGGTCCAGTACCTCCGGCAGGTCTTGCAGAAGTAGCGGGGTTGGGTGAGGCTGTAGTTGTTGTAGTAGCAGAATTTGGTGTGGGCTGAGTCACACCTCGGGCATTTGAGTGCTTGGTCGTGTGGTGGCCTTAGCCTCCTTTCCATTAATGGTCTTGAGCATGTCAGCATTTCCCCAGATGGTGAAGAAGAATCCATTCCTGGTGAGTCCTCGTGAATCGCGCCCTGATGGATATTTGGTTGAATATTGTGTCAGAATTTTCTTAACAGTCCTATCGTCCGCCTAATGGGCGGACGATAAAAGTGCTTTCCTACCGGTAAGAATGCTTACAATTTTACCGGTAAGAATGCACTCTTACCGATTAAAAAATATTTTTATTGTCCGCTAATTGAGCAGCCGGTAGAAATTTTTTTTTTAAAAGAATGTTTGGAATAATGTCCCTAACTTGTACTGTACGGACAACTAGTTTGGAATTCAAAATGCTGTCAGTGCTACTACTTTTCTTTTACAAATCACATTAGTAGGTGTTTTGCTTTAAATTTAAATAATCAATGGACAAGTAATTTTACTTGAGAATTTTAGATAATTATTACTATATATATGTGTATAAAATGCAATTTTTTATGAATGCATTCCAAAAATTATCTTTAGAGGTTGTTCCATAAAATCGATTTAAACTCAAAACTGATTTGTTGTGTTTTACAAGACATGTTACTCTCTCGCAATACATTAAGTCATTAACTAAAAACTTCAACTTAAACTAATTTCACTAACTAGCTTATGCCAATAAGTCATTTTGCGGAACACCCAGTACTTAAAAGTTACACACAAAGTACAGTTTTTAAAGCACATACATATATAATCAGACAAACTATGAAGTACTGTAGTAATTTAAAAAAGTTGAGTGCGAAAATCATTTTGATTTCAATATTTTCTTTCACCTAATTTTTAGACCATGTTAGCCATAATTTTGTCTTTTGGGGAATTGACCATTTCTTTCCGGTAGAAAATGAAAAGCATAAAACAGGAAGGATAAAGTGAAAGCCAATTGGAGAATAATGCATGCATACCTGAAGCCAATCTGAATCCATGCAAACTTGGAGAGAAGTAAGAGCAGCCATTCACCTTATAACTTTAACAAAGAAAATTTAGCTAAAATTCTCAGGCTCTAGCTCTAATAATGACACTGCATTTCACTTCTATCTTCAATGTAGAGAGAGAGAGGAGAGGAGAGAGAGAGATGGGTTTGGATGGGTTTTGGATTTGGGGTGGGGAGGGGAGAGTTGTGAATAAGAAGGAAGAAAAAGGCAGTGGTGGGAGCTGACCCCTCTCTCTCGAGAGAGACTCTCTGCATGCTAACCGTCGGTAGCAATTTAAGTGGGCCACCACATTGTCTGTCTACTGTCTCAAATCTACACTTGTACCTCAGCTTTACTAGCTACATACACTAGCATCATGACTTTTACTTTGTAGCATACCAACGGCTGTGATCCAATCAAGATTCACAATCAGCAGTGTTTAGTGGGGACAAAAGTACTGGGCCGTTGATTATGGTGGATGGTTTGGATTGGAAGAAGATATCCTGATCTCTAGTAGGACGGAAGAAAACAAGGCCGGTCAGGTTTTGATTTTTCCCGGGGTCTTTTTTGGAATCACTTCAATTGTCGGGACCGTTCATTTTATACAAGTTACCGAGAAGTTTAACCGCGTCAAAAATCATATTAATTGGATACTGATAAGCTATGGATCGGAACATACTTATACGACACAGAGTAATTAGTTTTGATTTAAAGCATCAATCATATTTCTAAGACAAATATATATACTCCTAAATCAATACTTCTTACCTCCCAATCGTTGTAAATTTTTTTCATTACTTAAACACCTCAAAGAGTTATACAAAATGAACAGTTTCGATTATTAGAACCAGTTCAAAAAGGGCTAAAAAAAAACATCACTCTACAGTCCAATATTTTCCTACGATGGAGGGGAGCTGGATCCTTTTGTAACCTCTAACGTCAGAAATCACGGCGTCGAATTCAGGAGAAATCTTCTATGTCTATGTCTGACGTGACAGGGTGAGAATATTTGGGTGTTTGGGATAAAGATAGAGAGGAATATCATGACCGAGCAAGTGAAAAAAAAAAATTCTAAAATCAACTAAATAAATTGTCATTAAAGTTTAAAAAGAGTATTAAAAAATATATAAAAAAATTCATAAAAATTTGAGAAGGTGTATTAAAGTATGTAAAAGTACACTAAAATACATATTTTTTGTTTTTTTTTCTTAGCTTATTGTTAACTCAATAGGTTGACAACCCTAAATGATTGGCCTAGTGGTTAAGACTTGAGACTCAGAGATGTTTCCTCCTTCCAAAGGTCTTACGTTCGAAATATCGTAGGTGCTATCAATTAATTTGGGACCAGTCCACAGAGTTTTACTCTGGCTTTAAATGGGAACTCTACTAGTTGATGGTGGGATTAATTGGTCTCCCAACTTAATCGATGTATGCAAAAGCTAGCACCAACACCTAATTATAAAAAAAAATATTCAAAAAGCTGACAATATATAGAAGAACTAAAAAACAGTTTACTTTTCATACAATTAACTACGGTTCAATCTTTTGATTAGAGTTTTTGTGAATCTCTTACTCGCGACGTGTATAACTTGCCTTTAGCGGGACTTAAAAAAAATTACTCGAAATTTGCATAAGTTGATCCGGGACTTAAAAAAGAATGACTTGAAATTTGCGCAAGTTGGTCCGATTACTGACGAATTGGGGATGATAAATATAAATAACCAAAACCGAAAGATCACTCTACTTGTGTGGACCCGGATCCTCCCCTTCTCGATCTTCGATAGTGGTACAACGTGGACCCCACTAGCTTACCTCTGCAAGCAAAGTATAAATTCTCCCTTCTCACGTGTCTCCTCCTGTGGTGACCACATGCACTCTTTTTTCTAGGCTCCAAACCCCTTCCACACTCGTCCTGCTCCATGCAGCCTGTTAAAATTCCGACTCCTTGTGAGTCTATAATATATCACTGCTAAAAAATACAGAGAGATCACAGTTTTTATCCGTGAATTTTTTTTTTAAAAAGATTTATCGGCAAAGAAAATTTTGTTAATCATTGAAAAAAGAATTACTCCCTCCGTTTCAAAAAATTTGTTCTACTGTCCTAAAATATAGGATCAATTTAAAAATTTCAACGAAGGGAAGTTATAAAATTCCATTTTTCCCTTGAGATTCTTTTAGCAATAAAGACATTGAGACTAAAAGAAGAATGAAAATAATTTAAATTCAAAACTTGAATAACTCCTATTTTATTAGAGTCAAGTAATGAATGGCAAATTTGAAAAGTTACAAGTTTTGGGTACAATTGTATATTGTGCATAAAATGTTGAAATTTAAAAGCAGGACAAATATTTCGGGACCGAGGGGTACATTACATAGCTAGATTAAAGGAACATGAAATAGATTGCATCACAACAAGGAAAAACTGGCATCCCAACTAAGTGGGCATGTCGGTTTTCAATCACAGTTTTAAAACCGTGATCTATCATTGCGTAATTAAATTCTTCAGTGGGGAAAGACCAGCTGGATTCGGAGGGCTATTCCAGGACAAATGGTGTTTGGGATACTATGGCAAGCTTTCATGCACATCAAGCCTAGAAGCGAAGCTGTGGGGCATCTACAAAGGACTTGCCATTATCCTGGAAAAAGGAATGACTTATGTGAAGATTGAATCAGATGCATTAGTGGCTGTGAAACTTATCAATGAAGGACCCAATGGAAATCACCCTTTGAGCACGGTTATTCACGATGCAAAGACAATTCTTGCAGGAACAAACTCAGGTCTTGCTCATGTGTCCCGAAGTGCCAATGAATGTGCGGATCACTTAGCTCGGATTGACGCGGAACAAAATGAAGATCGACCTTCTAGTTCTAGCAAATTACCCGCCCTCTTTGAGACACTACAAGAAAAAATGTCTACTGTGAGGATTGAGTTTCCTCGCCAAAGAACCAAATTTCCTCGCTAAAGGAATTGGCGAGGAAAAATTTTCTCGCCAGGTTTCCTCGCCAAAAGGTCGTCGCAAAAGGTATTCTAGCGAGGAAAAATAAATTTCCTCGCCTAATCTGCCAATTGGCGAGGAAATTTTTCCTCGCCTATTCGGACCAATTGGCGAGGAAATTTTGTTTTCCTCGCCTATTTAGAACAATTGGCGAGGAAAATTTTCCTCGCCTATTCTACCCATTTGGCGAGGAAAAATTTCCTCGCCAAAACTCCTGAAACAAAAAAAAGAAGAAATCCAATTCTAGCTTCTCCGCCTCCGCTGGGAATCGAACCCGCGACCTCCTCTCAAGCAATGCGCGCCCCATCCACCACACCAACTTCCATTTCAATGCAAAGTTCAACAAATTTTAATATATAACCTTTTGTAGTTCTTTTTACCTCACTATTTTTTTAAAATCTTTTTGTCTAAATTTAGTCTCTTTGTAGTGTTTCTTTAAACTTCTTTCTTAAATCTTTTAATGTTATTTGTTTTTACTGAAGTTCTTATTTTTTATAATTTGATATTTTCCTATACCCTTTTATAAGTCTTTACTTGTTAGAATTACTTACCTTTGCATTTATATATTTGTTTATTTTTAAATTGGATTTTGTTAATATGTGCCCCCAAGGCACATGATAAAAACACATTAATTGCTCCACCTTACTCCACTTCCACAAGGAATTAAAGTAGAGTAATCAATTGTGTTTTGGAAAGATAAATCTGTTTTTTTATTAGACGAAAATGCCACCAACTACCCATACCCATGGAACAAAAACCTAAGATGCAATACTTGACCAAATAAAAACGAAAAATTATTTGAGAATTAGTTGGCCAGTGTTCTCCCATAAATTTTTGGAACATAATTTTAGAAAATTAATTATCAAACATAAACCCAAAAATGAAGAAATGTTGTTGGGTGAGACCTAACCACCTTCTTCGTTCCAATTGATAACATAAATTCTTCTTAACATCATGTTTTTAAACATTATTAGTATGCTAAAGAGTAATTTGGAATTTATTGACAAATAATTGATCTACTCTTTGGCTTTCTTGAATTTTTTAAACTTCTTATCAGGAGAATTTACTTCACTAATTTGTTTTGAAGAGAAAATGTAAAAGTAAAAGAGGACTAAATATAAAAAGATTAAAAACAAGACAACATTAGCCCAAATAATAAGTCGAAAGTATAAATTTTCTGGCTTGGGGATTTTTTTTTAATATAAATTCTAGTTGAAGGGAAAAATCAATTGCTTTGTGTTTGTAGACCATTTTGGTGAGTGATGCCCGTAGGATTTTTTTCTCTTTAGCGGGTTTAAACCGAGTTGAAACACTTATTAGAAAACTAAAGGGCAGTTGAAAAGATAGCATTGAAAGAGAAGGTAAAGGGTAATTTAGTCTCATTAGAAACACGTTTTCCTCCTAGACAGTATGATACCCACCTTTGTTTCAAAATGGATGATCGTTTTAGGAGACCAAATCATTTTTCTACTAGAGTAATAATAATAATAGATTTATATGCAAATGACATGATCAATATGATATGTATACATTTAGTCTCACTAATTAGTATGTGCATACGACAAATAATTTCTTTTATTATAATTTTATGGTATCATAAATAGGATAAATATCTTACCATTGGGATAATACAACACATCTATATCAAAATCTAAATAGTCCTAGAAAAGGTGTGGAAATATTTCGTCACCTAACATTAACATTTGGCGACGAAACAAAATTTCCTCGCCTATTCTGAACAGTTGGCGAGGAAACTAGCATTTCCTCACCAAATCTTAGCTTTTTTGCGAGGAAAGATAATTTCGTCGCCAAATGGGAACCCTTTAGCGAGGAAATATGCATTTCCTCGCCAAATCTTAGCTTTTTGACGAGGAAATATAATTTTGTCGCCAATGTTAGCTTTTTTGGCGAGGAAAGATAATTTCGTCGCCAATCTTTGATGTTTAGCGAGGAAATTCAAATTTCGTCGCCAAATGGTAGCCTTTTAGCGAGGAAATGTTCATTTCCTCACCAAATCTTAGTTTTTGGGCGAGGAAAGATAATTTCGTCGACATAGTGTACTCTTTGCCGACGAAATCGATTTCCTCGCCATAAAGACCCATTTGGCGAGGAAATTTGAATTTCCTCGCCAGCTTTCGTCGCCATAGTTACTTTTTGTTGTAGTGAGAGAGTTCTTCATTAGAGATGGCCTAAACCTTAGGCAGATTCCTGATTAGCACCATCTCTTGCTTTGTTTATGTCTCTTTATGTTTCTGTTTTTCGTTTGTAGCCCCTCTGCCATTTGTGATGGCATAACTCTGTTTTTCACCTAGCTTTGTTTAATACGCGCATTTCCGAAGTACCCAAAAAAAAAAAAAATTAAAGTCTTCTATTTTCAAACGTGGTTTTTATCCGTGATAGGAAAACAAAACTGAGATTGAAGAATAAAACTCATGATTAGTATTGACAATAGATTACAGTTTTTATCTAAAACTGTGATGTTACCCTAAAAAAAAAAAACGCGATCGGCCGATCGTATTTATTGTTTTGCTGTATTCTTTTTAGCACGCTTATACACAAAACGTGATAAAAAAAATATTACTTTTTATCACACTTATATGCAAAACGTGATTTACTTTTTATCACGGTTCTATCAAAATCGTGATAAAAAATATTAATCATCACATTTTGTTAACAAAGTGAAATTAAAAACACAGCTCATCTTTCTTTATAACGCTTTTACTAAAACGTAATGTTGATCTTTTTTTTTTTTAAGTGTGGTCTTTATTTCTAGTAGTGATTTTGTCATCATTTGAACAATGATTTTGTTGTGATTGTAATAAGTAGTCATTATTTATTTTTTGAACTTAAAATGGGATAGAAATCAATTGCTTCTCTGTTAAGAATGTTCGAGAAGAGAATAATTATATTCTGTGATCCTTTCTTTCAACCTTAAGTTAAAAACACAATGTCGACAAAGGTGAAAACAAAAGCATATTAGCATATATATATATACATGCCCCCCTAGCCAGCCAAGATCGAACCCTATCTTCCAAACAGCATAACATAGAAATCGTGAACTTCAAGCCAAGATCTCTCTGCATTGCTTTTGATTTTTCTCCCACTTTTACTAGATTAAAAACTTTAGAGTTAAACCAACAGCCCATTCAAAAGTTGATTTTGATGAATATGAAACTTAAAAGCCAATCACGTTATGCTTCTTTTCTTTTTGGGTAATTAAAATATGTCACTCCCCAAAAAAGACAAAGTGATTGGGTGCAATATAGAAGACAAATATTGAAACTTTAGCTTTTTGTTGTAACTATTTATAGCTACTACCTAGAATATGTTTAAAGAAAAGTGCCGATCAAAAAAAATAAAAATAAAATAAGATTAAAGAAAAGTGCACAAAATTTAGTTTTATGCCTAGACGTAGGATGTCAGTAACTTAGTATGTTAGTATTAATTAGATTATTATGAGGGCCAACCTCATGTGCACAGGAGTCAAATCCTAAACCTCACGCTCTGAATAAATTCTACACAACCATTGGCACGCAAACGCAGAGCTTAAATGAGTAGGAGAGATCTAATATTATATAAATGGACTCTGATCACAAGCTAGTCCAATGGTGGAATAAATTGTACACAACCATTGGCACGCAAACACAGAGCTTAAATGAGTAGGAGAGATCTAATATTATATAAATGGACTCTGATCACAAGCTAGTCCAATGGTGTTGGCTTATAGGACCCCTGAAGTAGGTCCAAAGCCAGTTCAAAAGAAGTAGGTCCAAAGCCCCTGTAGACCATCTACGAGTGAAAATAAGCCGAGCCGAATGCTCAGCTTGACTCGTTAACTAAACAAGTAAATGAATCGAGTCCTTAACGAGCTCAACCTTGTTCAAATACTAAACGAGCTCATACTACGAGCTGAGTCTATACAAATGACCCGAGTTTTTTCAAGCGAAGCCGAGCTCAAGCTCAACCTAATTGCTAAACGAGCCGAGCTGAGTTCGTTTGCAGTCCAAAAGACCACCAATGACCAATCCATAGGACCAAATTAAGCATCGCTAGCTAATGGCAATGATTATGGAAAAATTCGAATTCAAATTGTTTGGGTGGTAATTGGTAAGGACCTCAAGCATTTAGGAATATAAGATCAGACGGTCGAAACTCGAGGATCATTGTGATGTGGTCCGCCTCATGATGATGGTCAAGCAAATTCCTACCTTGTAATTTGTGCAGTCAAGATGATTCTAAAATGGAAAAGGGTAGAGATAATTAGTGGACCCACAAAGAAGTTTCCTATTCCATCGATTCTGAGGTCCAGCCCACATGTCGTGGGCAATGATGCAATCATATGATAGTAGTATCAATTTATGTGAGTTTCCGCCTCCTAAAAAAGTTGAGGAATGATGATCGGATGATGGGTTTGTATTTTCTGAATAAGTAAAGCAGCTAGCTTGGGACACTGCTGGCGTCAGTTTGACATGGTTCTTGTGCAGGGCCGGGTCTGATATTCGTGAGGCCTAAGACAAATTTTTTAAAATGGACACATCAATCTACTTTGTATAGTTAAAAATACTTGAGTAAAAGAAATTTCATATGAAATCATTACAATCATTTAAGAGTGTAAGTACCCAAAGTCGATAACCCTTACAATAAATCAATTTCCCTATAGGCCTAATCGGTAATAATTATATGGACCTATAAAACTGAGGGCCCTAAAAAATGGTAAAAAAATTAGGGGCCTAAAGCGGTGGCTTTACGAGCTTTAGCTCAAAGCTAGCTCGTTTGTTAGTGGTTAAAATTTTGAAGTAGAATATGAGATATAATAAGAGAGAATAAAGATGCGTATATGGTTAATGAGAGTTATTTTAGAAGTAAAGATTAAAACTACTTAATTATTAATTAGATTGTTGTTGATACGAGGTGCGGTTTAAGTATTTTAGGAGCATGTCTCTCGCAATAATGTAAACAATTATTTTAATTTCTAAAACCTATCCGGGAGGGAAAAATCAAACAAACACTTAATATACACGCAATCCAAATTTTTATATCCGGCTAGGTCCTACATCCGGCTTCCATATACCTACAACAAATAGGCCTAAAGTTTGAAATAAAGAGTTTCACCTAAAAAACTACGGATAGAGATGGAGTTGCACAAATTATGACACAAATGTGTCCCGAAATTGTTTAATGGATAGATCTCACAACTATCGTGTGAAACATCTTGCATCGAACGATTTTGAATACGTATATAAATCTAGTCTCATTTGTGTTTTTAAAATTAGTATTAGTCTTCGCCTTTGGACCTTTGTTTCCATGTGAATGTCTGCGTGTAACGCCAATTGATATGTGTGTGTGCGCCGTGTGCGTGTCCATACCATTTCTTTAGTTGTTGTCGTCACATACTTCCAAACTTGAGAGGAATTGGCTTTGGAAATTAAAGTTTAAATAACACGGTAACTTGTATTGTTTTATTAGTAGATTACAAATTTTTTTTATTTAAAGATCAAATTACTAAACAATCATCCCACATTGTTTAATTGTATGTGTAACATTTTGTGCTATTTGACTTTTTCATGGGCTTCATCGCTCTTATACTCATAATTTTGGAGCCAGCGGTGACCTTGGTTTGATTGAAATTTGGTGTGGAGCAATTTCAAAATAATGTATCACTAATGATAATGTACCAATCAATGATATATTTGCTCCGGTTTTAATTATATTTTTCTACTAGAAACGGTTGATTGGTCCCTAAAAATGAGTCAAAATGAGCTTAAATTGAATTGGACACTTTAAGTTAGCAAAAAAATTTATAAAAATTGGCCAAAAATATCCATTGTGTGAGTGTGGATGTAAGAACTGTAATTTTTGTGGATTAAATATGTAATAAATGTTAATAAAATGGGAACGAATGGTTATAATACACATTCATTAAAAGTGTGTATCATATGCACCTATTGTATGGTTCATATTGTGTCATCTCATTGGTAATCGTAACCTTTTATAGTGTTTCGTAACTTTTTAACATTGTGATTGGTAATATTTTCTATGATTCATAACATTTTGGCGCGTTTCGTAACTTTTGTAATTTTTTTTTGTAGTTTTATTAATCGATTCGTAACTCTTATAGGGATGCACATGATACACATCCAAATATGAGTGTGTATTGTAACATTTCCCTAATAAAATATATCGCGCTCGGGATTTCGACACCCGTATGATTTTTCCTCTTTGAAGAAAGAAAGAGCAGTTTTTTGTGAAAAAAATCGGTCAAGGGATCTTATATTCAAATGCAACGTAATTTTTACAAAACGAATATTACAGCTGTGATCTGAGCTGATTTTGAGAAAATTACTCCCTCTGTCCCAATTTGTTAGCTCACAACGGTTATGTGTGCCTTTTTTGAAACTCTTATAGTTTTCAATCTATAATGTATTTTATATGTAATATGGATCGTATTTGATTGATTTCAATTAGTTTTATAAGACAAAATTTTCAAAAACTTTAAAAAAACACTACAAATCGAAAGTTATAAACGTTTAAAAATGACACGGATATTCGTAGTGAGCAAACAAATTAGGACAGAGAGAGCATGTGACAAATTGGCAATGGAAGATTACATAATCCAAATCAATGGCATATTGGCATGGTCAATGCGCATGCTATAGAACTTGGAAGTAGCGGCGAACGCGGGGAAAATGGTAGATTGAACTAATCTAAGAGGTCGGTGGACAGAACGACATGCACCCACCATATCTTGAGGTCTTATTCCTGCTCTTTTCTTTGTTCTCTAGCTCAACATGAATGATTGGCGCCTTAGGAGTTTGGAGTTTGATCTCTCCTAATATCACGTTCGAAACCTTTTCGGTAGTATCAAATAATTTGAAATCAATTCATAAGAACTTTTTCCCTGACTTTAATTGGAATCACCGCAAAATTGGATGAATCACCGCATTGGACGGTGTATTAAATTCTAAAGATTAATTGAGATGCGAATTAACCGACCCGGACCCGGATACGTGTTTTATTGTAACTAAAAAATCGGTAATTATATGGGTACATAACCCATTGCACAGAAAATGCACAGATCGAGCTCAGGGACCCACTTTTGGGTCTCATACGAACAATCCGAGTCGTTCATTCATCTTAAAATTAAATTCCGAAGGGCCCCATGAAAATTCAGCTCAATCGGACGTCTTGAAGTGCTTGATCTAAGAGCCCCCGTTTCAATCAAAAACTTGTTTAACTGAAACCATAGTCTGGTCCCCAAAAAATACATGAATGATTGAGGATTCTCTGTCAGGGTTATGTTGCTATATGTACCAATGTGTACAGCCTGTTGTGGGGCCCGTCCTAATCAATGTACAAGCCGACCAAGCGTGTCCTTAGGCTTTGTTCCATTTGAGACACCTTCCCCTCCCTCCGTTCCATATTATTGGTCCCTTTTGGGGTGTCGTGTCATTTAACAAATTATCTATATTTCACAATCTATAATGTTTTATGTAATTACAACAATTTTGTTTTATAAAACAAATCAATATCTATCAAATAAGATCCATATTGGATATAAAAAGAACTATAGATTGAAAGTTATAGGCAATTCTTGGAGTATTATGGATCTTCGAACAAATACCGAAAATGTTAAAATACATGAAAAGTTTTTCTGAAATTATTCAGTGAAGATAAATGAATGATCACGTGAATTTGGACAATTCATATCTCTTTTTTAGACAATTTCGGAGAAATTTTTCATGTACCCTGTTACTCTTCAATATGTTTTTCCTTGGAAAATGTAGTACTAATGTAGCAACGTAACTTTGACCTTATTGACTCTTTTGTGGTGTCTGGTGAATGAGAATTATACTGAATAAGCAAACAATACATAAGTCATGGAAGACATACCCTTCCAACGCATCAATAAATCTAATTAGACGTAGCAAATACTTTGTGTGAAATTTTCGAAAAGCTGCAAATGATAGAGTGGTAGAATATGTGTGAATGTTTAGTTCTTATTTCCGATTTACCAAAAAAAAAAAAAAAGAATGTTTAGTTCCTCATTAGATATGCGAATAAACTGTGGGTTCCAATATAATGTTGGATGACTTGCTATTTATAGGCTTAAACTTTAAGTGGGTCCGAGTAGTTCATTCAAGTGATATTAGACCCAAGTAACGTGGTGGACTCTCTTCAATTATTGCCCAACAAATTGGGTCTTATCCACGCAGCGGCAGATGAGTGACTAAGGTGTAGTGGACTATATCTCTCTCAAGCTCGTCTCTTTTATTGGTTTTACACGATGGTTCACATGAAAGTTTCTACACGTGGGTAAAGTGAGGTTTCCCTAAATTTTTGGTACTTGTACTTTGACTTTTTTTAATTTTTTTTTTGTGGGTAATTTAAATATTACTTTTTTAAAATTTTGTTAGTCACTTTTTGTTTTTTGGATTAATCATCCGTCAACGAGAGGAGTCAAGAAAGTAAAACAAAGTATGACAAAATAGAAAAAGTTCACTAAAAATGAAAAAATACCCAACAATTTATATTTTTTTGTCTATAATATCGTCTTATATGGACTTTTTTTTTAACTTCGATTAATAAAATTTTCTAGATAAATAAATACACTATCAAACCCTTAGGTTTTATGAAATATCAATTTACATCCTCAGAACTTTTTAAGTCTATGGTTTCACCACTTAGCTTTTCAAAATACAATTTTGCCCTCCAGACTTTATAAAATTACCACATGACCCGTTAACCTTATAAACTATGAGTTTACCCTATACTTAATTTAACTACAGTACTACCCCTAAACTTTAAAAAAATTACACATTGTAAACATTAAGTTATGAATTATCATTAACCAACCCAAATTATATTCAAACCCAAATTAGTATAAGTCATTGAAACCTAATTATCTGGTAAGCGTTAACGAACTCGAAAGACATATGGACCAATCTCAAACCATTACGTGTTATGTGTTCGTTCCGATTACTTATGAGATGTATTGTGATTTATCTTTACTTTGAGATCGCTATTAGAAGGACATAGCTAGGTTCATGTGTTAGGTTACGAGCTTAGAAAACGTAGACCATATTAAGGGCTCCTTTGGCTACAAAAAACCAACTTGGTTTTTTCTTTTGTCCTTATTCAAGTTTTTTTTTTGAATTTGTTAGTTTTACGTCGATTTTTTGCGGTTTCTTGGCTTGTCTCGACGAGAGGAATCTAAAAAGTATAAAATTATTAACCAAATTTAAAGTTTTGTGAATAAAGACAAAAAAGAATCCAAAAAATCAGCTTTTTCTTTTGTCTTTATTCACAAAACTTTAAGTTTGGCTAATAATTATATACTTTTTAGATTCTTCTCGTCGAGACGAACCAAGAAACCACAAAAAATTAACAAACGCAAAAAAAAAATTGAATAAAGACAACAAAAAACAAAAATGGTTTTTTCACCCAAAGGAGCCCTAAGTTAAAGAACAAATGAATCAATTGAGGTTGTTAATGATGGGACCTAGGAGGTTATCTAGTAGGATCCCGGAGTTGCGGTGAATGGTAGAACAAGGTTATGATTGTCGGATTGATGTTGTTAAGATTTGAAACTCTAGATATGGAGTTGTGTGATCACTCCTTATGAATGAGGTAAAAGATGGTTTCGTATCATAGATTCAGGTAATGGACGATATACTCTCATGATCACAGTTAGTTCCTTGTGAGCCCAGTGGTATGGTTAGTCCCTGGGGGATTCATCCTTGTGAGGTAAGTTGATGACTCCAACTAAGTATGTAACTTAGTTCGTTTCATCTGGGCTCCCGGGCAGGGCAAGCAAGGAGTGAGTGGAATGAGACTGGCCATAGTAATTTAACTTAGTTCGTTAAATTGGGAAGATTGATTCTCATGGACGAGAATCATAGATTTCACACAAGTTAAAGACTAGTAATGAATAAATGGACCGTGGAGACTTTTCTCTCATTCATATATATGCTATGGGTACTCTGTGTTGTAATGTAAGGGTTAACAGGTAGGAGTTTATATATTGATTGTTTGTACACTCATGGTGCTGTTATTGCCCTAGCATTTCACGCCAAGTACTGAGGAAGGAGCAGAAGGGCAAAACCCATAGGCTAAAGAGCCCATTGTTGAGCAGGAGACCGAGGAGGCTTGAAATCCATACTATTAGTGATCTGTTCCTCATTTTGAAGCAATTTAAGTTTGGAGGGCTATGACTTTAATTTTTGACACTGTAAGTACTATTTCCTTTTGTCAAACAATGTTTCTGCTACCTATTAAGTTAAGACTGATTAATCTGAAGGTTATCATTTTGTTTAAAGTCAATCTTTTTATAGAAATCTTTAATTAATGCCTTAAAAAATCGGGGCCTTACGAAAAAATATCAAACAAAAAATTAAGGGAAAACTCTCCTAAATTATTCTGTCCAAACGTGAATGGGTTTGCATTTTCTATTTCTTTTATATTCAAAATGAAAGTAAAAGAACATATGTTTTTTTCCTTCCAAATATTGAACTTTTTTAATAAAGTAGGATGATCATTTTTGTAACAACCCAATCGCACAATAAAATTGTAACAATTCAACCCGATTTCACCACCAAAACCTAATGTTTGTCACAACTTACCATATCGATATTCCATTCTTTTCACTTTCTTCTACCATTTCCATTATTGTGATCTTTTTGCCATGATATATTCTCTATATCTTCATGATAGAACAAAAGGAAACAATATCCCCTAGATGGCTCTAAAATTCCTTAGGCTATGTTTGGATGACATGAATTTTGAGTATGAATAAGAATATGATCACTGAGAATCAAATTTCTAGGACAAGACATCGATTTCCAGTCCGCTTGGCATATGCTATGACTATTAATAAATCACAATGGCAATCTATGAAAATTGTTGGCGTTGACTTGCGCACACTAGGGTTCAGTCATGGGCAATTTTATGTAGCATTATCTAGATGCACATCTTTTGATCGTGTAAGCGTCCTTCTCCCAATGGATAATATAGATTCTATTGTGAATGTTGTTTATTTTGAAGTTTTGTTATAGTTATGATACTTTCACAACTTTATTTCTATTGCTTAGATTGATTTTTCCCCTTACGTAACTTGGTGCTTTAATCTGTCTTTTGTAGGATTGGTTTGAAAAAGCTATAGGGCTAAAGAGGATGATACGACTAGATTACGCCAATGGAGGCGTAATAGGGTATTGTCCGTACCTCAAATGGCTTTTATATACAGGTTCTATACTAATATGCTAATTTCTTATTAGCATATTGTAGCCTTTTCCTTCTTATTATGATGAATTAACAGATTGTGATACAGTGGGCAAAGTGGTATACTTAAGCCTTGCATGACAAGAGGGGTTTTAGCATTTTGGAAAGAGCATGTCTACAAACAAGCCCTGAGTCTCATGATTTTGTTAAAGCAAATCAGGATCTCTTTTTTAATGAAAGACGCCATCTATAACCCAATTTCTGTGGAACCTTTTGATTTGTTAAATGCATAGATAATTTTTATCAAAAACTGATCGGATCAAGCCATTTCTAGTATTTTTTTCACTGATTTCTTGTAGAAACCCTTAAAAACACCTTTTAAACACATTGGACGGTTTGGATCATGAAAATTTGATTAGGAAAAAGGAGTCCCTGATGGGAACTCCATCAGGTATACCTAATTGGATAATTGATGTATACTCCCTTCGTCCCAAACTGGATGTCCATTTTTTTAACTCGTGCCATTTTTCGATTGTTATATCTTTCAATTTATAATGTTTTTCGTAATTATGAACACTTTGTATTATAAAACTCATCGAGAACTATCAAATAAGATCCATATATATTGAATATTTTTTGAGATTTATATTTAAAGATATAAGCGATTGAAATTGGCACAAGTTTCAAAAATGGACATCCAATTTGGGACGGAGGGAGTATATAGTAGTATTAATTAGTTGTAGATAATACCTAGCAAAACTACTTTTTGGTGCCGGTCAATGGTGATTTAAAAACTACCCATGCGATAGTTGAAGACGAACAATTTAGTTCCATGGTAAACTATAAATTGGCTTTGAACCCACTGGTCCATTGGGCTGGCGTTGCCACTGACCATAAGATATTCAGCTCAGTATTTTACCGTTTGAACACAAAACCAAACATATCATCAAGAAGAATGTGCTTATGGAAAAAGGGGAATGAGACGCTTCTGATCCAAAGACCAGTAGGTAGAGCCGTCAAAGTCAACAGGTCAAAATTGTTTTGAATAGCGGTATCGGGAGACGTAGCGGTTGCGATTTAAGTGTATCGGTAGCAGCCGTATCAAACCATACGTAGCGGGAATCGGGTGTTACAGTCGTGAATTTTTTTTAAAATCATTAGCAACATGAATAAAACTTGATGATACACAATTTTTTCCCTCCTATCAAGTTTCTGCTTTCTATTTGCCTTGTCATTGAACAGGGGTGTTAAGAAGAATATTTTCAGCAAGGGAAATTTTAGATAATTATATAGGGGAGGGGGCAAAGCGATTTGGAATTATAAATGAGGGAATTTCTGTGCATAATGTAAACAATTAGGCAAATAAAATGGCAATAACATAAATAATCATCACAATAAAATGGCAAGGCCGTCATTGTCCGATCCTTTGACAATGGCAATCGCGACCGTTTTTATTGCCACTGCCTCTCGTCGGCATAGGAAAATATTTCTCAAGGGCTTAGATTTTGCTACTACATATATAGAGCAATGTAAATGAAATACTCAATCACAGCAAAAACTGAGGAAAATCAACAACAAGTACCGTTGGCCACAGTTTCAAAGAAATCAATGAACTATACTACATAGATCAGTATAAATTGAATACTCAAATCACAGCAAAAAACAGAGGAAAATCAACGACACATACGTACCATTGGCCACACTTTCAATGAACTCAATAAACTATACTACATAGATCAGTGTAAATTTCGTACCGTCACCCACATTTGTCTGCGCATGGACCAAGCATGAAAATAGCACGATCAGTATAGAAAGCCTTAGAATGCCTCCCATTATCATCTCTAGTTGCTAGAGGTGTTCAATTTTTGGGTTTTTGGAAGAAGATAAATTTCTGGCACCCTTTCTAGTGATGCTCTTTTTCTTTTCTTTTTTTTTTTGGTTGGAAGAAGAAGAAGAAAAAGAAGAAGGAGGAGGGAATGAAGGAAGGAGGTGGTGGTGTTTTTGTTATGGCTAGTGGGATTTCTTCGTCTTCTGATCCTTATCTGGGTAGGGGTGTCAAACGGGTCGGGTCAGCACAGGCACAACACGAGCACGACACGTTCGAAGGTGGCACGACACGCCACAGGCACAATCTAATCCTGGCACGACACGACACGGTCTTAGTGGGCACGTGGCACGACACAGGCACAGAAGTGAGCGGGCACGACACGGGCATGTCACACAAGTTGGTCTGGCACGGCACGACACGGCACGACACGGTCTTCGACGGGCACAACACGAAGTGGGACGAGGCATGAGTCACGACACGGCATGACACGGTTCTAGCACGAAACGCCACGTCACGGGCACGAACACGGAAGTTGGCCGGGCACATCACGACACGGAAGTAGGACGGTCACGGCACGACAGGGGCATGACACATGACGATTCTAGCAAGGCACAGTATGACACGAGGCGTGAAAAAACCAAAAAAAAAAAAGTTATTAAATAAACAAGGAATTGTTTTGGGCTTTACAGCCCCAATGCCCTTGGATCATCTGTGGGCCAAATTTTAATTGAGCCCACACAATTGATTACGAGCCATTAATTTTTAGGCCTAGTATGTGGCCTAGCCCATCTCATCATTACTTCATTAGGCAAGTAAAGCCCAAATTAAGACTTTAAATTCCCTATTTTTTCCCCTTTTCAATCTGGTGCGATGGGAGGGGTCGAAAAATTGGAAAAATGCGAAAAAAAAATTGATTAAAGACAAAAATAAAGTGAACATATCATTATATTTTTACTTTTAGGTCCCGAAATGATAGAAATTATAGAAATGATAGAAATTAAATTATTTTAGAAAAATGATAGAAATGATAGAAATTATTTTATTAAATTCAATTATAGAAATTATAGAAATTAAATTATAGAAATTATAGAAATTCTTTTATTAAATTCGATTATAGAAATTATAGAAATTAACTTCGATTCCTTTCTACGTCCCGAAATGATAGAAAATAAATTCTTTTAGAAAAATGCCAAAGTAAAAAGAATACTAAAAATCAAATATAAAAAAGTTTATTTACAAAGACAAACCGACGAGAAAAAAAAAAATTGGTCCACGTGACTGAGCCTATGTGGTTCCCAAACGTTGCATTCGGGTTGTTCTAAAGTATATTGGACGGACCAGATCAAAACCGCCTCTCTTCTCCTCTCTCTCTCTCACTCTCCTCTTTTTCTCTCCATAATCCGAACCTTCCAATTGGCCATGCAATTCGGACTGTCCTCACAAGAGAAGCTGCATATGGATAAAGAGATAGGCCAATTGGCCATGCAAATTAGTAATCTCGTCTTGGGATTAAAAACATAGGCCAAGAGGTCAACAATTTAGACACTCTTGCCAGTTCAATGTATAGAGGGCTTGATGAGCTTTGAGCAAAATATCCAAAATATAATCTTGATGCAGAATTAGGACCAGATACCAAAAATGAGATACAACCATTGGACCTCTTGGAGAAGATTATAGAAAATATGAATATCTAGTTCGCTATTCTGATCCAAGGCAATTTACCCCAGTCAAACAAACCAGTCATACCAAAGAGGATCTCAAGCCAGAAATTATGCTTGATATTTTTACTGAAAAAGATTCCCTCAAATTAGCTCTACTCAAAATTCCAAAAAACCAGAACTCTTCAAGAATTTACTAAGAATTTTATCATTTATAATCGCCTTTGTTGTGAACATGTTGTAATTGAAAATTGGATGAAAACTCTAAATTATGGAGTTTATAAAAAAATTCAATATATATCTTGGAGCACAATTTATCCAAGTCTTTAGCTAACAAGGCTCCAAAACCTTCCAACCTTCATCACAAAAGGAATTCAAGAATTTATTTTCATTCTTGGACACTCAAACATTTTCATCAGATTTTATTTTGTTTGTCCTGAATGAGTGACCAGAAGATGGATATATTCTAGGAAATCATCTTATGAAGATATGTGTGACTCAGAAACCACTAACTTCAAACAGTACAAGCACTAAACACATCACAACCGAAAGTATGAGCACCATCCCAAAAAGAAGAGCTTGGGCCCTCAGAGATATATTCAATCAACTACTCAACTTCATTTTGGAAAAGCAAGGTGTGTGGGTTTGCCAATACATCCAAAGTTTCCTAGTCTTCTCCACCACCACAAAGAAGACAAGAGAAAAAGACATGCAAATCTTGAAAAAAATCTTTGATGATTATGCATTCACCCAAATAATTATGACAAAGGACACTTGCCTCCATTATGGTGACTCATTTTCAGTTGAGGAGGACCACCTATGTGCATTATGTCAAAAAGGTGCACCAACCCAAGAAAATGAAGTGCTCTGAAAACTCCATTTACCTACTACCCACTACTTTTTCTTTACACATAAGAAAACACTGAGTGGTTTGAAACGAAAGCAATGATTTTCAGGGTATGCCCCAACGTCTATAAATAAGCCTTGAAAATATTGGAAATGTAGAATGTAAGAGAGATCTTCCACTACCATTTAGAAAGAAGTTAGGTATTGCAATATGGCTTGCTAAGCTTTTAAGTGTAGTGTGAGTACTGCTTGCGACCTTAGATTGTATCGTAGATGGTGTCGCCCCAAGCGTAGGGCTAGGTCGGCGGTAGCATAATAACCGGTAAGACCGGGTCGAATCCACAGGGACCGAACGCACCCGGCGTGAGAGTTGTCTTGCAAGTGTAGGATTTCGGCCTTGAAGCGGCAAACTTAGTTTGTGATTTGTTTGGTGGAATTCTCTCGACTTCGAGAACGACTCGGAAGATTTAAAAGACTAATTAAACTAAGGCAAAGTCTAGGGGATTTTAACAACCATGACCAAAGCTAATCCGTTCCTCTCTTGATTACCGGCTCGGGGCATCGTTAAATGCCCCCGAACGGAAGATTTAGATTTTAAAACCATTTACAAGAAAATGTGTTTACCAAAGATTAGGGTTTTTCGGTTCATTTGGCAAACGATTAAGTTGACATCGCCCTAAGCATCACACGTGTCAAGTAGTCAAGCTCTTGGCTACGTGTGATCAAAGAGATTAACAAACTCAAACTTTTGTACATAAAATGAAACACTAAATCATTGATAAACAGGAAATGAAAGATTTTTTATGAGATGAACGGATTAAACTCGAGTCATGGTGTGTTAATCACCCCATGACTAAGCCTACGTAAACTACTCACAAACCATAGCAAGAAATAAGACTAGAACTTTGAAGGAAATGCAAAACATGATTTATAAACTTAAAAACTGATTTTTAATGAAGATCTTAAGTGTACCTACAACAATAACTCTAGAGAAAATCACAAACAACAAATAGAAACTAAGTTTTTTAAGAGAATTAGCTAGAACAACACAAAAACTAATTACGTAATGAAAATGCAAAAAAACTAGATTTATAGAACAATCAAGACGAGAGGAACGAGTTTAATACACGGTAAATAAACGGGAAATGAAAGCTTACTTGAGTATTCTAGAGAGAGAGACCTTAAACTCTCTCCAATGGAGGAGAGAGGTGAGAGCAAAAACTAACTAAGAAAATAAAAAAGAAAGTGTGTGGAGAAGAGAGAGAGGAGAGCCTATATTCTTCAATTTCTCTCTCTCAAAATATCCTAAAAAATCCCAAAAAGCTAGACTTTCCATAAGTGGAAAGTCCAAAAAGCAAGTTCAAAAAAATCAGAATTTTGGCTTGGTATGGATACCTCTCAACAGAGGTATGGATACCAGTGATTTTGCTTGTCTGCGACCAGAGGTATGGATACCACCCATCAGAGGTATGGATACCAGTGATTTTGCTTGCTGCAACCAGAGGTATGGATACCACCCATCAGAGGTATCCATACCAAACTGTCTGTTTTCTCAAATGCAAACTGTATGGATACCCTTTTCTGGTTGTATGGATACCAATCTGAATTTTCTTGTTTTCATGCCTTGGTCCCTCCTTGGTCACTTGTGATGCTTCCGGATGCTTGCGACCTTGGATTGTAATTCAAATGATGTTACCCCAAGCGTAGGGTTTAGGCCGGCGGTAGCATAATAACCGGAAGTCCGGGTCGAATCCACAGAGACCGAATGCGCTGAGCGTGTTGATTGATTCGCGAGTGCTGATTTTAGCCTTAAAGCGACAAACTTGGCTTTTGTAGTTTGGGGGTGGAATTCACTTAACTTCGTGAATGACTTGGAAGATTAAAAAGACTAATTAAAACAAGGCTAAGTCAAGGGGTTCACAACACCCATGCCTTAGGCCGATTCATTCTCCTCTAAAATAACCGGCTTGGGGCATCGTTAAACTACCCCGAACGGAAGATTTGGTACTTAAACTCGTTTGACAATAAATGGTGTTTCTCAAAGAGTAGGATTCTTGTGCCATTTATACAAACATTTTGATTGACATCGCCCGAAGCATCACACGTGCCAAGTGGTCACGCCCTTGGCTACGTGTGATCAACGGGATTAACAAATCTAAATTTTGATACATAAAATCAATCCGTACTCTTTGATTAACACGCAAAGTTTGCATTATGGCGAGGAGAGTGAATCAACCTAAGTCACGGGGTGCTAATCACCCCATGACCGAGCCTATAACGACTACTCGATCATAACTACGGGAAACATGACTATTTTTATGAAGGAAATAAGGAACATGACAAATGACCTTAAAAAGTGATTTTTAATGAAGATCCTAGGTTTGCCTAACACTTTATACTTAGAGAATTTAACAAACAACCACTACAAACAAGTATTATCTAAGGAAGTAGCAAGAAAATCAAGTAAACTAAATACTAGGTGGAATTGAAAATAAACTAGATTACTAGCAAGATCTAAGCAAGAGCTACAATATTAATAAACGTGAAAATAACGTGAGACCATCACTTACATGAGATAATCTAGAGAGAGGGAGCTTCCAAAACTCTCTAATGGAAGAGAGAGGGGAGAGCAAAATAATCTACCTAAATTAAAGAGTAAGAAGTAATGAGAGAAGGAGAGAGGAGAGAGGTCATATAGTCTTCCTCTTTCTCTCTCTACATAATATCTATAAAGCACACACAACAACCCAAAGTTGCCATTAATAGAAAGTGCAAAAAGTGGCAGAAAATTTGCATTTCGGACTGATGTGGATCGATCCACTCCAAGAGTGGATCGATCCAGAAAGCTCTAGTGCAGAAATTGCCTTGAGTGGATCAATCCACTATGAGAGTGGATTGATCCACTAGGGACTGATGATGTTTTTGATTGGAGTGGATCGATCCACTCCAAGAGTGGATCAATCCACTATTGGTTTGATGATGTCTTGACTTCTTTTGGTCACTCCCTTGGCCTTCCGTGCTTCCGGACTTGCTCCAAAACACGTAAATACGTGGTGCAACCCTCGGGGGAGGTGTTCCTTGGTCACTTGAGTGTTTGTTCACTCCCGGACTCCACCGGGAGTTTTGTGTGAGCGTGAAGCGCGGCTTCAAAGCTCCCGGCTACTTGGGACGTTTCGGCTTGCCGGGCCTTAGCCAAATCATCGTTTCTTGGCTCTCGAGGCCTGGTGTTGGCGGGCCATGGGGCACGTGGCCCTCGGTAACGTGGCACGGATCTCAAAGCGCTCCAAATGTCCTCATTTCGCGTGTTCAACCTGTGACTTAACAAAAACAACACTTCGCGCATATTAAATATATAAGGCGCGAAATCGCGTGCGTGTGTGAAATAAATGAGCGAGATAAGCCCGGATATATACAATATTGGGGGCTTATCACCGGACTTCTTCCAAACCACTTCTAATCAATTTGCGGACTTCACGAGGGACGGTACTTGGTCTTGTGGATGCTTGAATACTCCCGGATTCACAGGGAGTCCTTGTGAGTCTTGGTCACGGCTTGGCTTGTGACTTTTTGATTTCCCGGGCCTTAGCCGAGTCTTCATTTCTTGGCTCTTGAGGCTCGGTGTTGGCGTGCCATGGGGCACTTGGCCCTCGGTTACTTGGGGTGATTCCCAATGCGATCCAAAATGCACTTATTTGTGTGTTTAACCTATAGCTATCAAAAACACCACTACGCGCAAAATCAATCGTATAAAGGCACAAAATGCACGTGTGTGTGATCACAACGAGCGAGATAAGCCCGGATATATACAACATTTGGGGCTTATCAAGTACTTATCTATGTAACAAACTTTTGATTATTTTAGAAAGTTTCTATGAATAAAAGTCGGGGTGCTCACGGTCCGGATTGGTTCGGATTGGCATGAATCCAATACTAATCCGCGAGTCACGATTTTTTTGAAAATAAAATACGTGTCCAATCCAAAAGTCTCACGGTTTGGTTCCAATTCGATCCGCGAGTCACGGATCAGTTCCGGGTTTGTCCACGGATTTTCAACTTATTCTAAAAAAAAACATCAACTCAATTTCAAATTTTGCCTTGTTTGTACTCTACATGAAGAAAATCAAGTAGCAGATGCACTAGCAAAAATATAAACCAATCAGGGCTACAAACTTATACTAGTACGTAGATAGTTCCAATTCACAAATAAAGGCACTAGAAAAAATAGAAGCCAATCAAGACTACAAATTTATCCTAGTACGTAGATAGTTCCAGTTCACAAACAAAGGCACAAGCAAAGACAGTTTAGTTGAGTGGAATACAAATACTTCAGTAGTTACATCAAAGTCCAATACAAAAAAACTACATATTTATATATATTTTTTAAAAATTATATATATTAAAAATCTCACTGTTCCGGTTAATCCACGGTTTTAAAATCAAAATCCGTGTTCGGACCCCGAGTCACGGTTTTTTATTTTTTGAATCCGTGTCCGGACCATTAATTCACAGTTAAAATCCAAAACGTGCGGATCGGTTCGGTCCGGACCGGATTCACGATTCATCAATTTTTTTGAGCAGCCCTAAATAAAAAGTGTTCAGTTACTGCTTCCAATCTATTCTCCCTTTATCTCTTCTTTGATATACACCCTTGGAAGGAAAAATGTAACAGGGTTATGGTTTATTGGGTTGAAGGGTTGTAACTGCTTGCGACATTAACTTGAGTTGTAATTTAGGATGCTTGAAGCATAGGGCTAAGTGTCGCGTAGCATGATAACTGGTAAGACCAGTTCGAATCCACAGAGACCAAATGCGCCGTGCATGATGGTTGACTTGCGAATGAAGTTTTTAGCCTTAAAGCGGCAAACTGATTTTTGTGGTTTGATTGGTGGAATTCTCTCGACTTCGAGAATGACTCGGAAAGTTGAAAAGAGTAATTAAACTAAAGCAAAGTCTAGGGGCTTTTAACGTCCATGACTAGGGTTAATCCGTTCCTCTTTTGTTAACTGGCTCGGGACATCGTCAAATGTTCCCGAGCGGAAGATTTAGAGCTTAAACTATTTTACTAGAAAAAGTGTTTAACAAAGATTAGAGTTTTTGGGTTCATTTGACAAACGATTAAGTTGACATCACCCTAAGCATCCCACGAACCAAGTAGTTGAACCCTTGGCTACGTGGGATCAAATGGATTAACAAACCCAAACTTTGGTACTTAAAAATGAAACCCTAACTCTTTGATAAATAAGAAATGTATGCTTTTGGATGAGATGAACGGGTTAAATCCAAGTCATAGAGTGTTAATCACCCCATGACTAAGCCTATTTAAACTACTCACAAAGCATAGTATGGAATAAGAATAGAAATTTGAAGGAAATGCAAAATATGAGATAAATGAAAATAAACTTGATTTTATAGACAATCTAAGTAGTAGCTACACATTAAAACACGAGAACTTAAACGAAACACGAAACTTACATGAGTTTTCTAGAGAGAGAAAGTTTGAAAACCCTCTCAAATGGAGGAGAGAGGGAGAGCTAAAAGACTTAAAGTGAAAAAAATGAAAGCTGTTTAGGAAGGAGAGAGGGGAGAGTGATATATAGAAAACTCATTCTCTCACTCAAAATATCCCAAAAGTAACCCCAAAAAATAAAACTTTCCATAAGTGGAAAGTCCAAAAAGCTACTTTAAATCATCAGAAAGGCCTGGTATCGATACCCCTATGAGTTGGTATTGATACAAAACTGTCTGATCTCCTGGGGGAAAAAGGTATCGATACACCTCTAAGGTGGTATCGATACCTATCTGGTTTTGCTTGATCTTCAGGCCTTGGTCCTTCCTCGGTCAAGTGCAATGCTCCCAGACTTCTTCCAAAGCACTTCTAATCACTATGCGGGCTTTGGGAGAGGTGATTCTTGGTCTTGTGGATGCTTGTTTACTTCCGGATTCCACCGGGAGTCTTTGTGAGTTTGGGACATGGCTTTAGCCCACTGGCTTGATCTTGTGATCTTTTGACTTCCCGAGCCTTAGCCAAATCTTCATTTCTTGGCTCTTGAGGCCCGGTGGTGGAATGCCATGGAATGATTCTCAATGCGCTTCAAAACGTGCTTTATTCACGTGTTCCACCTGAAACTACCAAAAACCCCACTATGCGCACATAAAACATATAAGATGCTAAAATACGTGTGTGTGTGTGTGTGAATAAAATGAGCTAGATAAGCCTGGATATCTATAATATTAGGGGCTTATCAATAACCCTTGAGCGCCTACAGTAAAGGATCCGTCCGATTAGTAGCCACCCGGCGAAAGTCATTGTTGTTTAGAGGTGAAATGTGTGGTGTAAGTTGTTACTAGCCGTGTGTGGAAATACGGCCGTACACCGGAGCAGGTACCCGATCCAGATAAGCTTAAAGCATTAAGAAATGTATAATTGCTTTTGTTTTGTTTTTTATGGAAGCATAGTGGACCCTTATTTATGTTAGAAACATTTTGAATGACGATGAAAAATGTTATATAGTAAGGAAAACACTATACATCTCTCAAAACCAGTTAAAACTACTCAGATCACTTTGTTTTATGACTGATTACCTTGTGTTTTGTCCATTTCAGCATTTTGTGCAATATCTTGATAGTCGAAAGGACATACACCAGATATGACTCGTTTTCAGCGTCTATGACATTATTTAGACATAACTGATAAAGATACTTCAGATAATAGAATTTATTTAGAAAAGAATTTTTACACACGTACTCATATAATACTACTTCAAAATAATCATAAAAGATTAGAAAGTGAACCAATTGAACCTTTTTCACCAGATCTCCAAATCATTGGTAGAGACCTTTAACAATATATATGCTAAATAGATCAGAAATATTAGCTGAAGCAAGAAATATACAAAGAAGAAAACAATATCTTAAAACATTACAATGCTCTTTTATAGAAAAGTTAATGAAGACGAATTTAATAAATTTATTATTAGCGAAATATTAGACAAATATATTTGAGATAGCTATCATGAATTTATTATTAAAAGTATACCAGGATTGCTTGAATTTATAACCCTTACTACAAAGCACTAAAAATATTAGGACCAACTTACAAATAACAAGTGGTGAACTTGTTACATAGAATCTTATTCCCAAATGGAGCTTTTTAGTGAAAAGTGGAAACCTTTGCTGGAAAGTTGAAATTAGAGAACAATTGGTGAACTTTGGGTAGGAAGCTACGTCGTTTCTTTGCACCACACGGTGCTGTGTACAAAGTGCATAGCAGGTACCCTCATTCCGTATCCGGATTACCCGGTTTTTTTCCCAATATGATACCAATAAATAATACTTTATATAAAATGAATGGTTTATAACTTCATATTCAAATCAATGATATTCTAAAAGGCCTCGTCAAAGCCTTGTAGCCACTACAATCCTGTGCATCACATGAACCTAACGTCATGTTTGGCTGGGGGATTTGCCACTCCTCGGACATAGAATCTCGGTCCCACATCCTATTTTGGTTTTTGGAAGTGAAAATGCCCAAGGTTGATTTGCCAAGCGGTGTTATTGTTGGCATTGCAAATCCACCCCCAGGTGGATTTGCCGAGCGAGGGTTTACCTTTGTCGTTGGCAAATTCGGGGTAGCTAGAGTTGATTTTGGTAATAATACCCCTCACTTGTACGTGTTAGGCCATTCAAAAAATATCCCTTTTGATACCCGATTGAGCTGATTTTTGACATGGACGTTCAAAATATTTAGTAAACATAGTCGAATAAAAATAAGTTCAACCAGATACTGAAAACCGATAAATGTATTTGTGAGTTTGTTAATAGTACCCCTCACTTGTAAGTACCAGGCCGTTAAAAAACACCCTTATGGATACCCGATTAAGTTGATTTTTTATATGGACGTTCAAAATATTAAATAAACAAGTCGAATAAAAATCAGCTCAATCGAATGCCGAGAACTGATACAAGTATTTTGTAAGTTTGTTAGCCTTATAAGGGTGTATACCTCAAAAAAATAAAAAAATTACTGGGTACAAGTATTTTTCTTATTTTTATCTCTTTTTTTAAACTTTTGTTAGTTTTGTGTTTAATTTTTTTGTTAAACATTCGTAAATATATTACTACTTTTTATCTATTCTTTGCCGAAAGGATTATTTTTTTAACATCTAATATAGTATGTGTGTGCGTGTATATATATATATATATATATATATATATATATATTGTGTATTTATTCTAATTATAATGAAATTAGTAAACTGAGAGCAATTCTGTCATTTGCCCCTCTTATCCTATCACATCTACCCTCCAAATCTCCTTTCTCAAAAAATCATCCAAACACCTCATTACAAATCCAAGCTTCTTAGGAGGTGGACTCACCTTTATTACAAATCTACCTAAAATCAAATCCGTCATCTAACCAAAATGCCAATTCGCTTCCAAACAGGGCATCTCCACTCTTTACCCAAATTTGAATAAAAACTTGATTTGATATGATTCCTTCCAATCCTTACTCAAATTGTACAACAAAGATTTAATCCACACCATTGAATGACAAAAGGGTAAATACCAAACCAAACCAAACCAAACCGAGCCTTATTGCTTGCGACCTTGGATTGTATCGTAGATGGTGTCACCCCAAGCGTAGGGCTAGGTCGGCAGTAGCATAATAACCGGTAAGACCGGGTCGAATCCACAGGGACCGAACGCACCCGGCGTGAGAGTTGTCTTGCAAGTGTAGGTTTTCAGCCTTAAAGCGGTAAACTGTGGTTTTGTGATTTGTTTGGTGGAATTCTCTCGACTTCGAGAACGACTCGGAATTAAAAAGACTAATATAAACTAAGGCGAAGTCTAGGGGTATTTAACTACCATGACTCGGGTTAATCCATCCTCTCTTGATAACCGGCTCGGGGCATCGTTAAATGCCCCCGAACGAAAGATTTAGATTTTAAAACCTTTTACAAGAAAATGTGTTTACCAATGATTAGGGGGTTCCGGTACATTTTGCAAACAGATGGGTTGACATCGCCCAAAGCATCACTCGTGCCAAGTAGTCAAGCTCTTGGCTATGGGTGATTAAAAGGATTAACAAACCTACTCTTTGGTACATAAAAAGTGAAACCCCAAATTTTCGGTAAACAAGCGATGTATGCCTTATACACGAGATTGATGGATTAAACCCAAGTCATGGAGTGTTAATCACCCCATGACTAAGCCTATTAAAACTACTCGCACATTATGCTAGAAATTAAGCCTATGAATTGGAAGAAAACTAAAAACATGTTTAATAACTCTAAACCTGATTTTTATGATTAATCCTAGCTTTGCCTACAACATTAACACTTGAGAATTAATCAAACAACTAATAAGAACAAGAGTTTTCAAAGGAAATAGCTAGAAAAATAAGAAAACGAATTAACCGATAAAAACGTAAACAAACTTGATTTATAGAAGATCCAACGAATAACTACAACATTAAACAACAAGAAATTAAAGGAAAATGAAGACTTACTTGAGAAAAACTAGAGAGAGAGCTTAAAAATCCTCCAATGGAAGAGCAAAAACTAGACTAAGGAGGAAGAAGAAGGAGAGAGGAGGGAGGAGGGTATTTATACTAAAAGCCCTTTACATTGGCTAATTATCCCAAAAACATACTATAAGTGGAAAGTTTCCATAAATGGAAGATATTAAAGCAACCTAAAATCTGTCAAAAATCACCATAATTGATTTTGGATCGATCCAACTTCATCATGGATCGATCCAGATGAGTCTGGAGAAGTTTTCACATATGTGGATCGATCCACATTAACTCTGGATCGATCCACATTAACTCTGGATCGATCCAGAAGTGTCTGTTCGGGCAGATTTTTGACCCAACTTCGCGGGCACGCCCTGGCTTCCTCCGAACTCGGAATGAGGCGATTCTTGAACCGTTGGAAAGCTCTATGAGTCTACTTTCTAACCCAATTAACCTCATATTCATAGCCTTTATATCTTGAAAGTAATGAGCCTTTTTCTATCAGTTGGTCAGATTTTCTCGAGGCTCATAATTCCAAATTTCTTGTTCTTTTGTTCCGGGCCTTCCTTGAACCTTCCAAAGCTTCTTGAATCGACTTCTAAGCTTTCGACGATTGTCCTCCACGGCATTGCGGGACCTTAGGTACTTCCGGATACAATCAGGGATTATTTGGAGCTTTGTACACACCTTTTAGCTCCGATTTTCTGAAACTCATAAAAAACACAACTCGCGCAAAATCAATTGTATAAAGGCACAAAATGCACGTGTGTGTGATCACAACGAGCGAGATAAGACCGCAGATAAACAACATTTTGGGCTTATCACTTATGTTCCAATCAATTGGGGTCGGCTACATGAATCCTTTTTCGCTATTGAGCTCTGTCAAGTGATGCTTCATCGCTTAAACCTAGTATATTCAAATCTTTGCGTACTACCGCATCTAATGTCAATTTGGGTCTTCCCTTCCCTTGTGCGTTTCTACCCAAAGTTATCTTATCCATTCTCTTAACTACTGCATCCGCTAGTCTACAGTGGACATACCCAAACCACCTTAGCCTATTTTCCCTTAACTTCTCTTCTATAGGTGCTACACCTACCATCTCGCGAATTGTTTCATTTCTAATCTTATCTCGTCTAGTCTTACCACACATCCACCTCAACATTCTCATTTCCGCTACACTTATCTTGTTCACCCGCTGTTTCTTAATAGGCCAGCATTCTGTCCAGGGACGGAGCCCGAAATTTCATTACGCAGGGGCAATTTTTTTTCCCAAAATACTTTGCAGGGGCGAACCCTATGTAATTCAAAGGAAAATTTAATTTTTTCTATATAATACTAGAAGTTTTTTTTTTCTTGCAGGGGCGACCGCCCCTATTGGCCCCCCTCTGACTCCATCACTGATTCTGTCCCGTAAAGCATCGCTGGTCTTAACTCCGCCTGTGATGTTCTTAAAGCCTTATCTTTAGATTTCAACCAGTCCCAAGCCCGGATAAAGAAGGTGGGTTGTGCGTTAGGTAGCTGACAGCCAGCACATAAAAAGATCCGTCAGAACTTTATGACATAAACCTTAATCATACAAAATGGTAAATAAAAGTGCAAAAAACAGCCTTGAAAATTTGGTTTTAGATTTGGTGAAACATTTGAGTAAAATCAAATTTGGTGAAGGACTGGAGTATGATTTTTTTTGTATTTTTTACTTAAATTTGAATTTGGTGAAAGATTTGGTGAAGAGGTGGTGATCTTCTTATAGGTCAGTGTAGGAAATTATTCGGTCATAAAAATCTAAATTCCGCAAAACCTGCGAAAAGCCCTTCTTCGTCTCTAAACCCTTTCTCTCTCTGTAAACCACTCTCTTTTTTCCCGTTACTTTCCCTCCGCAACCAAACAAATCTCTCACAGTAAAACCCTAGCTCTCGTCTCCGCCTCTCCACATTCTCATCGGATTGAAAGCTTCCATTGAAGAACCTACCCCCCAACGGTTCAATTATAGAAACTTACAGAAATGACCACCGTCACTTCAAGGGACGTTCAGGAGATCGTCTCGAAGCTATCGTCCGATAAAGCTAAAACTCGCGAAGTAACATTTTGATCTTCAATTCGATTTCCTTGCACTTATGGTTACCAGAAAATGCAGGAAAAGAAAACAAAGTGGAAGAGCCAATCAGACGATTTATTATTTATTATTATTATTTTTTAAAAATTAGTTGTCGTTGATGTGCTTGTGATATATATCAAAAAACGATCTCAGATGAAAACCGCGAGGCACTGTTTGATTTGCCAGAATGACTATGGGAGGAAGGGAATAATCGTTCCATAGCCTATCAAATGAAACGGTTATTCACCTAAACTGGTGAATGATGATTCTATTTGTAGTGTGAATTCTGTCATTTGTTAGCGAACCGAATACGTCATAATGAACATTAAAAGGGAATCAAACATTGTCCAACTTTGGGCTTGGAGAGTACTCTTGTTGTGTTGTCTACACTGGGTTTGCGGATTGTGTGTTACTTGTACGAAGGTTTTGATTTGTGATTTTCAGGAAGGAATTAAGCTGTTGAACACCTGGTTAGAAGGTGAAAGATCCACTGGCTTTGTTAGATATATTGGACAGAGAACTGCAATGCTGAAACCTAATGAGATACGTCATTGTAAGATTTGATTTAGATACTTCTGATATATGTTGTCTGCCTTGGTAGTTGGTATTATGTGCGTAATTTTTAGAGAAGGGATTTGATAATTGAATTATTTTTTGTGCAGCCGAGTCATGGCCTTTTCTTACTACACTGCTCACTAAGTGTGTGGCATCGGAGATATCATCAAGCAAGCGGCGATTGCCAAAGTTAATTTTTGCTAAAACTTTGCGCATTGTTGTACAACGAGTGGAGGATTCCAGACTTTCAGGTTGTTAAATGAAGGTTACGCTTGCTTATTAGTTTGACCATTCAGTTATTTTTCGTTAAATAATTTGCTCATTCGTTTGAATCATGGACCTCTAAAAGATGAATGAATGGATCCATTTTCAGAATTCAAGTCGTTACATCCTACATCTTCCACTAAATCATGAGCTGTCATGAATTTTCTCGGCTGTGTTTGGTTAGATAGTTTAGTTTTGATGATGTCAGCATGTGTAATGAGTGGAGATAGATAGAGAGAGAAATGAGGGAAATGATGATGTCATCAAAACTAAAACTAAAATTAAAACTAAACAGGAAAACGAACAAGGCCCTCATTATCTTGGGCACATTTGTTTTCTTGTCCTTAGAAATGTGTTAAGCTTCAGCTAAATATCCCCTCAAATTAATTCAATGGTACTAGAAAAAATGAACCACCCCATACGATAGTACCTCTAGTTTGAGTTGTTGCCAAGTCTTTCATCCTTCTGCTGTCCCATTTTGATTGCTCTCAACAAAAGACTACGCCATTTTGACCAAAAAAAAAAAAGTGCTTTCGGTAATAGTTGTTTTTTGAATTTGTTACACTGCAATTTTTTTTTCCTCCCAAGTACTCTTCTGTTTAGGTCAAAATGACACGACTTTTCGTTGGAAAAAAACAAAATGGGATGGAAGGATTATTTTGCAGCTGGCAAGATAAAGTTACACTTCTGTGCCCATCACATGATCCTCAATGGAATTGATTGGTCAATGGTGAAATAGCAGACCTGATAGCTCGATCATAGGACGAAGTCTGAATTGAGTTTCGATTTGAATTATGACATCTGTAAATTTTAGTCTGCCGCCACTGATGAACAAACTTAGAAATTTGGAATTTGCACTGTATGTTTGTCCTTGGTTGGGCCCTTCAAATGGAAAAACACCGGATTCAGCCTTGAAGGATAACTTGGCTTTGTTGCTCAGTTGCTTCTATTTGTTCTAATTTTTTCCAGAAACCGAAAAAGAAGTAACATATGATTTATTCACTGTACTTTCTAGCAAACAGAATTGGGTAGCAAGGGGAATGTTCCTTTGATGCGGTAGTTGAATTGTTTACATTAGCTTCATATCCTCGGTGAAGTCATTTGATGCACGTCATTTATGCCCTCATTATCCTCTCACAGGCAGAGATTTACATCTGGTCTCCGTGGCGAAACTGCTTTTCAATCATATATGGGACGTCTTAAAGGATGTCCCCAGCTTTCAGTCTGAGTATGGGATTATCCTCCGCCATCTTTTGGCAGTTAGAGATTATCGAGTTCACATGAGGGAGCGAGTTTATTGCAGTGAGTCCCCCTTTTGCCTAGTACAACTTCTCAGAAAACGTTTAGGATACTCTTTTATAATTTTGTTGTATCATTCTATTACCTTTTGGCAAGGTTTGGTGATTTTACACATAGAGAAGGTGCAGACAAACTTGGGTGTGAAGAATAGTACTCAATCTAACCCAAAGGAGGACTTGTTTCGTTGCGTCCTGACACTCCATTCACTTCTTGAAAATCCACCTGGAGATTTTCCAAATAATCTCCGTGAAGAAATTATCAAGGGGATTGTCAGGATTTTCTCTTTCGTCAGGTACATAACAATTGCAATTTCTTTAATGGTGCCTTTTATATTGCTGAAATTTTCTTTTGGAAGCCTTGACTTGTGGTGTAGTATCCAATACCTTCGCCTACCTTTTTCGTTTCCAGGGATGAGGGAAAGCTTTCACGTAAGCTAATCGAATGTGTCAATACGTACTTGTTGAAAGATGGTCCAAATTTGGGCTGTCAGTCCTTGGAAATCCATGATGCCGTGAAGCAGTTTGTGTTCCGTTGTTGGACAACAACTCATGACCGTGGTCTAAAGGTTTCTTAACGTCATGGTAGTTGGTTTTATATTCAATGTTTGCATAGATTTGGAGGGATTTATATTGTCGATCATATTTCTGTCACAGGATGCACTTATTCTATATGCTAGGTTACAAGTGAATTTGACTAGAGGTGCTGCTGACGGTAGTGATTTGGTAGAACAACTTTTGGATGTAGTTGGGAAGGAGCTCGATCAAAATAGTATCTGCAATACCAATCTTGCCTGGTGAGTTTTGTTTTCACCAAAACAGCAAACAGGCCTCCCCCATCCTCTCTTCTCTCCCCCTTTTTCTTGTCTCTCCTTTGATTAGTAAAAGAAGAATAACTATGGTGTCTTTTTCGATGTTCTTGAAGGACTTTCAAAGTTGTTCACGTGGGTATTCTCTGTTTTTAGGAGTGATACAACCAAGGATGATAAGTGTGGAAATTTAACAAGCTCACAATGTGGCGCAGTGGAGCTTTCAGCCCTTGTCTTTTATCGGGTAGTTATGCAGAAATTCTTACCAGTATTGCACTCTCTGTATGTTTTCTATTTGTCATTGTAGTGGTTTAACCTTGACAAATATAAGTTTGAGGTCTCTTGACCTTAAGAATTTAAGGGCTCTTATAATTTGAATTCTGTAATGGAATTTGACTTTTTTGTACATCTTTTCCGTTTAATTGTTGTGCTGATATGTCATTAGTTCTGATTGTGAGGGATCATGATGTTTGCAATGCAAGATATGTTACATCATTCCTAATTTTTGTCATGTTATCAATGAACTGAAGTTTTGACTTTTGATAGCTGCTAATACTTGTCAGTGGACAGAAAGGAGATTCACTAGTGTGATTTTGACTTTCCCAGGCATGCCTCCATACCACCAAAGCACCATCAGCTGAAAAACGAGCCAGGAAGGAGCATGCTGCGGCATACATAAGGGAGGGGCTCATGAATGGAGGATGGTTGTGGTAAGTTTGGAGCTGGAGGATTCCATCTTTAATTCTCATGTTATTGCATTACATGCATACATATTCTATATGATTTAGAAGGGACATATATAGTGGGTCTGAAACTGAATCCATCAGTGTGCATGGTCTACATAAAACTAATATAAGCTATAATGGAAACTTTTCTATCTTTAAATCCTTGAACCATTTAAGTTTTCTATTAAGGTGGTTTGACCAGTGCCTCATCGAGTTGAGCTCACCTGAGCTTAAGTTCGGGTTGTTTAATAATCCAGATCTTTCTCGGTCTCTTGCCCGTCTTTGCTCTTGGCCAACCATGGTGAAGCTTCATCACCTTGCAGGAAAAAAGATCCCAGGCCACAGAACAATGCATGAGAATTGCAACACGTAATCCCTTACATCTTGCGCATAAAATGCCAAAGGACCATAATTACCTCATCTGAATCATATTACCTACAAGGATCTTGCCTTCAGCTGTGAGCTGGAAAAAAATAGGAGGAAACCTTCACAGGAGTAGAAGCCCCCCAAATGAGAGTGGTGATCTTTAGCACTTCCACTCTGATCTCCAAGTCAAAGACGTGTTACGCCTCCACATGCTGCCTTGATAAAAAAAGACTTCACTCGTAAACACACTGAAACCATGTAGACTCCTTCTCATTCCCCAGGCTCTCAACAAACGAAACCTCTTAAAAAAAGTTATGAACTCATCCATCTTTGAATCCTACATTCCTACTAGAACATCCATTTGGAGTAAGATGTCCCGCGGCTCCCGCCATATTGATGCCTCTCTAAAGACACGCCCCATCGGACATAACAAATCTTCTGCGAGCTCCAGTTCCACCAACTACTTCCGTTCTTGTCCAGCCAACCACTCCCATTCTTGATGATCACCACCATGTTCCTCCAGCATATCACCCTCTGGCAAGAAAATATCCGGAGTTGATTTTAACAATCCCCTCTTAGCCTCCAAGACACTTTTATCCTCTCATACTACCCTTGTGAGAGGCTAAAAGACGAATTGAGTGAGAGCTATCCGTTGTTGATACTTCATTTGATTATTTATCGGTCTCTTTGTAGATGTGTTTGGTTTTCCGTCTAACCTCTGAGTTCATTTGACAGCCATCCATAGTTGGTTTCGGTAATATGTAACCTCCGACTCTGGGATGGATATGCTGTGTTAGACTTTTGCTTTACGGGCTTTATAGCAATTCTTTTTACTATACTACTGGTAAATGCTTGAATATAAGTGTTTTTCTTGTGCACCTCACAAGCTGAAATCCTATGTTCCCATGCCATTTTAATAACTCCTGAAAGGTTTATGAATGACGTTTGATTTTGACGGGTTGCTTGCTGAATATCAAGTGTGTTGTGAGGTTATTATTATTATTACCATACGTCCTGTTTCATATGTGCTTGATGACATTTCTGTTGTCTCTGAAGTAGTAGTTCTTTGAAAGATATCTAGTGCTATGATATGGAAAGTGTTTTCGGATTGAATGTGTTTTTCTTTTGTTCTAGTTATTTTTCCTGTTATTTCCCCAGGATGGTTTGATTTAATTAAAGGAGAGGTTTATGACAGGTTTGCTGCCTTTTGTTGTCTCTCACGTTACTACTGTACTCGCATCAGTGAGGATCTTTTTGCCTACTGGTTTGATGGCATTTGTGCAACCTTTGAAAGGTGATTTTCTTTGGCATTTTTGGAAAGGCTCAGTGAAGTCCTTGCATTCTTGTTAGCTTATGGTCAATGTTTATTTATTGCGGTCTTGCCTTGTATACTGTTGAATGTTGAAGTATGCTCCATAATAGGATAGTCAAGTAGAAGAAATTGTGAAGCAAAGCCCATTGATCGGGTACGAAAATAGTGTGGAATGTAAAGCGTGAGAGCACCCTCACTTCAATAGCTTGCTTTTGGGGTTGAGCATGCTGTGTTAGCATGCTTTGCTTGAGGGAGGGTGCGTTACAGAGAGCACAAGGAGGCTGTGAAGTGAAGTTTCACATTGCATGGGTACAGAGTAGTATGAAGTATTTAGTGTGAGGGTACGCTCATTCCAAGAGCTACCTTTTGGGGCAGAGTTCAATCTTACACCGTTGAACATGGTACGAACACCCTGCGCATGGGGTGTAAAGTGATGTCTCATAGTACTTGGATACGTATGTAATGTGAAGTACATAATCGTGAGGGCACCTCACTTCAACAACTAGCTTTTGAGTGTATAGTGCAACCCAAGGCCGTGTAGAATAATTAGTGTACATATAATTCAAAATGGGACATTAAATTTGCATAATATTTTTTTCGGTATGTAATTTTTTATTGTAAACTTAGGTATATTGTTACATCAGTATTTCAATTTCTGGTTGCTTCTTTTTTTTTTTTGTCTCTTTTATCTGCTGCTTTCTTGCATGAAAATGTAACTGTATATCATAGAATCTTGTTCGACGCTCTTATGCTGAGGCATTTTGAAACTATAGGATCATTAAATTACACGTTTCTCTCCATGCAAAAGTTGTGTTAAATGTTTGATTTTCTTGAAATTGGGACTAATGGTTTGCGATTTATTGACAGAATAGTGAATGATGCAACTGTGGGCCACACGTATGATTGTTTGCTGTGGGCTCTCAGGTATGTTACTGTTCAATTGTTTGCAACTACCATCTGGCCATCACTAATTGCTCCATAGTGTATACAAGAGTTGTATACAAGTCTGATGATTGTGGGCTTTGCGTCTCTTATGTATGTCTACTTGCTTTCAAGGAGTCTGCATCAACTCTCTTCTGTGCTGCTGCCTTCAGTTCCCAGAGTGGAGACCTCTCCAGGTTCATCTTTCACCTCAAATGAGGTATCTGGTTTCATTAGCTATTTTCCTAATGTCTTCTTATTTTATGAATATTTCGAATGCTATTGGGTTTCATTCTTTAGTAGAACGAACATCATTTCAAGCTAATTGTTCTTTGGATGAGGTGAATTTCATATCTATATGGACGGTTTGGAATATTGCTAGATTCATTAGTAACTAGAAGGAATGATTCAAAATAAAACAACTTATTAATGCCTTGATTAATATTTTCATGGATGGTTGAAACTTCTACGTTGAGCCTCCCATCATCCTTAAAGATAAGAGAGAGATCATCTTAAAGTGTGCTTTTGATGCTTCCATGATCCGTAAAGTGGTTTAAAGCTTTTAGAACTCCATTATAAAGTTGAGTTGCATTTGATCTTGCATAACCTAAATGTTTAAGTATGAGGTCTCAAACTCTATCTGAGTAAGGTAGATATTATACATTTGTACTCACTCGTGTTTCTCAGTGGAGGAAAGTGACTATTAGTTCCATCTGGTTCGTGAAAATGACTTGTCAGTTTACATTGTATTTGGTTTTATTCTAAATTCTTAAACGAGCTCCAAACTCGTTTGAGTTGTGCACACATTCATTGGTTCTGTAGGGGGTGTTAATACATGGTTGCTTGTTTTTTTACCGGCGGTTGTGAAAGTTCTCAAGAATTGTAGGGGAGTAGTTTGGTGGGATGTATATTCTAGAACTCCAGCGTGGCTTCCAATTGGTAGTGCTTTTTATTCCCCCTGATAGGTATATAAATTTGTATGGGACCCTTCGCTGAAATGATTCTCTGTATGCCTAGCATGGGATTCCCACCTCTTCCAGCCAACCAGGTTTACCCTACCCTACTCGCCCCGCCCCGCCCCGTTTTTTTTTTTTTTCTCAATTGTCTTACGTATTTGATCCTGGGCAACCATCATTCATAAGCACATGCATCGCAAGCTATTGCCAACAAAAACAAAGAAGGAAGAAATATGATATGAAGTTTCCCTAAATCGAAAATGAAATATTTTCTTTATATATGCTGTGGTACTTTCAAAAGTTGGTGTAAATATAAGGGTTACAATGTCATTTCATACATATACACATTTGTTGGGGAGTGTATCGGGGTGGGGTACTACTACCCCTAACCCTACCCTAACCCGGTTGGGTTTTCATTTCCCCCCCCCCCCCGAACCCTAGCCATTACCAAAAAAATTGGAAAAAAACCCTTTCTGTTAGGGGTGAGGCGGGGTGGGTTCAGAGTGGGGCGGGTATGATTGCCATCCCTAGATGAACAGTCTGTGACACGTGTGGTTGGCCTGTAAATGGTGGCTCTTAGAGTATTGTCCAGGGACTACTTCTGAATTTAATAGATCTGGTCTGAAGTAAGTTGTTTGTGGTGGTTAAAACTTAGAAGTGGGAAATGTTTGTCAACTGACTCAGATGTTTATGCGAAATTGCTGAATAGCTGGCTGAAGAAAGAACGTGGAACGACTCAGAGGAACAAATTCAATGACAAGCCACTGATTTATAACACTTTGCACGACTGTTCAATGATCTTCTGATTCTGTTTTGTGTTATGGCCAGTGATAAGACCCAGAAATTCATATTAGTGGGGGCACATATTGGTAACAACAGTGAAATCTTCTTCACAATAACAATAGTAGTGAATTTCGCGCATTATATTATATGTTTTTTTGGTCTTGTTTAAGTAAACTTAACATATATGTTTATAATTCTTACAATAAGGCATTTTTACGTCGGTAAAATAACAATAACGTAATAATATATCCATAATTTTGCCTTATTAAATAACCGTAAGGGGTGTGTTTGTAAAAAAGGGTGTGTAGCTTCAGCACTCTGAGAAATTGTCTGACAAATATACACTGAGGGAATTCAGAGTAATTCTATGAGCACACTGTCATAAATTTATTGGGTATAGTTGTAACATGTAAGAATATTTATGCAATTCTACCTGAGTGGGGGCCTGTGCTCCCTTGGCCTCCAAGTCACTCCACCCCTGTTCATGGGTATAATTCTACATGATGTGTTGTTCTGTATATGGTGGGCATTTCTCATACCTTGACTTTGTTTTAGGTTCGAAGAAACACAACGAAAAATGGTTAATAAGAATAGCATCATAAAATGTGATGGTGTATTTTTACCAAAAAAATAAAAATGTGATGGTGTATACATTTATCCATTGGTTTTCTCAGCCAGTATTTTTTGCTCTAATGAAAACTGGAATAACTTTTGGGAGTGTTTCTGCAGACTGGCAGAGGTTGGCACAAAATATGGCACTGTCTGATAAGCGGCTTACCTGTATTCAGTAACGTCACCTCTGTTGTAAGTTTGCTAATGAAATCATCTTTGTGTACAACAATAGAAGTAGTCACAGCTTTCAGTGTTGCAAAATCAAGTGTGAAAAGTAAATTATTGTTGTTTTTGAAGGTTCTGAATGTAGAGCCCATTATTATCCGTTCTGAATTTGGAGCCGACTATTACCCGTCATTTTAGTATTGTTGTGTAGAGGAACTTTGTGTAGAGGGGGGGAGGAACTAGTCTTTTTTTTTTTTTGAAAATGTAGAGGAACTAGTTCGGAATATATGAGCTCTAGGCATCCCTTCTCTGCATATTTTTAATCAGTCCAACTTGCCACACATCATGATATCTTATTCTACTGGGAGTGACTGAACGTTGAAGTTTTCTTGGAAGTTATCTGGTGAGAGGTACCTATTGACATTGCTTGCTTTATTACAGTTAGTTTGGAATGTGAAATTCTAGTACTGATGGCTTTAAGCTGCTACTACCACTTAGTATAATATTTGGTTCACGTGCAGGCAGATGCTGCTTTGATTGTCCTTGGAGACATAATTTCTAATGTAAGTATGCTTTTATTTCTCTTGGAGGCTCCTTACGCGTAGGCCTACAGTGATTCTATTGCCATTTTGTCTTTCTTCTTAGCATTATTATGAAAACATCTCTTGTTTTTAACCATTATGATGGTACAAATTTTTGTCAGGACTCGATGAATACATTCACTGTGCCTCAAGATGTATGGGACCTTCGTTTATTTAAGCGTCTGCCATCAGTGTAAGTGTAGTTGGTCAACTGGAAAATGTCCTCGCATGTGCATGTGGGTGCTTGTATGCCAAAAAAAGTTGCCACATTTCCGGTATTTATTATCTGTCACATCATTACCTTTTAGCATCGGTATTGTATGACGACATAGACCAGGAGCATTTTCATGTGCACTTGGTATTGCTTGTTGCAGTCCCCTCAAAAGGAAAAAAATAGTAGCAGGCTTTTGCGCCTAAAAATGTGAGTACCAGACACTATTGATAGTGTTCTTTTCAAGGAGCTGATAATCTGTGCATTTCAATGGAATCACAACGAAAACCATAGGCTAGGGTCCTAGAGCCATGACTTGATACAGTGGTGAGCTCAGTAATTGTGGAAATGCAGCAGCCATTTGCCATTTTAGGAGGTTGATGCATTACCGGGTCCACCATTTTCTTCAGGCCAGATTTGTATAATCAAAACTATTGGCCTTCCCTAATCTTCGCAGAAGCGCAGGCTGAATATTTTAGATTATGAGATACTGAAGTATGCTTTTAGTATCTGGAATGGTTTTAGTAATGGTTCTTTAGTTCCTCACCTTCAGCTATCGACTTTCCTCTGCTAAGCTTATTCCTTGTTTTCCTGTTGTGAGTCGCAAAGCCTTTTTTTCAGGAAAAATAGCTTTGCAAATCTTCCGTGTCTTTGTTGATACTTCTGTATTGTCGATCTTCATACTGCATAGTTTTGATGATTCGAGTTCAAATAGTGGACTGCAATATTGCACCAAATAGAGGGACTAGGGATGATTCAGGTGAAAAGACCACATGAGTGGTACAAGGAACAGCTTCAGAAGATTTAGTGAACAAAATGAGCTGGAGCTCTAAGGATCAAAAAGTTTATACTTCTTTTAGTATCTTAGTGTATTCATGTGTGAACCACAATTCTAATTCCTAGTCAACCTCATACCCTGCTGTTTCTTGCAGCCAAAACAGCCAGTGGTGGTGAATGTGAAACACATTCCTTGTACTCTGATGAAAATGATGTCCTTCCTTCCAACCTTTAGGTTCGGGTTAAAAGTCCCGAATGAGATATTTAGAACTCCATGAATAAGTGGGGTCAGAATCCATATGTTACCTGGAACGAAGACTGTTCCAAATTCCAAGGCAAGGAACTCGTACACCAAAAGTGCTAAAATGTGTTACAGTAGACTTTTATCAATCACTTAGGATTTAGGCTCTTTCTAACTGTAAGAGCAATTCTTCAGATACCATTTTTTATTAGTTCCTAGACATGGAATATGATAGATTATCTGTTTATCGTTCGTCATTGTTTTGAACATATATCTTTAAAAGGCGTTGGGCTTACAGCTTGGAGTAGCCCCTCCCTATGCCTTCGCACCTTCCCAAGAAATCTATGTGCGGGGATTCGCTCTGCCAAGAAAATTAACCAGCGAAATTTGTAGGTGCCTTTGTAACTCGAGGACTTTGAACGTGTAATTTGTAGTACCCACGTTGTGAGTTTTGTTTGATATTCTTATTTATCCTGAAGCTGTGTGGTTCTTTTTTAACTTGTGTTATGTGTACTAGATTCCTGTATCTTATTTCAGTATGATCTTTAATCTCTGGTATCTATCCCTATGCAGGCCTGTCTTGTGCTTCATTTCATGTTACTTTTCAAGAAGAGGCTCTCAAGTAAGCCAGGATTGCTTTCTGGATGTCTTTTTAGTCATAATCTCATATTTTTACACTTACCTTGAAAACTGTGGGAGCCACTTCAGGTTTTAACAAACCAAGTAAAGCATGACCGCCTCTTTCGTAGTTTAGCTTGACCTTTTCCAGTATTGTATTTTGCAAGGTGATTCCGCATCTATTGATGCAACCTTGTTAGGTTCACCACCCATTTCATCATTGTCGAAAGGGACTTGCATTCCCCTGGTTTTGAGTGTATGGGCTGTTCTAAATCATGGGTTGTTTTTTACTTATGTCTTTGTGCATTTATTGTCTGCATGCGAGTGTTGGGGAAAGAAGGGGTGGGGTGGCTTTGGCTGGGGGAGCTTGCTTCTTGTTCAGGCTGGAAGTTGAATAACACGTGGTTTAGAGAACCAGAACTCACCTCACGTGTCCTGCTTAGATGTGCATAAGGATGGCAAGGATTTTTCTTCTAACTATTTTAGGGCAATTGTTTAGGACTTCAAACTATATGTCTAACATCTATGTTAGATCTTTGAGCTACAGAGCTTGAGATATTGCTGTAGCATTCTTGTTTATTATCTACCATCGTTCCTTTTGTGCAGGGTGACCTCCGTGACAGTTTACATCTCAGACAAAATCTCTTGAGGGCAGTTTTGGCTCTTGTAAACTGGCAGGTGTGCTTGTTTACTTCATTTGAAGTACTTTTGTTTATCTTTCCTGTGTGTTCAGTAACATCTATATCCATTGGGTATTATGTTGTTCGTTTGTCCCACATTGGTTAATTATAACCGCCAAAGCTAGTATATGAGCTTGGGCGGCCTCACCACTTATTGCCAATTGGTTTGAGTTGGATGCTTTAACATGGTATCCGAGCTAGGCTTTCGGAGGATTTTGGACAAGACTCTCTTAGTTATTGCCCCGTTGTTTGTGCCATAAGTGCACCGTGTTTCGTTATGATCCCAATGTTGTGGATCCGTTGTTTACCTCTCCACGTGCGGGAGAGTTTTAGTTTGTCGCACATTGGTTAATTATAACCTCCAAAGCTAGTATATGAGCCTAGGCGGCCTCTCCACTCATTGCCAATTGGATTTGAGTTGGATGCTTTAACATATGTGAAGTCGGGCACTGAAGTGGCTGGGATATTCCATTCAAACAATTTGAGGTTTCCGAGTAAAGAAAAGTGATCTTGTGCCTCTAGGATATTTTTTTGGGTTGTCGCTTTTTCATAAATTAGAAGGTTATCCTATTCTGACTTTTCCAGCCAGTGACCCTTGCTTCAATAGTGGGTCAATTACACTGATCTGCACTAACTGATAATTCAGAAACATACCCTGATTTCTGAGATGATGGAGACGTCCCGTAACAGACTTTATTCAGCCTGATGCTGTTGATGGAGCTATAATTCTACTTGTTATCTGTTCATTTACTCTTACAAAGTCAGATTGCCGGTGCTGCTAATAACATAGAATCTCACTTATGGTTGGACAAACCTCTTCCCCTGTTTCATCTTTTTCTCTGCCATCAAGACACTCTCCCTTGCACAAGATCTCCACCACCGACTAATCTCTCTCTCTCTCTCTCTCTCAACCTCTCAACCAGCATCGTCATTTTCCACTGCAACAACCAAGGCCTCTCCATCCAACGCATAAATCACTTATCTCATATCGCATCTCTCCCTGCACACATGGCAACAGCCACCTTGACTGGAAATTTTATATCCTACTCAAAAGCAAGCTATTAGGTGAAGAGGTCTCAACCTTATATTAAGTGATCACTCATACTATTCCCAAGCAATGTGGGACTACATTCTTTAACTTGTTGGATAGATCATCGCGCGGACTTTTTGTTGGGTCTTTCATCATGTGATTTGGATTATAATTTTTAAAAATCTTGGGTGAAATGAGTCTTGCTTTGATATCATGTGGAAATTTTAATCCAACCCCAAAGCTTATGCTATTAGGTGGAGGGTCCCAACATAATAAGTGATCACCTATTGTATTTCCAAGCAATGCGGGACTATATTCCGTAACAATCACCATCACAAAACCCCTACTCTACCCAAAATAAAATACCAATCATAACCCTTCACAAATCCTGTCACCACAGAAACTAAGTGACCTACTACAAGTTTGCAACAACCACTCAATGTCCAAGCTGTCATATCAAACACAGATTCAGATCAATTATGCTTCAAACGTTTACTCTTTGGGGTTATTTGAGCGAATCCAAGGTCAACCAAATTGATCCAGAGCGGATTAGAAAGAGTGCAAAATTTTCACCCTCACCTAACGAGGGTGAACAAAACCCTCACCTCGATTGGTGGAAAAGGTGTGGGGTCCACCAAGCACGACATCACTTTGTGGTGTACCCCACACCTTTTCCACCAATCAGAGTAAGGGTTTTGTTCACCCTCATTAGGTTTAGGTGAGGGTGAACAAATTTGCACTCGATTAGAAAACACCAGTTTGTTTCTTTTTCGGCATTTTGTTGATTTTGCCACTGGTGCACGATTAAGACTGAGATAGAGAGAGTAAGTAGATAGGGAAGTAGTTGAGATTTCGGTGTGGGGTCTATACGCATAGAGAGTAGTTTTGAGTCTTTTGACGGTGGTATTGCTAGAAGTAGCAGAGAGAGGTTCACAATTCTTTAGTGGAATAATGTGGCTAGTTATTTATGAATTATGTAGAACCTTGATAGAATTTTGACTTGTAAATCTAATAGTGTAGTTGTTTTAAGGTCGATCTGATTTTAACAAGGGTGAAATGGGAAGCTACTGAATATTAACTGGCTGCCTCATCATTAGTGACACTTAGTAATGGACTGAAGGGAGATTTTGTCATGAGTTATTTAATGAGAAGGGGGGGCAGTTTCATTTCTAAGACCTCAAGGGAGATCGCTAATATTGTCAGACTCGGGGGACGTCTGTGTAGTTTACATAATATACTATGCATACAGTTTATATTTTCTGGTTGTCTTGGAAAAATTTGCTAGTTAGAAAATATTAGTTTACAATCACAAACTATCAATGGTTCACATGATTCATGGTTGAAGAGAGCCTTTGAAAACCTGTTCCTTCACACCCTGCTCCACATTGGTTTTTGATCCTTTCTGCATTTTATGGGTAGTTAAGCTGTTATGCTGATCCAAGAGGTTATTTACCCAGAAGGTGCAGTTGAAAAGAGAGTGTATGAGAGGTACCATGGACAAACCTAATTTGAAGCCTCACTGGTTCCCTTCGGAGTCCATTGCATGTGCATGAATTAGTCCAGTCCAATACTTTGCTGGTGGATATTGTGTCAGTTTAGTTTGTTTTTTCTTCTTTCCAGTCAGTGTATTTTGACTTTTCCTAATTCTCTAACTTGTAACTTGACAAACCATTTAACTGGGGTTTCAGATTTTTCTTCATTCAGCTATATTCTATGCAGGATTGTCCTATGTTGAATGAGGGCCTTGTTAGATTTTTGCCAGCAGCTGTTTATGCTCTTTGTGCTGGTTGTGCTCCTTTGCCACTCGATTGCAAGGAACTTTTCCCATATCACTCATCCATGGATGTTCTTGTGGAGGAATGCGTCAAGGTACACGTTTGATATTTCTGGTTATGGGTTGACATCTGTTCTGTACAGACTAAGTTTACCTTATAAGCTGTATCCAAGGTCAATCTATTCACTTGTCTTGATATCATCTAATCTTTGTTCAAACTATTACCAATCTATTTGTTTGAATTGAGGTTATAGGGGGAGGATCATGAAAACAACAGTCTGCACGAGGTTTTCGAATGCTCTGTGGAAGTCCTGGCAAAAATTGATCATGGTTCTGTTCCCGAGGTGATATCTCTTTCTTATTTCTTCAGCACATTTTTGTTTGTTTTCTTCAACAATAGCAACAGTACCCATGTAATCCCCAGCCGATGGCGGTATTTTTTTTCTTCTACTTCTTATTGTAGTTGATTTTCAGGTTTGTCAATCCCACTGCTACCGGAACGTACGCCTTCCCCATCAGTTAAAAGTTTCGCTTCTTCATGAAATGGAGACCTATATTCTTGAAGCTTTTCTGGATAAAGAGATCAAACAGAAACTTCTATGTGACCTCTTCTATAAGTGTGCCCTCTTATCTAGTTTTATGTTCGGTTCGTATATAACAAGGTCAGTTAACTTGTATCAAGTTTTCGATCTTAGAAATACATTTATCAGTATCAGTTTGGTGGGGTTACGTTTCTGTCAGTGCTGCAGTTCCTTATCTGCTTCAGACAAGTTATACTGAAGGAGTCTGTGGGAATAGTGGATAGTTTCTTCATGCTTTCTTAAAGCGTTGACTAAATTTGCTTCTAGCACCACTAATTTTTTTGCCATTCATTTGTCCCTTTTGTTTTTTCTCCTTCTTCAAGTTTCTTCACGTGTTTTTATTTCTACAATTTGATGTGAAAATGTTCTTTCATGATGAGATGATTTTTCGTGTTTAACATCGGAATTTCTCCTTTCTTATTCTTGTTTTTGTAATTTGATGTAAGATTAGTACTCATACGATCTGATGTTTCTACTTTTTAACATACCATTATAAAGATGTTACTTTTAGGATAAGATGATTTTCACATTTAACATGCCATACAATTGGATAGAGTTAACAATTATGTTGAATCACTTGCTCTTCACATTTTGGATTCCAGTTTTGAGGAAAATTGTGAGACTGGGAATGAACCTTTTTTTAACCTACCATTCTCTCTCTTAGATTGAAATCATTACTATTCGTATCATATCAGATGTATTCATCTTTTCCCAATAATTTCCTTATGAGTTGTACCTTTCTTATTTCAGGGTAAGAGAAGAAGTTACACCATTCTTCACTAAAATGGGTCAGCACTTGTTTAAACTCTTGGATTGTGCTATTTCTGTCATTGAAAAGAGTCATAATGATGTGAGAACGGGTTGTCTAAGCGCAAATTCTATTTTTGAGGGCATGACTTCCATAATGGCTTCTTGCAAGAGTTTTGTCTGCTCTCCTCTTTTCAACAATTGGACAGATCAAAATGTGATTGATGTAACACTCTACACTGCATTACGTCACTCTATTGAGAGGCTTTTGAAAGCTTTGGTCAAATTATATGAAGAATGTTCTCATGGCGCAACAAATTTTCAGTCCGAGATAGAGCTGCCTGACTTTCCTGCTTCCATCTCTTGTGTTCCAACATCTCCATCAAATTGCAGTATAAGTATGATTATGGACATGGAGTTGGATTTGATTGAGGACTCAAAAGATCTTGACATTATAGCTGTCGGTCAGAAAACCGTCAGTGGTGTTTCTGTCTCATCTGGGCTGTGGAAGTTTCACATTTTATCACTAATTTCAAGTTTTTTCAAAGTTTTACCTGTGGTGGCATGGGATATCTTGTTTGACCTCATGGGAAAAGAAGATGAAGCAAATGTATGTCATGATTTGGTTTATAATATTTTATTTTATATTTGTTTTTGCATCTTGTTAGTTTGTGCACATGTATACGTTTGTCTATATCTAAATATGCTTTTATTCTCTTTCAGGTCTTGGAAAATATTTTACTCAATCTTTGTCGACATCCTTATTGGTCCTGTTCCAGACAGTTTTCAGACTTGGTAATGTGATAATGAGGACTCTGAATCTCTGATTGCTTGAAGTAGAGAAGCAAATAGAGAAGAAATGACTTCAAGCAACTCCTTTGAGAACCTCTTAGTTTTTCTTATAATATGTTATTCATGCTCATGTATTCGCCATTTTTTTCAGGTTTCATCAATGAATAACTTTGTAGATTTGAGGACAAACCTTAAACTACATTGTTCTAATATCCTAGTTGCTATATACGATCTGCTAGGGACCTTAATTTCCTTGGACACTGGTGGGAAGGATACCAGCACTGGTATAAAGGGAAAAAATAGTGCCATATCTTTAAGGGAAAGAATATCTGAACAGGTATTTCCTCTATCTTTGGTTTTTTAGCATATAAAGGTGTTACTTTGTGAAGTGTATAAACATAGGTGCATAACGGTGTAAAATGCATGAAGTAAAACTAAGTGCCTGTCATGTTCTTCCTAATGGAGCATGAGAAGGACACGGTACTCCTGGCGATCTCACATGTATCGAGTTGCTCAATCTAGATAACCTTTGATGTGGACTGTGGCTCCAAATGCATAATCTTCTTTTACTTTGTCACAGCTAATTTGCATTGACACCTCCAATGAACTTCAGTAAAGTTTGTCAGATCTTGGATTCACTGCTCAAGTGAGTTCTCATCAGTGTTGAACGTAATTGATGTTGAGGGTTTTCCTAGGTGTCTTTAGTTTTCTGAGGGACGTTAGTTCTTTCTGAACAACCTGCTTTGGAAGATCTGATTTGATTGAAAAATCCAATATATCTTGAGTTCTGCAGTGAGTCCATTGGAAGGAGAATAATTTAGAGGCATCTTTCAATAGTATCAAGAGGCTTAGATGGCCTGACTCTTGCTCTTTCTCATAGTAACTTTGGTGGCACTTTTCGGAGTCCCTGCTCAATTTCGTGTGTTAATGATCTATTGATGGATTGATCTGGGTTAGGTTTGGGTACACCATACTTGGACTTATATATTTGTCTGTTCTCTAGATTGCTTGGCATCATCTTTGCTTTAAGTTGGGAATTTTGGTCATTAACCATTATCATGTATTCATTCTTGAAGGGCTATTTTATCGCATGGACAATGTTTGCAAAAGTATTTCCAACCAGTGTATTAGCGGTTATTTATTGTTAACTGGTCATCAAATAAAATAAATCCTTTTTTTTTATAAAAAAAATGTGAAAGAAGCTTAGGAATATATGTTTAAGCAGATGATAGGCGAGTCCTGAGATTGTACAAAATAGTTAGTGTTAATGAGGTTGTACATGGAAAAAGGGTAGTGAAGCCACATTTACAATCCATAATTGCCGTTGGATTTACTTGTTGTTCTGTGATACTTTAAGTTCCATGCGTTTGTATTCTGCTCCACACACCCAAATGAAAACTGAATAGAGGTGAAATCAAACCAATAAACACACACACATGTTTCTTTCCATCTTCCTTAACTTTTATTTATGGGATCATTAGTTTAACATTGTAGACCTACCGATTGTGTTCCATTTCATTCATTCTTTGTGGTTATAGAAAATTTTCAATGGCAATACGCTTATGCTTCAATCTAGTAAACATCTTTTTTGTGGCTAATTTTCAATCTTTTTATTATTGATTTCCAGAGCTTGATACTTCTTGGAGATCTGTTAAATAGAGTTGCAGAAAATGGCCTCTTTGATTGGTCCGATCGCTCCAAGTTAATTGATTGCATATGCAGTTTTATATTATTCAGACCTCACATTGGTCAGGTGATTGCTGTCACAAAGATTACTGATCTTAAACACTCTGATACACATGCTCTATTATGACCTATGGCTCACGTTTCTCGTTTCTCTTCCATTTTTAATTGATTTTGTAATCATCCTTTGTCAACTTCAATTTGGTTACAACATGCCGGACACAGGGAGGGAAGAATTTGTCCCCTGTTGTATTAGTTCAACTTTCTTTTGATGAGATCAGATTCGTGATCTTATATTCTTTTATCTTTCTGTTGCATGGTCTCTGGCGTGTTTAAACAGACAATGATTGAAAAGCTACTCAGGATGCTACAGGATCCTGATTACCGAGTTAGGTTCTCCTTGGCAAGGCGGATTGGCACTCTTTTCCAAACTTGGGATGGCCACGACGAGCTTTTCCAGGATATATGGTGGGTGTTTTGATGCTTCCATTATCAATTCTATTGGGCAACATGTTTTTTTTTTTTTGATGTTTCTTTGGCCTCTGGGGTATCTTCTTATTTTTCAATATCTTTCCTTCATTTCTTTTGATTTCATTCTTCGTCTGTCTTGTATGTTTTTGTGCTTGATTGGAATATTGGCAGCTCTTTTTACATGTTTTGAGTATTAGCTTTAAGTTTGATTTATCCTTCTTTTGGCCGACTGTTAGTTTATACCTATGTAAAACTCACAATATGATCATTTACGAAACAAATATGAATTATTTTGTTATCTTGTATATGTATTGGTGTGGGTTTATAAGAAATTAACTTTCTTGTTGCTTTAATAGCAAGTATTTTTGTTTCAAATTAGATAAATTGTTTTATCTATGATTTGTTGGAAAAAAAAAAGCCCGTCTAGGTTAGTATATGCGAAGAGTTTTTATTTTCCTTACTGTCTGGCTATCTGCTGCTACCAAATAGTGAGTTTTAATAGCGTAAAGTGGCCATGGTTGGTTGATGCATGTGGACACTGGTGTCTTGGCGATGGCAAGCGGAAAATGGTAATTTGGTTAGTGGATGCTTGTTCTTGGCTGCATTAGTCACTTAGTGATTGGTGTATGTGGCAGAAGAAGTGGTGGAGGTGGTTGATTTTTTAATTGTGCTTTGGATGTGTATATGAGAAAGTGGTCGCTTTTTGTCTAGTTTTCCTGTTTGTATTGGAATGACTGACCCATTAATGTTAAGAGGGCCATTGGGTTGGAATGCAAATGTACTCTTTTTTGTCTTTACGTGCCACACTCTTTTATTCCATTAGTTCTTTCTGTGACTGTTGGCTGAAAAAATGAGTTCGATCGAACCTACCTGGTTTTCTTTGTTCAAATTAAAATTGGGGGACCCCAGTGGAGTTAGCATCATCCATAGGGACCCTCAATGCAATTCACTGTCTCTCCTTTAAGTTTTTGTCTCTTCCAATATTTGTAATTTTGAGTCTAAGTAATGAAACTTCGTTAAGAACTCTTGGGTATGATTCTTCACACTGTAGCAAAATGATATCCTGCAAGGTTTGTAGCTTTGACAGCCAATCTACAAGTCCTCATTACCACTGGGAACCACCATCAAACATTTCTTTTCTACAGCCTTTCACTGCTAATTCCTGTACGCCTTCCTGCTATGCCATTTCATTCGGGCAATTATCTTTTTCAACTCATGTCTTGTCTATGATTAATGGATTCTTCTAAATGAATGAAGTATCTGTTTCAGACAGACACACTGGTAAGTGTGCTTGATATGCGTTTGAATTGTCTAATTGGCTACACATAGCAAGCATGTCTGGTAATCACTTTTCTGGCATAGATGCTTCAAATGATCTTAGTTATTGTTTTCCCATAGTTTTGATATGTCAATTTTAACCCTAGATTGGCATCCAAACTTGATGCCAGTATTCAAGTCCATGCAACATACTCCCTACGTCCCGATTTCTTTGTCCACTTTTGGACTTTTGCATGTCCAAAAATATTCGTCCATTTGACTTTTTGATGAACCAAGTGTCCTTTTTGCCCTTCCTTTTTTTAAATAGAGTAACTTTTTAAACAAGTTGTAGGGTAAATGTTGGAAATTTGAATGTTTATAGGTGTAATCGTTATGTTCCCCAAAAGAGTTGGATTTTCAAAAATGGACAAACAAATTGGGACAGAGGGAGTAGTATATTTATGTCCTTGGCACATATTAGGCACATCTTTGTCATTATATTGGCTTTTTGTAAATGTTGCTTACTTTTCACCCATTGCAGGTTAACCAACAAACTTAAGTGGTAATTTTTTTTTTTTTTGCTATTTTAGCAAAACTTTGCTGTTCATGTAAAATAACGGAATGCTGTTTGGCTGCCAAAGCCAAATTTGGCATTTAAAGTAACGTTCCCTATTTTAGCCCACATAAACTACACAGCTCGAGGGAGTAGGTTTGCTTCATTTTTTTTGTTTTAGCACCGCCTAAATGCTACACCATGCAGGAGATGCTCTCATAGGGATTTTCTTGGAAAATTGAGATTTTTGAGGCCGATGTATTATCAGCTTTGGTCATAGTCCTTTTTTGTGTCTCAATTTTTGCTCTTAGGGTTGGGGTTTTCCTTGAAGAATTGGAGATGAGGAATTCCTGGTAGAGAGCAAAAATTTAAATTACCTCAGAAAAACAAAGAAAGAACTGCCTGAATTCTTAAATCTTGGCCAAAATCTTGTTTGATATTTTAAATCTCATCTAAATAATTTGGTGCAATTTTCCATTCCCGCTGCCCAAAAATATCTTGTGCTGGATGAAAGGAGGCTGCAGTTGAACTCCACCACACATGTCCTTGGCTCCTTGCTAAGTCCCATCAGAAGGAATGTGTTAATGCCCAGAATTTCTGCTTTCTCGATGGAAGTACAGAGTTGTCTTCTTGACTAGCAAACAACAAAATCATCTTGTTGCTCATTCTATTGGGGTTTTATTATTCATATGTTCAGCTTTTAGAGTACGCTTAGCTCAGCTGTCAATCATGGCAAGAAAGTGTACCCGACATGATATCTGACGTTTCCTGCATTTGCACCTCCCTTGAGTTTGCAAGGGAGCACTGTTTTCAATGATACTTTTAACTCTTTTTTTTTTTTCGGCGGGAGAAGTTTACATGGATTGGAGGTTGAATAATGAGCACATGGAAGCAAAAACTGGGGTAACACGTTGAAGTTTTGCTCTTCGCATTGTTTACAGTGAAGGTCAAGCTAATCAAGAAACAGACCAAGACGGGTAAAATTTTTATGAGTTTGAATATGGCATTAAATCAACGATTTGGGATCTAAAAAAAAGTCCACATGACATAAGAAATTGGGGTGATAAATAAGCAGGTGGTCCATAAACTTACCGTGGTCTACTGAACACATGAACATAGCACCTTTTCAGGCGTCAGCTCTTAGCACGTCGAGTCCACATGAACGTTTTGGAGTTTCTGTTGGTGCTAGCTTCCTTAGCTATGGATGTCAGTACTATTGGCTTTATCTGCAATATCCGAAGTCCAGCAAAGTCCTCCCCCTTGCCCTTCTAACTTTCTGATTAACAGGACATATCCAGCAAGGTCTATGCCAGGTCTTGAAAGTCGAGAGCGTTGCCTTGCCCTCTGGGGATGGCAATAGTTGATAGGCATTAATGAAGCTAAATAGGTGATGGACTCTTAATGATATTTTAATTTAGCTGAGATAACATTCCTTGCTCTATTGGTGTTACTTATTTCTTTGCTTATTACGAATTGCATACATTTGTCGTCTTTGTATTTCTGTTTATATTATAGCGCGTCATCCTTCGTACATTTCTCGTTTAATCTAATGAGGAGAGTTGTTAGTGTGAGGTGAAGTCACATTTTCGATGTCTTTCAGCTGTGGTTATATGTCTGGTAACAATGATTTATGGTTGGTTCTTGGGCTGCGATGACCTATTATGTGTTATCATCTGCCTTGTCTTTGATATGTTGACTACTCTGTTATGTAATGAAGATCGAAGATAATTCTTGTCATTACTTTTCATATTCATATAGCTGAAGTGGTTTTCTTGAATAGTGCCAAATTTTCTCTTATGTTTTTTCCAGTTCCAATTTTGGTGCAAAGTTGGTGGTTTCATCAAAGGAAACTTTGGTAACTGCAAAAGAGGTCTTGGATGCTGGTCCTCAGCCTCGTCCAACAATGGAAACCATTATCATCACTCTCATGCATCTCGCAATGTTCAGTGAGAAGATAGAGCTGGAGGTATTATTGCCTTTATATCTAAATTCCTCCATCTTGACGCTTTTCTCTTTCGTAATATATACTTTACGTGGAATATAGAACTATGAACTAGGCATAAAAGGAAAGGATACCAAACTTTGTAGCTTTACTGGATTGGATTAGTTTACATTGCTTACTACTCTGATGAACGGCAGAGTGCTATGTTCAAAATTTACTCCCTCGGATTCTATTTCTCATCTTCGTAAAGAAGAAAGAAAATTTACTCTTCCAATCGTCCGAGGTTCGAATGAATTGTTGACAAGTCAGGCATTTATATCGCTTTCAATCTCCTAATGTTTGTTGGAAGCTAAAACTTTTGGCATCTACCTTACTCCCCCATCAATATCGCGGGAACACCCAAAGTACACCGCTTTCATTCAACCGAAGCTAATAAATTTTGAAGAACTTGTATATTGGGGTTCTTATTGAATAAGTTTGAAGAGTAGATACCATAGATATGAGAAGGCTACGTTTTGGATACAGCGGGGACAAATCAAAATTTCAGAGAGATGACAAGTGAGTTGAGTTGAAATGTCTCCCGTAAGTAAGAAATGGTTAATTGCTTATTGATCCTGTCCCCTATAGGTTGATATCAATTTCAAAAGTAGTTTAGGGAGGAGCCTGTCCGGCCTTTCCATTCATTGCCAATTGATTTTGAGTTGAATGCTTCAACACGGTATCAAAGCTAGGCTTTGGAGGCTTTTGTGCAACTCATTAATTTTTTTTAGATTCATTGCAATCTTTGTTTGTGTCACAAGTGCACCTTGTTTTGTTGTGATTCCTACATTATGATTCTCTCATTTAACTTGCATTGTTGCACATACGAGTTTGGGAGTGTGTTTATCCCACATTGGTTGATTATCGCCTTCAAAACTAGTATATGAGTTTGGGTTGCCTCTCCACTTGTTGCCAATTGCTTTTGACCTAGATGCTTTAACAGTTGCACTTTGCGCCAAAGTTTGGTCAACCATACACTTTGCGTCGCTAAAATCAAAAGGTGCACATTTATCAAAGTACAACAGGAATTCCTTGTTTCCTTTTAGTTTTGCCACTGGCCTTTTTTGTTTTTATGTAACAGCGTATCTATATCGCATTGCATCTGTTAGCCACATGGCCCACATCCAGTAGTTGTGCTTCCTAGGTATCCACTCTCCATTTGTTTTTAATTGTTTAGAGAGTTTTTGTCCATTTTGATGGCCTTATAGAAGAAACTGTTAAGTTTGCTAGTTTATAAGTCTAACCTTTCCATTTACTTCCACTACTTTTCCATATTATGACCCTTGCTAATGAGGATGACTCTGGCCGGTTATGACGGGACTTGATGTAATATGTAACTTCGGTTTTATTACTTATTATACTTATTTTTTTGTTAAATATGCAAGAAGTTGTACGCTTGTTATCCCATGCTGATATCAATATAATTTGCAGGCTGTTTTTATGATGTGTGTTATTTCTGCAATTGATCCTTCTCAGAGGTAATGTATATCACCTGATTCTGCTGTTGTTCGGACTAGCTGTCTGTTGTTTGTAAAAGAGAGTTTTTTCATTTTCAGGGAATTGGTTGTTGCCGCGCTTGATAATCTATCAAGACAGCTCCAGTATACTAGTAGGTCAAAGGTGACTGCTCCACTTGTTTTTCTTTATCATTGATTTGATCTTTATGAATGAAAATGCCTTTGCTTGGTTGAGAGGGTTTGTTGGCATATCTTCTTGATATGCATTCATTCAACAATCGTTCTTGTAGAGTTACTTGAAATTCAAATTTGTTTTGATTTAATTGAAACCTTTATTGGCGGACTTCCTTGCTTTTGCAGTACTTGGAGGAACTTATGGGATCAATTCTCTTTTCTTGGGTTGCTTGTGGTGTGAGCCTAGTTTCACTTGTTGAGGTAACATTGTAATGTATCAATTTGTTTCTTCTTGGTATGTTCTAAAGATGTAATGAGAGAGGAAACTATGATCCATAATATTGTTGTTATTCTTTACAGATAAGGGATCTATTTGTTTCGGGGATGGAGCCCAGTAATTTCACGCAGTATTGTTGTCATTGGCTTCTTCCAGCTTTAGTTTTGCATGGGGAGACTTCCAACCTAAACTGGGTAGCTAAGGTGGGCGATGCTAATTTTTTCCTATTTATTTTCTAATAAGGGGGATTCATGGAGCCGACCCCGATTGGCTGCAAAGCAAGGCTTGGTTTGATTTTGTTCTTTCCTAATAAGTTGCTAGAAATGACTGTGACTTGACAGTGAACTCATTTAAATAGAGGTTTCCTTTTGGATTAGTGCTTGCGACCTTAGATTGTATTGCAAAAGTTACTTCCCCAAGCGTAGGGTTAGGCCGGTGGTAGCATGATATCCGGTAATACCGGGCCGAATCCACAGAGACCAAATGCGACCGCGCGTGATGGTTGATTCGCGAATGAGGGTTTTAGCCTTAAAGCGGCAAACTGAAATTTTGTGATTTGTTTGGTGGAATTCTCTCGACTTCGAGAACGACTCGGAAAATTAATTACGACTAATTAAACTAAGGCAAAGTCTAGGGGTACTTAACGACAATGACTCAGGTTAATCCATCCTCTCTTGATAACCAGCTCGGGGCATCGTCAAATGCCTCAGAACGGAAGATTTGGAGTTTAAAACCTTTTACTAGAAAATGTGCTTAACAAAGATTAGGGGTTTTCGGGTCATTTTGCAAACGTTTGAATTGACATCGCCCAAAGCATCCCACGTGCCAAGTGGTGACACCCTTGGCTACGTGGGATCAAAGGGGTTAACAAACCCAAACTTTGGTACATAAATTAAAACCCCGAATCTTTGATAAACAAGAAATGTATGCTATTTAAACGAGATGGACGGATTAAACCCGAGTCATGGAGTGTTAATCACCCCATGACTAAGCCTATTAAAACTACTCACACATTATACTAGAAAATAAGCCTAGGAATTTGAGTAAAACTAAAAACATGATTAATCAACCTAAAAAACTGATTTTTGTTGTTTATCCTAGGTTTGCCTACAATATTAACACTTGAAGAAATCACACACAACACTTAGAACTAGGATTTATAAGGGAAATGGCTAGAAAATCACAAAAACTAAATACTGGACAAAAATAAAATAAACTAGATATATTGAACGATCTAAACACGAGTAACAAGTTTAATACACGAGAAAATGACGGAAAAGGAAAGCTTACGTGAGAAATCTAGAGAGAGAGCTTGAGGTCTCTCCAATGGAGGAGAGAGGGAGGAGCAACTAAAACTAAAAGTAGAAAAATGAAAGGTAAAGGAGAGAGAGAGAGAAGAGAGTTATATTCATCATTTTCTTTCTTCCAAAAAGTAGCCAAAAAGCTCTCACAAAGGGTGAGAAATTTTCAAAAATAGAAAGTCCAAAAAGTGCTTGAAATTTGGTGCCCAGACTAAGTTGGATCGATCCACCCTGAGGTTGGATCGATCCAGAAGGCTCTGTTGGGCTTTTGTATTGAGGTGGATTGATCCACACATTCTCTGGATCGATCCAGAGTTGTCCGTAGGAATTTTGCCTGAAGTGGATCGATCCACCGATCCACCCTTACTCTGGATCGATCCAGAAGGGTCTGATGCAGTTCTTGATGAAGTTGGATCGATCCAACATTACTCTGGATCGATCCAGAAGGGTCTTGACTGCTTCTCACTTCTTTTGATCACCCCTATTGCCTTGCGTACCTCCGGGCTTCTTCCAAAGCATTCAAATTTGTCGTGTGGCCTTCGGGGGAGGTGATCCTTGGTCTCGTGCATGCTTGTTCACTCCCGAATTCACCGGGAGTCCTTGTGAGCTCGAGACACGGCTTTCAACCCACCGGCTTGACTTTGTGACTTTTCGACTTCCCGGGCCTTAGCCGAATCATCATTTCTTGACTCTTGAGGCCCGGTGTTGGAATGTCATGGGGCACTTGGCCCTCAGTACTTGGAACGGTTCCCAATGCGCTTATTTGCTTGTTTAACCTGTAACTAACAAAAACAACACTACGCGCATATCAAACACATAAGGCGCGAAACTGCGTGTGTGTGTGAGCAAAATGAGCTAGATAAGCCCCGGATATCTACAATATTGGGTGCTTATCAATTAGATAGAGAAAAGCTTTAGTCATTGGTGATTCTTTGGCATGCCTTATGTTTTTCCCCCCCGAGTGGCAGACATACCCATATTTTCCCAGTAACCAGCTGAGCCTAAAGTTATTAATACCTCACCGATTTTCCCTATTTGACAATAGAAATAGTAGGTGTTCAAATACTTGCTTACCAAGTATGTTTGTTATTTTGTGATTTTTGCTGCCTTGTTTGATGGTGGTTGTAACTTGTAAGTAACTGCTGGTTCTGATAGAATAAACATAACTACTTGCTAACGTGCTTTCAGGTGGCCCATCAACAAGAAACAGTTCTTGTTAAGAACTACTTCGTTCCAATTTTTTCTATTTGCATGGCATTACATTGCAGTCAGAAGTCTGGATGGGAAAATGGAGCGATGGTGCTTCAGAGTTCAATTTTGAGTATAGCTGATATATCTGAGAGCGAAAGAGACAAACTTGTAAAGAAACATATGGTTTGATTCTCTACTAATCTAAGTTTTATGCTAGATATTTATTTTTGGTTAATTAATGTTGCATTAGCTGATCAGCAGGTTCTTATGTTTCTCGTAGTTTAGAAGTGAAACATCCTTCTAAGAACTGGTGTATGTATGGGTTCGTTTGCAGAAATGGTAATGAAGGAAAAATAAACAAATAACAGCGGATAGAAGATGACGAATAGATTGACATATGATTTGCTGTCATACATCTTGTAAAATAGAAATAACGAAAATGGCCCTGGTAACTATATATAATAAGTTAGTAACCAACACTCCACTTCAAGTTGATGTTCAAAACTTTTTCCAAACTTGAATAAAAAATTGTCGTAGGTTTTGATTGGTACTTCTTTTGTTAGTACGTCAAAAGGGATCTTCAGTTGACTGGACATGAAAATAAAACAGTGAGTACTGAAAAGACAAGTAGAATTAAAGATTATATTGAGTCTTCTACATGTATAATACAAGTGTTTGGTAGGGGAATAAGCTTGCTTGGGGAATGGGTCAGGTCATGTTATCGGACATAGGTTTAGGGTGCATATTTGACTTGTGAGTATTTACTACTTTTTTGGGGGGGGGGTGGTGCTGTTTGGCAACTACATTATTCTTGTGCTTCCCTCCAACGAGATCACTAAAAGCACCAAATAAGTTATTCTCTTTCTTTGATCACTCACTAAAGATTGAAGGATTTGTTGCCCATAGTGTATAGTTTTGGATTGCTTATACTAAAATTGGTTTGATAGCAAATACTCTGGATATATGCAATTTCCGATCAGAAAAAAACATTGTAGTAGTTAAAATACTCCCTTATTGGTCGTCCACTAATGCAGATTTTAGTTTTGTGGGTAGTTTAAGGCATCAACTAGTGTAAAGTCTACAATCCCCAAGCAGAAGCAACAGTCAAAGATAACCCATTATCAGCAACCAGAACCAGCCACCAAAGCAAAAGAAGAAGTACAAATATGCATGAAGTATAGCTGATCAAAAAGTGGACTCTTAAAACCTTTGAAATCTCACCGCGACATAAAGAAAAGGATAGATAGTCTCTACCATGTTTTTTGGCCCCAAAGAAACAAAATTCAATCATCAAAATTGACGGATGATGGACGAAATCGCAGATCTGGAAAATTGAGCGAAAATATTTCAAAATAGAAAAAGCATACAACACAACTATGGAAAATTAGATAATAGTCTGCATAAATCAAAGAAGATGACGAGGATTCGTGCAGTGAATTTTGTCGGAGCTCAGCTCATTGTCCATACAAATGACGATGTCAGATGATGTCAGCAAGCCCTGAAACTTCTGAACCTGCTGCTCTGGCATTATGTTCAGTCTATTTGTACAGGTTTTAGAGTGGAAGAGTTCGAGCCAGATATGAATTTAGGGTTAGGTTTTGAGAAGAGGGAAGAGTGGAGGCTTTGAGAATATGGTTCAAAAGCTTAATCAGCCTTTTATACCCATATGTATGCAGATGCTAATAAGCAGACAATTACAAAACTACCTCGACTTGGACAGAGCAATAAAGAATAAAATCACAGCAACAATTTCTAATAGCTTGTGTGTTTGGGGTGTTGGATAGCTTGATAAGTGTATATTGTTGGGGCCCATTTCCTAACAGCTTAGGCTTTTGGTACTACTGGTATATTAACATGGTATTAGAGCTCTTGTTGGGAGAGGTCTTGGATTCTCTCAGTGTGCATTTGTTCCCCATTTGCATTCTGCTTCTCCCTTTCGTATTCTGTTTCGCTCTATCTCTGAAAATTTGCATCTCCACGTGAAAGGCAGGGTTGCACGTCATTGAGGGTGTTAGATAGCTTGATATACATTGTTGGGTCCATTTCCTAACAGCTTAAGCTTTTGTACTACTGGTAACTTAGCATGCGGATCCAATATACAATTGGCAATATAAAAAGATGTGTTTTCTTTTTTAATTTTTCCGTTTCACCCATTGTTTCTATGTCTCCATTAATTTAGAATTACTGTGTCCGTTTCCTTATCTGTGTCCATTCCCGTATCCGTGTCTATGCTTCTTAGCTTCTTATTTAGTCTCTCATGTCCTTCACCCTTGTGGTTGCTGAACTGTTGGTTTACCATAAATTGAGGTTACAGATGTGTTCGACAACTTCCTCTCACAAGTGGAATGCAAATTGTCTCATATCTCTAGTCAGTCTTTCACCTCACTCTTTTGAAATAATTTGTCAAATTCCCTAACGGAGAGGGCGCTTTTTCTCATGGATTAGCCTTTTCTTGATTGACTAAATGAGCTTCGCGTGCAGCCTAACGCTGTGTTGTTGTCTTGCTATCAAGGCAAGTATAATGCTCTGAAAAAGATTATGTCCCTGATATTGCTTTCTCTCTCTTGAGTGCACTCAATTTTTTCCTGATGAGAAACAAATTGATCAACAGGCTATGTTACCAAAACTTTGGGTTTTCTTTTTGCTGGTTTGAAACGTGTAGTCTTTATCTTATTGTCATTTATTAAGGGTTGAATGGTCCTTGTGTCCTATTAGGGTTTGCTCATGTCTAATTACAGTTAGGGTTGCTTATATAGCCTCCATGAGTCTTGTAACGTTATCCAGAAAGACAATCACTATTGTCTTCTCTATTTAAATTCTCACATGAGTATTTTATATTGGTGCATATTTTTCGTTTGGCTATGTTTTAGTTGCTAATGCTTCTGATGTATATGTTTTGTTATCTATGCCTTGACCAAAAAAAATGAAGCAAATTGTCCCTGGTGTTTTCTTACATATCTTGTATTTTGTTTGTTACAGGTATCTATTGTCAGCCATATTTTTTCGCTAGCCTCTACTGAGTCAGACCCTATGCTACCTTTCTTTTCCAAGGCCGTGATTGTTCATACAATTCAAACAGTTGTCGATGGATTCCTTAACATGTGAATTACCGTTTTGTACCCTTTGAGTTCTATTGTGCGGATGAGGCTCCTTTAGGCTAAGTGACTCTTACTATTTTGTAGGGAAGAGCATTGCAGGAGTTCCGGTGTCATTGACATGATTAAAGTTTTCCGCCCAGATAGAGTTTTTATGGTGATGGTTCTATCCCTAGATTGTGCAGATTTAATATTAGAGTGTTCAAAGTGTAGGCTTGCTTTATCTATTGATTTTCACATCTAGTCATCTAATAGAGGGAATAGCATCTGTGGTATAATTTCTCAAATTATCTTCTGCATGATTGCACAGTTCATCATTGAATTGCATTACAAAGTTACTGCCGCAGTTCATCCCAGGCACAAGTGTCATCGGTTGGCTGGAATTGAGGTGCTTATTAGTATTCTGGGGCACAGAGCTGCACATTCTAGCACTTTCAAGTGAGTTTACTATTCCAGATCTCAGTATGGTTAATAATTCGGTTGCTTTGAAAGAAATTAGTTGAGCTTTCAGGTTTCTAAAAAACTGAACTTTTGCGTTGCTTTGGGTTTTATCCAGTTTTCACAGCTGCCAAGATGACCTAGATAGAAAAGAAGGGAAAAGAAAATAGGTGCTAGGGTGGGGATTCTAAAAGGCAATATCAAGTAGGCGGTTAGGTTAGGTGTACTGTTTGAAGGGGAATGAGAAGGGATAGCTGGTCCATACTCTTGTACTTTAGAATTGGTTTTGAGCTGCTTGTGAGGTTAGGGTTCTAGTTCGATAGAGTACTATATTATTCTAGGGGAAAGAGAGGAAAACGAAAGTGAAGAAAGGAGAGAGAAGGAGACATTCTTCCAATAATAAAAGAGCAGAGGACTTCCCGAAAAGAAAAAGAGCAGAGGACTTCCCCTCTCTGAGGAATTCTCTCCTCCAACCGACAACCCCCTCCCAGGGTATGCAGCGTCAACGTATAACTATGCATCCTAGGGCATGGCTGCCTTCTTTCTCTAATTCAACCTTTTATCAGCGACTGATTAGGAAGAAGCTGTAGTGTCGTCAGTTGCACCCCCCTTCAGCAGTATGAGAGCTAGGGTGAGACCGCTATTGTCTTTGGCCCTGCCCTACTTTATGAAGTCTTCTTGTCGCCTCTCTTCTCTTTTAGCAAGGTATGCTTTGTAAAGCCTTTCAAAATGCAAGTAGAATGGGCCCACATCAGAATGTCTTATGCAACAAAAGACGGATGCCTAACTTTCAAGAGAAGACTAACACCTTGTTTGGTTGAGAGTTTTGAGAAGAATATTTTGAGAAATATTTTTGAGATAGTGTTTGGATGGATTTTTGAAAAAAGTAATAATTAGAGAGATGTGTAATAATTGGAGAAAGATAGAGAGAGAAATAAGAATAATGATTAGAGAAAGGGGTATGAGTAGAGAGAGAAATGTGATTAATGATTCGAGAGATGGGGAAAGAATCTTTTTGAAATTTTTTTTAGAAATGTAAAGTGAACACAGTGTAAGATTTTGAAGTATGCTACCCCCTTTGTCCTATGACCTAGTTCGTTCTTTCCCGACCAAGGAGAATCCGATAAGAAGCACAAGACGAGAAGCTGTGCTGTGAGTCGGGGCTAGGAAGTGGCTGCTTACTCATAATAGAAGATAGAGCCTTTCTTTCCCGCTGCCGCCTTCTTCACCATTGCCGGTCTATGTTCGTGGTCCTAATGTTCCACCAGCTCCACCTCTACCTGCCACTCGGTCTTCCTCTGTTATGAGATCTGATAGCCTCTCCAGACTCCGCTCCAATTGCACTTTGCAAAGGTATTCGGACTTGTACTTAACATCCTATTGCTCAATTTATTTCTTGTGATCACTTGCCCTCCTCTCTTCGTGCTTTTGCAACTACCCTTTCTTCTGTCTTTGTTCCTAAAACTGTTTAGGAGGCCTTGTCTATTTCTGAGTTGCTGAGAGCTATGGCGGATGAGATGTCTGCTCTTCATATCAAGGACTTAGGAAAATTGCAATAATTCTTGGGAATTGAGGTGGCACGGTCCAAAAGTGGTATTAGCTTATCTCAGAGGAAATATGTGCTAGATATTCTAGAGGACACTGGTTTGTTGTGGAGTAGGCCTATTGAGACTCCTATGGATCCTAATATCAAACTTTTGGGTTGATCGGGGGAGTTGTTATCTAATCCTGTTTAGTATCGTCGCTTGGTTGGTAAGCTAAATTGTCTTACCATTATACGTTCTGATAATTGTTTGCAGTTACTTTGAAGAAGTCAATTTATTTCTGCTCCCCTTCTTCCTCATTCGGAAGATGTCCGTAGAATTGTGAAGTGCCCAAAGGCTCATCCAGGACGTGGTTTATTTTACCAAATTAGTGGACATTTGCGTGTTGAGGCTTTTACCGATTCTGATGGGGTAGGTGGATCATCTGACAGGAGATATACTAGAAGATATTCTGTATTTCTTGGTGGAAATCTTGTCAATGGGAAAAGTAAGATGCAGATAGTGGTTGCACGGTCTAGTGCACAAGTAGAGTATAGATCCATGACTCACAACTCGTGTGAGATTGTATGGGGGCGCTCTTTTTGCGGAGAAGGGGTTCAAGCACCAATTCACATTGCAGCCAATCCAGTTTTCATGAGAGAACCAAACTTATTGAAGTTGACTGTCATCTTGTTTGAGAAAAGTTAGCTTGTGGGGTGATAGCTACTCCTTTTGTTTCTACGAGAGCACATTTAGCTGATATGCTTACTAAATCGTTGTTCAATCCACGGTCAGAGTTACAGTGTAACAAGCTTGGACTTATTGACATTTATTCTCCAGCCTGAGGGGAGTGTTAGGAGTTCTATATTATTATTGAGAGGGTATTTCAGTCATCCATGTATTGTACTCTCACAGTATGTATTATGTAATGTCAATAACACTTGTGTATTAGGGTCAATTTGACGCCCCAAACACTTTTCATCTATTTGATATCAGTAACCCTTCCCTCCGACCAATTTCTTGATTTGATAAATCTTTTTGATATACGTGGAAGTGTATAGGCCCTTTTATCAAATGCCTTTCCTTTTTTACCGGAGTGAGTTTTTGTAGCTGCCATACCTTCTGAACTAATGTTTGACTTGTCACAGTTATCTTCTCAACTTGACGGGGCTATTTGTTTGTTGTCCTGGTTTACAAGACCAATGTTGTCGTATAATTTCCATGTTGCTCCAAACATACAGAAGCCGCCCATCAAAAGAAACTGCTGGTGTGCTAGGTGAACAGCTTCAGGTTTATAACTTGTCTTTCATACGGTGGAAAGTTTAACATTGTTGTGTATGCGATGATTCTGATATATTGCGCTGGTGTTTTGGAGCAGTATTTGGTATCCAAGTTGGTTGGTTCTTGCATTCCTTTGGTATCCGACAGTGATCTTTCTGGCACTAAATCTTCTCAAGTTCTGTCATTGCTTAATCAGCTTACTGTGGATTCTGACCCATCGCTCCATGGCTACATAAAAGTATGTCTCTGCTGCTCCCCAGCTGTAAATGAGTCTCTTTTGATTCTTTTTGTGCTTGTGAATGTCATCGTTTCACGTAGTTATTGTTATTTCCGTGGTCTCTTTGCTTTCACTGAGATCATTTTTGCACTTGCGAGGATTAAAACTGTATCTAACTGATGCAGTAACTTTTGGGTTAATAGTGTCATTTTGTGTCTTTAGTGGTAGTGGGTCTATAAATAGGTGTCTTGGGTCCTCATTAGGCAGAGTTTTTGATATATATTGATAATAGAAATTGAGAGCTTTTGCTCCTTGTATCCCATTTGGGATCCTCTATCTCTTTTATTAAATCTATCCTTGATTGGTATGCACCACTAACTCACTTGGATCTGTTCATTTTCAGGAACTGGAGCCTTTCCCAGAACTAGATGTATTTGATAGGATACGGAAGTTTCAGCAGCAATTATGTCAAGACTACTCACCAAAGGAACACTTGATAAAGGTTTATGTTAGATTTGAAAGTTTTGAGATTTTAAGAAACCAAAGTTTGTTAATTTGGTCATTGTTCTAATTATACTCACAGTCTCTTTTTCCGCCCCTTCTCTCTGCGTGTGTGTGTGTGTGTTTGTGTCCCCGTGGTTGCACAATATGTTCATTTGCAGTTTGTGAAGAGATCTTGCTACCTCCCTCCAAGATTACTACTGTGCAGGTATATGCGATTTTTTCTTCTTCTGCATGAGTAAAATCTCTGATTTTATCGGCAATTTCAGCAATATTATTTGTCACTATGAGTGGTTATAAATCCTGTAATTTATTAGTTCAATTCAGATTTTACGCGTCCTTCGCACTCCTTGTTAACCTGCTCTATCCTAGATTCATTACATTGTGGAGAATTTCTGTAGAGAATGATGTGATAATTCTGAATGTTGTGAGACTATATTTTGCTTTGGTTACCTATGATTTTTTGAACTCGAACCATATGGTAATGAAATTTGAAATATTGTGGAGTTCCATTTTGCATATGATTATCCGAAAGATGTCTAATAGAAAAATGGTTGTGAACAGTCGAACGTTTTCCAAGTTATGTGCTTGTAAATTATAATTCTCAACTGGGATGACCTCTTGTTTTGTGCTTGTAGTCTGAAATCATTACACAAGAAATTAGTCACGGGGATAATCCTTAAGAGAGAGGGCAAAATAGAGATTACTCGTGCAGATAATGATTGGTGTTGTGACAATCAAAGTGTCCAGGCGGTGTGGAGACTAGTTCGAATGTGTGGTTTGGATGATGGAAACAGTTTATTGGCATGGGTGTCTGATCTTATATCTAAGGTATGAATCTTTTGTTCATTGTAATATCCTCGTTGTTTTTTATAGTCCATGGTTTTGATTAGATTTTGGTAGTAATTCTCTTCTTTTTGTTGTGAGTGCAGGTCGGGATTGGAGATCCACACAGTGTTGTTTTTCATCTCCCTGGAGATTCGGGTCAGACACATTTTTGCCCTCAACTTCATCCTGAAAATTCTACGGAAGTAAATTTTCGTATGGACACTATTATATCTGAAGAACTTCTTGTTTCTCTTATGCGGCTTCTGAAGAAATATCTGATGGATGATTCTGTTAAGATAATTGATATGGCATCACAAACTATCCAGGTGAGCAAAATGTAGTCAGTTTGATCTGCCTAGGTCTTCCTAGTAAGAGTTACCATATTCTACTGCAGCTGTGCTTGCTAGACCCTACTTCATTGAGTTCGATGCATTTCTATTTTGTTTTTGTTTTCTTACACCTCGAAGATAACTTTTTGGTATGTGTACGTTTACTTTTTGCTTGCTGTCTTAGCTGTTTAAGTGTTATTCTACAAAACTTCTCTTGAGCTTGAATTACTATCATTGTTTCTCAAATTATGCTCAATGTAATTTGTGGCTTTGCTTCATTGCGTAGAATCTATGAAGCACGGACACAGGTGTGTGGTATGGGTATGGTGGTATGAAAGAATCAATGAAAGCAGGATACGGATATGGCTTGGGATACGCTTGAAATGTTTTATAAGTGTTATCACTACTATGGTGCACTATATATATTTATTTAGAACAGATGTGATATTACTTTTAGCTGTAAATAGCAAGATACAATATGATCAATTGTGCTGCATCTTGATCTAGTTATCTAGTTAATCAACTCTCTTGGGTGTTGGGCACGATGCCGCGAACCGCTTCCTAGAAATTACATTTATATAGGCCCTATTTTGTTGGATACATTGGATTTGAAAACAAGACGAGTAATTAAACACTAGACTGGCCCCTTTCACATGAAGCTCCTACCATTAGGACACCAAGGGTGATTCTAGTCTCCTATGGAGAGTTTTTGATCAAAATCGGCATCGGGCCCCATGTTTGCTAAAATTTCACCAAATTCATTTTGCTGCCCTGGTAGAGTAATGGGCTGTTGCAGCTGTACCTTTGCAGCTGGTACCTAGAATCTTCAAGAATGTTTTCGTAAGTGAAGATCTGACAGGCCCCTTCGTCCATCTTATTTTTAGTATCACTATTGGGGAACTTCTATTGCTTGATGGAAATTTTATTAATTCAGGAAAAAGAATAGGGTACAAAAGAGTGCCAGAGTAAAAGCGTTTCCTCTCTCCTAATAGAAAGGAAGCTACATGACAAGAAAGCCTAGAGGACCAAAAACTGTAACATAAAAAGTAGTTACAGTGCTGAGCGTATCTAAAGTAATAGCACCCTTGGCCAAGGGACAGACAAAGTTGAATATATTGAAAATTGTTTCATGTTGATCACAACCTCAGTCATTCAATGATTATGCAGCAGTATTACCATCTCTGAAGCAATGAGCAATAATATGTCGTATATCGACAACATTCTCTGCATTGAAACAATGTAATGAACAACGAGTCAAGGAAGGGATGTAACAATCTCAAGAGATGAGGATCCCATGTCAAAGAAAAGCTTGACCCCGAGCAAGACTTCTTTTGCTTCTGCAACAAAATAGGAACAATGATCACATTTCTTAGGCTATTGATGTAACATCTTCATCAGCTTTACCACACCCTCAAAATCTTTGTTCAAATTCTATCATCTATCATTCCTCTTCGTGTGATGTTCATCAGTTGAATTAATGTATTCGATCTGACAATAATTGGCTCTAAATTTGGTTCTCCTTGTATTTGCATTTTTGAATTTTGACACAACTCCTGTCAGCCATGGATGTCCATCTCCACCGAGTGAACTCAAACTTTCGGTATTTATTTTGGCTATTTCCAAATACTGCTTATAGCAAAAATATTATCGATTCAGAGAAGAAATGAATGCCAAACCTACGCAGAAAGAAAGGGAAAAATTTGTTGTTGCCAAACTCAGGAACCTAACTGCAACGATTTGGAGGCATTCGGTCAAGCCATTTAGTTTTAGAGTTCAAAAAAGGTTATGGTCTTTATTAGTGCATCTCTTTATTGGGCTTGTTTTAATGCACTCGTCATTTTATTGGTTCTTGACCTTGGACTTGTGCTGACAAATGAAGAGGCTGAAAATTATAAACTTGTCTTCAAAACCTCCCTTGCCAACGTCCTTTCTGTTTTCAGTATCTTTCTTGTCTGCATGGAACTTTTTCCCCATTCAATCATAATCCATGGTAGTTACCATTGTGCTTCTCTTGATGTTAACACAGGGGATACTGTCAACTGAAAAGGGCCAAAGAGCTTTGCTATCATTTGATTCTCTTGAGAGGTCTCTCATTGAGGTTACTGTCTAACTACATCTAATTTTTACAATTCATATCTTTTTATAATCTATTAATTTCTTTTATTTTTTCCCTAATTGGTTTGAATGCTTTGGAAACATTTGATCAGCATCTTATAATTACAAGGTATTGGTTCAACTTGGATCTGATTATGCTATGATAAATATTAGGAGTAAGTTTTGGATGAGTTTAAATTTGATAGATAAGTGAAGCATTTGGGAAATTATGCAATGTTCTTTTCTCTCTATTCTAGACTTTTAGTTTATGGAAGACTGATTTCTGGTATTGACACTCCAGCCACAAATCATTCTTTCATGTTGCTGATCTTGATTTCTCATTTACGCATTACTAACCTGCAACGTGTGAATGTTCTTTCATGGGTAAGTTTGGTGATTTTTTGGGTGCTAGTGATTAATTTATGTGCATTGTAGGTCCACTCTAAGGGTGTTAATATGGGGCTAGTACAGAATTTGCTATTGGATCTTGAGAGGAAGTTTGCCGGTATACCTATAACCTAGTCTTCATATCCATTTTGCTTTTTTTTGTTTGCACTGATTGCAGGTTTGGGGTTTATTTGCTCTTCTTTTTTGGGAGCTTGTTTGTGTCATCATCACAATTTTTTCGTCATATATATCTTTTTGATATGTTAAATGAAATCGTTTCCATAAGTGCATATTTTTTTCTTCTTTTATTTGTGGGCTTGTGGATACCATTTTCAATAGTATCTATTTCAGTTTTTGTTGTTTTGATGGGCAAAGTGTATTTCATGAAATCTTACTAATTGTTGGAAAGAAGTGGATCCCGAGGAAGATTAACAACCTTTCATCCGTAAGATTTTACAAAAGAAGATCTTTTCTTGCTTGGAGATTGGTTTTATTTCTAGATACTTGACTTTTGTTGGTTACAGTCCCAATGGTCTCATAGCAGGGGGCCAAGTATATAATTTGCCAGGGCTAAGCTTTATCAATTCTTTTTACTTTTGTTGATTTCAAAGAGAGCTTCATTTTGTTGGGAGTTTTTTCTTGTTTTCACTTTTGTTTGTATTGTTAATGTTTGTAAGTAACATTTATTATCAGCTGAAGCAATTTCTCTGGAGAATTCTACTATATGGAAGACTCATGGGAAAAATTTTGAGACGTGGATTTGTCCGCTTGTTTATGCTCTTATTGGTTATTCCGATGATATTATTTTGAGGTACCCCTTCCTTCTTCTGTCACACTGCCAATCCTTGTATTTGGGGGTTTCTTAGAGTTTGCTATTTGTTATCAAAGATGATTCCATGGATGGATCTTTCAGATTATGCCAAGATATTGCAATGCTGAAAGCTGAAGTTGCGGAACTTCTGTTACCAAATGTTGTGGTCAACCTAGCTGGAAGGAAGAACTTGGACATTGATCTTTGCAGAATAATCTCTTTGCAGGTTATTTCTTTATCAACGGTTATGGTTGATTAGTTGGCTTTTGTCCCGTTTCAGTTCTTAACTGTGAAATTCAATTTGGTCCACATATCTCCCAGATCTTTTCTTTTCCTTTCCGTATTTCATCGTTTATTTTTCTTTTCATGCTTGAAAATATCATGTCTGGCACATGAATTATAGCACAAATTCGATTGCAAGTACTCTAGGGCCCGCATTTCCAAAGATTGGATACCACACCTAGTGGAACGTATAGCAGCATAAGCTCACAAGTTTCATTTGCTTGCAACAAACTCAAGGTTTCGCTTAGATCATAAATGATCAGTAGCATCGAGACAAGTAGTACAAGGATCACGGATAAAGTTATTTGGCAACCTTTATTGTGCAAAATATACCTTACGGGGTATGGAGAGCTCTGACTCACCAGTTCCACTATGAAGTGATTGATCAGTCTCAGTAGTAGTTATGCTTGTCCCCAATGAACTATCATGCCTGTGTATAAGAAATCAAGGATGTATTTTTTTATCAGCAAAGAAAGTAATAATTCATTGATAACAATCAAACATTGCAAGAGAGATGAGAGAATGAAAAACCTAAAATGTTGGCAAGTAACCAACAAAACTAGAAAAAACAAACACCAATAGAACACCCAAAGACACCCCAAACCAACCACTGCAGCCAAACTGTTTCCAAAGCCCTACCATAGATCTCCTGCACTCCCCAATACATGCATATTAATTACCACCAGATGCCACGCCAACTTCTTGTTCCAATGAATTACTTGGCAAGACCACACATATGGAAGCACCAGCATGGAAGTATCCACCGAGTTGCCTCTTCTCAAAGCATTCTGAACCAATGCTCGAGTGGTCGAAATACCTGCATAAAACACCACTTCCACTCCCAATGCATGTTAACACGCATTAACACCAACCCATGGGCCACCGGAATTGCAAGAGTCATTGGAGAAACCACCCGCCGTAACCAGGAAGAAAAACCCATCTGAAAGTAACACCAAAATCGCCAAACCAAAAACACCCCTTAACGTACATGTCTGAGCAAGAGCCCTAACAAACATGAACTCCAAAAAATAACCCCTTAACTTTGTCGCCTCATGCTGCTGCTTTGCTGGAAACCATGCTGGAACTGCTCCCCTCCTACACCAGATAATCAAAATATCACCCTAAATTACTGCCTTCCTTCCATCGATGTATTATTTGGGATATATGGTGCCCTTATGGCAACCTCAATCATGAGTAAGTTTCTAATTTAATGAAAGAAACTGTGAGAAAGTTTCTCCATGAACCTAAGTCCTTAAAAGTCTTTAATTAAAATATCTATAAGTTTGGACACTTTCTCCACATTACTACTTGTCAGGTGTCTCCACTATGTTAGCTGGATATCCAAAAAGATCGTTTGATGAACATGTGTGATCTTCATGACTTGGCTTGTATCCCGTGACTTGTATCCGGTTCATGTATGATGTATCCATTTCTTAGTGTAGCCCTGAGAGACCTATCAAATCAAGCTCTGGCCTCTAAGTGATAACGTCAACAAATGAGAAGCCTTATTGAACTTAATTACCTTCCTTAAGTTGACCTCGAGAAGAAAAGTGGCGTGAAGTCCATGTACTCTAAAATAGTTGTAAGGCCGAATTTAGATTAGATGCACATAAAAGGAGAAATTAATGCATATTAGCTGGATAAAAGAGACATGAGGTTCCACACTTTCTCCACATTATTAATTGTCACCATAATGTCATTTACATATACACTTAAACTATGATCCTATGCCCTCTCCTATCCTCGTAGCCTTGTGAAACCTATAAAATCAAGCTCTAACTTGTAACAGGAAACCTTAACACGGGCAGACGGAGGGTGGGGCGCCCAGAGGTTAAAAAATCCCCTAATTATGGAATGTATTGTCAATATACTTCAATAGTTATTGAGGATTTGATCAATAAAGTATCTATCATGTTTGTTAGTAGTCATAGATCCAATGTATCTGATATGTTCTTTCATGGAATGTGCAGTTGCAGGAAAATATCTTGGCAGAATCCAATGCGTTGATTAAGTCGATACAGGTCATTTTGGACACACTTAATGAACTCCGTCTATGTTATGTCTCGGAAAGAGCTTCTTCATCTTCCTCCCGAAGAGAAAATTTGATGGTTAGTATTTCACACAATATTAATATACTCTTAGCTAATTGTTTTGAGAGTTGCCACGGGCTTGGTTTCTTAGTCATTGATATACTGGTTGTTACGCATAGCATAGGATTTTTTATTTTTACTAATAGGAATGAATGACCATGTGACATTTTACAGACCTCTGCTATTATGTGTTTTTATAACTTATAGGTAAATTGTTCTGGTCGCTTTTGATACTACAAAAGACAAACTTGAGGCTTGATAGTGGTACATGGACTTGAGAGTTGGTGTTGGGTGCAAGCATGTCTTAATGGTGGGGTTGTTAAATTCTTATTCTGGGGACTCCAAGGCATGCTAAACTCCATTGTTTTAGTTAGTTGGGTAAAATAGTATTCACCCCTTAAAAAGGAGCTTTCATTGCCTAGATGAGAGTCAGTCTTATTTAGTAGTTTTCTAGTAAATCCTTATGTTGCGTTCATGCCTGTCGGAACATTCGGACACTTATCCTAGCTGTCAAGTATCCGACACTTGTACTTAACAAATTGTAACTCGTGTCCTCAATTTATATAAATCAATTATCTACCAATTGATTACATTAATAGGAGTATCCATGTATCCCCAGTCAATGGGGGTATGGGCGGGGAGGACTGGGGACTGACCTAACTTTTGGAAGTAAATGCACAAAGTGCTCTGAAAGGTTTACCATTGCACAAAGTGCTCTGAAAGTTCAACAGATCAAGGAACTCAAAGGACGACAACATGTTGTGGAACCATGTCCCAAGCCAAAGCCGAAAGGCATCAAAGAGGGAAAACTTACAATCCCGATTCAATTTCTTTGCTCATTATCTGCCAATAAAATGACCAAGTGAATTTTGTCCCGTCTATCTTGTTTATGTTAGAACCTTAAATACATCACAAAATGGTCCTATATCTTGGGTTTTCAAAATAGTTTCGTGTCATTCATGTTGGGGATTTTTTTTATTCCCATGGCAAATGGAATTGAATTAAATGGGTACTAGGATCTTGGGTGGCCAGAGTAAGGTGATTTCGGAATATCTGGGCATTAAGACAGTGAAAATACCATAGGTGGAGAGAAATAGAGCTGAGGCAGCCATAGAGTGGAGAGAACAATGAACAGAACATTCGGGTGAGCAAGTATGACCATAGGACCAGCTCATCCTGAAGAGCCATAATCTGTCAAATTCCGCCAATGTACGCATTCCCAAATCAAGCTCTGGGGTATTACAGAACATTCGGGTAGATTTCACGGCTTCCATTATTTAATTTGCAGATTACTCAAACCAAAGTTCATAAAGTTCGAAATCATGTTTGTAGTGCTACAGCTGGCAATTACTTAATTCAGTTCATTGACAAATGCACTGCCGAGCATCAAATGAGGTTTCAGTCTTCTCCTACACGCGTAACTACTTATATGTAACAAAAGGTAAGTAACAGAAACAGCAATAGCACGCGTCAAATGAGGTTTCAGAGTCTGCGCTTATCCCTGTTAGGGATTACTCAAGCATCACATAACCAAGAAACCAATCCTGAAAGGGGTCTTCAGGCCGTGCTTCTTGTATGTTTTGATCTGAGTTCTTAGTTGAGCTAATTTGAGGCGACGCGATATGAGGTGGCAATAGTAGGAGAGGTGGCTTTGCATGGCTGGGTACTGACCCCAAGGCCTTGAGATGGGCAAGCTCAATAGGGTGCCTAGGTGAGGCAATACTCGTGCCTTTTAGAGTGAAGTTAACTTTTGTGGGTGGTAGTGTTGCTAGTGATACGGGATACTAGTACCTAAAAAAATTGAAATTGTACAGGAATGTATATTATAAATGGAGTCAAAGTACCTTGGTGATTTGTTTGACATTTGACATGTGGAAAAATGAAAGCATGAAATGGATTACTTGTGTAGCGATGGACTTGTGAAGATGTGGAGATCCGTTTTGGCCACCCTAATTCATACTCCCTCCGTCCCAAAAAGGATAACCAAAAACACTATTCACACCTTCAGGGTTTTTTTCCCTCCGTCCCAAAAAGTTTGGCCTACTTATAAATTTCAAAATTTTATGTACAATATAAAATGTTACCCAAAACTTATAAATTTTCAAGTTTGCCTTTCATTAATTGACTCTATTAAAATAGGAGTTAATCAAGTTTTGAATTTAAATTGTTTTCCGGAAAGCGGAAAATCTTGCTGCCAATGTAATCAGAGAACTTTTTCAAAATTTTAAAACACACTTCAACTTTAAAATTTTCAATTATTCTTCCTTTGCTCTCATTGTTTTGATCGTTAAAAGCATCTTAAGGGTAGAAATGGAATTTACCGACTTTCCTTTGTTGAAATTTTTTAATTGGTCCTATATTTTGGAACAGCCAAAAAAGGAAAGTAGGCCAAACTTTTTGGGACAGAGGGAGTATTTTTTATCTATAATTGGTAATTTATAATACTTTTTATGATTTTAAAAGCTTTATTTAATAAAACTAAGTGAGATCTATCAAACAAGATCCATATTGCATTTACAAATCATTATAAACCAAAAAATATGAAAACTGCGAATAGTGCTTTGGACATCTTTTTGGGACATGGGGAGTATTTCAGGACAATGATGAGACTGCTATGGCTGGGAAGTTGGAATAATTAAGTCTTATAAGGGACGTGACCACATTGGGAGCCCATTCTTACTTTAGAAATATGAATCGGCACAGTATTTGACTAGTGCTGATTGAAGTAGAAGAATTTAACCTGCTAAGCAAGGAAGATTAGACAGCGTGCAAACTAGAACCTTTTGGATTTCCAAAAACTGGAATGTATATGCTTTAGTGTAATTGTGCACACCTGAGCACACACACAGACGGAGTATGAAATATGCAGAAAAAGGAAATAAAAAATTGATCCTCAGCACCCTACCATGGTTCATTCTATAATTTTTTGTTGCCAGTAAAATTTGTGGAAATAGCTCTTTTTATCTATTTCTGGATTTATCTCTGCTTTGTATATCCGGGTTTCATTTTCACACAATCTTCTTTTCCATTGATTTGGTTGTGCATTTTTATTCACTAATTTTGTTTTTATCGTGCTTATTTATTTCGTTCCACTTGGGATATTTTTCTTTGTAATCGCAATTTTCTTATCTTCAGTTGATCTAGTCTCAAATTCATGGCAATAATTCAGCTTAATTATGATTGCAATGGTTCCACAGTATACTAAGTCATCAAGTTGTGGCCCAAAATCCCGTTCCACCTCTGTTAAGACAGATTTTACTCCTACTTCGACTGCATTCATGATCTCAACATCGTCATGGGGCAAGGTATGACTTTCCTTGTATGGTAAACTATAATTGTCAAAGTTTAAGTAACAAAACAAAATCGAACTCTTTTATTAAGGATATCTGATCTTCTGGAATTTGATAATCTTGCAGTTTGCTTTGGTACTGTGAAAACTAACGGGTATGAGGAATGGAAGAATATAAAAATATAAGAATGAAATGAAATAGAGAAAGAGAAAGAGCCAAATATACTGTAATCATCAACTTTGCATGTGCTACTAAAGATGAAAAGCAAGACTAAAACTTTGCATGTTTCACTAATACTATATCTTGACATTCCCCCAGTCATCTTGGTGTTTTCCTAAGTTACATGGACTCTTTCAAATCTACAAAGTACTCACCACTCGAATAAGGGTGTGGGATCCGTGTCTGACATCTTTAGTTCAACCTTCACCTAGCAAGAATGTTTCGTACTAATTCGTTTTTTTTACCATGAACTGTGGGTTGATCTCCTGTATGGCGCTCGAAAATTCCCTAAGGCACCCTGTGAACACCAAATATCCTGGATAATTGAAGAAGTGTACTAAAGACATCAATATTTTGGCATATCCCCAAGTTCTTGAGATTGAAATTAAAGGAATTGGACAAGCGCATACGCATAGTATTTCTGATTCAAGTTCTTTATGGAAAATAAAGTTTCTTCTACACTTATAATGTTAAGTTACAAGTAGTCCCACAAGCTTAAGTTGTTAGGAAATGGGCCCAACAATGTATAGCAAGCTCTTCAATATGCCCCCTTCCGTGTAACCTCGTCTTGCACATAGAGATGCAAATTTTCATCGATTGAGCGAAACATAATGCGTTAGGGAGTAGTAGAGTGCAAACGTGGAACAAATGCAAATGGAGAGACTTGAACTTGAACCCAAGACATTTTCTAATCTGAGCTCTGATACCATGCCAAGTTACCAATTAGGCCCAAAAGCTTAAGCTGAACCCAATAATGTTTATCAAGCTATCCAACATATTCATTCTTATATTTCTGGTTTAGTGAGAATTTGCTTTTGTTACAAAGATGCTTGCCACAAGGAAAATCAGCACTCGTTCTCCGGTAAGTTGCAATTTAAGTCTCCTATTATATCACTAACTTGGAGTCGGTTATATTACAAAAGCATTGCTTAGTTCTCTTGCCACGGAGGCAGTGGAGTCGGTTATACTACAAAAGCATTGCTTAGTTCTCTTGCCACAGAGGCAGCAAAATCCTTCATGAGTAACATTGTTTCTATAGTTTTGGTTACAGGAAAATATTTGATTGTCATTGTTTAACCTTTAAACGTTGTATACAACAAGAAATTTGTTGCCAGTCAAATATGATGTCCCTTTCTGTAGCACGCTTAGTCGCTTACTCTTAGTCGGATACTAAAATCACATCTTATTGTAATGGGTGTCTCCTGGTTTGTAGATGTGTTTAGAGTAGCTAAGAAAAGTTCCAGTATTAAGTTTTCCTTTGTCTTTAACAGGCAAAGAATGTGCTATTGTTTCATTTGTCAGGTAGGGGTGTGGGTCAAGCACATGATCTATATTACCTTCTGTGCTACTATATTGAAATGTCAACCATCATCTCCTTTAAGACCATAAACTATTAGAAGGCAGGGTAACTAATTTTATTATATCCTTAACAATTGACTTCTTGTTTTCCTTCATGCAATTTCTTTCCGTTAGTCCAGTTCAAAACCACTTACTTTGATGGATATATCCTATATGACTTACAAAGCTTGGGATATGCAGTTCTTGTGATATTAATTTCGTTTTCTTATTTCCAGTTTCTACTTTCTACGGGTGTGGGTCAAGCACATGATCTATATTACCTTCTGTACTACTATATTGAAATGTCGAACATCATCTCCTTAAAGACCATAAACTATTAGAAGCAGGGGTAACTAATTTTATTATATCCTTAACAATAACAATTGAATTCTTGCTTTCCTTCATTCAATTTCTTTCCGTTAGTCCAGTTCAAAACCACTTACTTTGATGGATATACGACTTAGAAAACTTGGGATACTCAGTTCTTGTGATATTAATTTCGATTTCCAGTTTCTAGGGGTGTGTTTGGTAATGCTTTCAGCTTTTATTTTTCTATTTATCAAAAACTAGAAATAGGATTTGGTTTATTTTCTCTAAGAACGAAAACCAGAAACCTGTTTGGATACATTTTGTTTTAACAGAAAATTGCTCTGAAGGCCAAGTTTGAGGCTTTAAAGTGTGTTTAGTCCAGCTTAACTTATTTTAAGGCCTCCAATACATTGATGTGAAATTTTTGAGGATACAAGGACAATACTAGACAAAAATACCCTTAATGATAAAAAAAAAATTACAGAAAAAAACCGGATACATCCCGTCACTTTTCATTTGCCGCTGATCGGACAAGACAACCCTTGAAATGATAGGTAACTGCTCACCGAAACACTTCAAAATTTTGACCCACCTGTCCCACCCCTCACTCTCTCTCTCTCTCTCTCTCTCTCTCTCACACACACACACACATGCATGGTTGGGACAATTATTTCTCTCTTAAATTTTCGGGTTGGGTTCAATTTTAGGATTCAATTTTAAGGGGTTTAGGCTCTTTAGGATAGGGTATGGTGGGTTTAGTCATTTTGGGTTTAGGCACTTAGGGTGCACTTTCCAATTATAGGGTTTTAGTGGTTTAGACACTTTCATAGGGTACCCTAGGGTTTTAGGCACTTTCATAGGGTACCCTAGGGTTTTGGTTTAGGCACTTTCATTAGGTTTGGGGGTTTAGGCACTTTCACAGGGTTTGGGGAATTTAGGCACTTTCATGGGCTAGCGGGGGTATTTTTAGAATGTGTAGGTGATTTGTCCTCTTGGCATTAAAGAATTAGTTTGTGTCCTATTTCCATGACTGACTCCTATACTATGTCCTTGTGGAAGGAAGACCCTTGTTTTAAACACAAGTGAAAACAAAAAAACATAAAACATGTTTGGCTAGTGAAATTGATTATGAATGGTCTACAATTTTTCTTTATTTTTAATATGACTTCTTTATCCTCCCCTCAACCTTCCACATCACCACTATAAACCTCAAATCACCAGCAACATTCCAAGCCCAGCCCAATCCACAATGCTAGCCCTAATTTTACTTGAACCCGCAAATCAAACACAATTGTGCCACTCCCAAAGAATCAAAGCACCCATAAATTAAGGTGTGGGACCTATAATAGGAGCTCCAACGATTAACGTCTCAACTATAAAATATCGGAATAATACGTCAGATCAGCCAATCGAACCAATTTTGCAAGTTGTTGTCTATGGCTTGATGGCAAGTCATTGACGATGATGATTTTCTGAAAGAGAGATGCTTGGTGGGACCTGAAGTTCAATCACATTGTTGATGAAATAGTCCTTTGCGCGTCATAGCACAGACGTAGAAGAAGAAGAAGAACAGGTAAAAGAGAAGAGGTGCGAGACTGAGAGAGACATCTTGTTTATTTTGGCGTGAACATTTTGCTGCCCCAGAGATTTGACCTTGGGTTTCCGTTTCCCTAAGTCTCAGTATTGTTCATCCCTCCGACACATGATTTAGTTAGACCATCCGCTCCCGTTCTCGCGAATTTTAGTAGTTTGGAATAAATATGGAAAATATAAATTGTTATTTGGTATTCTATATTAATGTTGTTGTTTGTTCGTTTCTGAGCGTTGATTTTTTTGCAAGGTATACTGGCTATCCATGGATTATCTTCTTGTTGCTAAATCAGCAATTGTGAGTATAATCATATACCCTCCCTTTCCTATACTCTTATAATCTTCACACACACACTCCCACCCACATACTCACACATGTGCACAAGTCACAACCCGTCCTCCCCCGATCCCCCTTTCTTTGTAAATAAAAAAGACAATAAACAAGGCAGGTTTGGGCAATTCAGACAACATATTTCTATGGACATGCCATTCTAATTCTGCTGCATATGTATTCTAGAGCTGTGGTGCTTATTTTACTGCTGTTCTCTATGTGGAGCACTGGTGTGAGGAGCATTTTAACCGCCTCACCTTGGGGAGCCCAGATTTTTCTCATGCTGATGTAGTAAGTTAATAATTATTATGTGCCAGCAATACGATATATGCTCGTATGGTGCTTCATTCAGCATATTAGAAACATAATTTTGATCATTTTTGTTTTCTTCACTAATTTCCGAAAAAGACAAGAATTGATATTTTAAATTTTATTCCATCATTATTTTCCCTTGTTTTTTGGCCAGCTTCCACACCACATCACAATATTGGTCTCGGCAGTCACTCAAATCAATGAACGAGACAGCTTGTACGGTATTATCCAGTCTCACAAGGTTAGCCAGTAAACTGTAAAGTTAATGTGCATTGGATTAAGATTAATCTATCCAATTGTTGAGAATAGTTGTAGGCATCCAGGATAAAATATTCCTCTACGTTATCTGCAATAGTTACTTATAGCCATCAAATAGAAAAATTTTATGTACTAAATTTTTCTTCAAGTTTTGGTACCTTAATATTATTTTTAGCATAGCTGAAGGATCGCTACTTCCCCAGCTATCATGGTTTCTTTGTTATTCGTAACTGGAATTGCTGTGTCTGTTTTCCATGATCTTTAGCTCAATTCTATATCAAAAAATCATTGCATCACTATTTGTCTTGAATTCTTAAGGACGCTAGGTGGTATATTCTACTTTTCTCACATTCGTTTAATTTAGACATAAATTAGAATGCATAGATGGTCTCCTGCTGTCACTTGGATGTAGTTTACACTTCATCAATTGAGTTGAACTTCGTAAAGGCTACATATTTTTCCAACTATGGAGAGAAAGGACGCAGCTTCATTTTGATGGCATTGATAGCCTTTCCAAATGATAATGGAAAGCCTTTTGATCAATTGGTAGTCTAGCAAGCGTAATCCCTCTCTTGATAATTTTGTTGAAGTTTTTATAGCTTCTTTTTGCACAGGGGCTCATAGGACCGTTTTGGATTTATTGCTTTCGTATTCTATTGCTTGTGGGTTACTTTTTTGCCCAAATGTTTTATTGGGAAAAAAATGGACACATCCTGTATTTTTCTGTTAGTTCATAGAATGAGTACTCTTGATTAGTTGAATTTGTGTTGGGCTGAGTAGCTAAGATACCCACTACAAAGCCCTGGCCCAGCTATTTTTGGTGGGCTAATAAGAGTAGAGACAGTTACTTTTTATTCGATTTTTTGGTTAATTGTTGGATGAAGAAACTATAACATTTCTTTAAAATAAACCAAGGAAGAGTGCACGAGGAGAAAGGTCCTTGACTGAAAGCAATGGTATTACCCTTCACAGCATTCTTCCTTCCAATGAAGTAAACAAAATACAGAATAAAAGCATTGCCCACCAAGCCCCCTTGTGGAGAGAAGGCTTCCTTAAGGCTTTCAGAGGAGCTAGAATCGCTGGCTTTGAGACATGGCAGTTTTCCTACTGGCTTTGGATTTTCGAAGAAGAATTTAATATTAACACTCTTAGCTATTGTGGACTCAAACATGCACGACGTGTTTCTACAGTTTTTGCTGCTAGTTAACCTGAATTCTCCTCCAACTATGACAGCGATTACCTGAGTGACAAATCACCTGTTTGGTCATCTCCCGCTGAGGATGATTTTCACTATGCAGTAGTAAAGTATTTGATGCATCATGCGTTTCTGCAATTTGGATTGTAGGACTCAATGAGGATAATTTAGTACACCGAAATACAAATTTAATAGATCTATTCTAATTCTATCTTTGTATTTGCTGTGATTACATACAGTTAGCCTCGCAAATTGTTACCTTTGAACATGAGGGAAATTGGAGCAAAGCGCTGGAGTACTATGACTTGCAAGTCAGATCTGGGGCAGAGACACAAATGGAAGGCTCTTCCAGACATAAGTCACATGAGCGTTCCCAGCCAGCAATGTCTCTTTCCTTTTCTAATTCAGAAGATGATATGAGACAAAGGAAACCATACAAAGGCCTGATTAGATCTTTGCAGCAAATGGGTTGCACTCATATGTTGGACCTTTACTGCCAAGGTTTGACTTCTCGTAAAGGCCAGTTTGAGCAGGACTTGGAATTCTCTGAACTCCAGGTTAGGATCTTACAATTTTATTTTTTTTGAACTGGAGGTTAGGGTCTTACATGATTCTATGTTTTACACATATTTTGTATAATGTGATTTACAATGTTTCTTTCCACTGTTTCTGGGTCTATGAACCTAGTTATTGGATCTTTTTTAATTGTTATTTCTGGTGCTTGTTTAATGTTATCTTTTATGCTTCCAATGAGTTTCTTGATAACCTCTTTCCAGTATGAGGCTGCTTGGCGTGCCGGAAATTGGGATTTCTCTTTACTGTCCATGGGAGATAGCTCTTCCCGTTTGAGTCAAGACCCTACAAGAGGGCATTTCCACGAACATTTGTACAGGTATCGAGGATGACTTGTGCTTAACTGATGTTGGTTCGACTTTCCCGGTCTCAGTTGATTGGAACAGTAAAGTTAAATATAACATGGAAAACAAAGTAGCAATATGATTCTGGATGTTGATAACTGGCTATGGTTACCCTTACGCTAAGTTAAACTTGTAGTCTATGTTACACAGACTTGGGTGTGTGTATCGACTGTGGGTACAAGTCCAAGCGTCGGACCTTCCTAAACTTAAATCTTAGGATACCGGGATATGTGTCCCCTAATTGGGTGTGGATACGGGGACACATCTTGAATACTTATTTGTAGCATATATTGCATATTTTTTTCAAATGTCTCCTTAATTGTGATTAAAAATGTATTTAAACAAGAAGGGGTTAAGAAAAATATGTTTTTGCTATTTCCTGTCCATGTGAAAGACTAGAAATATTGCTTTTGTACCTAATTTCATATTCTTTTTCTATAAATATCATTACACTTAGAAGATCTGAGTGTGCAAATGGATACAGGTGTCGGACACATTGACACGGGTACTTCAACGACAATGAAGGATCCGTGTAACATAGCTTGTAGTAACATTCTGTAGTTTACATTCATCTGACGGGTTTGCGGTTATTTAGTTCTACTGTTCTACACGTTAGCCGTAGTGTTACACCAGGCTTGAGCTAGAATGGTATTGCAGGTGGCTTTTCTTACAACACAGACGGATATTTTTTCTCCTCACTTATGATGTCTAAACTCTACATTTTGGTCATTTACACTAAAAACTCTCTTATACTTTTTCGAACTTCAGTTGTTTGAGGGCATTGCAAGAGGGGGACTTCAGAGAATTTCACTCAACATTGAGAGATTCAAAGCAGGTGATAGTTGTTGCAGATTCCTTTTATTTCGAGTGGCAATATATGGAACTTAACTGCTCATGGATGTTTTTTTTCCCTGTCAGGAGCTTGTGTTGTCCATTAATCACGCAAGTAAGGAGAGCACTGAATACATCTATTCAACGATAATTAAGCTTCAGGTTATGATTTCCTCTGGGTCTTCATTCTCCATTTTGCGAGACCATCACCTTTTGATCCTAATTTTTTATTTCTTGTTGCTTCCTGCTTTTTTAGTAAAGGGATTTATGGAGCAGCACCCTAAAGACTAGAGATTTTTTTCCGTCTCATTATCAAAATTTAGATGTATTACCTGCTGAACCAAAAATGAAAGCAGTATATGGTAAAGCATCCAACTAAAAGTCAATTGGCAATGAGTGGAGTGGCCACGGAGGCTCAAATATTAGCTTTGGAGGCGATAGTTAGACCGCGTGGGACAAGCCCTAACAAAATCAAATAGAGAGATTAAACAACAAATGCCAAAAAAGGGGGAGATTGGAAATTAGTTACTAAAACTTACCCTTTAGATAGTCAACTGACTCAACTCAGATTTTCTTTAGTAATGGAAATTATTGAACATCTCAAGGCTAATGCAATTAAGTTGGAACGGTATTCATTAGAGTTTAAGAGCAGTAATTGAGCTGGTGAAGTTTTGCTCACATTCAAGAAATTCAGAGCTGCCGTCAACAGCAATGGCCATCATCTGAAAAGAGTCCCAGAGAGCCTTTAACTTGTCAGTTGTTCGCTAATCAAGGAATTGCATTATTCTAATCCTTATCCTCAATGACTCAAAATTCGTATGTGTGTGCAATATTCCTCTAGTTCTTGCTGGTAAAGGTTTTCCTAACCTTAGTTAATAATGCAGATATTCTACCATCTTGACATGGCGTGGGATTTGCGTTGGGCTACTTCGTTTGGTGAAAATATGAAGTCTAGCACCGAGATGCGGAAATTATTATCTGAACCTGGTGTCCCTACCCCGGATCAGGTACTGTATTTTTTTTCCTGTCGTATGACTGCCAAAATTCTTCAATTTTCTTCAATAGCTTTCGGACTATGCTAAAGTGTGTTATACAGACACACAGTTACCCCTCTCAGTTGTTAGATTTACTTTGTTTATGAAAACTGCATCACTCGATTTTTGTGAGCATTTGCCTCCATATATCGATATATAATTGAGTTTGTGGAATGTTGTCGTAACACATTTGTTTGCAAAGGTCGAACCAACAATCAATCCACCTTTCCTCAGGAGCGCAGATTAATAGAATAGAGCTGACAATGCCTCTTGCTGTATTACTGAGTTTTAGTGTGTCTCGTTGCGTAACTAGGCCCATGAAGTAGTGGAGAGAAACTATGTTATGTCAATTATCGAAGAGACAACTGAGGAATGGAAACAAACACAAAAGGAAAAGAAGCGAGGAAAGGAAGACTGTAGTTTTCTTCAATATTTGTGTGTGTGTGTGTGTGTGTGTGTGTCTGTGTGTTTTCTGGCTTCTTAATGAATACTTTTGAATCTATCCCTATAGCTGTCATGGCTAAATACGGATTGGAGCTGCATACTGAAACGAGCACAACTTCATATGAATCTGTTAGAACCATTCATAGCATTCAGAAGAGTTCTTCTTCAAATATTGAAGTGCACAGATTGTACGGTGCAGCATCTGTTGGATTCCGCATCCACTCTTCGCAAGGTATTGTTTGAGGAGCTCAATATTCGGTATCAGTAAATCAAAACTTATTCACTTGGTCTGATGTTCTGGTTGTATTTTGAAGGGCTCTAGATTTTCTCAGGCTGCTGCTGCTTTGCACGAGTTCAAGTTCCTCTGTGCTGGAGCTGGAGAACAAAATAGTGCCTTGTATTGGCTTGGGAGGGTATGAATTATCTCTTTAACTTTTGGTATAGACTGTATAGTGGTAGAAACTAGGAATAACGGAACTGCTCTTCGCTTTTGTACCAAAGTCTAAGGTGTAGTTTACTTGACAATGCATGTTTCATCCAATTGCAGTGCCATAATAAACTGCATCTGAACCAAGAAGATATTGGATTATTGGGGATTTCTAGTTCCAGGCAATTATTTTTAATGCCGGGCATCTGAATGAACAAACAATATTGCATTGCCGTCCTTCTAGCTTCGCTTTGATAATCATCTTTCATAAAGAAGATGATATTGTTGTTGTCTTTAGAAGTTCTGCCATAAATGTTCGTCGTGACAAACATTGAAACACTGTAAATCAAGGTTGTGGATACCGTTCTGTACCGGCCGGTACGTACTGTTTTGGAGAGAAACCGGTAGACAACAATGTCTTTAGAAGTTCTGCCATAAATGTTCGTCGTGACAAACACTGTAAATCAAGGTTGTGGATACCGTTCCGTACCGGCCGGTACGTACTGTTTTGGAGAGAAACCGGTAGAGGGCTGATTTCGTTTCGTCCAACTATGTACCAACCAGTGGAAAAAAAAAAAGAGAAAAAGAGGGGAAATAGAGAAAAGTAGATCGGAGCCGCGGTCTTCTCTGGCGTATTCCAGCAGCTCCAAACACAGATACACTGGAAGGTCGTAACTTTTAGATCTAAGTTTTTTAGTGGTGAAGATTTACGCACGGGGAGAGAGAGAGAGAGTTGGGTTGAAAAAAGTAACTCTCTGGTGTGCCTAGAGCCCAACGAAATCAGTCTGAAAGGAAATACACTCTCTTTGAAATATGTGTCAACTTTTTTGAGATAAGTTAGTGTACAATATAGCACACTTTTTTTAATCCTACATCTAATCCTTGTTTTCTTTAGTAGCTTACTTCATTTATTCAAGGTCATATTTAGTATTTTTTTAAGTAATATTTATAGAGTTAGGATATGCAAACGAATTGTTCGAAAAAATATATATAAAAAACAAAGTTCATCACTAAACATATAACTTGTTTAATGATATGCACTTGGAACATTTATTTGTTAGTTTGAAGTCCATTTTATGATATTTATTGTCAAAGATAGTTTATTTTCTGAAGAATTTGATGATATGGGAAAAAATTTCGATTTATATGTACATATATAAGCAGTACCGCTAAATCCAAAACACTGGTACCGGGACCGTACTGTACCAATATGAAAATCAGTATCCAAGCCGGTGTGGGATTCAGAATCTTGCTGTAAATGATCAGAGCCATTGACATGCATGAATACTTGTCATTTTTCTTTGGTGTTGAATCCATTACTTGGATATTATTCTGCTTCAACATTAGCTATATGCCACTTCACATTCAGGGACAATTCATTGTTAGTGCTTTCTTATAAAGTTTATAATGGACGAGCTTTTGTATGAATGTTTGTTTTGTAGTCAAATTGTTGTAAAATGCCTACATGGCTTTTTCTTCGTCTCTCTCTTTTGTTTGGACAAAAAAGCACTTGCATGATTATCTTTCTGTGTATGTATAATGTATATAATTGTATTTATATGTACTAATGTTTGCAGCTTGAAGAGGCCAAGCTTTTACGGGCGCAAGGTCAGCATGAGATGGCTATCAACCTTGCAAAGTACATTTCACAAAATCACCAGTCCAATGAAGTCATCTCGGATGTTTATCGTTTAGTTGGGAAGTGGCTCGCAGAATCGCGATCTAGCAAGTTAGTTATACATCACTAGTATGAGAAAGAAGTATATGTGGACGTCGATGCCTTTTGGTGTATAATAAATAATGATTTCTCACTTCATGAATGTGATGATCATGCAGTTCTAGAACAATATTGGAGAAGTATCTGAAACGTGCAGTTATGTTAGCTGAGGATCGTAACCATACAGACAAGAAGTCCATCGCAAGACAAAGTCAAACACATTTCCATCTGGCACATTATGCTGATGCTCTATATAGGAGTTACGAAGAAAGACTTAATTCTAATGAATGGCAAGCGGCAATGAGGTTGAGAAAACACAAGGTACTTTTTTTCACTAGAATGTTCTAACCAAAATGGAAGCTAGAATGAAACTAATGAAGAATAGTAGAATGTACTAAATTAGAGTTTGATGTATATATGAAAATTTTGCAGATGAAAGAGTTGGAAGCACTCGTTAGGCGACTAAAAAGTTCATCGAAGGCAAGTGTAGTTCAGTTGTCTTTTCTTTCTTGATACCTAATGTGCCAGTTCTGTGGAAAAAGTTAATTCCTCCTGAGCTGTATTAACCTTGTCATGCCATTGTTTCCTCTAAATATTCTTAGGGGGAGAAGACTGATTATTCGGTTAAAATTCAAGAATTGCAAAAGCAGCTTGCAATGGATAAAGAGGAGGATGAAAGATTTCAGGTACAGTGTGTAAGAAGAATCTGCATATTCTCTGGAATATGTGGGAGCATAACTACAAGGATGCTTATTTTTTATATCCGACACATGAATCAATTGAGGAATAATTGGATAAAAAGAAAACATTATAATTAGTTCCTTGTATTGTAACTTTTGATTTACGGGTTCTTTCTTTTTCTTCAAAATTTGAAACAGAATTTGTGCATTTGTCTATGTAGTATAGAATTTGTGCATTTCCTGGTACGGGGTATGGGTACCCGATACAGCAAAAACCTAAAAAAGTAGGGTACGGGTACGGTTGGGCACGTCAGTGTAATTTATTTTATTTTTTCTTATTTTACTATGTTCCATTGCATAAACCAAATAATAAACCCATTTTGCTGACAAAAAGCAGCATAAATAAAAGTTAAGAAACTAAGAGTTCATACATCATGTTCAACGTGCCTAGAGTCCTAGATCAAAGCAATGCAATATCGTTTTAGAGTTTTAGTACATACCAACAACACTTAAAGCAAGCTCCAAAACAAAAAAAAAAAGAAAGAAAGAAAATAGTACTAAGAACTAAGGATCTTGAACTTTATCGACTTCACCTCTAAACAACACAACTTCCATCTCTGGCTCATCAAGTGAAAAATCAGCGATTTCAAGAATACCAGCACCCCCCATTGAATCAAATGCATCTCCAGCAATGTCCCACAACCTAGACTCTCCTTGGGTATAATGTGGTGTCCTACTTGAGTCGTGGTCTTCAGTTTATGACTTTATCACATTGAGTATTGCATATTAAGGCCAGCTGTTTGAGTATTTTTCCCACGTGGAACCCCTAAAAATTTTAAATCTTTACGAATTGCCCCAAAAGTACCCATAAAAGTACCCGTTGCCGTACCCAGAAACTCAAAAGTATCCGGAACATTTTCAGAGTACCCAGTTCGTCTTTAGAAGTACCCATGTAGTACCAGTATCTGGTACGGTATAGGTACGAGTACGTTGTGGTTTTAGAAGTATGTGTGCTTCATAGCTATGTACCTATATGTGCTTGGGTGTCTGTACAGATGTCTTCACCGTTTTCTATTGTTTTCTTGTACTTTACCCTCTGTGTTCTCTGATGGGATGAAAATGCTCAAACATTTTTGTGCAGAAACTTTATTGTTACTTATCTAAGATCAATACTTGTTTGGTCTAGCTAAATATAATTTCCTAGTGTTGGATATAGTACCAAGTTACACCCTTCGTATCAGCTTAAGTTTTGGATGACTAGGTTGCTGATTTGGTCATGCAGCCATTGTATAATTTAAACTGTTAGAGCTTGTCCCACGTTGATTAATTATGACTTCCAAAACTAGTATATGATCCTAGGCGGCCTCTCCACTAATAATCTATTGGTTTCAAGTTGGATGCTTTAGCATGGTATCAGATATAGGGTTTTAGAGGCTTTTGCACAAGACTCTATTGGTTGATTGCCTCATTTTTTGTGCCTTAAGTGCACGTAGTTTCGTTATGATTCCAATCTTATGGATCAGTTGTTTAACTCTCCACGTGCGGGTCAGGGGTCGTTCGTACGGGGTAGTGTTAGAGCTTGTCCCACATTGATTCAAAACTAGTATATGATCCTAGAGAGCCTCTCCACTCATTGCCAATTGGTTTTGAGTTGGATTCTTTAATAAGAACGATTGCATGTGATTGCTCCACTCATTTTGGGCATCTGGCTGCCCTTGAGGGGACATGTCATGGACTCAAGTAGTTAAGTTCCAACTTCTCAGCTTCCAATTTTAGATGAGTCACTTTTACGCAAGTCTCTTATTTTCATTGTTTACTTTTTATCTGGATCTTAATTTTGCTTTAATGTTGATGTGATTTTCTAGCTTAACCTGATTATATCTTTTAATTGCCTCTATCTGTCAGGGTGACAGGGATAATTTCCTCACTATAGCTCTAGAGGGGTACAAACGCTGTCTGGTCATTGGTGACAAATATGATGTCAGAGTGGTATGTATTTACTGTCAAAGTTGTCTTTTGAGGTTAAAATCATTGAGCTGACTGCGTAATAGATTGGTTAGTGGAGGATGTCGGGCGGTATCTAAAGTACTATTCATGATCCATTTGTACATAACCAAAACAGAAAATGGTCTTAATTTATCATAGAATGTCCGAGCAAGTAGAAATATCAGCTCAACTAACCTTTTGACTGCATTCTCTGTTCTACCTTCCATTGCCATGGGAACCTATTGTGATGTCTTGTTTCAGGTATTTCGACTTGTCTCCATGTGGTTCAGCCTCTCCTCCCGGAAAATTGTTGTAAATGGCATGCTTAACACAATTGAAGAGGTACAGGGAGAGCAGCGTTAGATGGTTGTAATTCAGACATTGAAATCCCTTTGAGACAGTATTTTGCTTATAGTTGGATGTATCATGGAAAGGGGGCTTTTACTGCTGTCGTTCATTTGCAGGTTCAATCTTACAAGTTCATACCGCTGGTATACCAAATTGCTTCTAGAATGGGATCAAAGGATGGTCAGGGATCTCAGAGTTTCCAGGTAGTTTGCTGGTATTTATCTTTATTTGCTTTTTTCACTTCTATTTTTCTAAGCTGCTTATTAGCGAATTCTATTTTTCTTGTTCAGCTCAGTTGTCTGATTTATAATTTTCTGCAGTTTTCTTTGGCTTCTCTGGTGAAGAAAATGGCGATTGACCATCCATACCACACAATATTTCAGGTACTTAATTCAAGGTCTCAGAAACCCTAATGTGTTGACTCGAAGGATATTTGTTCTTCCAATGCAATGACTTTTCCATTTTGGACAATGTGACATGATTTCGAAGCGTGCTACCAAATTGATAGGCCTACACAATGTAGAAATGAGTTTGTAGACTTTCTTTTCTTTCTGAAGTCTTACCATATGGGAATCACTATATAGAGTCTGCAACATATGTTGTGGATGTGTATAACACGCTGTTGCTGGCCCTTGTTTTTTTTTTTTTTGGACATGTATATGTAGCTTCTCGCTCTGGCAAATGGTGATCGCATAAAGGACAAGCAGCGTAGCAGAAACTCATTTGTGGTTGATATGGATAAAAAGCTTGCTGCAGAAAACCTTTTAGAGGAGTTGTCTTCCTACCATGGAGCTATCATTAGACAGGTAATTTCTATTAGAACTTGATGTTTTCATTTTTATTAAGTGACTTATGCTAAATCTTGAAATTTTATTGAGTTTGCTTTAAGAATATTGGGCCTTTTTAATCATTATTCAGATGAAACAAATGGTGGAGATTTACATCAAACTTGCTGAACTAGAAACAAGGAGAGAGGTTAGTCGTGTAGTTTAATTTGTTGGACTTTTCTTCTTGTCATTAGAATCTCGCTTGTTCCGCTGAGATCAATTTGTATCATCAGCAACATCTTACAGTAGAGTTTCTGCTAAACTACTGACAAGATTATGTCAACAGGATACAAACAAAAAGGTTAATCTTCCAAGAGAAATTCGCAGTGTTCGACAGCTTGAACTTGTAAGTATTCCACTTTGACAAAGATATACGAGTATTTTTGTTTCCGCAATAGCCGCTGACTATTATCCAAACTCATTATATAAATTTATTGGAGTGAGAATCTTTGATGAGGACATAGGGAAGGAATCGATTCTCTGGTTTTATGAACATTTCTGTGAAATTTTGTGACAATCAGGATTCTCAAGAAAACCATTGAAGGACTGATAGTGATACAATCCGGCTATGAGGATACATGTGTTACCAAGCTTATTCATTACTTCAAATACAAACTTTAAGTGAAGTATTAAAAAACCCCGACGCCTCCAAAAAAACCCATGACATAGGGAAGAAATCGATTCTTAAGTGATGCAAAATTCTGTGGAATTTTATAACAATAGGGATTCTCAAGAAAACCATGCACAGACTGAAAGTGGTACAATCCGGCTATGAGGATACATGTTTTATACCAAGCTTATTCATTACTTCAAACATTACTTTTAGTGAAGCATTAAAAAACCCTGACGCACCAAAAAATGTAATACATTAATTGTCTTAGAAAATATTGCCACATGCTGCCAGCTGTCAAATGCTGTTCTTCCTTCCAGGATTGAGATTTCCTTGTAACATGGCAGTAACTGAGTCAAAAGAACGGGTCAATAAAAAGGTACAATGGATGTATCAAAATATTGGTCAGATTCATCTTTCATGGCATCCATACTTTTCCAATCTTTGGCCTTAGTGCCTAATTTTGTGACCCTGCCATTGTGCTGGCCTTCAATCCAGTTGTTCTACTTCAGGGTTTACAGTTTTGCGCTTTATGCAATTTGACAAAGAATCGTTGAGAAATATATTGTATGCTAGGGTTGATCTGTTGCTTTGAGGAAAGTTTCATTGCCTGGGTTAGAGTCTTGGTGTAATTGTGATGTTGTAGGTTCACTCCACCAGCCAAACCCACTCATCCACAAATATATTATATTGCTCTAATCGGGTTTGCCCTCTAACAATCCAAATGTATGGGGATTATGATGGGTTTGTTTATTGGTTTTAAGGGGAACTAGGAAAAACGGAACAGTTAATCCTTTGGGAGAGACTGAATCTCTTTTTAAGTGGAATTATCAAACGAATTTTGCAATTGTTTCATAAGTTGAATTTGTCAAACATAATTATCTAACAACTATATGCATGTACATGCATGACTAATTTTCACAAATACCACATCTCTACCATGATTTCCTTTTCCTTGTTCACTTTTTACTCCTCATCTGATACTTTAACTTATTTATAGTTTGTTTATACTTTATAGTTGTTAGAATATTGCTAGTCCCAGATTGGTTAAAGTAGACTTGTAACCAGCCAACTCATAATATACTTTAAATAATAGTTATTATGTATTAGGGTTAATTAACACCCTTAATACTTCTCTCTCCTCTCTATACAACATGGTGACATAGTATCACCCTAACCCTAACCCACCACCATAGCTAGAAACCCTAAAATGACCTACAAAGATGCTTCAAAACATGCTTCAAAACCCTCAATCGTTCCTACAACCCTACAAACTGCAAATCGACACTATTACAACTCTATAAACCCTAAATCGCTATTGATACGATCTTTACAATCCCATATCAACCCTGTTATGAACTTGAAACTCTAGCGCCATCCCTCATCAGCAAAGCTGACTCAAGCGATCACCGTTGTGCCTTCTACAATGCTAACCGACCATCCTTGTTGCTTGATTTTGTGATTTCGAAATCACCCAGTTGCGACCTTGTTTCTGCATATGATTCGTGCTGTGTTTGGATGGGTGTTCAACCTCTGTTCAGTGGTGGGTTTCAATTGCTATTGCTGGTTGATTGGTCAGATGCTTTGTTCAATGTTCGTATTTTACTTAGAAGTTTTCCATTTCTACTTATGCACCTTAGACTACTATTGGTATGCCTTTCCTGTTGCTTGATTATTTATTTAGTTGCTTGATATTCGTTATTGGTTCGTTGTTGAAGTTGATCAGTTAAGTTGGTTGTTCGTTGCTCATTATAGGTTTCGTATTGGTTGGTGCTTGTGAAACCCAAGAAATTGAACCGAGAAAATGCACCGCCATCTCTGCATAGGAAAGCCACCTCCATATAGTAATTTATTGAATAAAGTGTCGTCCCTTGATCCCTATTCTTGTCTTTCAATCCCACAGTTAAAGAATCAATATCTATTTCGGTTCAATTGTTTTCCATACATGCAGTTGGGTATGTCAGAGATTTTGAGTTTTGTGATGCAGATATTCATATCATGTACAGTCTGAGTTGCCATTGAAGGAGAATAAATCACAGTTAGTAAAAAATTAGTAGCAACTGAATGAAGATGATGGCTGGTTTCGGTTCATTGATGGAAAAGTGAAGATTGATTGAGAAAAAGTTAGGATCAATTCCGGATTTGTGGTGACATTTGAAGAAAATGTCACGGCTGGTCAGATTTACAGAGGAATGGGCATAAAAGGTTTGGGAATTGACATAATCAGTTGGAAATGAGGAGAAAATGGGCGGGCGACGATGATGGTTTGGTTTCTAGAGAGATTATGAACTGTGTAGCCATAGACAGTAGTGGAGTTTTCAGAGATGGCAAATATACCCAAGGGCAATTGCACCATTTTCTTGTTTTGGTCGTGGCAGTAAAGTTTCTTATCATGGCATTATCATTTGCCTTGTTGTTTTCAAAGAGTATATTTATTGGTTGTGATATACACTTGTCTGCCTCACTGGAACTTCGAAGAACTTTTGGGGGTATGCCCGAGGAAAGAAGCATCAATGAAAAAAGTGCAGTAGCCAAAAGCATGCATATATTTTCAAATTGAAAATAGCTAGGGAAATGGAGGGCAAAACCCATCCTCCAGAAACAGACTACCCAGGAATCGTTTTCCCTCCAGAAAAGTTTTCAACAAATATTGTTTGTATCAATTCAAAAGATGTTCTCTGTGCATTTTATTTGCTTAAATTTACTTTGGCGTTCTGATGTTGTTGACTTGTTATACTATGACTTCTCATCTAGCTGGTGTACAAAGCCATAACGTCTCTATATTTGTGTGAATCTTCAGGTACCTGTAGTGACATCAAGTTTTCCAGTTGACCGTAGTTGTCAATATCCTGAAGGCTCTTTCCCACACTTCAGGGGATTAGCTGAATCAGTAACGTATGCCTCACCCATATCAATGTGTTTTTGTTTCTTGTTGTCTTGCCAATCTTTCAATCTAACATTTTTGCAATGATAAAAAAATGTAGGGTGATGAATGGGATAAATGCTCCAAAAGTGGTTGAATGCCTAGGTTCAGACGGTAACAGATATCGACAATTAGCAAAATCTGGAAACGATGACCTGAGACAAGATGCTGTATGAATTTAAACTCTAGATTTTGATCCTGAAATTTCTTTTCTGGGTTCTTACTGTAAAGCTATGAGAACTTTGGGTTTATGTTTTTGGTATGTTGTGGGTGGGGTGGAGGGATGATTATTGAAGAAGAGGTACATCAGGCAACAGGGTAGGTAATGAAGAAGGAAGAAATCTCAATGATACTGTGAAAATGGCATACTTTGAAACATTCTGCGGATATACAAACTTATTTGCTGAATAGTAAGGAGAACTATTAAAAGCTGAACTAGTTGATTTCTAAAAAGACAAAACACATCCGCTCCTCAGAGTTGATAGATATTCTGGAGCATACTTGTCCTCAGTTTGTCCACTTTGGAGAAAGTTTGAGATTTTGCATTTTGCATTTCCAGCCATCTGACATCCTATTTTTTAATTGTGCTTCAGGCTTCCCACTTCCTGCTTCCTAGCACTACTCACTTAATTGTGAGATACGTTTTGCTCTCACATTTGGAAGTGGACCATTAGCTTTTTTGTCTTTCTGTTTCTCATTTACTTTAACAGATACCTAATGTCCTAAATTCTTTTGAGTTCTCACAAGGAAGGTAATACTGTGTTTTGCACTTCAACATGTTTAGTCAGGCATATTTCTCCAGTACCATCACAAGGCCAGTCGTTTTTTCTGATACACTGACAAGTTTTTGCAAATGTTATGGCAGGTTATGGAGCAATTTTTTGGATTAGTTAACACATTTTTACACAACCATCGGGATACATGGAAAAGGAGATTAGGAATACGTACATACAAGGTATTTTCTCCCATTCGACAAAGCTGATTAAATGTAAATCTATTTCCTTGTACCAGTTGAAAATTTCATTACCCCTTTCCACAACGCTGATTAAGTGTTGGACTGAAAACATCTTTTACGTATTCGAACTCAAGGTTCTCAAAAACATGGTCAGATATCAGTAGCACCTCTGTTTATGCTTCCATCAATGTACACTCACTTATGTAGCTTCCAAGTCCTCAAAACTAACACTTAGCGACCCAGAACTTTTGAGTTCCTCCAAGAAAATGCCTACGATGTCAGGATAAAATGTTTATGAGATACCATGCAATCAATGGTACTAAATTATCCGTGCAGTTTTATTTGACACCTGCAACTGGAGAACTTGTGTGTGGATGAAGAAAAGAGGGGGGGAGGCGACCATGTTTACTTTTCTTTCAAAAGGTCTGGTTCTTGTTTTAGTGTACCAATCAGGATTTATTTTGGATCTGCTCTTGGTTTTGATTCTTTAAGACGGACTGATCTCAACAGTTGGTCTAATGAATCCATCAGGCTCTCAAGTAGAAGCTTCCAAGAATACTATTTTTCATGTGCTGGGACTTGAGAAATAAAATGTAGCACACTTTCCATGCTTATGTGTTTTTGTCACCCACTGACATTCTTGTTGAGATTATGAAAATCATTAATGAACTATTGTTTTGGAGCATAGGTGCATCTGTTATACAGTTCTTTGGTGCTATATCATCTAGTGATCTTTGTAGCTATTTTCTTTCCAAAACTGTTTCTTCCATTTTGAAACTTGTATCACCTGCCCTTCTTCTGCTATGTCATATCTCTTGGGATAGAGTTAATGGATGATGCTTTTTCTTTACTTCAGATTTCTGTGCTAACATGTGTTTGCATACAAAAGTGATTTTTAGTAAAATCAAGTGTTGTTGATGAAACAGGTTGTTCCTTTTACTCCTAGTGCTGGTGTTCTTGAATGGGTAAATGGAACTCTTCCTCTAGGTGAATACCTTATTGGAAGGTAAGCAGAATTATATGTCATGCAATCATTGGCGGCAGTCTCAGTCCCATTGAAATGGTTAAATAGTTCGATAGTTACTATTTTCAAATTACAGCACAAGGAATGGAGGTGCCCATGGACGATATGGAATAGGAGACTGGACATTTCCAAAATGTCGGGAGCACATGGCAAAGGTGAGTTCCATATGTTTCTCAAGGTGTAATTATATTAATGTTGATGAGTTTGATAAAACTCTATTTAGAGGGGAAATTGATGTGGTATACCTTTTATGGTTGATAGTTCAACAGGTCTATAGATGCTTCGCAAAATCCAGGACTACATACCTATGGAACCTGCAGTGAATATGAAAACCCAAGTTAATAGAAGTACGAACTCAAATGGGAGAAAACTGTGGTTGAGACAGTACTCCTAATTAAATACTATTCTAGCGGATAGTAGGTGAACTATGTTCTTCATATTAGTGATAATGATGGAATACTCGTAGTTAATGCAGTAGTAATATAGTGAAAAGTGTTTTAGTATGAGAATGTAATCTATTCTGGGTAAAAGTCAATCTCGAGTTCTGCAAATCTGAAATGAAACTTCTCGATTGATTTTATTGAATTTTGGATAGTTCATCAACCAGTCTTTTTTATTGATAGTGTTACTTGTGTTGATACCAATCCCGGGTTCATCACAGGTAAACAATTCCATTTCATCTTCAACAGTTAATTCATTTAATACCTCTTAGTATTTCTAATCTTGACGGGACATGATAATCCTAGATTTCTAATAAATTTGCTTCAAAACATGATGAATCTTTATGTCTTTGATCCTTTACAGAGTTTCATTCTACTAGATTTCATGTCAAATTTTATCTTCCTTACAAAAGGTGAGATCGAAGGAAAATCTTAGAAGCTTTATGATTGTCAAATTTGCTTTCTGGTATGAAAGAACCACAAAATGATAGTGATTTGGCAGTTAATTGTGTGGAGAAACTTAAGTGCATATAGAGGCATACACCTTGTAGCACTATTTCTAGGTTATTTTTGTTTTTTAAGGTGTTCACAGTGTTTTGTAACCAAAATGTCTCTGGGTTATTTTTGTTATTCAACTCGTTAGCAGCATTTTATAACATAGGTTCAAATGTCAACAATTAAGAACAAAGAACGTGTAAGGACCAACCTGGCCAAAAAGAGAATATCATTTTTTTGATCATGAAGCCTAGTAATTATCATCTCTACCCCTTCTGTAGGAACACGACAAGAGCCGGGCATTTCAGGAAGTCTGTCAGAACTTCAGGTTCATACTTCTGTCTATGATATCTAGTCTTCAAACGTTTCTGCTCATTTGATTGACTTCCTTAATTGACACCTCTTGAAGGCCTGTCATGCATTACTTTTTCTTGGAGAGATTTTTACATCCGGCTGACTGGTTTGAAAGAAGGCTAGCTTATACACGCAGTGTTGCAGCTAGTTCAATGGTACGTTTTTTGAACTCTTATTTGTTTACCATCTTTAAGCAAAACCTGAGTTAAATTATGCAAATTAAGCATGCAATTCCTGTCTCTTGATGATCTTTACCCCATTTTCGATTGTGGTAACTACCATTATTATTCATCCATGAATTGCGTTATCTAGCTTCGAGTCAAGATAAAATTCATCAAAGTGGCACTGAATCTCACACTTCGAATTTCAGGTAGGTTACATTGTTGGACTTGGAGATCGACATTCCATGAATATTCTAATTGATCAAGCCACAGCAGAAGTTGTTCACATAGATCTTGGTGTTGCCTTTGAACAAGGGTTGATGCTCAAAACACCTGAGCGGGTTTGTTTATTTCAACCTTGATATTTCTTTGACCTGTGGACCCTGTTTTGCCTGGCAGCTATCATGTGGTATAATCATCTAACTTTTTTTGTGAACCTTTTTTGGTAGGTCCCTTTCAGGCTGACGAGGGACCTAATAGATGGTATGGGTGTTAGCGGTGTGGAAGGAGTTTTCAGAAGATGCTGTGAGGAAACTCTCTCTGTTATGCGGACAAATAAAGAAGCGCTTCTAACTATCGTTGAAGTATGGTTAATTGACAACATATATTCCCGAGAATGGCAAAGTTATGTACTTTGAGTTCTTGACATTATTTGCACATTCCATGCAGGTTTTTATTCATGATCCTTTGTATAAGTGGGCTTTATCCCCTCTGAAGGCCCTGCAACGTCAGAAGGTATATTTTAGCTTCACCTTTTTCATCCAATATATACAAATGCAATTTGGTCATCTTCTAATTCACCTTTCTGGAGAGCAACATCAGAAATCACAACAGACAGAAAATGAAATGCAAAAAGTAGATAGCACTACATTGGTTCTTTACAGCACATTAGTAGTATGAAAATTCATTGTTTGGAGAAAAGACATAAGGACGCTATGCCGAAGTGAACAATTGCAGTCAAGTACTAGGAAGAAGAAACTCCGACCAAGTTCTCTCTTAATAATTCCCCTGTTCTTCGTAAACCACAAGATGGGTTCATCAAATGATCATGTTCTCTACATTTCAAAAAAATCTACTAGGAAGAAGAAACTCCGACCAAGTTCTCTCTTAATAATTCCCCTGTTCTTCGTAAACCACAAGATGGGTTCATCAAATGATCATGTTCTCTACATTCCAAAAAAAAATCTAATTACCGTGTATGATATCTTTTCTTCTGGCAATGGTGGTGGAGGCAAGATTAGTAGTGAGGATGTTGATTTGTCTTTTGGTATATGAACCGATAAAGAGATTTGACATGGTTACCTAAAACCAATAACAGTTGCAGTGAATAAGTGACAATGTATTGCCAGGTTATGAAGAGTGATTGATGGGATGACAGTATACAGAGAGTAAGTAGAAGGGACAGAGAGTATTTTTATTGTAGCACTGTAGAGAAAAGTTGGGAACGGATGCTCGTGTGAAAGAAAACCAAATCACCTTCATGCCCAGGATTTTCTGATTCTCAAAAAGGACTTTTTCTTCCTTTATTTCCAATGGGTTCCTTGTTAATTACTCTTCATGTGGACAAGTAACAGTAGTTTTTTTTATTTAAGTTCTGACTGGATGGAGGGCTGGGGTGACCCCTAGGAATCCGCACCTAGGGGAAGAATTAGAATCCACACTAATTCAAGAGAAATCAGAAAATCTTTATTTGTTCAATAATGCAAAAGCATCCTCCTAGAGCCCTATAAATAGGCTCAGAAAATAACAACTATTGCCAAAAGATAAGCATCCTCCTGGAGCCCTAGGAATAGGCCCAAAAGATAAACACGTACTAAGAAAGATAGATCCTAACTAAAACAAATAACAAAGAATAAATACTAGATAACAACTAAAATAAACATCCCAATAAAAGCTCATATGGGCCCATAATCATCTAGCCATAAAGATATACTGGATGGGCCATCCTCCTATGCTGACGACTATAGACATGTGTGAACCGGGTGTCCGCACCATGGGGTGGTGGTTCAGTATTATGCGCTCGTAACTGTAGTTTTCTTGGCATTTTATAACTGCTAAAACAATGTTCTCATAATGTGCCATGTGATGCTCTCATGCTCTCATTGTTAAGAGATGAAGCGAATCTTGTATGTGATCCATCGAAGAAATTTTATTATCTGATAAAAAAACATTGTATGAAGCTCTGGTATTCAATGAAATTGAATGTTACAAATGTTACAAGGATCTACCCCAACCCAACCTATCCCATCCTATTAACAAGGGTCTCAACTTCCTCTCCATAGGAGTTGAATCCACAAAATCACTACACCTAATTGCAGCTACATAACTGTTGGGCCAACTGACCCAGCTATATAACCAAAATTCAGGGCAGTTGTGTTTGAAAGCTGCAATGGTAATCTTATGGTCTCAATTTCTTTTTACTCCTCCCGAAGCTGAGAGAAAATAATCGAACTCACCATTTGGCACAGCTATATGAAGTATCATAGGAAGTGGAATTTATTCTTTAAACTCGAATAATCAATAGCCCAAATTTGTGGATGTATAAAGCTGTTGGTTGATATTCTATCGTCAATTACCCTCCCAAGTGAGTACTGCTCATATACTCTCATATATTGCTGCAGTCTTATATTTCTCGTGAAATTACTGCAGCTCATATGTGGATATCCCTCTTCCAAGTTTCTGATTCTCTTGTCTGCATTTGTAGGATAAATGCATAGTACTTCAGATTCACATGCTTCCCCTTCTCAAGTTAATTCAGATTATTTTCCTGCCCACATCTTCCACGTCCCCATTTCCCAATTATCATGTGTATGATGTTTGCCCAGTTGCCCTTATATTGCTTCCACTACTGACGTCCTACAGGAAACAGAAGACGATCTTGAGACAAGCTTGGAAGATTCAGAAGAAGAATATGAAGGAAACAAGGATGCTGCACGTGCACTGATGCGTGTTAAGCAAAAGCTAGATGGATATGAAGAAGGTGAAATGAGAAGCGTGCATGGGCAGGTAATGTTTGAGTTCAAATTGTCAGACTACCAATTGTCCCCAGAAGTTAAAGCTGTTAAGAAATGGATCCAAACATCCAACCACAGAGCAAATTTGAAGGGATAAACTGAATGCAAGTAGGGAATAAATTCAAACTAAGAGACTTGAACGCAAGACCTTCCAGAACCGAAGAGCTAATACCCTGTTAGGTTACCAAAAAATGTCCCAAAGTTCAATCTTTCAAGAAAAGGGTCCAATGCCAGTTATAATAATTTGAATAGAAGTTAGGTAAATTACATTAAACCCCCTTCAACTATTATCCTTTTGCATGCCCTCTTAATGTTTCAATTCAGACACTTAACCCCCTCAAAGCATGTGAATCCAAAATGGGGTGGATTATTATCTAAAAGAAGACATTGGTTGGATAGATGATTTATTGGACCCCAGAGGTTGTAGGGTATTTATGTCAAGAATTTTGGTTCAGCATGTCATGTGCTTAAGGGGGTTTAATGTAATTTACCCTAGAAGCCTAATTATGAATTTTGGGGGCAAACTAGGCTACAGGAGTACAATGTGTTTCTATGAATGTGATCAAGTAGTTTTGTAGCAAAATACTTGCAGTTTCTAAGATTTCTTTTAATTAATCACTCCGTGATTCCAAATGGATAAGAATAATATCAGAGAGACTGCTTTTGTTTGGTAATCCTCTGAATTGAGTCGCTAATATACAATATATAGGTTTTTTAAAATCTCTAAAAATGGTTAGATTTATTCATTTCTCTTCTTGTAGGTTCAACAACTCATACAAGATGCTACTGATCCTGACCGTTTGTGTCAAATGTTTCCTGGATGGGGAGCTTGGTTGTGATCTAAAACTTCCAGCCCACGCAACCAACTTGTAAAGGCGGCTCTTTTCTTCTGTTGAGTTTCTTGTTGTACATAGTTCATCTCCCTCGTAATGCCAAGAATATAACCGAGGCATTTGGTTCAACAGTTGTATAGCGCACTTTAGTTAGGGTTTTGTATAGATGTATAGAAGAAGCATGTACGATTCTTTGCTTCATGTCTATTTGTGCCCCAAAAAAAAAAAAAATTGTCTCTGTAACATCGTCTCTACTTTGTGCCTCAATTCCTTTTTCCCGTTTATATCATAAAGGATCAAAGCAAAATCCTGCATTCTTCCACTAGGTGCATTTGGTATATTGTTTTCTCAGTACATCCACTTGTTTAGAATGTTAGCGCGGTGCAGAATTTCCCCGTTACAGCAGGTTTAGTACAGGTGACCAGAACTAATACCACAAGACCGTGACCGACATGGAAACTGGGGAAAAAGAATGAGCACAAGTTATTTCCGACATGTTCTGGATTCAAATTTTTTATTTATTTTTAATTCCATTTGTTTGATACAGAAGATCAATTCGTGTTTATAACCATATAACGAAGGCAACCAGTAAATAATTAAAGGATCTTTCTATTGTCCGCCCATTAGGCGGACAATAAAAACTCTATTACCGGTAATAGTGCGTCTTTTACCGGTAATAGTGTCTTTTTACAGGTACAATTCACATGTAAAAAGGCACTATATTACAGGTAATAGAGTGTCTTAATGTCTGCCCATTGGGTGGACGGTAGATTTTGCCATAATTAAATACTTTATGAACTGTGTATCAGCAGTCCTCAAGACCATGTTAGCAAAACTGGGAGTGGGGAAGGTTGGTGGTATGGCTCAAGGCCTTCTATATTGAGTTTTTTTGGGTAATACTCGTGATCAGGTGCAAATCTTGAGAGCGAAATATCTTAATCAGCTAACACAGATATACTATAGGAATATGGGTTCATCGAAACACTGGTACAGATCATTTTCAGCACTCAAAATATAAAGGAACATTGCCTCTTTATTGGGCCCTTCTTTTCTTTTTTTATTTTGGATAAAGAGAGAAATATCATGAATAAACGCAACCTAATACAAATTTAGGAGTTCCTGCTAGCTGAAACCAACCAATATAGAATAACAACGAACAAGCATGGTAACTAAAAGGAATTTCCATCATCGGTGTCCGGATGAGGATATTGGGCATTGGATTGTCCAGCACATATTTTGTTCCAACTTATTTTGTTCCAACTGCATTTGCGTGTCAGTCACATTATCAATGGGCTTGATCATTTTTTGTTCCAAAATTTGCCAAGATAAAAACTAAATTAATCGATCAAGATTTTACCAATATCTGACTAAGTTGATTTTTTACAAGGATCTATAAAACAATATTTTGAATAAATTAAACGGCTCCAACCATTAGTGTGGAGTTTACACTAAATGATGTATTAATGCCAGAGGAATGGAATGCGAGTAGAGGCCTCACCAGGACTCATAATGTAAATCCGCTGGTTACAGGAGTGGGGGCACAGCACATGCCCCCATTTGGAGCCAAAAAGCATTTTCTTGCTTTCCCCCACTCCCTAAATGCACGAAAATGAGATCACAGGGTCATTTCTGACCCAAAGGTGTAGCTCAAGTGTTCGTGAGTGAGTACTTAGATGTTAGTATGTAAGGTCTTAGATTCAAGTCAATAGAACAACGTTATCCTACTGTGGTAGTCTAACTTTACTAACATACTAACAATTTTGGAAAAAAAAATAATATACTCCCTCTGTCCCAATTTGTTTGTTTACTACGAATATCCGTGCTATTTTTAAACGTTTGTAACTTTTTATTTGTAGTGTGTTTAAAGTTTTTGGAAATTTTGTCTTATAGAACTAATTGAGATCAATCAAATAAGATCCATATTGCATATAAAATACATTATAGATTGAAAACAATAAGAGTTTTAAAAATGCATACATAACCGTAGTGAGCAAACAAATTGAGACGGATGAAGTATATAGTCTTCCCAATCATAAAAACTCGTAACCACCTCCCCTTTTTCCGGATTGGATTCCCCTAGGACCTAACCATCTCCAATTGGCCAAAGGCCCCATCCACCCAATCATTTCTTTCAAGTCCAGATCGACCGAATTAATTGGCCCATCAAACTTGGTTCAAATAGGCCCATCATATCAACTCTGGCCCTAATAAGCCCAGACCAGTAGCTATAGAGCAAATTAAACTTAATTCTCATTATGTACTCAGTTTTATTTGCCTCTAAGTAAAACATCATGATCAAGATTCCCCTTTTTACCTTTCAAGCATAAATATACATTTTACTCCCCTCCCACCTCCACCTCTACCTAACATCCACTTCTGGCCGGCGACCACCTCTAGCCAGCAACCTTTTTTGGCTGGCGAAATTTCACGATCTTGTAAATTCACTAGATTTCAGAACACAACTATATTAAACCAGTTCATGATTTCACGAAGTAGATTTCAAACCATCTCGTGAATTTCACTAGTTTAGAAAACACTCCATATTTGAACTAACCTAGCGAAAATCACCAGCTTAGAGCTCGTAAATTTCACAAAACACAACTAGCTCATGAATTTCACTGGATTTTAAAACACAATAATCACCTCGCGAATTTCGTTATCTTCGAACTCGTGAATTTCACTATCTTCGAACTCGTGAATTTCACCAAAGCACTACCTATATTCAAACTACGTAAAACAATCTACCGAAATTCACGAGCTTTAATTTCATTTATTTTCACTAATTAGTTTTGAGCTCATAAATTTCACTAGCATTGAAAAAGTGAATTTTACTGGCTGTGTTTAGTTAGATAATTTAGTTTAATTTTGATGATGTCATCAAATGTAATGAGTGGAGAGAGATAGAGAGAGAAATGAGGGAAATGATGATGTCATCAAAACTAAAACTAAACTGAGAAACGAATAGGGCCACTGTATTTTCGTAACGCAAAAACCACGTGAGATTACTACCACTTCCACCACCTCCCACCAAAAAAAGGAGAGCGTGTTCTCAGTTTTTTAAAAGAACTACAGTGCCATTTTATTAAATACCATATTTTTTTTCTCCAAAAAAAGATGCTAACTGATGACCAAAACGATGACCGGATGATGTTATCAATGATGTCATCTCATCTTCCAGTTTGTGTCTCATGCGGAAGATCCAGTAGCGCATCAGATCCACACACCGCGAGTTTGACTGCAAATCCCGAGCTTTGACCAACTCGTGTACCTCACACCGACGTCGTATGGACTCGTATTTTACCTTTCCGAAATCCTCTCGACGAAGCGAATCCAATCGTGTGGTCAAAAATGGATTCCGAGCAACACTTTTTCTGGCGAAAACGAAAAGAGCACTCGAACACCATTTTCCCCAGTGACTTCAAGTCTCAACCAGGAATCGAGAGAGAGAGAAGGGAGAACGGAGCGCCATCGTACAAACCGAACCAGATCGGACAAAAACCAGTGGTCACCGAAGGTCTTAAGTCTCCAGCAAGAGCTGGGGGTGGTCATCGAAGCCCATCGTGTGGTCGATCCAGCCAAGTCCAGGGGTATTTGTGGTATTAAAGAGGGCACAATTCTTACCCGTACATTTTGAAATTAGTCTGGAGCTAGAGGAAATAGGCCGTTCATGCTCAGTGATCAACGGTTCAAGTTTATTCAAACTCAAACAGATGTGCACCGTTTATCACGGAATTGAATTGGGCTGTTGATTTAGGCAGAGCATAGACGACTCGGATAGGAAAAACATGCCGCATGCCCACCGGGTCCGGCAATAAGGGCTAGTAAATTGGACTAGCCCCGTTTACGCATTGGTTCATAATTAAGTGCCAAATTACACTGTAGTGGAAGACAACTAGCTCGAACGAAGATTTGCATAAAAAAATATTGCAGGAGAATGTATATTAACAACATAAATAAACAACATAAAAAAAAGGCTTAAACACTTTAAATGGATCGAGATTTAAACATCCAACCAACACCAATTTTGTGAAACGATAACAAAGTCACGAAAGAAGCTATTTCCATCACTTTGATAAACTTTCTCAACCTATAAACTCACTTCAACAGCATTGCAAACAATAACATTTTCATTGCCATTCTAAAATAATACTCCCTCCATCCCAAATTGCTAGTTCATTACGAAACTGTGTGTCATTTTTCAATTAATTATATCTTTTGATTGATAATGTTTTTCATGATTTTGAAAGTTTTGTATAATAGAGCAAACTAAGATCCATTACATTCTCACCTTAAAAAAAGGCTGACTTCAGTAAATTTTCTCACCCATAAACTCATTTCAATAGCATATCTCAAAATGACTGCAAATAAATCACATTTCCATCCACACTCCAAACCAATAGCATATAAGTTTACCGAATATGCAAACGAGTTGTCTACCTCATGACCAAGAGTTAAGATAGTGTTGTTATCTCATTCATAGGCTCACATATAGTGGTGGTGACGAATGTCATTCTTTATCACCATTGGTGGGTGTTAGCAAATTAGATCAATAATCAACAAATATGGTAAACAACAACTAAGCTTATCGTCAAGATTATATTGGTTGTGTTTGGTTAGATAGCTTAATTTAGTTTTGATGATATTAGCAGGTGTAATGAGTGGAGGGAGATAGAGAGAGAAATGAGAGAAATGATGATGTCATCAAAATTAAACAAGAATACGAACAAGCCCATTATGTTATAGGAACACATAGTGGCGGTGACGAATGTCATTCTTTATCACCACTGGTGGGTGTTAGCAAATTAGATCAGTAATCAACAAATACGGTAAACAACAACTAAGCTTATCGTCAAGAGTATATTATGTTATAGGAACGAGTGGATAATTGACTAACGATTATGTTTGTCTTTTCTTCTCCCGAAATCATGTGTGGCAACAATTATAGCAAATCTCATTACTTTATTACTGTACACGTGGGGCTGATTAGCCAGCCATATCTTGTTTGGATTGAATAATCACCTAATCTGCATGCACGAGCGCAATTAAAGTTTAAGCGTGAAAACCTCTTTCAAAACTGTCAAACTACTAAAATTCACGAGAACTGGGAACGGAAGCTAGGGTTCTAGTGAAAGATTAGACCACTGGAGCCCTTCAAGTGCCTCAAGACATGGGCTGTTGTGCCTTCTATACTACTCTCATCCCAATCTCAATAATATAATCTGAATTATTAACTAAATACAGTTAAATGCAAACAATAACCCAACCAAAATCAAGTTGATCTGGTGTCAATAATTTTGTCGTATAGTATTTGATGTTCATTTAATGAAGAAAAAACATATAAGCATGATTTTCTTACTGTGATGAACTGAGGGGGCTTGCCGTCCCTGGGGATTCCGGTCCACTCCGGTATCGTTTCGATAATCGGAAACGTTCACTTCGAAGAGTTCATCGAATAGAACAAGTGTATGAAAAATTAACTCAATCCGATATCATTAAGTACCTGAGATTTTTATCTTCAAAAGAATATATCCGAAACACTAGATCAAACCCATTGGAACCCATTACTGCCGAGTTATATATGTACCGATCAGACACTTAATGATATCCAATCGAGCTAAATTTTGGTACACTTGTTCTACTTGACGAGCTCTGCAAAGTGAACGTTCCCTATCATCAAAACAAGACCGGAGCAGGCCGGAATCACCGAGGACAACAGCCCCCCTCATTTCATTCCTGATGTGCCAAAACCGTTTTTATTAATGCCAATACTGTTTGGTATATAAAAAAAACTGGTAGGGTACAACTACAAGTCTTTTCTGCAAAACAATTCTGACATTAACAAATGATAATGTAAATTTTAGCATTATCTTTTGTCTTAATTATTTTAGAGCTTTAAACGAGGACCCTATGGAAAGCACAGTGCACAAAAGCCTTCGTCCCCCGTGTCCAAAAGATATTTTTCCTTAATGATCAGGACGGGCCGACCTAATTTATCCTCAACACATGTTGGCTCACGTGTTGCCTAATTAATCCATGGTCGGTTGCCCTTATCTTGGACGCGTCTGAGTTTTGACCTTTCAAGGCCATAAGGGGCATTATTGGAATTGGAATTTCACCCACGAACAAAATCCCGGGCAGATTACCGCCTCTCTCTCCCCTCCCCGCCGGGCAACTAACCGACAGCCCACTAAAATACAGTTGGCGCCCATACCAGTACACATGGGGGGAGAGAGAAAATCGAAAACCATGCATCCAAAATTTTTGTACGCCAAGCGGGCACCACGTGATGCCAGTGCGCTACCATTCCGCAGTCCGCTACCATTCGGCAGTCCATAAGTGTTTTGGACGGTTCAAATTTACCCTCTCTTTCTCTCTCTAAATACGAACCGTCCAAAAGTGTTTTACTCTGCATTGGAAAACCCCTCGTACAAAACGTATAAAACGAGATGCGGTGCTTCCGTTACTTTTTACTAAAACTACTTGCTCATTCCTCAATCCTGAGTCCTCTCCTCCAAATAACAACAGCAAATGCTGACCCATATACAGATGTGCACAATGACAAACTCATCCATACATACAATTTCCATATCTGTTCATCAAAATTAGAGTCGGTGTCTAAGTTTCTTCAATTACTAGGATTGCGTTGTTACTTCGTCCCCAGGTAAGCATACAATTGATTTTTTTTTCCCCATATTCGTTTGGCAATTATTCTTCTTCCTCTTTTTGCTCACCTTTTTTGCCTTGCACTCTAAGGAATTAGATTTCAATCCCACCTAGAATTCGCTTTAGATTTCCTTTCTGTGATGATAATTAGCACTTGGGTTTTCCTTTTCTTGGTATAAAAGATTGTCTCTCTCTCTCTCTCCAAACAGGCAAACACCCTTTCAGATTTTGCCAACCTTAAGTTTCTTCCCCCTTTTCTTTTTGTTGGGTTCTGTTCATAGGTTTCTAGATTGAACCCTTCTGATTTTGTTGGGAAGTGCTTGCTATGGAGTTGGCCTCTGTTCCGATGGAAACTACTGGCCAATATGTACATGGGTTTAGAGGTTCAGTTGCTAAAAATAATACTACGGCACAAACATTAGATGACCAGATTACCCATTCGGGTACCGAAGAGGATTCGATTTCTGACTGTGAAAGTGGCATTTCTGGACCAAACAATGAGGCATCCCAAGTGTTTGGTAATGGGTTGATCAAATTGGATGAAGGAGATAGGCTGCACCAGATGATCAAGCGGAAGTTTGTTTCCGGTTTGGGTAGTACTGCAAATCATATATCTGAAGTGGCTATATACAGAAATTCATGCTCTAGCTTTACAGGCCAAGCTCGGCTTCAATCATTTCATATTTTCGCCGAAGCAATGAAAAGTAAGTGTGGTGGCAATGCAAATTTGAAGTATGCTTGGTATGGTGGGTCTAAGGATGAGATTGAGAAGATTGTTTCTCACGGTTTTGGTCATTGTTGGGATGATGAGGACAAGGGATTGTATGGCCGTGGCATCTATCTCTGTCCTAAAGATTCCCCAAATGATTGGTATTCTTCGTCCTTGTTCATTTTCTGCTTCAAAGTTATTCTGCACAATTGTTTATATTACCGATTTTGAATGCTCAGATGCTCGGTTGTATTTAGATTCGAGCGACTATGGCTTTGGAAGTTTTTAAAATCCTTCTATCAAATGAGTATGTGAAAAATGTTTTAAAAAAAAATGCTTTTGAAAGACTGAAACAACAGAATCGCGTCATTCTTTTCATTATTAACACATACGTGAATCCTCTGTCATGTTCAATCTTGCGATGCATAGTTTAACTTGTTTGTGTTGACAGTTTGGAATCCACAATAGTTGACAAAGATGGCTTCAGGCATGTAATGCTTTGTCGCGTTGTTATGGGGAATATGGAGCTTGTCCACCCTGGATCAGAACAGTGTCATCCGAGTTCTGAAGAATTTGATTCTGGAGCCGACGATCTGATTTCTCCTAAGAAATACATAGTATGGAGTACCCACATGAATACACATATTCTGCCTGAGTATGTTATAAGTTTTAGAGCTCCAAAAGGTGAGCCAATTGACATACTTCTCGAAGTTAATTCGTTCTTACGATGGATTAGAAAATCTGAAACAGTTCATGATGCAGCAAATATTTGAATTGTATTTTGGAAATTTTCAGGTGTGCAAAGGATCCAAGCTCCACTGAGGAGACCAACTTCACCTTGGATGCCATTTCCTACTCTAATCGCTGTTCTTTCAAAGTTCTTACCTCCTCATGCCATGAGTTTGATCTCCAAGTACCATCATGAGCATAGAGTAAGTATGAATGTCTAGCATTTTTTCGGCAGCGACTAGAGAGTGTATGTGCCTTTCATATGGTCCCTGATCGTAACATGTTCTGGAATTTTGTTTCCCAGGAGAGGAAGATCTCGCGGCATGACTTGATCAGGCGAGTGAGAGAGATGGCAGGAGACAAGTTGTTGACTGCAGTCATAAAATCTTACAGGGACAAGGTATTAGTTCGTCCATTGAAATTGGTTTTCTCACTTCTGAACATGCTATTAGCTTTTGTTTTTCCATCCTACCCTGGAGCTTTACTTAGACCTTAACTAACTGATTCCGAACTTAACAGAGTTCTGCTTGATTCGGCTGGTTTACACCCGTACTTATGTATAGGTTACTATTTGCTTCTGATGATTATAGTATGTAATGCCTCTAGAAGGAGAAACTTCGAAGTTTTGCGGTAAGCATATGCTTTCTACCACGACATAAAAGAATATCACCTTATGTTAGTCATTTCTGTCAAAATTGTCCCGCGATAAGGTTGCAATTTTGTATCTACAGGAGACTTTTTGTACCAAATAAACTGAGGCTGATTCGGAGATGAAAAAGATGGAGAATAAAAGGTTACTGCAAGTTGTGAGTTGATGCCTTCCTCTTTATGTGGCTCTTAATTTAAGCTGTTCGAGTGCCCATCAACTCAAGTATATTCCTCTTATCACTTTCTGAATTAATGGAGCATCATTGTTCCCCATATATTCCTTAAGCTTTGAAAAATTAGATTTTCTGCTTACTTTCACTAGCACAATCTTAATAGAGTATTTTTCTTGGGATTTTCTTCTTAGTTCCTTCTTGTTCGATCCATATAATTTTATGTTTGTTTTCTCAATATCCTCCTCTTATGTTGATAACCTATTGACTCGGAAATTTGCAATCTCATGTTCCAGGAACGAATTTCATGGACGAATTATCGGACAAGCAACGAATCGAGCACGTCTCACAGTGGAGTGGTAAAAACTTAGAAGGCAGGCAGAGTGGTGAGTCTGTCTGAAATTGATATATTCTGTGAAGATAATTCAAAGACTATGACTATAGATACAAACCACAGATGCCAAAATTGGGATTGCTTTTGTTTCTCTGTAGTAGCTAATACTTTGGTATTTTGATACCGCAGTAGGAGTCTTTGTTTTCCCTCGCTTCTTGTAATCTCTAATATCAAGGTAGTTTTATCGCCAAAGGATGTTCTTGTTCTTCTTTTTTTTTTTCCCATTGATTTGAGTTCTTAGTCTTGTTAAACAGTAGACGAACAATATTGGCAAAGGTACCAGATGCAAGAGTCTAAATCGCGGTAACGTACACGTAATGGTATCAGTTTATGGACCTGTGTCGGCTACGTAGGTAAATAATGGTATCGGAGTCCAAGATCTTATTCCGTAATGACGTATTATGTAGGGGTGAGCATGGACCGGATTGGTTCGGATTTGTAGTAAACCAAGAACCAAACCACTACTTACGGATTATGAATTTGGCGAACCAAACCAACCCACAAAAGGCATCGAACCAAACCAATCCAAACCATTAAAATACGGATCGGATTCAGTTTCGAACCACGGTTTGCTTAAAATTGAGATATTATTTCCGTAAAATATTTACAATTTAGGTTTACTACGTTAGGTTTATATATAGAATACGAATAGGTCCTCATATATAGAAATTTAGGGTAGTTAATCATGGTAATGAAGGAAATCATGGGATAGGAATAGGCTATGACCGATTCATGTATAGAAATTTGAAAAAATTGAAATGTGTCGTGGAATCAAAATTAGAATGGAGAATTTCATCATCGAATTTATTTGCTATGACTAAACCACTATTGGTGTATTGGAATTAGGGGAATAAGTTGTGAATCTTAGGCAAAATAAAATCTTGTTAGAGAATGAATAATGAATAAATTAAATTAGGAAGTTAGTGGACTATAGCTTATAATAATAATAATAATAATAATAATTGGTTCAGATCGGATTGGAAACGGAACCATGAACGTAAATCCACAAACCAAACCATTGACTACGGATTCTAATTTTTTTAAACCAGGACCAAACCACGCTACTAAAAATCCGAACCAAACTAATCGGTTTGGACTGGATTCACGGTTTGACGGGTTTTCTACTCACCCCTAGTATTATGATGACTAATATGATACTTAAATAATTGTATCAGAGTCCAAGATCCTATTCCATAAAGTAAAATGATAGAATGTGATTCTTCTCTGTGAGCACCCGTGACCTCCGCAAGAAACCTTGAAAGTACTAGAACACGCGTTCGTTAGAGTCGCCACTTGATTTTAAGGTTAACCAAGCAACCGAATTCAACGTACAAAATTTGAGACAACCGGTCCGTCGTAACCAGAGTGATCTTGGTTCGGGAACTAAGTTACGGGATGGGAATGTTTTATTTGAAAAATGCACCCATCCCGCCTAATCAAAGTGATTAGTCTCTACTCATAATTATAGGATTTTAAAAGAGATTTTAAAGTGATTTAAACAATTACGGGAAAGGGAACAAGGAAAAATAAATAAAATTAACGATGCATGAGGCTAGATTTATAGAAAGAAATATTACCACAAATTAATAAAAGGGCGAAGACTGAACTTCTTTTGATCAACGTCCGGATGCTCCCCTCAAAATCACGAATTCGGCGAGTATGAACTCCGTTCGCCGCGAAAAGCACTTTATTTAACTAATGCTTTGAAAAACTTGGATTAGAGGCAAGACTTTGGGTAATTTTGGAAAGTAGGCTTAAGACTAATATTTTTTGAGATTTTCGTGGCTGATTTTCGGAAAGGAATTTTGGGTTCGGGAAAGGGGTTTACAAAGGAAAAACAATGAGAACAAAGGTTTTTCTAGCAAGGTTTTCTTGAGAATTTTTGTTGTGTCTTGAAATGAGAGGCTTAAGGTCTTATTTATAGGCACCATGGAAGGTTCTTGCACTAATTTCCCAACCAAAATCGGATGGGAGGCAAGTAAATTCAGCATGGAAACCCATACTACATCTACAGAATTTGTCTAAATTTTCGAGCAAAAAAATATGGCGGCCGCTATATTCAAACATGGCGGCTGCTATAAAAAATATGGCGGCCGCTACTTTTTAGAAAATAAACATGGCGGCCGACATTTTTTGTGCTAGCACCGACAGTTTTATTTGGGCTGAAACTTGGGCTTGTGTTTGGGCTTCTTTTGGGCCTTTTAATGGGCTTTGGCTTGGACTTATTTGTTGGGTTTCAAATTGGGTTGGTTCCAAGGTGTTTGGGCTATGAAAATGGTAAAATCCAAATTTCAAAGCATGAATCGAATAAAGAGAATTTCTTGGCGTCGTTAGCAATTTTCATCATTGGGGACACATCCGGACTCTTACTTAGAATTCACGGATAATCAAAATTGGGGTGTCTACCTTCTCAAAATCATCTTTTTAGGCAGCTTTAATAGTTGTTTCTCTCCGAAAACCAAAAGCTGAAGTTGTGGCAAACAGACTGTATGGAAGAAATCATGACTGCTAGAAGGTAGCACCTCAAATTTCACCTGACCCAAAATGGAACTCCAACCTTCATGATTTCTACCTCTTGCTACAAGTGTTGGAAATTGCTTCATTTCCGGCTGGGAGCCCGGGATGCTGCTGTGCATAATCTGCACAGCAGCTGCTGTGCATGGCAGAACGTTGCCGTTTTGTGAGCAACCCATGGGGTTTGCGAAATGCGATCTCGTGGGAACCACTTTCGGGTCTCACACAATCAATTTGAACCATAGGTGTTGTAGGGCTCGTTAAGAAGAGCATCAAGTAAAAAAATTATGTTGATCGGACATCGACTCATATAAAAAAAAACTCATATTTATACCTATTGATGTCCGATCAACATAATTTTTTTACTTGTCTTAACGAGCCCTACAAAACCTATGGTTCAGATCAATATATTACTGAGCGCACAATTATATAACTTTTCTTGAAGATTGTTTCAAACTACAGAGTCCTAAATTCTGAATGAAAATCAAACGGAGTAGATCAATTACATAAAAATATCCAATGGGCCTGATTTTTTTCAAAACCACTTAAATAATTATTTTAAAATTATTTAACGGTTCGGATTGATTGTGTGGATCCCAAAAGTGGGTCCCACGAGATCACATTTTGCAAACTCCATGGGTTGCCCACAAAACATCAACGTTATGCCATGCATAGCAGCTGCAGTGCAGATTATGCACAGCAGCATCCCCGGCTCCGGCTGGTAAAGCCAGAAAGGATCAGTACGGAATATGATGCGATCCATACATTTTTAGTGACAAAGTAATAATTATGCTCGTGTTAATAATTTTTACTTATGTATGCTCGTGGTAGTAATTTTTACTTCTTTGTGATGCTCATTTTGAATGAATATTTTATAGACCTACATTTAATGAATATTACACAATTATTCGGGACCCCATTCTAGTAAAATTCTGGGGCCCAATGCGAACGCCTTGCTTGCCTTTACTCAATGCCGGTCTTGTCAAAGTCGGGATCACCTGACCACACTCACTTTGATTTCTCATAAAAGTATTTGGTAGATTGTAGTCAAATTTCGATATTTTGACCCTAGAACAAATCTCAAGTTGTTCCAACTTGCATGTTTAAAAAAAATGTGGAAAAGGCTACAATACACACTCCTTATTTGGGTGTGTATCATACACATTTCTATAAAAGTTACGAGATACACCAAAATGTTACGAATCATATTGTAGAAAAGTTACGAAAATTTTAAAAATGTTATGATTGCCAATGAGGTGGCACAATTTGCACCATACAATAGGTGCATATGGTACACGTACACCTTTAATGGGTGTGTACTCTCTTGTTTTTTAGAGTTCATTGTGTTACGAATGAGATCATTATGTATCGTTTTCGCATTCATCAACACTGCAAATCTCAAAAGTTGGACGATTGTTAATTGTTTGGAATTAGAAGTCCAAACGACTTTTACTCTTGATGGTCTCGGGTTAGAAATTGCCAATGTATATATATGTTTGTTGATTTTTTTTTTTTATCAGCAAAAGTCATTATTAATTGTTACAATAATTAAATTAGCTCATTGAAAGAGAAGTTGCACTCCCGACCTCCTTCCTCTTAACACTTAAGTGCACCCATAATACCATTGAGTCGAGACCCGGCCCTTTCTCTTGATCTTGTTTGTTGATGGTTTGAAATTGTAAATCCGAATTATTCGCTATGTTAGGTCAGTTCCTTTAGTCCACATTTTTGGTAAGTCAAAAGTTGACTTTTAGATGAGTCGGTAGTTCCGTATGAAATTCATAAAACATTCATATTTGACACTTGAGGAGGTCAATCTTAGTGTTGGAAGCTATCTGCTAGGGACTCCCCTCATCTATATTTGAGTTTAGGGTTTCAATTTGTGCTTTTTTGGAGTTGAAAAGGGGAGCTCATGGATGAGGCCATGGAGAAAGAAAAAGTGGAGGTTTTGAGCTAGAAGGTTAAGTGGTAGCTGTTTGAAAGTTGAAGAAAGATGAGGGTGGTGATGGAGGTTGAAGAGGAGGGGGCAGGGGTGGGGATTTGGTGGTGGCGAAGAAAAGAGAGAAAATAAATTATTTATGACAATTTTAGGGTTAGTTTGTCAATAAATAAGGAATAAACTCATTTATTGCAGGTCCTGTAAAAAGTCGGGGTGCGTATATACTCCAATTTTTACAATTATCCCTCCAAAATGATAATTAAGCACTAAGAGCAAATTATTCTTATCAGATCTTTTTTGGCAAGTAATTAAATTAAATAATAATGTCAAAATCGTTATTGTTAATGCACTCTCTTTATTCTTATCATTTTTTTAATAATTTCTTGGTTGGCAAGAAATTATAGAAAAAACTCTCTACCCCTTTTTTTTTTGATAAATAACTCTCTCTACTACTGTGTTATGCTTCTTAGGCCAGAAAATAATTAGTGACAAGTTATTTTCGTGTTGGCATTCGCCTGTCGTCAGCGTCCTTTTTAATGGATTTTCTCTCTATTCCACTTTTTTTTATTTTTAAAAAACTCTGTGTACTTTGGCCTCCTTTGGGTAAAAAACCAGTTTTTGGTTTTTTAAAAAACCAATTTTGTCTTTATTCAATTTTTTTTGCATTCGTTAGTTTTGCGTCAAGATTTTGTGGTTTCTAGATTCCTCTCGACGAGACGAATTCAGAAACCACAAAATCTTGACGCAAAACTAACGAATGAAAAAAAAATTGAATAAGGACAAAACTGGTTTTTTAAAAAACCAAAAACTAGTTTTTTACCCAAAGGAGGCCTAAGATTTTTACCCAAAAAACCAATAATCTGGATTAAGGGGTGGTTTGGGTTAAAAGTGGATTATGGTTTTTTCGTTTTTTCGTTTCGTTTTTATTCAATTTTTTTTTTGCATTTGTTAGTTTCGGGTCAAAATTTTGTGGTTTCTGGATTCCTCTCGACGAGACGAATCTAACAAGTATAAATTTATGGTCAAACCAAATATTTTTTTGAATAAAGCCAAAATAGGTGGATTATTGTCCAATAATCCACCTATTTTGGTTTTATTCAAAAAAATTTGAGTTTTGACCATAAATTTATACTTGTTAGATTCGTCTCGTCGAAAGGAATCCAGAAACCACAAAATCTTGACCCAAAACTAACAAATGCAAAAAAAAAATTGAATAAAAATGAAACGAAAAAACCAAAAAATCATAATCCACTTTTAACACAAACCACCCCTAAAGTTTTTTACCCAAAGTAGGCCTTTATCATTGTATGTATGCACTGACCGAATTACGCCTGCACACGTAGGACGTAGGTGCACACGCATATCTACTTTCCATGGTCGGTGGTCATAATACAGTCGAAGACCATTAAGGGCAACATTGGAATTTCACCTGCCAACCAAAATTTCGACAAATAACCGCCTCTCCCTCTTCCCCCGCCGGAATAAACAGTTGGCGCCAGTACCTGTTTACGCACACAGACACGGAGAGAGAGAGAGAGAGAGAGAGATAGAAACCCATAGAAAAAACGTGAGGCGGTGTAATTTTAATAATACTGGGAGTACTTCCTCCTCAAGCAACAAGCAGAGCAAATACAAACCTATATATACAGATGTGTACATACACAAAGAATTACTATCCAAAGCTGTTCATCACATTAGAGTCGGTGTCTAACTTCCATCAATTCAATTACTCTGCTCATTTACTAGGAATGCGTTCTTCCTTCGTCTCCAGGTAATCAATCATACAAATTCAATTTCTTTCCCATATTCGTTTGGCAGATATTCTCATTCTCGCCTTTTGCCTTCCACTTTACGGAATCAGAATTCAATTCCGCCTATAATTCGCGTCAGATTTCCTTGTTCTGATGGAAATTGGCACTTGGGTTTTCCTTTTCTTGGTCTAAAATCTTTGACAATATTCTAACCAAACACCCTTTCAGATTGTGCCAACCTTGATTTTCGCCCTTTTTCCTTCTATTTGGGTTAGTTTCATTGGTTTCTAGATTCAACCCTTTTTGATTTAGCTGGGAATTCTTTGTTATGGAGTTATTTTCTGTTCCAATGGAAACATCTGCCCAATTTGTTCATGGGTTTAGAGGTTTAGTTGCTAACAATAATACTAGGGCACCAAAATTAGTAGATGACCAAATTAACCATTCGGGCACCGAAGAAGATTCAATTTCTGACTGTGAAAGTGTGATTTCTGGACCAAACAATGAGGAATCCCAGTTGTTTGGTAATGGGTTGATCAAATTGGATGAAGGAGATAGGCTGCACGAGATTATCAAGCGGCTGTTCGTTTCGGGTTTAGGTAGTACTGGAAATCATACCTCTGTAGTTGCTATATACAGAAATTCATGCTCTAGCTTTACGGGACAAGCTCGGCTTCAATCATTTCATATTTTCGCCGAAACAATGAAAAATAAGTGTGGTGGCAATGCAAATTTGAAGTATGCTTGGTATGGTGGGTCTAAGGATGAGATTGAGAAGATTGTTTCTCACGGTTTTGGTCATTGTTGGGATGATGAGGACAAGGGATTGTATGGCCATGGCATCTATCTCTCCCCTGAGGATTCCCCAAATGATTGGTAAGCCAGTATTCTTCGCCCCTGTTCATTTTCTGCTTCAGAATTATTCTGCACAATTGTTTAGATTAACGATTTTGAATACACAGTTGTATTTAGATCCGAGCAACTATTGCTTTGGAGGTTTTAAACATCTTTCTGGTGATAATATGAAGTGGGTTCTTTCTAACATTTTCTTTGAAAACAAGTTATGAAATCCATCAATCAAAAAACGAGTTTTCGAAAAATGTTTTCAAAAAATTGGTTCTGAAAGACTGAAACAAACTAAATAGCGTTATTCTTTCGCATATACAAGTCATTTCTTTTTGCCACTACACATACAAGAGTCCTCTATCCTGTTCAATCTCGAGATGACTAGTTTAAGTTATTATTTTGTTTTTGCTGACAGTGTGGAATCCGCAATTGTTGATAAAGATGGCTTCAAGCATGTAATGCTTTGTCGCGTTGTTATGGGGAATATGGAGCTTGTCCATCCCGGATCAGAACAGTGCCATCCGAGTTCTGAAGAGTTTGATTCTGGAGTGGACAATCTTATTTCTCCTAAGAAATATATTGTGTGGAGTACCCACATGAATACACATATTCTTCCGGTGTACATTATAAGTTTCAGAGCTCCTTGTTCAACAAAAGGTAAGCCAATTGAAATACTTCCCAAAGTTGATTCGGTCTTACATGGATTAGAAATCAGGAACAGTTCATGATGTAGCAAATTTTGATTTGTATTTTGGAAATTCTCAGGTGTGCAAAGGATTCAAGCTCCAGTGAGGAGACCAACTTCACCTTGGATGCCATTTCCTACTCTAATCTCAGCACTTTCAAAGTTCTTACCTCCTCATGACATGCGTTTGATCTCCAAGTATCATCGTGAGCATAGAGTAAGTGTGAATCTCTAGCATTATTTTGGCAGAGTGTGTATGTGACTTCCATATATTCCCTTATCATAAGTCATAACATGTTCTGGGATTTTATTTCCCAGGAAAGGAAGATATCCCAGCATGACTTGATCAGGCGAGTAAGGGAGATGGCAGGAGACAAGTTGTTGACTGCAATCATAAAATCTTATAGGGACAAGGTATTGCTTCCTCCATTGAAAGTGATTTTCTTACTTCTGAACAATGCTATTAACTTGTTTTGTCCATGGATTTTTAATCATCCGAGCGCTCACATTACTTGTATTTTTCCCTCCTCCCTACTCCCTGGTTATTATGGTGGGAATCCGTAGGTTTATGAAACATTTCACAAATCTCTTTGTACTTTAAAATAACCCAAGGTTAGTGCAGTTTGAAGAAACCACCAAATTCCTTTTCTTTTTTCCTTTTTTCGGACTTCTTAGTTTTATTTTTGGTGGAGGGTTGACGAATGATATATCTTATGTTTTATCGCAAGTGAAACCCAATAATATGTTATATGTACCGTGTCTGTATTGGCATTGGCACTAAACGAGGAACTCTGCAGTTATGCTCTAAGCATATATGCTATTTAGCAGGTCATAAAAGATCACCTTAGGTTAGTCATTGCTGTCAAATTTGTCTCATGATAAGGTTGCAATTTTGCATCTATAGGAGACTTTCGTACCAAATAAACTGAGGCCGATTAGGTAATCGAAAAAGATGGAGAATAAAAATGTTAGCACAAGTTGTGATTTGATGCCTTCCTCCTTATCTGGTTATTGTTTAAGTTGCTCAAATGCCCATCAACTCAAGTATAAACCTTTTTGCCACTGGCGAATTAGTGGAGCATCGTTGCTTTCCACGTATTCCTTGAAGCTTCAACAAGAGATTTTCTACTTGTTCCACCAAAACAATCTTATCTTGAGTTCATTTTGTAGGTATTTTCTTATTAGTGCCTTCTTGCTGGATCAGTTTGAATACATGTTTGCTTTTTCAATATTGATCAATTGTGTACTATTGACTCAAATATTTACAATCTGATGTTGCAGGGACTAAAATCGTCGACAGATTTTTAGACAAGCAACGGATCGAGCACATCTCAGCAGTGGAGTGGAAGAAACTCAGAAGACAGGAGGAGTGTCAAAGTTGATCTTTGCAAACGAGTCGAAGTCATCTGGAATTGACATATTCTCTCAAGCTAATACAAAGACTTTGCTAATAGATATGAACCACAGATGCCAGAGTTGGTGTTGTTTTTGTGTTTTTGTAGTAGCTACTGACGCAGGGGTAGTACCGTAGCAGTATTTTGTTTTCCTTCTTTTAATCTCTAACATCAAGGTAGTTTTTATGGCAAAAAGTATGTTCGTTTTTCCCATTGATTCAAGTGCTTTTCTCTGTTAAAAGCAAACTAAAGTGATGAAAGTACTAAATGCCAGACTCTAAATTGTGGTATCAAATACATCCACATAACTGTTCAAAAAAATACATCCACATATAGGGGTCGATACACAGGTAAATAAGGATATCGGAATTTCAAAATCCTATTACGCTATGGCTGATACGATATGTAACAGCCGATGTCCTGAGTAGATGGAACCATCAGCACAATGGTGACATGGAGGCTAGGCTTACAACAAAATACATGAAAAGAAACAAACTAGGCTCCAAGCTAAGGAAAAGCATTTTCTGGAAACAAGACACAAGGAATTGAAGCTATACAAGCAAGAAACATGCAGTTGAAGCTATACAAACAATTTACTCACCATTCTGCTAAAACAAGATCAGAGCTTGCACTTTAAGGTTTGAAGCTCCGAGACTGATAATACAAAAGCTGAGAAAATATGATGCGTCGTAGAATCAGCTTTTTAGCAGCTTGGAAAGTTGGTTTTGTCCGAAAAGCAAAAGCTGAAGGTGTGGCAAAGAGATTGAGTGCAAGGAATGATGAATGCTACAAGCCTATAAGGTAACCTTCATGAATTCTACCCCATGCTTCAAGTCCTCTGGTTCTTTGTTAAACATTGCATTATTTCTGGACAGCCACAATGACTATAGTGCAAAGTATGACGTGTTTCGAAATGAGTATGATGATGCGATTCAATTTTTTGGGCACTACTCTTAATAGTGATAGTACGAAACCTCTCAGGTGGCATCAATTCCTTCGGGATAAGTCCAAACGGAACTTTGCTTAGGCATTGGGCTCCCTGTGAGGGGGGCAGTGGGACTGGGGCCCCATAATTAGTCGAGGTGCGCGTAAGTTGACCCGAACACCTGAGTTATAAAAAAAAAAGATTTTATGGTAGTAGAGTGTTAGCTTTCTAATGATCATATTCCCTTGTCAATAAAGCCTCTGCAATTTTGAGCTTCCAGAATCCAGTACTTAGAGAATGATAAGAAATTATGAGTTCTAGATAGTTCCTAGCAAACCTTCTAAATTAGAGATTATGATGATAAGCGAAAAATTAGAAAAGATAAGGTAATTCGCCATTCCAATAAAACAACCACCCTTGTAGTAATTAGTTATCAGATATTCATTACACCTCTGCAATTTTGCAATTTTGCAATTCGCCATTCCAATAAAACAACCACCTCTGCAATTTTGCGTCAAATTTCGATAATACATAAAATCCATACATTTCCTCGTGAACAGGACGGAGCCAGAAGTTCAAGCTAGGAATGCACTTAGCTTGATTTTAGTCCGACTTACAATACCAGATATTCATTACACGAGACAGCTAACAAAACACGACCTTAAGGGTCCTTATCATGTTTTTGTTGGATTTTTTGGGTCCACCTCTTAGTGGGCCCGGTTTACCATTTGGGCCGGTGTGGCCCGGTTTGTGTTTTTCCCTCTTAGTTACTCTAGGTTTCAATTGTATTGTATGTGTGTACACTGTATGTGTGTGTGTGTGAGAGAGAGAGAGAGAGAGAGAGAGGGTGAGAGTTTTTGTAGCTATTGTTTCAATATAGTGAATTTTCTCTCGGTATTTTTGTGCGTGTTTGTCTCGTGTTTGTTTGCTCGCGTGCGTGTGTCGTGGGTATTGAAATCTAGGGCAAAACTCTTCAGTTTTAACCCTAAAAGTAATTTGTTAGGAAACATCCCACAAAAGAATTGTAATCAATTTTTGTTAACGCATTGGAAGATTTCTAGAGTGTCCCAAGCTTCATATCTTGGAATTCAAGTAATATTGAAGGGTGTTAGTATTTAATTTCCTTCTATAAAGTCCTACACGTATCAGGCCTATATAACTTGACAATAAATCGAAAAAAGTAGGACTGTAGAGCAAGAGAGTTTTTTTAACTTGTTAAGGCAAGGCAACCGCCACCCTCCTTGTCCCCTTAGCTCCGTCCTTGCTCATAAACAAACCGAGATCAACCTTTTTTCCGCGCACAGAAATACATTATTGTGATTTGGTACGCTGCGCTTTAACATTACGTACCCTAAAACTTCCATGTCTTTGATGCAAATCACCAAACATCAAGGTAGTTAAACTGGAAAGGGAAAAAAGCCCCAAACATGTCTGCAAATCACCAAACTTCATGTCTTCCGATGCAAGGCATGCAGTGATACACAATCTTGAAGCACCCATGACTTGTAGCCCCAAGTAATTTCATTTTCTCAGCAAAAATATTTTCCCAGTTTAGAGAACTAATCATTGTTAAACATTGGCTTACATGTGATGCAATTCTCGAATAAACCTAGCCTCATATGACTGACCCAACAAGAGATAGCACGTAAAAGAGATTTCAAACCTTGCGCTTTTAAGTCTGCGCGCGGTGTTTGTTTGAGAATTGTTGCGGCTTTCTTTTCTGCGGTGTTTTTTGGTTGGCATCTTGCCGTCCTCTGGGCTTGGTTCTTGGGTGGCGTTTGCCAATGTGCCCGTGATCTTTTTAATATTTCCGGCGGGTTGTTGGTGGTTGCTGTCTGGACTAGTGGTGTGGAGGGTGGCCGGCGGCTGTTTATGTGGCTAGGATACTAGGGTTTGGTTTTGGGCTTCTCAGACTGGGCTTTGTTGCATATCTGGGCTTTTGGCTATCGGATGGATCTCTATTGTAATATCTGGGCTTTTGGCCTTGGGGTTTTCTAGCATTGTAACGTTTATCTCGGCTTTTAGGTCTGTGGTTTGGGTGTCTGTGTGACTGTGCCCTTAGGTGTTTTATCCAACTTTAGTTGGACTCCCCTCCCCTTTTCCCCCCTTATCTTGTTGTTATCTTTGACAAGATTCCTTAATAAATTTGTTGCTGATAAAAATATATATATATTTGTAACTCCTTAAGATTTTTTTTTTTTTTATTGACAAAAAAAAAAAACCCTTGCGCTAAGTTTCCCAACGTCCAGGCCAACCCCCTATCACTAGCGGAATGAGGTTTGGCCTAATAAGTTGGCTGGCTTATTTTTTCGTCTTTATTTGATTTTTTTCACATTTTTTAGTTTTTCATCAACTTTTTGTGTATTATTGGTTAGTCTCGGCGAGAGGAATCAAAAAAGTATAAAATTATGACCGAAGCTTAAATTTTTTTGAATAAAGACAAAAATAAGCCAAAAAGTCAGCTTTTTACACTTTTTTCGATCTTATTCAAACAATTGAAAGTTCTAGCCATTTTTTTTTAACTTTCTGGATTCGCCTCGCCTAGACGAACCAATAATACTCAAAAAATCGATGCAAAACTAACAAATGCAAAAAAAAATCAAATAAAGACAAAACAAAAAGTTAAATTGGCTTTTTTAGCCAAACCTCTTGCTTTTCGTATCCCTTCATCATGATGCTTGTAATCCTTTTCTTTTAATGCTCTCAATTACCCAAAAGAAAGAAGGAAAAGAAAAGAAACTTCATTTTGAAGAGTAATATGATCAGTTGAACACATTCTTGATTTCATGAATACTATACTACGTTATGAAGTACATATATATAATAAAATACCAAAGATCTTGTCCCCTTTGCTTCTCACCAAAGCATGAGTAATTGTGTGTGCAATAAAAGCTACTCATGTGGGGAAAGAATGATTTTAAGCCATTTAAATATTAAGGATCAATTGGCCATCATAGCTTATTATAAATTTATACTTGCACAAAAATTCCTAAAATTGAGGTGAATATATCATTGTGATCACATCCATAATGTGAGTGTGCAATTAATTAAGTAATTAAGACTACAACTTCGGGGCTGTTTGATAAAACTGAAAGTTGAAAGTTGAAAATTAAGTACTGAAAACTTAATGCTGAATTTTTTAAGCTGAAAAGCTGTTTGATAAAACATATTAAACACTGAATTAAAAAAATAATTTTTTTTGTTTCTAATTGTCTCTTAATTTTACTAATGGTCATCACGTATTTGTGGTAGTGGTGATTGGGAGGTGGTGAGGGTGGTGGCGGTGTCAGTGGAGTAATGGTGGTGGTGGAATGATGGTGAGTTGTGGTGGCAGTAGAGTAATAGTTGTGCAATGGTGATGGTGTAGTGGTGGTAGTGTGATGGTTATGGTGTGGTAGTGGTGGTGGTGGGCTGGGTGGAATGCTAGTGGTGGTTGTGGTGGTGGTGGTAGAAGAGTGGTGGTGGTGAAGTGATGGCGGTGGCATGGCAATAGTGGTGGTGGTATATGGGTAACGGTTATAGTGGTGGCGGTGGCGGTGTGGCACTCATGGCGGTGGTGGTAGTTGTGGTGGTAGCGGCATGACGGCGATGCAATAGTGGTGGTTGTGGTGGTAGCGGCATGGCGGTGGTGCAATGGTGGTGGTTGTGGTGGTGGCGGCGTGGTGGTCGTGGTGGCAGAATGGTGGTGGTGGTGACAGCGGCGGCGGCGGTGTGATGGTTGATTGTAAGCACATATGAATTCAGCCAGAATTAAGTAGCTCAAAGCTACTTAATTTTTATCAATTTTTTAGCCTACATTTTAAGTGGCACTTAATCTGTTAAGTAACATAAAATGTGGTTATCAAACCTACTTAATGACTTATTACTTAATTGATTCAGTTTTAAGTGCTGAATCTGTGTTATCAAACAAGGCCTTCGTTTGTATTACCAATTACTCAAACTTAATGAATTGTCCCACTACGTACCTTATGTAAGGAAGTATGCATGTGACTTTTGTAGGGGTATTGACTTAACAATCAATGATCCGGATTTTAAAAACTCTTTCAGAGAAGAAACTACTATTCCAAGGAAAATTTGTTTAACAACATTTAACCATTGAAAACACATTTGGACGGCTGAGATGCTGCATTACGCTATTAGATTGTTAACCATTGACTCAACTAAAAGCTTAAGCTATTAGCTAGGGAGAGTGGCAACTTCATTGTTTATATTCTCAACAACGGCTCTTCACGTGTAGCCAGACTCTCCTCTATAAGAGATCACGCCCAATAAGAGCTTCCTTGGTATTGAATTTCTGAATCCGCCATTGACTATTGGCATTAATAATAATCCATATAGTATTACTAATAGAATAGTACTCTCATCAAAACTTTGACAATTTCTTGTATAATTAAAATATTTCCGAAAGTGCACCTTTTTCCTATTCAAGACTTGATAATGGGCTTCACTTAAATTTATTAAACCAATATTCTATTTGAGTGTCAACTGCAACTTCCTCGGGCGCCACGCTACCATACCCTATTTGCACCCCAAGTTTTTCCCCGTAAATAGAGTCTGACCAATTTGTTCAGGTTTTAAAAGTTGAGTTCAACCGGACACGCAAACTTCAACCCCATATGGTAAAAAGCGCGCAACAAATAAATTACTATAAATGGCCTCCTCCTATGGTAACTAATAATTATAACCATAGGTCAATTTTGAATATTATACGAGGAGTTTTGATGTAACAAGTTTTTTTTTTTTGTCTGTAACAAGTTGTTTATATGAGGAATTTCTTGCCAATCCACCAAAAACAAAAGTTGTTTATATATATCTCCACTAAGCAAATGAAGATGATTGGGTTTAATTTTTTATTACAGGTAACTTGCAAAACAAGAAGGCTTTTAACTTTCGTGGAGAAGAATCGTTACTTGTGACTATCCAATTTTATTTTCTCCTTCCTAAATGAGATTGGTGGCTCTTCTTGTATTCTGTATTCTGCTTAAGTGATATCAACCGTAGGGTCTCCTTACTCCTTAGATTACGATAAAATAAGATTCTTGCATGTAAAACAAAAATAAACTTGGAAAGTAGCATGGATTTTTCCTTTTCCAGTTTGACAGTCATGGTGTCTGAACTAACTTACGCACATCTCGACTATTCTCCTCACTAGTCTGATCAAAGACGGTTTTTACGTAGGTCATTGAATCGACTCCATATCAGCCCAACTTGACCTTCCAGAAGAGAAGCGTGACCGTTGATATTGTTACTTGTGGATACGACCTTCTAGAAATACAATTAGAACAATCAAAATATCTTTTTGGAACCCTTGAAAATTACAAAGCCTGGTAAGGCTTTAGGCTGATGAGCTGGGTTCCATTAACGCCGGCTCAAAAGTAAAGTGTACATGTCACTTGTGGATTAATATATATCTTATTTTTTTATTTTGTTTTTGGAACTATGTATATATAATCACTATCTAGTCCGGGATAGTTACGGTCCGGGATTGTCTGGACGAGACATTTCTCAATCAAATTTTGATGATCGGTATTTAATCGAAAATTGCTCGGATGAAGCCCTTCCTGTCTTTTTTTGTATGATTTCTCGTAGGGACCCTTAAAGACAGTTTTAAACACATTGGACAGTTCCGATCATCAAAATTTGATTGAGAAATGAATGGTGTGGACGGTGTGGATGGTAAGAGTAGTGGACTAGAACATTTCTATATATATATATATATATATATATATATTCAGATTGGGTGGGTTCCATACAGGGGCGGAGCTAGCTTAGGACCGGGGGGCATGTGCCCCACTGGATTATCTCAATTTACAGCCAGGGGTCTGTTGTCTCCAGTGGCACAAATGTGTGCCTTGTCCCCCGAAGAGCCTGGGTTCGAGTCTTTTGGCGTGCGCTGGTATCCATTTTTATGGATTTTACCATTTTTTTTTCCTTTTTCCACATGGGACAAGAAAAAGAGTACATATACAAGAAAAAGAGTCAATTGTAAATAAAATTACCAACATATATTTAGTTTTTTTTTTTTTTTTTGCATATGTTTAGAAGCATTTTAAAATATTATGCTACAAACTTTTGTGTCACTGGAGAATGTTTGAACTTTTGTTCTTGGTGCTTTTTTATTTCCTATATTTTACTGTGATTTTTTTTTTTTATTGTGATAAGGTGCCCCCTCTGAATAAAATTTATGGCTTCGCCACTGGTTCCATATATAAGTCCATGTATGTGTAATATACAGTATTACAAATTATGTTTAAATTTCTCTAACACACGACGGACCGCACATTCTTTTCTTTTGAAAAAGAATGAAATAATCACCTGAAAAAAAAATTCCTTTCAGGCTCTAATATTCATTTCTCATCTCTGTTGATTTTTCCAGTACTTAACAGGAAAATTAAGTTTTTGTTTTGAACTTTTATTCTTTTATGACTAGAAAATGCTAGACGAATGTAGAAACAACACCTTAGTAGTGACTATATATAAGAATCAAACATGCGAAATAACCAATCTCACCTTATTACCGATCCCAATCATAATTCCACTTCATTTCTAATTCCCTCGTACTTATAACTGTTAACAAACGTACACGCCCATAGAGGAGATCAAAATCGAGAGAAAATAAGTGAAGATGATATAGACATATCTACTAATATAGTAGATTTTATTTACTGTGGATGATAACGCTAAAAGGAGGAAAAGACCTAAATTAACATGCTGTACGTGTGCCATGGGTCATACCCCGTCAAAGCTAGGGGTTGACCTAAACGTAAGCTGTGACGGTAGAGAGCCATGACCTTTTTCCTACATTAACAAATCAACCTCCTATAAGACTCTCTCTCTCTCTCTCCATCGCTTTGGGAAAAAACCAAAAACTAATTTTTTGGTTTTTTTATTTTGTCCTTATTCAATTTTTTTTTTGCATTTGTTAGTTTTGCGTCAAGTTTTCGTAGTTTATGGTGGAAACTAATTTTTTTTAATAAAGCCAAAATTAAACCAATAAACTGGTATATTTTGGCGTTATTCAAAAAAATATTACGTTTGACCATAATTTTATATTTTTTGAATTTGTCTCGTCGAGACGAATCTATAAACTACGAAAACTTGACGCAAAACTAACAAATGCAAAAAAAAATTGAATAAGGACAAAACAAAAAAACCAAAAAAACAGTTTTTGGTTTTTTTGCCAAAGCACTAGTATGTTTTGTTTTTCGTTCTTTATTGATGCATCATCACAGTATGATATTGAGGAGCTTCGGCAAGTTTTAATATGAACTCCAAATATAGTTCGTTCATTTGTTGTGGTACGGCCTCCCTAGTATACCGTGGGATTGACCTCCAAAATTAGTTAACGTACGCGTAAGCTGACCTGGACATATGTTATAAAAAAAAATTTGCATTTTTAAATTTAGAAAGTCAATTAACAAAGAAAAAGGGAAAAAACTGATTCAAATGCAAGGGCCTAATTACAGGGTTCATGAGCCTATTTTATATTATTCGTCCACATAATGATTTCAGATATGACACACGCAGAATTTAATTACTATCTATAAATTATTTCTGAATTGTAAACCAAAAATGGAAGGGGAAAAAAGGAGAAGAAAATGCAAGTGGATGGTGCACTAGAAGGGTACTTTTCCCACATTCCAATCAAATTTCCCATTCAACGTCTTTCTCGAGGGGCTCCATGAATTTTTAGCCACACCCATCACAAATTCAAGCGGCTGTTGCTTTCAAATTGAGTGGTAAATTGGCTATTTTCCATTTCACTCACTTAATTTATCCACTTCATTCATCCCAATAAAATTCTAGATAAATATTTAAGTTTACACAAATTTCAAAGGTTGTGCTTTACGTACGCAGTTAGTTACAAATACACGGAGTGGGCTCTCAGTTCAGGGGAACAATGCTAGAAGCACTGAATAACTTAAAAATTACTGGTATTACACTAAAAGAATGGCTCATATACAGTACATTAGTTAGTGCCTCTAGAGTTTTCCTTTCGGAGGAGGCCCAATGCGAACTATTTTAAACAAGGTCCTCCATACAATTCACAAAGAGAATGGTTTAAAAAGATAAAAATCAAATTTGAAGAGAAATATTACAAGTATTAAATTATATGAGCACAAAAAACTTGAAACCTTAGTATTACATAAACATCACTGTTCTCTAATTTTTAGCAACAAGTAGTAATTAAACCATCATACTAATATATATTGTGTTGAGGATATTAAAAAAAATGCGTATATGCATAATTAGAGAGTTAACAAAATTTGGGTGCCCCCAAAATTAAATAAAATAAGAATGCTTCATGCGGCCACATCTTCGGCGTACACCCAAAACCGGCCTTCTATATATATTAAATATATTAAATAGTATCTTCAATATTTGTCTCACATTGTAATGTGTCTCCGTTCGATCTGCGCTATACGGAATATTGGATCGAAACAAACATTTTTTACGATAATTTTCAAAAATTCATCAATGAAAGGATTTCAATTATTTCTTTTGATTTTTGCAAAATTATACAAAAAAACAAAAAGAGTACTTTATTTTTTAATTCGATCAGCGACACCAATGTCGCAAGTTGAATAAACAATGAGAAGGTAGAAGTATATAGATGAACTTTGATGTCGAATTATCAGTAGCCCAACCCCTCATCCTTTAGCTCGATCTTCAACTCAAATTTCTACCAAACTCTCTCCAACAAGGTTTCTCAACTAATGATTCACCTTTTATCAAAAAAAAAATTATTACTATGGTACCATTAAACAAAGCAAAGTCTCGGACAATTAGGCTTAAGTTGATGGACAATTTCATTTTCTTAAAGAAAAAAAAAACAAAAAAAAAACAGAGAGAGAGTACTGCATGCGAATAATAAAAGATTGCGTACGTGTAAAGTTTTCACGAATATTAAAATGGGGCTTAATTAGTACTCCCATCAACAAGAAAGGGACAGTTTCAACAATAACCTTGGACAATAATAATAATTAATTATAATAATAATTACTATTATAATTATCATGTCTGTATTTCCAGCAACAATTGAAGACCCTTATGAAAGTTATCACAAAAAAATTGCTAACTAGCTAGCGTGGTGAATTTAATGTTTTCAAATATATATGTGCAAAATACATATAGAAGAATTCGGGGATCTTATAGTGCAGGAGTGCACTACAAAAGTTGTAGTGCGACATCCAAGACATAGATAGTATATAAATTCAAATATGAAATGAACTTTCGAGCTTTTGGCATTAATCCATGCATGTTACTGGCTACGTAGTTAAATACGAATATTTCTTTTCAAAACTCAGAAATGATTCCACAAAATTCGCTTAAAGAGAGGGTAGTCCAAAATTTAGAAACTAGAGATTAATACTTGTAAAGGACTTATCTCCGCACTATTTACCTCTTGAGCTAACCCATTGAGTTTAGTATGTGTTAGATTACTATCGAGAGTACCAATGTTGTTCCATCGCCGGGAATCCAAGTTCTCGCACTACAAAGTGATGCTCCACGGCTATCGAACCAATTGTCCGCATCTATTTTATACATTAACCACCACCTAAGCCTAGTTTGTGAGCATTGTTGAAACTTCGAATTCAAGCACAAAAGATTTACATGTTACGTACAGAGATGTCCAAATATTATATAGGCGATCACTTATTTGATACATACAAATATATACTCTCTCCGTCCCAAATTACAAGCCACATATGAAAAGGCATGTAATTTTGGGATCAAAAATAAAAATACTCCTAGTGCATGCAAAAAATTTTGAATTTCTTTTGCATGAATTATACACAAAACTATTTTATATTTTTATCCAAAAATTACACGATTTGTCGCATTTGATAAACAATTTGGGTTGGAGAAGTATCTTGTATTTCCCGGTTTGTGTAAATTGTAATTTAATGTCAGAATCCGCCGATTGTGTCGGTTGGTCTGCTGCCTCTAACATGACATGAAAACCCTTTCATGTATGGCACTCAATATCTGTACTTTTTTTTTTTTTGATCACTAATTTCTGTACTTCTGTAGCTATACAAACGTTAAAACTAGTCTATCTGAGAATATGCACCGTCCAAATTCGAGAGAAACAAGAGTTGTCAATTTGTTTGATGGGGCCTACCAACAGTTAGGCCACAATGTCAACCAATCTTTTCCCATAACAAGTGAGTAGGATTCAGGAAAAGTTAATCCGACAAATGTCCGGAAAAATTATATGATTAGATGTCAATTAGTATTCTTAATTATATTTATATAAGATAACTGAGTTTTTATTCATCGTATTAATAAATGTGTTCATAAAATAAGATTCATTACATCTGATTAAAATATTTTTCCTATGATTGATATTACAGACAAACTCTTAAATCAAATTGATTTTGGCAGGAACGACAAACAAGCACAACAGAAAAATCCAGGACACCGATATTTTTCAATTATATTTAAGAAAGAAAGGGATTATTTCACCCAAAGTATGTAGAGGAAGATAAGCATATCACAACTACCAAAAACGACAGCCCCCGAATTTAATTAAGATAGCAACTACCAAAATAATTAGGACCGCTTGCCCTTGTCTAGAAGCCTAGAAAAGCCGGATATTGGATATTCTAACATATTCAAGACGCACATCGTCTTCAGAATCTTTCTTCACCACACACAGTTATAGCCTTATATGGCCGTGAATTTTCATTGAGTCTTCGTAAATAATAGTGAAACCCGATATTTTTCATTTAGGTTTTCATCACAAATTTTAGGTAAGCCAATCATTTCCCTCGACTAAAAGGACTCACAAAAATATGTAAAAATGGAAGACACTAAAAATAATAAAAACAACACTTATTTCATACTTTTTCGTTTTTATTTTTTTTCTTTTGTTTCGTAGGTTTTTGTTTTTTAGACTCGCCTCCTCGATACAAATGATCAATTAAATTTTTTTATGTAAATATAAAAAATTAAGAAATATGAAAAATAATACTACTACTAGAACTAGGGCTGTCCGCGGATCGATTTTGGGTGGATCGGGTCTGTTCCCAAACTGATTCGCTCGTCGCGGATTGTCGTATTCTCCATCCGCATCCGTCCATGAGCGAGGTATGATTAGGTCAGTTCAGTTGCGGATTGGGCGAATCGAAGAAGGATTATTGGCGGATCAAATCGGCCCAAAACGAATCCGTCAAAACTAGAATAGCAGGATCCGTATTCATCCGTAACATATCTCAGATGGGTTCACGGATAGTTCATTTTGGTCAGTTTGGACGGATCGGTTAACCCGCACGGCCCTCTAACACTACAGAGAATATTGGGTTAGGAACACTAAATAATACGTGTGAACTCCTGTAACGTTACACGTATATGAAAACTAAACACGTGTTACGTGTGAACTAAGGAAGGAACTCTCAGAAGAAAGTAGCTCCCCCTCTCTCTCTCTCTCTCTCTTCTCTCTCTCCTCATTAGCAGCAGCAGCAAATTCACCCAATTGGAAAACAAACTCCTCAATCAAGAAACGTCCCTTCTTCCCCCTTCTCACACCCCCCCCACTTTTCCCCATTTCTCGGTATCCACTCATCCACAACCCCTTCGTCTCCCCTCTCTCTCTCTCTCTCTCTCTCTCTCTTCTCTCTCTCTCCTCCATTTCTTTCCCAAAGCCTTCAGTACTGGTTAGCCCTGTTTCCTCAACCACTTTCCACCTACAACACACACACACACACCCTCAATCAATAAATCCACTCCACCCTCCTTCCTTCCTAACAGAGCTGCTGTTTTGGGCACACCCGTTTCTTTCAGATGCAGCAGTCGACTCCAGCTATCTCTTTCACTCCCAGCTTTACTACTACCACCCATTCCTCCTCCTCTGCTACCCTCGCCGACATCGCCGCTAGAGTCGTCCGTGAATTCCGCCTTGAACAATCGGACGATTTCGATGACGACCTCTTCGGCGGCCTCCCTGACGAACACATAAAATCAAACCACGACGTAGCCGATGACGATGACAGTAGTGGTGATTTCGAGTTCCCTTCCGTGTGTAAAGACCCACCGCAGTCGATTTCTGCTGACGAGATCTTCTGCAACGGCCAGATCAGGCCTGTTTTTCCTGTCTTCGGGAGAACAGATTTGTTGTTTGGAGGAGGTGGTGTGGTTAACGGCGGCGATGATGGTGGTAAAGTGTTGAATTGTTCTTCCAAGCCTAGGAAGAATCAGTCGACGACGCGGGCGTCTTTGAGGACGCTTATGAGGGAGGATAGTAGGGACCCGCCGTCGTGCTCGTCTTCAGAATCGGGCGACCTCGACGGGGTCCCGGCGGAGATCTACTGCGCCTGGACTCCCAAATCTGCGGCGGCGGCGGAGGTTAAGAAGAGCGGCTCGACGGGCTCGTTGTCGAAGCGGTGGAGGATTCGAAACCTTCTGTTTCGGAGCAACAGCGACGGGAGGGGGAGAGACTCCTTCGTCTTCTTAGCGTCTTCGAATGGGAAGAACAAGGACGACAAGGGTTCTTCTAAGAGAGAAACCGCGACGGAGAAGAGTTCCTTTGGAGGGGGCGAGGTGGTTCCCGTGACGGCGGCGCAGGAGGAGGAGGATAATTACGGGAAGAGCGGTATGGCGGCGAAAGGCGGAGAGAGGCGGCGGTTGTACGGAAGACAGGATTGGGTGGGGTTCTCCACCCGTTTTGACGGGTCAATTTAACTGAGTTGAGTTTGGTTTGTGATTATGCGTTTGATTATTATTATTATTATTAATCCACACTTTATTATTACAGTATTTATTTGGGTTTAATTAGGTAGATGGGGGGTGATTTTTATTGTGTAAATACGGAGGATAATTTCGCTTTTTGAATGTTGATTTGGGTTTTTTTTTGGTGTGTGAACGGAGAGGAAGCAGAGTCAATTACTACAACGTAGAACAGAGAGTCTCAATTACGTGAAAAATGGAATTGAACTTTCTTTCTTTTACTCCTATCTTTGTTTTTGCCTGACGGCAGGACTTTAGTTGTATGTTTATTACAGTTATTTTGAATTATTACAACGAATATCGATGTTATTCTATTTGGAAGTGATGCCCGGGTGATCGGTCCTAGTGATCACATTCAAACATTTTCCGAGATAAACAGCTCGGATGCGATCACTAGGACCGATCACCAGCACCCTGGCTCCTATTCTATGTGCTCAAATTTAGAAGCTCCCAATCACTTATGTATTGGTACACAAGCATGATGTTAATATGCAAGCTATACAAATAAAATTAATGTCATTTTGGTTTGAGAATAAGTTATTTTCATTGGCGGTGGAAACAAATATTTTCTCAAAATCAATCACAGCGGTCTGTATAATTGTATTTTATCACACCGAACCGCTGTGATTAATTTAAGAGAAACATTTGTTTCAATCGGCGGTGAAAAGAATGTTTTCTCTTTATGTTCAAACCCAAATTAAACTTCTATTCGTAGACGTGAAACTGGGTTAGAAACCCAACCCAATTGTAAAGAACTTTCTTTAGGAATTTCATTCTGGAAGGTTTCTTCGAAATACATGTGGGTCCCAAAGTTGTGGCCCCTGAGAATTTTGGACTTTGGAGATCTTTTGTAGTACATTCTTGCTGGATTCACTGTGAGGAGTAATTCTCAAGGGAAAAAAAGAAAAAGAAAAAAGAAACTGGTATAGCTGAGTTTGTCAGGATGCCAGTCGACCTTGAGTTTTGTAATTTCCGTTGACTTTTTTGTGTGTGGAAAGAATACGACTTTTTAATTTACTAAAACTTATGAATAAAACTTATAATTAATTTATTATGCTTTATTAGACGGATCACTCACTTACAATACATTAATTCAATATCACTTATTAATAAGCCAATGACACTGACTTATTGTCATTAACAACCTACACTCGAAAACCTAAATTCCAACTCCAAATTCCCACCACTAAAACCAGAACCAGAAAACCCAAAATCACCACCGTAACCTAAAAAAAGAAACCCCATTAATCCAGATTCCTTCCCTCCTCTTCATCGATTTCCTCCATTTGAACAATCTGACTAATCACTTCCCTATCATAACCATCGTAACCAATATTGCCTAGCAACTTGTCAAGGACCCAAACTGTTTAGTACTCAAATCAATCTATGGCTTGAAATTTTCATACTGAGAATTGTTGAGATTCTTGAGGAATTGAAAAGAATGAGAGGAGAGGAAACATCTTGAAAAATTAAGTTACAACTTGAGTACATGCATCTACATGACTACATATAGGTTTGTTCTATGTTTTTGGTAATTAAGAAGTCGGATCAATTTTGATTTTAGCAATGAACTTGAACCTGAAAGATATTTTAATTCAAGAAATTCCTCATGAATAGGGAGATATTCCTCATGAACAGAACAGGGAGATATTTTAGAATATTGATTGGAGATGCTCTTAAATACGTATCGCTTTGGGTCCACCAATAAGTATTTTAAGCAAGAGGATGCTACTTTTATTTTTTATATTGTGGTCCAAGAGTAGGGATTTGAGGTACATGTGTAAATATTTTTCCTTTTTCTACCAAACACTCTCTGGCAAACGACCGACCATATCACCTCCATCCAGGAGATTAATTAATTGGAGGTTTATAAAAGGACCCATCAAACACCCAACTTCCCAAACGGGTTAATGGTGAGTTTTTTTTTTTTTTTTTTTATTTTTTTTTTTTTTTGTCTTTGTTTTTTTGGGGTTAGAAAAGAGCAAGAAATTAATAAAGATATAATATATCAACGGGTGCTCATCTCCGGAAAAAAGCTCCTAATTATAACACATAATTGGACAATGAATAAATGAGTCCAAAGCTCGTAATTTTACTCGGACACGAGCAGACTAAATTACATAGAAAGAAATCTTGGTGACTTTACAAAATGAAGGGTTTGATTTTTCGTGCAAGGTCCTACGTCAAAGGTTTATATATATATATATATATCTGTGAAATAATTCTATACGGTAAACCCGAGCCAAAAAAAAAAGCTACGACAGCTAAACAGGTTAATGTGATTAAAAATATGTGTTCCCCTATTGCAGTTGCGTAAGGATGTATACGTATAGAACAATTCTACACGTACACCAAATGCACACCAGCACATCCCGATCGTCCATTTCAGGAATCGACGTTTCAGATTTGAAATGAATTCTTACCGGTAAGAGTTAATTCTTACCGGTAATTAAGAATTCATTTCAAATCTGGAACGTCGAAAAAAGCTTTTGGACGGTCGGGATGTGCTGGTGTGAATGTGGTGTACACGTCCTGGTGTACGCGAATCATTTTTGATACGTATAAGTAATTTGCTGATTAATTTGTGTTCCCCAAAAAAAAGCCTTCTTGCTAAAGGGTCTTCAACCAAGATTTGTGCAGCACTCTCTTGCTGTGTGATTCAAGAAAAAGTAATCTCTCCATGTTGCCCCTATTTATTTTGTGGTATTCAAAACAGTATCCATATTTATGGAGTATCTCTCTTTTTGTGTTATTAATAATATAGGATTGTCTAAACTATATGAAATGATATTCGATCAACATAATTTTCGACGTGGTTGATGTTCTCAACAATCTCGATTGTGTGAACAATCTCTTGATTGAAGTTGGACCAAACAAGAAAGATCCTTGCAGTACACTAGGGGAATGACACCGTGCCATGTACCCCATCCGGTGCAGTGCACGGCAAGATCCCCCAATCTGAACAATATAGTTCAACGGAACGTTTAATCCATCAAATGGCCTGGCTATGATAAAATTCCTTATGCTTAGTACTGAACAGTCTCTCTAACCGTGTAATCCTCTTAAATTTTTTTAGTACGATATCAGGTTTTATTTTACATTAAAGGCATTTTTGGTATTTTGCAATTATTTTTTCATTATTGAATACATGTCATTTCCATGAAGTATGAACTAAATGGTCCATAAGGTATTTTTAGCAGAAACGAGTCGTATTTTGGTATTATAGTGAACACAAAATATTTACTAAAAACTCATCTAACCTTGAGTCTAAGTTTTTTTTATTACCAAAAAGCTCCTTTTTTTTTTTTTTTTTTAATTTTATCTTCGTATACCAAACAGCTCTGGCTCTTAACATGTGCCCACGAATAAATTCTGAGAGGCAGTTGAAAGGAAAAGGTGAAGGGTACCTACCCAAAAAAATTTTGTTTTTTTTGGAGAGGATTGGGATGATAGTTACTGGAGGCACATTCATAATTACTCCTACTTGATACCAATCTGGGTAAAACTATTGTTATTTAAAAAATATTAGGATACATGACAAATTTCTTCGAAAACGTTCAAAAACAAAAAAGAAAATTCTTTCCTGTGAATCTGAACCGTTCCTTTCTTTTTGGGACATTTTCGGAAAACCCTTCCTTTATCCTATCATTCCTATTTGGCTTATAGATTCTGTCATTTGCCATAGGGTCCACTGTGAGTCTATTTCCTTTGCAAAAGCTTTCCAACATCCATTGGAAAACGTGTATAGTGGAAGGCCTTAATTTCCTTCTTTTTGCTCCCGAGGAAATTATTCAGCTCTTGGCTTTGGGACCTGGAGGATAGTGAAGATTTTTTTTCCCCCCTCACTGGACGATACGATGTTAGGAAATAATTAGTAATTACAATGGGAGTCGAACATCTCCTTCAAGAGATCGTATTCAAGAACTTGAGGGACAGCACGCGCCCCCGTCCACGCGGGAGTAGTATAAATTTAACAAACCAAACAAAAGAGAATTGGATCATCCATTTGTTGTTAGCATTTGCTAACTACCACTACCAACATGGATTGAGTGAGAGAGAGAGATTAGGGTTTCATTAGTAGCTAAAATTATCAGGTAAGTCGTGAATTTTTATACAACTATTTGATTACGGAAACAACAATAATATACAGTATAACCTAATTATTAAGTGGGCACATGATCATGTCACGTTTTTAGAAATCGAACTACCATATAACATCTCTACTTTAATGGGGTAGTTCTCTAATGGAAAATCACACAGACAAAACCCAGGCCAAAAAACGGACGTAGACGGAAAACCTCAAAGTCTGGTAAGTACAATACGACAATCATGCAAAATCTGTCAAGATGACCTGGATACCCCTCCTTACAAACTCACATCACCTCCAATTATAGGAAAATAAGGGTACTTTGGTCATTTCCCTCATATAGTAGCAAAGCCACTACCAATTTTCTTATTATACAAGTGTGTTGATACAAGAGGTTCTATTGTGATTGATTTTGGTGGTAAAATCTCATAATGAAACAGAAACAAAGAGGGGCCACCTGGTAGGAAAGTTCAAAAAGCAGTACCTTTAAAGTTAAAAAATTCTTTCACACAAAAACAAATTTCTATACATGAACTACTCCCACTAGGATTGTACCAATTCGCACTCGCACTTCGTCTTTAGCAGAAGCCATAGTTTTTTTTTTTTTGGTAAACAAAAATTTATTTATCTTTAAAAATGAATTACAACGATTAAAAAGGATCGAGACGGAAGCCATAAGTGTCCCAAAATTTTCAAGTTGAACAAAGTCCAGTAAACCTAAAAATGGTGGAAGTGATGAATTGCAATCCTTTTTTTAATGCAATCCTAATAGTCACATTTTGGTTACATCCTGTTTATTTAGAAATGCCCTAGTTTTTAAAATTAAAAGAACCTTGAATATCGCGTTATCTCCTTTGAAAAACTATATGTACTTTATCGGGTAATCTGTAACAGAAATCCCGGCCATAGTCTTTTAAATTAGAGCATTATCCCCTTCGAAAAACTATATGTACTTTATCGGGTGTAATGTAATAGAAATCCCCCAATATGATGATGTATCCTCTAATATATACACGTATCTCAAGTCGGTACATCTCGTACAATTACCGATTGACACAATTCAGATCTTATTTTAAGAATCGGAGACTTTGTTAACGTATCTTACTATACATGTCACATGCATATTAGGATAGATTCATAACATGATATGAGGATTTGTATTCTGCTTTGAAGATACTAACAAGTACTACTTGGCTTACAAAATACACTACAAGAAAGTTTTACTCATTAATTGGTGACGGTACTGAGCTTTATCTTGGCTTCTTCCACACAACCCTGAGATCCAGGCAAAACAGGCTGCACAGTACTAGCAGTGGCCCCAAGTGTTATTACAGCTCGTTGCTCCCCACACAATTGACCAGAGTTCGGTTTGATTCTCGGTGTCAAGGCCGCAAGAAAGTAGTTTCTTCTAATCCCCTAGTCTCGATGCAGATGACTTACCTTTAAACAGACCGGGAAGAGGATTAGTATATACACGTAAGCTTGCTAGGACACCTCTGGCCGATGAACAAAAGAAATGCAAAAGCAAGTGCAAGTTCCTACCAGATGCCCCATATTCCTTGGGTGTCCTACCAAATCCTCACAGAGGCAGACTCCACTATGGCTTTCACATCATCCCCAACTTTTGCAGATGAGCCCACTTCCTATTTTCACCATCTTCTTTATATTCTGAGAATATAAGGCTTCCCTTCATATTGTACATAACATAAGCGTGTCCAATGACAATACACAGACACACATATACCCGTTTTACGTCTAATTCGATGATTTGAGTTGTTCATTTTATCGATCAGCATGTATAAAGTCATGGATCAATTACCAACAAAAAAATGCATTTAAGTTAATTGCATATTGGCAAGTGTCTGGTTGAATGTGATTTGCTTAATTAGGGTAGACGATCGACTATCCATTTCCAATTATCTTGCATTCTTGTTAAATTTATTTACATAGATCGAACTTACAGAATTGATAATCGAGTAATAAAAATGAAATCGCGACGGATCTCATTTGTGATTGTGTACCCTTCACATAAGGATTGGGAGATTTGGTCCACAATTGCAAGTTGCAACTCAATTCTGAGCATTCCCTGATTCTGTTTTTATTTAATTTTTGGACATAGAATTGAACACAACCTTAATGTATACTTCTTTTCTGTGTTGTTTGTCCTTAAAAGTTGTGTCGTTTTTTGGATGAACAAATAAAATACTATCCGTGCATAACATTTTTGTACCAATTTTCACATCAATTTTAATCTGTAAATTGGTAAATTGGTGTCAAAAAGTTCAAAAAAACTATTCACTTAATCTTTAATAAAATGTACGAAATTTAAAACAAAACAAAACATATGAATGGGGGGTGGGGGGTTTCCTTATGAATTTTAGCTGGATATGTTCACAAGAACCCCACACACCCTTTTTCACAAAATTGGCAGACCAAGTATAGGTGCATGCACATGCTCTCTCTCTCTCTCTCTCTCTATCTCTCTCTCTCTAACACACACACACACACACACTACTAAAATGCTAATCTCATCAACACCGCACTGAGATTAATTGGCTAACAACACTTTCAAAAGGCTAGAGATATTTACATGGAGGAGGGGGCAAATGAGGAAAAAGGTGGAGCTTTCTTTCTTCACATGACATCTGTGAGCTTTCAGCTTTCTTCCAAGAAAGCTTAAATGGAGACAAGGATAGGTTTTGCCTAAAGATAAAGATATACTCTAATATATCTACTAGTCATTTTCCAAATCGTAGGACCCACTAAATTGATGATATGTAGTAGGAGTTCAATTTTTTTTTTTTTATAATGGTTTCTAGATCTCCTATTAATAGCCAGTACATGTCAATTTCTTAATTAGTATCCCAGGGCAACACTTGCCCCACCACATGGTGTCTACGACACATTGACGTGGGTTCCGTACACTTAGTTTCTGACCCGGTTTTAGGATTTCAATTTGGTAATGACAAAACCGTAAAGAAAAAAATTGTATGCAAAGCTTTATACAAAATGAATATATTTATTTTGGTCGAAAATTTATTTGAACATAATTTATTCTCTTTCATTGAGGTATATTAACTCAAAAAGTAAGAGAATTTTTACTTACTTTGGCTAGGGATCAATTATTCAGTGCCGACAAAATATTAAAGAAAGTAGAGAGACTTTATTTATGGGATATCAGAAATGAAACACCATAAAAACTGCGTCGAGGGTTCGAGCCGCCACAACCCAAATCAGATAGTTAAACACTAGTATTCAAATAAGAATATATCTTGAAGAAAAGTTTGAAAATCGAGGCAAATTAAATTCTTCAAGAAGATAGATTTTTTTTAACACAACAAAAGTACCGGCATTTTCAGATTGTGCTCTCACTGATACAATTTTCTGACTACGCCATTGCTTTCTAATGCCTATGTCTTGACTGATACAATCCCACATTTTTAAAGCTTTATTCCAGATTTGGTAGTTGTAGCTCTTATCTACTTCTATAATGTAATGTCTCTGTAAGTATTGAGGTTTAAAGCTAGACATCCCATTCAGTTGTAAGCAGCCCATGGCCCACTCCATAATGACACTCAGAATTACAAAGTAGATACCCATATTTCGTAGTACTACCAGCTTTATTCTATTGGGGGCACTATTAAATTGTGTATTGTCCCAGAAATGTTAGAAGATTATCTTCCTTCTTTTTCATTTTTGAACAGAAGGAAGTTTCCGAGGAAAAAATTCAGTGGCATTAGGGCATCGCCACGTGATCTCCAAAGCCCTCTAGCACTACACATTTACGTTGGTACCACGATTAAAGTATATGAGTTCCATCTAAATGTGGACGTAGCGTGGAGGGTTACGGGGCACCGCAACGAATAAGTACTCGGCGTTTCCAAGACACTAAGATGTGTCCTTCCTGAAAAAAAAAAAGTGCTAAGAGCAAAAAAGCAAATTTCAGATAATCCAACAAAAGAAGTAAAGTAACAGCAGTTTTCATTTCTTACTTTTTCCTAAAATACATACATATACTTTATGTAGGTACATAGACAGATAGATATAGAATGATTCTGAAATTATTGTAAAGTCTAACTTTAATTGCCCAGAACCTTTGTACCTCCTTAGGTTGTCAATTATTGATTTCTTGTCTAAAGCAACATTCCACTCTTACCAAATTGAAGCCTTCACTATTACAGTTGTTTTATGATTCAGAGGACATATGCATCACTAATACTTGTGATATGATATAGAATGAGGACATACGCGTACCTTTCATCGCACTTTTTATGAACAGTCTTGCATGATTCTAATCTTGAAGAAGCGAATATAAATAGAGTGACAGATTGTTTTTTTCACAATTAACATCGGTGTAAAACGAAGAAAATTTCTCCTCGGTACAAGTCTAACCGAACCAATAACAAAGGTTAATTGTTTAATTCTTCTCCAATCCAAGCAAACCAGGAGGGGCATTTGAAAGTATTATTAAGTTCTTCAAACTCTCAAAAACGTACCTCCCAAAATCGAGAATTTCAATCTAAAATAGAAAAGTTAAGACAATATTAAACTGCATCTCATTTCAATGACAATTATTCTATTCTGCACCTTCTTTTTTTGTATGGTTTCTGCAAGCAGTATTTTTTCACTTACCTCGAATTCCTTTCTTTTTATTGTCTTTTTATTTTTGTTCTTTCCTCTTTTACAAGAGAATGCACCATTCCCAATATGACTCACTACAGAGGATGGAAATACTTTCATAACCTACAAGTGAAGAATGAAGAATACAGAGATCCTCATTCTCACCATGAAAATTATGGTACAATTTGCTTCATGCCCCAAAGCAGCAGGGGCACAACGGAGAAAAACTTGCTTATGCAGGAACAGGAGTCAAACCAGATGAAGGTTGCAAGCTTGCGGCATATTTCCTCGCCCACATGTCATAATGTACAATTTCCTCGAGTGATGGTGATACCACCAACTCTGCCTGATGCTTATTGCATGTTAGCTCCACAACCTTGAAAATATCAAGGTAGCTGATCCTGAAAACAAAAAACAACTCCATAAGCTACAATTCGACGACAAAGTTTATGGAACAAAGCCACACGGGTATCTATGACGAGTCTTATATCCAAGAGAGTCTGTGTGTCAACCTTGGATATGTGTAGGAAATGAAAAGGGAAGGGATTTTGTGAAGCTCATTTGTTTTTTATAGCTCAGAGTGTCCAGGCCAGCTTGAAACCTAATTTATTAGGGACTAATACCAACATCCATTAGAGGGGGCTAGTTTTTTTTTTTTTTTTTTATCAGATTTAGAGGGGGGGCCAGTTAACGTCGGAGAAAAAGTCCCATATGGATTGACACATTAGAGTTTATAGCATGATTAAGAGGGAGCACACCCTAAGTCCCAGGCCTTGACCACCAATCGAGCACCCTTGGCGTTGATTTGTGAAGCTAATTTCTTTTCCCTTTGCTTTTCTATTCCCTAGGAAAATCTAAGATCCTAACACAGCGTAATGCTACAACATTGTGGAATATCAATAACATGCTAGAGCAACAAAGTCAGCTGCTTCAGGATTAAACACTTGAAATTTGCCAAATATTCTAAGGTAAATCAAAATGAATCAACCTGGCGGACATGTACATTTGAAATCCAGAATTTCCTATGTACTTTACATTATTACATATTCACATAAAGGATCAAAATTACAGAAATTCAAAATTTGGAGTAATTTAGCAAGGGCAACAAAACAGTCTCATCTGTTCATGCATGAACAATTAAGCATACGGACAGTGCGTACAAATTGCACAGCAAATATCCACGGGAGTACATGGGAAATATGATGAATTGATTTGGTACCAATGGCTCTGGGGGTGTTGGCAGATGGCTAACAGCTACATCTGATGAAAAGTTTCTAAGATGATGCTCCCTTCCTATATTTGTGTTTGTAGTTCCAAGAGTACTGATATGTTGTTATTTGAGTTTGTAGTTGTTTTATACCCAAGAGTACTGATATGTTGTTATTTGCGTTTGTAGTTGTTTTATACCTTAAAAGTTGGACCCTAGTTTTATCCTAACATTCATGAGCTTCTAACAACTCTCCTAGTTGAACGCGATGCCTCAAGCATACTTAAGGCTGAGGAGTGAGGACTCATAAACTTTGAAAGGAAATTTGTGGCATTTGTGTGTTGATATGTTCATCTCTCCCGCTTGTGATTTTAAAGGTCAAGGTTTTACAAAAGGTTCATGGAATTCGTGCTCAGATGATGAGACTTATTGGTATGAAGATGTTGGTACTCCTGCAACTGTTATTAAATTATGCAGAAGCGAGGACCATTGTGCCACCCAATACCATACAGTGCTAAAAACAGAACTCTTTCATTGCAGGAGTAAATCTCAACCAGTACATTTACATACTTTTCATCGATGAACAACTCCACAGCCTTCTCATTTGCAGCACTTAGAACTCCTGTCATGGTGCCTCCAGCCCGTCCAGCAGCATAGGCCAGATCCATGGACGGGTATTTCACATTGTCAGGAGCTTTAAAAGTCAGTGACCCAAGCCTGTATCATCCAAATACACCAAAATAAGGAATTCACGATGAATTTTAGCATTTTCTTAGTTTCTCCTTGTTCTCACTGAATTAAATTAAAAGAATTTTAAAATCACATAAAATGATAAAAAAGACTAAAACAATGATTTTTCATTCACCATTGAAGCTGATTCAGGATTTTATGAAGTATGTTGACTATTTGTTGAACCAAGTTCTACAGTTCAAAATGACAGTGAGAACAACTACTACAGAATATTGATAATTTAGTCATGTCTTCTAACATACAATCAGAAAATAATACACATTCCTTTAGTAAAATGCTGGAAATAGTTTATTTGTAATTTTCTTTTTGAACAGCAAAATTATTATTTTATTAATCTTTTATATGGATACAAAGACTAAAAGGAACAAGAACGACATCATATTCCACAAAGCTAAGAACAATCCTGTGCCCAGTCCAAGACCCAAAACCAAACCAGGATTGGCAAGAAGCCAACCAAGGAACACCCATCGGGCCAAGCCCACACACCTAATGGGCCAAGCCCAAACCTAAGTGAAATGCAGAGACAGTGACTGGTCCGTTTGGTATGTTCGTTAGAAAAGAGTAGAGCGAATCAAATGCAACATTCTATCTGTCTTTACCAAGTGTATTTTCATGTGGAATAGAACTACTTAGCTGCATCTAGAGAAAAAATACCATAGTAACATGAATGCAGTAAGCTCTTGTCTCTCATGAATGATCAAATTTAGACTTTATACTTTACCTTCATGGGGCAGATGGAAAAATGTAGAAATTCATATAAATTCTAGATCATGTGTTTGGAGATCAAGAGATAATTACTTGCAAAGATCAAGGCGAGGCCAAGTAATCTCAGAGCAGTAAATCCTGTCAGGCCAAGATAAAGTGTAGAGGATAGGCAAACGCATATCAGGCCACCCCAGTTGTGCCAGCACAGATGAATCCTGCAGAGAGATGTCAGATTCAATTGTCGGTAACATTACAGCAACGAAGTTCATAAACAAAACTTTGTAAGCATCATACAAGAACCAAGAAATAACGTTAGAGATGAGTTAAACCTGTGTTTCAATCATTGAATGTATGATAGATTGGGGATGAATAACAATTTCAATATCATCATATTCAGCCCCAAAAAGATAGTGTGCTTCAATTACTTCTAGTCCCTGTCAACAGAGAAACGTGAGTCCTGTATATAACTTGGACCTCCGCTTTAGAGGTTACATCAACATGGTCCTCATGGATCATGCTCCATAAATAACAGAAAACAAACTACACGAAAAATAAAAGATAAAGGAACACAAATAATGACCTTATTGAAGAGGGTAGCAGAGTCCACGGTAATCTTTTTCCCCATAGTCCAGTTAGGATGCTTTAATGCATCAGCCACTTTAACGTCTTTCAATTTATCAACAGGCAAATCCCTGACATAGGAAAGAGGTGATAAAATTTGGTTTTATACCTACGATGAAGCAAACATTAAAACAGTTCATTGAAAATAGCCCGACTAAGGAAGTAGTACATTATGCAGGGGATTTATCTCAGTTCCTGTTAATCCCTTTTCCCAAGATATTTTTTATTCTGAAAAGGAGAGCTATATAAGAGAGAAAAGCAAGTAGGTTTCGAGAAAAGAACTATTAAGTTGGACGTATAATTGAGAAATATAATAACAATTCAAGCTCACTGGATATGTTTTGAACTTACTAGACAACTTAATTATAGCAATTCAAAAGCGCTAAAATATTTCATTTCATTTTTCTCTTGAATGTTGACATACATCCGTTACAAATATTTTGAAAAACTTCTATCTGGAAGTAAGCAGGCACACCTGAAAGCCCCGCCTGATGCAGTTAAAATAATGCGCCTAAGAGCACCCTCTGGCAAGCCTTGAATACACTGAAACAAGGACAACTCTTTTAGGCCTTATACTCAAAGGTAGGGAATTGCGGCATGTACTTATGCACTACTACACTAGTCATGCAATGGGCAGAAACTATGTAGCAATGATACATACATAACTTCACATGACATAATCAAAGAAACTGAGAAAATAAATTATGATCTATGCATTTTGTTGCTTGTCCTTACCTGGAATATAGCAGAATGCTCTGAATCAGCTGGAAGAATCTTTACTTTATGCTTGCGTGCAAGAGGAAGGACAAAAGGACCCCCGGCAATCAGTGTCTCTTTATTGGCTAAGGCAATGTCTTTGCCAGCTTCAATTGCTGCCACAGTAGGCTGACAAAAGACAAAAGTTTAATTTAAATCCTGAAGAAGGATTTTCTCTACTGGTAACTTCGAAAACTTCCTGCAACTAAATACGAACCATAAATATGTAGATTCATATCGAAACTACGGAAGTGAACATAGATCGTTTGGTCCAGATTTTCGAGTGGAAGGCAAGCAAAAATATACAGAGATTGGAATCCTTATCTTTTGTTGCATATGCAAAAGATTGCAATATTACCGTACCTATTAAGCCAAGCATGGTACAGTTTTTTTCCAAGGTTTAATCATCTACCGGTTTTTTATCCATCTTACTAAGAAACTGCTGATCTTTTCTTGTTTTTATTTGAATGTTGTTATCTAGCCAATTCATACATGATACAACTCATAATTGCCCTCATTACTTAGTCTGCAACACGGATCCATTTCCTTCATTTTCCAATTCAGATGGTTCTCATTCATGTAGGAGGAGTGGCCTCGAAAGATTAGCAAGTCGTGAGCGCAACCAAATTCAAATTACAGCTTAATAATATGCGTTCACATATTCAAATTACTGCTTAATATATAGTTAAATAGGTGTATGGCTGTTCACATGCCATATATTATTTCTATAGAGTAAATTCTCCATTACATTAAACTGGAGAGCAATCGAAGAGCTTAAGCTATAAGGTGTAGAGTGCCAACATTGTATCAATTGATAACCCACTCCATACCCAACCAATGCGGGATTATATTATCTACCATCCCCAGGTATGCAAATACTGTAACACATTCACAAACATGTAATTACAAGATCACAGAAAACAAATACCCAATATGTTCTTCTAATATGAAATTCCTCCTATTTCTTTTTGCATAAGTTATTACTCCTTTGCAGTTTTTTTTATATTTTAAATTACATAAGTTATTACTCCCAGTTCAGATTATTCAATCCACAAAAATAACCATACTTAACCAAAATGTCTACATATTACAATTAAAATTAAAACTGGGCTCTAGATGTTCTAGCTAAATGGCCCAAAATATTATATACAAGGAAACAATTTATGAGTTTACCTTCAAACCAGCGCAGCCTACTATCCCTGTGACTACAGTGGCAGCATCTGGATGGCGAGCAACCTGGAAATAATTTAAACGAAATATCCAGAAGGACCAGAACACAGTGAGAATGGATTGCATCAGCAAAACAAAAGTGAGGAGTGAGGAAATTAGAAGTCACTGACCTCAATGACACCCTGCTCTCCAGGTATAATTTCAGGCTTGTAATCAGCATCAGCCAAAGCCTCTCTGAGTTCATCAAGTAATGATTCATTCCTAACAGCAACCAGTTGAGGTTTGAATGTTTTGACCTGGATTATGGCAAATGCTATTATCAACACAGTATCAACACAGATTGCAAAGTAAAACAAAGGCTTTATCTGGTGCATAAGATATGTTGAGGAAAAAGTGAAGGTAACAGAACCAGGTTTGTAGTTACTTAAGAGAGGGGTAGGCAATTATATGTATACCCATTCTGCTAATACTATCCAAAAGAAAGGGAATAGACACAGAAGAAAACAGTTTAGAGCATCTCCAGCCTTGACCCAATTTAAGACCCAAATTCAAAATTTGGGAAAAAACCTTAAAAAACCTTCTCCAAATGGAGGACCCAAATCCTTCCCCATTTTGGGTTTTACCCATATCTTGATCCAAATTGGGGACAACCCAAACTCCCCCATTCCCAAAGGCTCTTTCCAACCCAACCCAAACTACTATTCTGCCATTTTAGGGTTCCTGCGCCATTGATTGAAAAACAGAGCAGTGTGAGAGAGAATGTTGTGTGAGCAGTAGGATGAGCAACTCTGGGCTCGATCGAGAAGAACCAAAGTTCGGTGGAGAAGAGTTGCACGAGGTATGTGCACCTAGCAGCTTCGATTGAGTGGTTAGGGTTTTGGAGCACGGCGAGGTAGGCATACAGGTGGAGGAAATACTCTGATAGACCTGTCGCCGGAGCTGCTAGCTTCGTCGGAGATGATCCCTCCTCTCTCTTATTTACATGTATGCCATGTTGAGAGTCTGATCCGCTTGAGGTTCTTCCCATGTGCGTGTAGGCCCAATCCGTCAGGGAGTATCCACGTAGTCCACCACATCACATGGACCCAATATACATTCAATGACTCATATCCACTTAAAAGGCTAAGCCTTGTAAGTGGTGAGTCATCCAATTGTATATCAAGGTCCAATTCTTTTTCTATTTTTCCAATGTGGGACAAACCTTCACACATGTTCTCAACAAGCCATTGGATGTTTTTAAAATAATAAATTTGGGTCAAAATTGGGGGTTACCATTGGAGATGCTACCACTCAAATTGAGTTTTTACCCAAAATTTGACTCAAATTTGCGGGAAAATACTGGAGATGCTCTCGGCATTTGGTCTCAATTCCACTTTTTACTACCTTTTTATATTCAAGCACCAGAGCTACTAATAATAAAGAAGTATCTGCAATTCCATGCTTAGTTGCAAGATCCTTCTAAAATGGGTGCCGGTCCCTAGACGGGGCTCGCTCCAATCCAGACGGGAACCTGCTCCTAAATAGGATGGGGAGATTCCACACTAATCTTAATGACGAAATCCTCACCTCTTTTTCCAAATATATGCAAGGAGGAAGAAAAAGTAAAAAGAAGTAAGAGAGATTTAGGACTCTCTCTCTCTCTCTCTCTCTCTCTCTCTCTCTCTCTCTCTCTCTCTCTCGTCTTGTATTCTACTACTTGTCTACGTGTTTAGTCCATATATTTGGCATAAAAAATATATTGATGTCATTTCTCACTTATGTTTATAAATATAAAATGTTTATATACGTGTCCCTTTGCAACTATAAAACATAAGTACAATACAAATAAATTTAGGCATTAAATATTACCTCGCTACTCCCAACCTAGGGAGCTTCTACATACCTCTGCTCCCCCACCCCCGCCCCCGCTCCCGCTCCCGCTCCCGCTCCGCTCCATGCAACTAACAATTTCCATGTAGAAGCTAAAGTCAGTTTTCCTATTAAGGGCCCCTCGTTCAAACTTAAAGTTTAAACTCCCTTTTGAGTATGATAGATTTGAACCTAAAAGAAGCCACTTTGTGCAGCCAATGCTAACCTCAAATAGAGAGACCAATTGATGGTTTTTCAGGGCAAATGCCTTTTAAGATCTGGTTGGATGATGTCTCTAGTTAACTAACTTTTGGTCAAGCTTAAGCAGATCCAACAAAAGATCTGCGACAAAGATGTCGCAAACTCCCATGACAAGAAAAAGTTATGGAAGCTAAATACACGAGTTGTACTTCCAAAAATACGAAATCTTCAAATGACTATACACGTATAACAACCATAGAAACAAATGGAGTGATCACCTGATCAGCAAGAAGAGTCACGTTAGAACCCGCAGCCAGTGCCACAACTCTGAACTTACCTGGATTCTCTGCAACTATGTCCAATGTCTGTAAAGCACGAACAAATGAAGAATTTTAAAGACAAATAAAGACATGCCTAGTACTTGTTCGACCACCATAGTCAAAATGGCTCTATTTTTTTTTATATTAATAAGAAGCCGTGAAATAGAAGGAAATATCAATGAAAACAAGATCAAAACATGGCCATTTCATTAACACTTAATATTAAGGATAGAAATGACCGTCTTTAATTAAAACGTTCATCATCCTATTGCTTCTAAAAAAGAGATAAGTAAAGGGGGGGAATGAATTTTGTTTTATTATGTAAGAGGAGAAATTTTTAACCTGAGTTCCAATGGAACCTGTTGATCCAACAATAGAAATGGGCTTCGGGCCATCCCAAGTCTTACGATCTGGCTCCACAACAGCCCGTCCTGGCCACGCCGGAGGAGGCTGCTGTGCTGAACAATGAATTCTCTTTCCAAATGTCGCTCCATAGTCCTTCCTCTTCAAAGAAAACCTACCTAGATGGATCACAAATAACGGATTTAAGCACATGATCTTCCTTTGGTTAGAAAAAAAATAATAATATGACAGTTCAAATAAAATACAACGAAACCACGTTCCCGCTAATGAAATATGTTATAAAGAAGATCCCAATCACAAGACTCCTCCTTTACAACTATAAATCACTGAGAGAGAAACCCTTAAGTTAGTAAAATGAAACAATAAGACACACCGTTTACGTGTCAAAGCTCTTTCAATTAGAAATTTACAATCCAATCTTGCAACTCATCCCAAGTCCCAACACACACACACACGAAAAGGTGGTAATTTGGCTCCATTTACGAAGGTTGTGATCTCAATTGAATGAAACCCATTATTCAAATTTAAATACCCATACATATTCCAGTGATTAACCAGACGAATCAAAGTTCGTGGCTATTAGATACCAAAATCGAGTCAATCCTAACCATAAGACATGAAACTTGCATCTATTCGTCATTCAACTTGAATTATTCCACAAAGCAACAAGCAATTCAGCTTCCATAACACAAATTTGGCAACTTTCGCAAATTATCTCCACAACCACAAGCATTCAACATAAAAAAAGAGCAGCTCAAAATCTTGCAAATAAAATCAAAGGGTATAAAGAGGTAGAGAAGAACCTTGAAGATTGAGAAGGGGATGGTTGGATTTAGAGGAGTCCAAGAATGAAAGGCCCTTGATTTCAGTTGGGTATACCAAATTCAGAGCCATATCACTGTTTTTTTCTCCGTTGAACCTGTGATTCTTAAAAAGCTTCGAATATGTAGTAGTATCGACTGGTTAATGAAGTGAGGGAGTGAGTTTTGCAAATCCAACAATTTATAGCAGGTGGCGTTTGAATATTGGAGCAGCCAGAGGAGACTTATAGGAGTAGAGAGAGAGAGAGCAGCCAGAAGTGACTTCTACTCCGTAGAAAGGGGGGAGAGAGAGAGAGAGAGAGAGAATGGAGGAGGATAGATAAGACGAGAGGGCACTCAGCTGCTCTCGTGCACTGCGTGCGACTTTGTTTATGGTTTATTCGATCGGCTTGCATTTAGCTGCAAGTCCTGGCATTGATCTATACGCTGTCGTTTTCTACCACAAATCTAAGCTTTTGGTACCCTCATTAGTTATCATAGTAAAAGACAGTACATAAAATGGGCCCAATTGTGTCGTCTCATGGTTTGAATGAGAGTGGAAAACAATTTCCACGTTTTTTGAGAATCAGGATAAAATTTTATTAATCACTGCATAATACCGGAATAAGGAATAAGTAAACATAAATGATGCAATCTATTAGAACGCAATGAGACACAGTTTCCATGTTGAATTATGGTTTAAAATGCTAATAACAACAACCCATTGGGTTATCATCAATAAGTTAGAAATATTTAGAGAGTGAGAGGACAACAATTCACAATTTCTATGTAGTAAAGTGCATCGAAAATTGAGTTTTTTTTTTTTTCTTGCCTTTTTGATAACCCAATGGGTTGTTATTATTATTTTTTCTTAATTTATATGCCTAATAGTGTCAGGGACACACCAGAGCCGGCTTAGACATGAATTCCAAGAAGCTTGGGCTTTAGGCCCATCAAAAAATCAAAATTTTAGGGCCCCCAATTATTTAGGAACCCTACAAATATATACTAGGCCTAATATAATTTTTGTATAAGCTCTTCATACAAAAAATGGCCCAATTCGAATTTATGACCCAAAATTCATGCGGTGACAATTGTGAAATATAGGGTGGGTCTCGTTTAATAAATTCGATTTAGGCCTCCAAAATCTATGAGCCGGCTCTGGGACACACTACTCCACACTAATTTGCGTGGTACTGCATTATTGGTGGTTGTAAAATAGTTTCAATGTGTTTTTTTCTACTATTATCAATCATGCAGTGTCATGTAGGCTGGTATTGTGAATTGATGTGTCTCTAAAAAAATTTTGGGCTTAACTGCTTCTTTCATTCCTGCAAAATGAACATTGTTTCGATGTCATCCTTGCCTCCATGTTCTACTCTACCGACGTAACCTCTTCCCATATTTCAAACTGTCAATCTTGACTAATCCATCTTGCAAGCCTCCGGCAACATGATGATAAAGTGTGAGAAATTAATTTCACTCCCTATTTTATCCCTAAACACATCCTTTTTGCCTTTATTCATCTTAGAATTACCAAATTATTCTTACATCATCATGAGTCACTTTTTCAATAGGAGGACAATTTGGTACTTTCAAGTGAATAAAGACATAAAAAAAGAAGAAGAGTGTTGTAGATAAAAGAGGTGTTAAAATCATTTCAAAGTTTTGATAAATTTGTTATTTCAATTTGTGCGCATACCATCCATTTTAGAAAATTCTCAAGTAATAGTATCTGAAATGAAAAGGTTATTATCCTTTGTTTGGATAAATCAGTTTGTCATTTCAATTCAATTTCATAAAATTATCATTAATCCATCAAATTAGTACACATACCCTCCATTTTAGAAAATTTTCAATTGAAAAATTTCTAAAATGAACAAATAACATTCCTTTTTAAATTTATTCTGATAAATTTATTAGATGTCAAATCATTTACTGATACTGATAAATTTATAAGTTGCTTTTTGGCAAATGAATATTTTATTTCGGCATAAACAATTATCCTATATATGATTTGAATAATTTAAAAAAAAAATTATCATCGTCGTTTTAGTTTGAACTTCGTTTGAAAATTTTAATTTGTAAGTTAGCTCTCAAAATGGAAACATTAGTGATTGATCGATATTTTATATGTCATTTTTTATATATATTTTTTAAAATGTCAAGTTCTCATTCAAAGTCCGAAGACAGAAAGATTACATCACCTAATATAGGAATGAACCAAAACAACTAGCATATGACATGAGCACGGCTACAAAGCACTACAGGCTGACCGACTCCAGACACACCTGTCGAGGCAGACCGACACTACGTGCGGCATAGAGTCCTGTCAAGATCTAGTCGTAGAGAATCCCAACGGAAAACCCAGTTCAATCCTAAACATAAAACACAGATGCAATGTGAAAAACACTCCACACAGGGAGGTAAAACAACAAGAGTTATTTGTAAGTTTTTTTCCCTAATCAAGAAGTTGGCGCGGAAGGATAACAAGTTAACAACTATCTCCAATTTTAAAACAGATACCATATATTTTAACTATTGACAATGATAAATTAATTGGTCTGACAGGATCATCAAAACTGACATATTTATCAAGTGGAGTATATATTAAACTGAATACAACTATCTCATACACGCAAACAAGGGTCACCAAGGGCCTCCATTTCTCATAAAAGAAAAACATCACCTTGATAGCACCAACATTATACTCAATGATGAGCAACCTTTCAAAAGAGTTTTTTTTCAAAACATCCCTCAAACTTTCACCCATTTCTCTACTTAGTACTTGAACTTTCAAAACTCTTTATGTAGTCCTTGAACTACTTAACTTGAAGTGCATGTAGTCCCTCTGTTAACTTCCGTTAGTTTCATGGACGGAAAATCGTGCGTGTGCGCGTCACGGGTGATCACGGCCCCAAACCCAGGGTAAAAACGTCACTCCTTCTCCTTCCCTTTCCATTCAATGCCATTTCCAGGAAACAGAGAGAGAGACGAAGAGAGAGAGAGAATAGAAGAAACGAACAACAGAGGGTATCTCCAGCCCCAATCTCGGAATGGATGACCGATTGAGGCAAGGAGAAGAGATTATCCCTAATTGCGTGAAATCTGAACGTATGAATTTCAGATTCTGCTAATGTCATTTTCTATATCCCACACCAAATGGGTCCCCTCAACCTATACTGTTGTGTATTGGCACAAAAGAGCAGCTCAAGCAGAGCCTGCGTTAATCTGATCACGATAACTTATGAAAAAATGGTAGCCAAAAACACAAGATTCAAGTGAAAGCTACTTAAAAGTCACTTCAATGCCTGATGGTACCATGCTTATCACAAAATAATAGAGCTTGTGTCAATGGGCGTGGAATTGTCATGTGCAAATATAAGCAACTTCTGAGTTCTCAGTCTTCTGAGTTCTACATGTCTTCTAGTACCTTCTAAGTTTTTTTTCCTGAAAAACGATCTCCTTTGTTTTCAATAATCAATAATATTTCATTGATTCCTTGGTACATATTATAACACTGACCCAGTAACTTATTGTGGCAACCGGGTTTGTCGTTACCAGATTCCACCAAAGGACCACATCCAGTAATTAAAAACAAGCTAGAAAAGCGGGCTAGGAGAGAGAGAGAGAGAGAGAGAGAGAGAGAGAGAGAGGGGTTGGTTTTATGGATGCTCTGTTTTTTTGCAGAATTTGGAGGGAACTGGGAAAGGGCAGGAGAAGGAGGAGTGACGTTTTTACCCTGGGTATGGGGTCGTGATCACCCGTGACGCGCACACGCACGATTTTCCGTCCATGAAACTAACGGAAGTTAACAGAGGGACTACATGCACTTCAAGTTAAGTAGTTCAAGGACTACATAAAGAGTTTTGAAAGTTCAAGTACTAAGTAGAGAAATGGGTGAAAGTTTGAGGGATGTTTTGAAAAAAAACTCCTTTCAAAATAGAGAAGAATGAAAAGACGATACTAGCTGCTGTACTGATTCCCCACATCAGGCGGTGATGCGCAGCGTGCTATACGGGGCCGATGCCGCCGTGCAGGCAGGGCCGGCCTTGAGATTCTCGGGGCCTAAGACGATCTTGTAAAAATCTAGGCCCTATGTTTTCTTTTTAAAAAAATAAAAATAAAACTAACCTCAAAATAATAGTTACTTGGTCCCATATTTTTTTCCCCTCGCAGTTTGTTTCGTTGTTTCGAATGAAACTAGTTTTTTGTCCTAATATTTTTTGCACCATAAAAAAAATATCCCTTTAGAACTGCGAGTTCGTGAGAGGGGAAAAAATATTGTTATGGAGAAGGAAAAAAGAGGGCTAGGAATTGAAACGTGTACCTATTGGATAGAGCAACTAAACTTTTCTACTAAATTAGCTAGCTCATTGATTGTATATGTGATTTAGGTTAAATATATATTATGTACCTAGATGTACCTATCCGGGGCCCTATTTTTGGGCCAAAATTCGGGGGCTTAAGGCAGTCGCCTTACACGGCTTAGCTCAGGGCTGGCCCTGCGTGCCGGTGTCAGTGTGACGATTAGAGACGTTCACTGCATAGAGCTCGCCGCGGCGTACTGCTTGCGACCTTGGATTGTATCGTAGATGGTGTCGCCCCAAGCGTAGGGCTAGGTCGGTAGTAGCATAATAACCGGTAAGACCGGGTCGAATCCACAGGGACCGAACGCACCCGGCGTGAGAGTTGTCTTGCGAGTGAGGTGTTTAGCCTTAAAGCGGCAAACTTGGCTTTGGTGATTTGTGGGTGGAATTCTCTTAACTTCGAGAATGACTCGGAATATTAAAAACGACAAATTAAACTAAGGCAAAGTCTAGGGGTATTTAACGACCATGACTTGGGCTAATCCATCCCCTCTTGATAACCGGCTCGGGGCATCGTTAAATGCCCCCGAACGGAAGATTTAGATTTTAAAACCATTTACAAGAAAATGTGTTTACCAAAGATTAGGGGTTTTCGGTACATTTTGCAAACGGATGGGTTGACATCGCTCAAAGCATCACACGTGCCAAGTAGTCAAGCTCTTGGCTACGTGTGATCAAAGAGATTAACAAACCCACTCTTTGGTACATAAAAGTGCAACCCCAAATATTTGATAGACAAGCAATGTATGCCTTAACATGAGATGGATGGATTAATCCCAAGTCATGGAGTGTTAATCACCCCATGACTAAGCCTACTTAAACTACTCACAAACCATAGCAAGAAATAAGATTAGAACGTTGAAGGAGATGCAAAACATGATTAATAAACTTAAAAACTAATTTTAAGTGAAGAACCTAAGTTGGCCTACAACATTAACACTAGAGAAAATCACAAACAACACTTAGAAATTAGAGTTTTCAATGGAAATAGCAAGAACAACATGAAAATACGAAACATGAAGAAAATACAAATAAACAGTAGATTTGTAAAGATTAAGAGTACACTTACAACATTAATGAAGATGAAAACCTTGGATCAAAGAGAAACTACCCTAAAAACTAGAGAGAAGGTGGAACTAAACTAAGAACAAAACTAATGGAGGAAGAAGATTAGGGGAGAGAGAGGGAGAGGGAAATATATACAAAACCCTTCCATCTCTCTCAAAATATCCTAATAATGCTTTTAATAGAAACATTCCATAAGTAGAAAGTACAAAAAGTGTTCAAAAGTTGCCTCGGAGCATTTCTGGACCGGTCCAGAATTATTCCGGATCGGTCCGGAATTGTCTGGAAATTTTTGGGCAATTCTGGATCGGTCCGGAATAATTCCGGATAGGTCCGGAATCGTCTGGAAATTTTTGGGCAATTCTGGATCGGTCCGGAATAATTCCGGATAGGTCCGGAATTATTTTGACTTCTTTGATCCCTCCCGTTGAATTGCGCGCTTCCGGACTTCCTCCAATGGACTTAAATGAGTTGTGCGACTCTCGGGGGAGGTGTTCCTTGGTCACTCGAGTGCTCGTTCACTCCCGGACTCCACCGGGAGTTTTTGAGAGAGTGAGACACGGCTTCAGCCTTCCGGCTTGGCTTTGTGGCTCTTTGACTTCCCGGGCCTTAGCCGAGTCTTCATTTCTTGGCTCTTGAGGCCCGGTGTTGGCGTGCCACGGGGCACGTGACCCTCGTAAACGTGGTACGGTTCTCAATGCACTCAGAATGCGTTTCTTTAGCGCGTTCAACCTGTACCTCAACAAAACCACAACTACGCGCAAATCAAACATTTCAAGCGCGAAATCACGTAAAAGGTGAGATAAATAAGCAAAATAAGCCCCGGTTATGTACAATATTGGGGGCTTATCACACCCCCCAACTTGAACTTTGCTCGCCCCGAGCAAACTAAACAAATACAACTAACAAAAACAAACTATAATGGATACGTCTTTTAAACCCCCGGGCGGCCCCGGTAGGACGAGTGAAGTCTCGTGAGGGTTTTCAGCAGTGAACAACCCACAAAACACATGGGAATCGAATACTTTAAATGTACTCATGCCCAACCGACAACTCACATAGTACCACAATGTCCGCCACGCAAGTCAATGGCAAGATACTTTATTCATAGAAGGAGTTAAGCAAGTGAACTTCATATCTAAACTTAGCACAAAAATCAATCCTCTCACCTACGGTCGGATAGAGAATTCTCACGTGGCATGCGTGTGAAGAAACCTCACAAAGAAATTCACCAATCTTGAAAACAGTTCTCACACCATTGATAGCTCGGTATTTCTTTAAGCACACCCCTTCCCTTTATTCGAATGAATCTTTTTTTTTTTATGTGGTCGTGCAATGCTCGGACCTCTCGGGCTTTCTAGTTGACCCATTTAGCGAGCGTTAGGTCGGCCATCCCCAAGCCAAATGGCCTTAGGGCGCCAGGTTTTGAGAGACCCTTCAGACTTAATTGCTCGAGTCAAAAAGGCTTTATGGTGAGGTCCAAGCTAGCCACATTCAACAATGCCTTCACAAGGTCTATCCATCTTTTGACGCGAACAATACGGTGGGAGCAAACCCCGATTGCCCGGTTACTCAATGAACGCCCGGATAAACATTAACAATAAAGCATGCATCATCTTTTTCTTTTCTTTTTTCTCTTACAAGGAAAGGGGCTCCAAATATTCCACATACAAATTAATTCACACCGAGGGATCAATGACCCGTGAACCAATTTCGAAGCCAGTGAATGCTCAAGTGGGACAGTGCGCGTGCGAAAGCATGAATTCAAGTGAGCATACGCTATCCAACTATAGGTAATACGGTTTAACCAAGTGTTTTCCTTTAACGTCATGTTCACAAGCTTAAGTCTATCCATGAAATCGTATCAAGACTCCATCTCACACAACAAACATCATAGCACTAATTAGAAGTCATCAATTAAGAGTAAGCACACACAAAGTATCCTAATTCCTTGATTCACCAAATTTTTTTTCAATTTTTTTTTCAATTTTGAAATTTCAAGACTCTTAATATAAACAAAGCACGAAGTAAACCCTCCCCCCAACTTAAAATGTGCTATGTCCTCATAGCACGAAGATAGTATGAAAATGAAGAACAAGGAGGGATAAAAATGTACCGACGGGGTGGAATGTCAACCACCTTATACCTCGACCAAATGAGAGGCTTTGTCATCATCCTACTAAGAGAAAATGATTAGTACCGACTCACTCCGTGATAGCCGAGTCCCCAACAAACAAATCTTCACGTGATTAACGGGTACTACTTTTCTCCCCGGAACTAGAGACTGTGGCTAGGCCATACGTAGCTCAAGTTTGGGTGGCTATACCGGACCATCAAAAGCCGTTTGAAAACGGCGAATACCAAAGTTGATTGAAATTAAAACAAAAAAAGATAAACAAGACAAACTACAAAAAGCTAAAAACACAATAAGTAGAGTACTAGAACCAACAAAACATGATTAATTCAACCACATTCAAATGTAACTCTCGCTTACTTTGAAGAGCTCTCATAATGCACAAATCACTCCACTCTAAGCTCTTCGACAAGAATTGAACGCGACCGTACCACAAGATAAGATACTTAGAGTATTGTGATCGCCGAAATTGCTTAACAAAATTAAGTTTCACCAAGTGTATAATGCGAACCAAATTCATTTTCAAAGTGTTGACAAGATTTAGTAAAAGTGGATTGTAAACACAATCATAATTATCAACACCTAGAAAATCAATTAGTTCGACTCTTTCAAGTTCTTGTGGTGGAGCAAACTCAATGGAAGTGCTAGTGGCATGAGCCTCAAAAGTTTTTTCATGAAAAGGCATATCAATTGTACAACTAGAATCCTCTTGGGGAGCACAATCGAAATCCGGCTCATCATCCCATTTAATCTCTGATTCCGTTGGCAAATCCAATGTACAATCAAAATCAGGCTCGTCATCCCATTTAACCTCCGAGGTTTCTTTCAAAGCTAAAATAACCCCTTCATTAAATAACGGAGGTTTTATTTCAATTTCAGTCAACTCGCAAAATTGGGGCTTTTGGGCTAATTCATCAAGATAGTACCAACCCTCTTCGGCATTTTTACTCAGGAATTCTTCATCGGATAACAAGTCAAATTGACATGTCGTAGGATTTAAACCTCGGCAAAAGATAGCCAAAAGATCCCCAAGCTTATAAATATAAATTGCCCAAGCGAATATGGAACATTTAAATCGCTCCCAATACTGTGGAAAAGACTCATCATCTAGTTGACAGAAATTGGTAATGTCTAGAAAAAGCCCTTCATTGCAACTTCCAAAATCGGTCATTTTTTTTTTTATAGGATTTTTAGGACTAGCAGAATGGAGGGGTTATGCAACCGCCTCACCACAAGAACAGTTCCGAGGGGCTAGTCCGCCGCCTCGTTAATAAAACAAGTAATGTACAGAAAATAAGAAAAACTATACAAAAGAGTGAGATACTTACAGTGGAGCAAGGAAAAACTCACGCTAGATGGACCATTGGGTCCCCGGCAACGGCGCCAAAAATGCTTGCGACCTTGGATTGTATCGTAGATGGTGTCGCCCCAAGCGTAGGGCTAGGTCGGTAGTAGCATAATAACCGGTAAGACCGGGTCGAATCCACAGGGACCGAACGCACCCGGCGTGAGAGTTGTCTTGCGAGTGAGGTGTTTAGCCTTAAAGCGGCAAACTTGGCTTTGGTGATTTGTGGGTGGAATTCTCTTAACTTCGAGAATGACTCGGAATATTAAAAACGACAAATTAAACTAAGGCAAAGTCTAGGGGTATTTAACGACCATGACTTGGGCTAATCCATCCCCTCTTGATAACCGGCTCGGGGCATCGTTAAATGCCCCCGAACGGAAGATTTAGATTTTAAAACCATTTACAAGAAAATGTGTTTACCAAAGATTAGGGGTTTTCGGTACATTTTGCAAACGGATGGGTTGACATCGCTCAAAGCATCACACGTGCCAAGTAGTCAAGCTCTTGGCTACGTGTGATCAAAGAGATTAACAAACCCACTCTTTGGTACATAAAAGTGCAACCCCAAATATTTGATAGACAAGCAATGTATGCCTTAACATGAGATGGATGGATTAATCCCAAGTCATGGAGTGTTAATCACCCCATGACTAAGCCTACTTAAACTACTCACAAACCATAGCAAGAAATAAGATTAGAACGTTGAAGGAGATGCAAAACATGATTAATAAACTTAAAAACTAATTTTAAGTGAAGAACCTAAGTTGGCCTACAACATTAACACTAGAGAAAATCACAAACAACACTTAGAAATTAGAGTTTTCAATGGAAATAGCAAGAACAACATGAAAATACGAAACATGAAGAAAATACAAATAAACAGTAGATTTGTAAAGATTAAGAGTACACTTACAACATTAATGAAGATGAAAACCTTGGATCAAAGAGAAACTACCCTAAAAACTAGAGAGAAGGTGGAACTAAACTAAGAACAAAACTAATGGAGGAAGAAGATTAGGGGAGAGAGAGGGAGAGGGAAATATATACAAAACCCTTCCATCTCTCTCAAAATATCCTAATAATGCTTTTAATAGAAACATTCCATAAGTAGAAAGTACAAAAAGTGTTCAAAAGTTGCCTCGGAGCATTTCTGGACCGGTCCAGAATTATTCCGGATCGGTCCGGAATTGTCTGGAAATTTTTGGGCAATTCTGGATCGGTCCGGAATAATTCCGGATAGGTCCGGAATCGTCTGGAAATTTTTGGGCAATTCTGGATCGGTCCGGAATAATTCCGGATAGGTCCGGAATTATTTTGACTTCTTTGATCCCTCCCGTTGAATTGCGCGCTTCCGGACTTCCTCCAATGGACTTAAATGAGTTGTGCGACTCTCGGGGGAGGTGTTCCTTGGTCACTCGAGTGCTCGTTCACTCCCGGACTCCACCGGGAGTTTTTGAGAGAGTGAGACACGGCTTCAGCCTTCCGGCTTGGCTTTGTGGCTCTTTGACTTCCCGGGCCTTAGCCGAGTCTTCATTTCTTGGCTCTTGAGGCCCGGTGTTGGCGTGCCACGGGGCACGTGACCCTCGTAAACGTGGTACGGTTCTCAATGCACTCAGAATGCGTTTCTTTAGCGCGTTCAACCTGTACCTCAACAAAACCACAACTACGCGCAAATCAAACATTTCAAGCGCGAAATCACGTAAAAGGTGAGATAAATAAGCAAAATAAGCCCCGGTTATGTACAATATTGGGGGCTTATCACGTACAAAAAATTAGCTTGATTAAATTAATATCATTTAGTGCCTCATCGGAACTTTATTATCTTGAAATTCATGATTCCAAATGGATCTAAACCACTGCAACAAGTTATAATTGTTCTGCTGAGCCACTTATCGATTTTCGATCGAGCTGATCTTTGGTACCCATCTAGAACTCGACGAGCTCTACACAGTAAACGTCTCCGATCGTCGGCACGACATCGACATGAAGGCGTTGTGCCCGCATAGCACGCTGCATAGCACCCACCCAAGGTTCATTATATGACTGGAGCAAGAACTATTCGGATGACCAGAATGTTTATAGTTGACTTTTCTCTCTCTCTCTCTCTCTCTCTCTCTCTCTCTCTCTCTCTCTCTCTCTCTCTGACGGTGAAGGGTATCCGGTTAATTAACTTCTGCGCTCACAACTATACTTCTATCAATCAGTCGCCGCCCTTCTTTTAATGGAACTAAAGGGTTTTTATTTTCCTATCCTAAATCATGCCCCTCACAGTTTTTCCTTTCGTCAGAAGGTAATTCCAATTATTAAAGGGGTGTTTGGGAGCCTATTTTTCAACTTTTGATTTCTAACTTTTTGACTTTTTAATTTTTTGGATTATGGTCATAATGTGTTTTGAATTTGAAAAGAGTGTTTGGGAAAAATATCAAGAATGCATTTTGTAACAGGAGTAGTGTTTGGGAGAATAATTGTTAGACTGAGTTATGGAGGGTTGTTTACTATTTTGCCCTTGTTTATTTATTATGATATTTAAAATGAGTAGTGATATCGTTTTTAGCAAGTTTTTTAAAGTCATATTAAAAAATATTTTTGTAAACGTGTCCTATCCAATTATTATTATTTTTTTAGAAAAAGGTTTTTGCTCTTTTTTTTTTTAGGTAATTGAAATAATAATGTAAAAATAATAATAAGTACATCGTTGGTCTATTGAAATTGAAAGCTCTCATAGTTGGTTTATTGATTAAAATTAAAAGAGTTTATTAAAATTACACTTATTTAACTAAAATCAAAGAGTGTAATTTTAATTGAAGGAGCTTATTATCTGAGGAAACTCTTTGTTTCCCACATTAGTCTCTCTCTCTCTCACACACACACACACTAAAGAAGAAACTGATGAAGGGGAGCACGAAATTGACGATGATGGCGGCTAATCTTTTCTTCACAGAAGAAGAGATGGCAATTGACGAAGGAAGGACTCGGTACTCAAAAGCCTATGGGAAGATCTGTAGAGATCGTGGTTTTGGCCTTACATCCATGGCCTTCCTTTCACTTTTCACTCCCTATGCTCTGCAAGACTGCAACAAAATGAGGTAAGAAGAAGAACAAGATCCTCTTTTATTTGTTTTGTGAGAAAATTACAGAAAGGATAAGGAATCACGAATTGAGGGGGAAAAGGGATCCAGAGGATAAATAAACAAGGGGTGAGGGGTAGAATGGGAGAGTAGAATTGAGAGAAAAATCAAAATGAGAAGGAGAAGCGGAAAAGGAAGGTTCAACCTGTTTTTGGCTTCTCGTCTGGAACCTTCAAAATGGAAAACATGTTCTCTGGGAATGATTTCTGGGTGTTGGCGGCCAAACACCCGGAATTGAAAAAGGAGAACAGGAAAAGGTGAAAAACTGGCGCTAAATGTCTTGATTTTTTTTTTTGCTAGTAAATGTGTTAGTTGGACCGGACCAACCCACTTGGGTCTTTCTCATGGGTTATGTGATTGGGTTTGTTAGAAGTATGAGATAGTTTATATTTCCGAAGTACCAAAAAAAAGAAGAAGTATGAGATAGACTTCTAAGTATCTCTATTTGTTAGGAGAGTTTAAACTATTTGACTTTGTCTATAAATAAAATCCTGCAAATATTAGAGATACATATAAGAAACAACCAGAGTTCTATCTATCTCCTCCTCCCCAAAAATACTCTCCTATCAAATATCTTCTCTCTCTAGTGTTTCCATCTACGAACCCTAGGATTTACGGTGTGGATATTAAGAGTAGGTTCTAGCAGTCTTCTCTATGTTACAAAAATAGAAGACGGTGTTTGCATGTTTGTGTTGGTGTTCGAGTTCTTGTTCGTGTTTGCGGTTTATGTTTGTACTTGTAGAGCGGGTCTCGGTTCATTGATCTCCAAAAGCTCGAAGTATTTCGTTACTCTTCATTATGTAAGTCTTGTGTGATTTATATACTTTCGATAGAGTTAACATTTTCTTAATGGTCTAGTTAATCAATGACTTGTATCGATATAAAATCTATTTAAAGGGCATTATCGTCAACTCACGCTAAAACATGAGCTTATCGAAAGTTATTATTCCAAGGAAGATGATTTATTCTCACTCCACCACACCACCAACCATACAAGCCTATGTGGCACTGCACGATTGGTAATGAGAGAACAAACACTTTAAAACTACTTTGCAACCACCAATCATGTAGTCCCACGTAATTTTGTGTAGTTAGTGGTGTGGTGTGTCCCTACCATTATTGTTTATTGTAGGCCCACCCTTCAATTGAAGACTCCATTGTAATTAACGGAAAAAATTGATTAACGAAATTGAAGTGAATATACTAAAAATTCAGATTAGATGGACCTAAAAAATATTGGCCAGCATTTACGCCGACCTAAGTTGGTGTCCACGATGCATCAAGTGAGATAGACCAGTATGTTTCCTTCTTTTTGTAGTTTGATGAAAACTAGAAAGCAATATTATGGTAGTTCTCCGCTAGTCTTGCTGGGAGCTGGGGGGCTTGCTGCACAGCTTGGTGCTGTGCAGCCGCACGGCGCGGCCGGCCGGCCACTTTTCGGCGATCCGAGACGTTCACCGGATAGCCCTCGTCGAGTACTACAAGTGTACTAAAAATCAACTTGATCGGATATCGTTAAGTATCTAATCGGAACACAAATAGCTTGAAAAAAATGGGTTTAGTGAATCGGATCTAGTGTTTATGTACATTTGTGTTCCATTTCATTTCAATCTATTTGTGTTCCGATTAGGTACTTAACGATATCCGGTCAAGTTAATTTTTGGTACACTTGTAGTACTCGACGAGGGCTATCCGGTGAACGTCTCGGATCGCCGAAAAGTGGCCGGCCGGCCGCGCCATGCGGGTGCACAGCACCAAGCTGTGCAGCACGCCCCCCAGCTCCGTCTTGCTGTGGGTACCGACCCAAAGAAACAGCACTTGGCATCAATCCTCTCCCATGAATTTTTGACGCTGCGGAACTCACGAGATACTAGTTAGCGTACTAGTTCAAACGAAGATAGGTCTCAAATCCTCGAGAGTTCCTGAATCCACAAGAAGAAAGAGATTAACTCTGAAATTGTTATTGACCCCAATAAACGAGAAATGACTGGCCGGTCCCATTTTTGGGATTTTGTTCAATCCAAGCACTTTAATGTGTTTCAATTCCGTAGAAACCCACCCTACACACGCGCGAACCCCCAGACCCACTCACTTTCTCTCTTCCGTCCCTACACGCGCGCGACCCCAGACCCACTCACTCACTCTCTCTCTCTTCCGTCCTTTTCTACTCTCTCTCTCTCTATCCTGACACACAAAACTTTCCCCACTACTTTCCCCATTAAACAAGACCATACTATACCTACACAGCAGCATGGTGCCACTTTTTTGACATTCAATTGACTCTCTCTCTCTCTCTCTCTCTCTCTCTCTCTCTCTCTCTCTCTCTCTCTTTTCCCCTTTTTTATTTTAGATTTAAAATAAAATAACTTTTATTATACACATTTATTTTTTTATAAAAATTAGATTTTTTAAATCTATTCGATGAGATCTTTCTAACAAGATCCATTGTGAATATGAAATTTTATACGTGTAAATTTTTTTTTTTTATACCCGTTCATTAAGATTTTATACCACTTCTAAATAATTCACATCCCCAAAATAAAAGAACTCACATCTTTGAAATGCAAAATTCACATATCATAAACTCACTCTGTAAAAAACACAATTCACAAAAAAAAAAGGATTCACATACCTGAATTGCAAAATTCACACATCATAAGTCACTCTCCAACAGACAAAATTCACACCCAAAAAGAAAGTGTGCTATTAATGGTGTGAATTATTGCAGGGGTGTGAATTGTGTGTTATTGGGGGTGTGAATTGTGAGTTATTTTGGTCGTGTAAATTGTTGCATGGGTGTGAATCGTATGCATTTGTGAGTTGTGAATTATTTAGAAGTGGTGTGAATTCGGCATTAAGGGGTGTGAATTCTTTTTTTGGGGGGTGTGAATTGTGTATTTTTGGAGACTGAGTTGTGATGTGTGTGAATTCTTTCATTTTTGGAGGGTGTGAGTTGTTCAGAAATGTTGTAAATTAGTATTAATTAATGGGTATAAAATAACTTTTTTTTGGATCCGCGGGAAGTGCTGCGCAGCCCCGTGCTGCGCAGTGTGCTGTGCGGCCCATTTCGGTGCCGTTCCGGCACTGTTTCGACGATCGGAGACGTCCACCGTGTAGAGCTCGTCGAGTACTACAAATGTACCAAAAATCAAGTCGATCGGATATTGTTAAGTGCCTCATTGGAATACAAATAACTTGAAAAAAATTGGAACACACATGTCTTGAAACATTAAATGAAAACCATTGAAACCATTTTTTCAACATATTTGTGTTCCGATGAGGCCCTTAACGGTATCGGATTGAGTTGATTTTTGGAACACTTATAGTACTCGATGAGCTCTACGCGGTGGACGTCTCCAATCGTCGGAACGGTACCGGCGCGGCCCCGAAATAAGCCTGCACAGCACGCTGCGCAGCACCCCCCCTGTTTCCCTTGTTTTTACATGTACAAAATTTCATATTTAAATGGGATCTTATTTGAAAGATCTCATCAAGTAGATTCCAAATATATAATTTTTATAAAAAATAATCGTGTACAATAAAAGTTATTTTATTTTAAAATACAATATATAAGAGAGAGAGAGAGAGAGAGAGAGAGAGAGAGAGAGAGGACATGGATTAAGCCGAAAGTTTGAAGAGAGAGAGGCATGGATTAAGCCGAAAGTTTGAAGAGAGAGGGAGTGTGTGTGACATCACCCACTTTTTGACTACAGTACTACACGCCTGATGCCTACCTAGACTACTCATGTGACTACAGTACTCGCCTGACACCTACTCGCGCCTGACGCCTACCTAAATGCCGAAAAGCTGTACTTATTACTCCGGCACGTGAAAATGGGTTTAAACGAAATGTGTTTGACATGAGGTGGGCTTGGAAGAAAAATTATTGACAAAATAGGGCCGGCCAGTAAGAACCCCAAAGGTTTGGATCATCAAAATAGGCCAAGAAAGGGGCTAAAGATAACTCGAACTGGACGGATCGATTTTCTGTTGTATATAACATGTTTTGTGGAATTGACAGCCTACCTAATATGGCAATATATCCTTCACTTGTATATCCTCCAGGAATTTATAATCCAATTCAATTCTAACCCTGCCAATTGAACATATCTGAAGTCCTATTTGAGGCACTGCCCGGTCAATGACTTCTGATAATGGATAATGGATAATGGATAATTATGTCATTAAACTCCATTTTTATAGGGCATTAGGAGCTCGTTTATTTGACGGGACTAGAAGAAAATGGATACATATAGTTATGTAGAATGTGTAGTTCCTTAAGATTTAAAAGAGATGTGATTAAATAATTAGTACCACAAACGCCCACTGTATTATGTACCCCACATTTTATGAGATTATATATTCAATAAACATTTAATCATGCAATGACAATTTTAACCAAATATCGGAGTAGAAATTTTGATTCCATAGATACATAGTCCAATTCGATGATCATATCCAATCAAAACAAATTTGGTAACCTCTTCAGCGACACCTTCTTTTTTTTTTTTTTTTCATTCGATATACATCAGTGGTGGGTTAGCGGGGAAGTTATCCATAGCCCTAAACCCCAAACGCCTCGCAGGGAAGTTATCCATAGCCCGAAACCCCAAACGCCTCTGCCGAGGCTCGAACCCTGGTCTCTCTTGTAGGAGAACCAAAAAATAACCGTTGGGCTACAAGCCCTTGGTTTCTTCGGCGACTTTATTTGTTCTAATTTTGCACTTTATTTGTGCCCAACTTCCATCCGATTTATGCCCAACATATCTGTCATAGAGATCACAACAATCTTGTTGGCTTCTCTTTGGTTACCCGGAAAATTAAACTTCACCTTGGTCAACCAAGAAGCTAAATTAGTCTTAACTCCTCTCATCGAGACGAATGCAAAAGTGATAAAAGTTCAGGAAAAAATTAAAATAATAAAAACATTTAACTAAGGCCTGGTTTGGGTAAATTGAAAAAAGTGATTTTTTAGTTTTTTTGGTTTTATACTTTTTAGATTCCTCTCGTCGAGACAAGCCAAAAAACCACAAAAAATCAACCGAAAACTAACAAATGTAAATTTTTTTTTTGAATAAGGACAAAACCAAAAAAACCAAAAAATCAGTTTTTTTCAATTTACCCAAACCAGGCCTAAGGGAAAGCTTAGCATTAAAATAAACACCTAAATCTAATTATGCATTGTGGGTAGGAATACGAAAAGTGGAAAACAAAAAAATTGTGCTTATGCACCTGTCACTCGATTATTGGTTCACAATAGCATGCAAATAGCTTGACACGATGTACAATATCATCAACTATTTGCACCATAGATCTGAGTCCGGTATGGTGAAAATTATTCACTGTCGTTGGGGTACCGCCACAACCACCCCTTCATGTGGGGGGGGGGGGGGGGGGGGTTGGCCTCTGCAAACCCCCCAAGTTTCTTAATAGTAATAGTATATATTCAGTTTTTTCTGTACAAATGTTAGAGACTGGTCCCTACAAACTTCTCCCAGTGTATTTCTCTATAAGAAAGTGTACTCCACTAGGACCACTACTCCTCTCTGTCTTCCTCACTCTCTGGGCAAATCCCAAGGAATTAGACTAAAAATAGAGAAAACATACAAAGCAGCAGCAGCAGTAGACAGTAAACTCCTCAGTCCTAAAAAAGTGTAATCCCATTATAATCTCTCTCATGCCTAGAGCAATTTGATAATGTATAACACATGGAATTCATTTGTTGTGGGTAAACTTAAAATGTATGACCTGGAGTTCATTTTTTGTTACTTTTTGTCATCCTTATCTCTCTTATTGATGCATAAGAATGTATTTTTATTGTTAATTTATGAATACGCGTAGTTTGGTCTTATCTTGGCATTTAAAGGTTTGTTCTCACCTAAGGTTTCAGGTTCGAATCTCTTGGGGCCACTGGGGTTATTTCGGTCGTTACCTCTAGGGCTCCGGAATTAGTCGAGGTGCGTGTAAGCTAGACTGGACATCCGGTTATAAAAAAAATACACGTAGTTTGGTCTCCCCACATTGACAATCTTGCGTCCGCCACTGGGTGTGAGCAAGTGTACATCCTACATGAATATATGGTGGGGAGAGGCTTGGGTCACTGCCACGTGATGCCCCAAGGCACTAAATAATCTCTCCTGAATTGGTCTCACAAAGGGAAAATATTAGGGATGGTAATGGGCAGATCAGGGGCCGATTTGACCATCCCCGCCTCCAATCCTCGAACCCCATATCGGCCTCCATCCCCGTCCCATCCCCTGAACGGGGAATCATCTCCACCCTCAATTACCACTCTTAACAGGGATCGGGGATCCTCACCCCAATCTGAAAGTCACCAAATCAAAATAAAAATAAGTCCACAAAAAGTACCCCTAGAGTAGCTGCTTGATTATGTTTGAGAATGTCAAGAATGAAAAGTATTATTATGTATAAACTAATATATATATAATGGGAAAACCCTAGTAATTAACAAGAATTAAGAGGTCTAAATGTGAATAACATATTAGATGTGTAATAAAAACCGGGTCTGGGACGAGTCGGGGAACGGATCACGGGTATTTAGAATCGCCTCCAACCCGATCCCAAATTTTTTTTTCCCCTCCAAGTCCGATCCGATCCTCGAATAAATCCCTGAAACAACAACCCGAACGGGGCGGGGACGGATCGGATCGAATCGAATCGGCTAGAATTGCCATCCCTAGAAAATATGGGGAATAGGGTATGGAGTAGATAACCTCCTTTTATTGATGTATGAACAGAGAGAGGGAGGGAGTGTGAACCCAGGAACACAAGTTTTCTGTTTCGCACAATCCCTGTTACACAGTGGTACCGTGTAGACAATAAAATTGTGACAGTAAGCGCTTCCCTAGCAAAGTAAAAAGCTTTCTGTAAAAACTCTGCCTAACCAAATTCGTAGTAACCGTAATCATAATCTTGGCCACACTACAAGAATGTTTTGAGTTGGGTTGGCGTTGGCATTGGTGCATGGTAAGATAATAAATTGGGGGTGAGCTTTAATAAAATTGTTGATCCCACATTCACAGAATCACAAACCATATACTTAGGAAATAAAAACCAGATTAAATGTCCTAATCACTTGCCATTACATGCAGGACCTACCCAGAAGCAAGATAAATACAAATTTCACACGAAACAAGTCCACTAAATTGCACTAAGAGAAAAACAAAAGTGGAGATGTACAAAAGTGGAGATGTGCAAAAGCCATGTCTCTCATTCACTAGGAAAAGATAGTCGGTTGCAAGTGCACACTCTTAAAAAATTACCTCCCACATATATAATTTGGGCACAAGGGGTCCCTCATGTGTACTAGGTTTATGACACCATGCCATGCATTCCATCAGACCGTTCGTTGCGAAAATGCACTACTCGGATCAAATCCAAGCAATGACTCTCACATGGAGTTGAATTTGATCCGAGTTGTGCATTTTCGCAACGGACGGCCAGATGGGTGCATGACACGGTGCCATGCACCTTGTGCACGGGAAAAATCCCCAATCCATAATTTGGACCATGATCTTCTGAAAACTTCATACGATTTTGCAAATATCGAATAAAAATAAGGTGTTGTTAGCCAAATTGCACCATGCATCAAAGAGTTTCTATCTTTTGCAAGGAAAAGTAATATTTAATTGGCATTCTTAATCCTATTTATTTTTTTCTCTAGATGTTAACACTAGTATGCTAGTCCAAAAACGTGATGCTTGGCTCAAATAAATCAAGCCAAATTAAGTATTATGTCTCAATGAATTAGGATCAGTAATATAACATGTTTTCACCATTGACTTCTGTCGAGGTTATTGTTTGCTAACATGAGTGAAAAACCTAGATCCTTTCAAATACAATCTCTAAAGTCAATTTTGGTTTACTCCTCCTTTTAGTGTTATCGTCTATTGTGAGTTTGTAACCGTAAGCTTGCCATCGTATCAAATCAGGGCGCTTTTTCATAAAGGTGTTAGTGGTTCTTTTACTTCTTTATAACAAAATAATTGAGGGCGAGCGTGCCAGAGAGAGTTTCAATCTCCTCCCTCAGATTAACTTTGGAAAAACCAAATATAACCAGGCGATTGTGTTTTAATGGTTCAATTACCTCAATTAAGAGGATTTTTCTTTTAAAGTGAAGAAAATGTGAACCAATATACTTAGGAAATTAAAGAACAATAAAGAAACAAGATACTTCGATTAACAAATCAAAAGGTAACTTACTTCGAACTGCCTTCAACTTCAAAATACAACGTGATGAGAACTTCGAACAGATGATTGTTACAAGAACAATCGAAATTAATCCTAAACTACTCACTAATCTACTTCATAATCTACTTCATAATCTACTTCGAACTGAGTTCGAAATCCTAAACTACTTGCCAATGAACAAACCAAACATCATTTTATTTGATAGCTGTTTGTTGAAGATTTGTCCGGGGGCTCTTCACTCTTCAATTTCTTCTATTTATAGATGCTGCTTGCAGTTGAACTTCCCGCCCAATGAATTTGAACTTGGCTTGCTTCGAACTCTAACTTCTACTCTTCAAGTTGGCAGTTTCTTTTTCCTCCACGTCTGAATTTGAATTCTTCCAATTCTTCTCCTAGAAGCTTTGATTTTGAATCTGAACGGTTACTTAAAATAACTCAAATGATTATGAGTTAAGGAGATAACTTCCTTTCAAAACGTACTCCACGTGTATTAACTGCCACTTTGCCTTGTTTCACAAGTTTACACGTGGAGTTTATGTGTTTAACATTTGATATCATGGCTTCGAAGTCAATCTTCATATCAGCAATGGTTCGTAACTGCCAATAACTGCTTTTCTAATTTGAGAAATAATACGACATCGTATTTACTCATCTTTGTTTTATTAATCCAGTGTGTCTTCATTGACAGATACTTGCCAACGTTTGGCATTTCAGATTACATGTCAATTAATTATTGGATTTGTTAATTTTATATGTAAACAAAAGGGCAATGGGAAAAATTGAAACATTTAATCTTTCCAATAAGCATGGTGAACGAGTACCTAAAAATGCACGTTTGAATATTGCAGTTAGAAAGCATATAATGTGTGCATAGAGTCGAAAAAGGAACCAAATACTCAAATTTTGACTACTATTCTTGTTTTATATAATTTGACAAATCTTCGGCCACCAAATACTCATCCGTAAATGACTTTTTAAAAGAAAATATTCAACAATCATGAAAAGAATATTTAAAACTCGTAAAGTTTTTAGGTCAAGCTTGAACAATCCCCTACTTCATCTAATTTACAACTATGTACAAGAGTCCAGAAGACTATGCAAGAGACTCATTTTGCTCTAACTTGAGATTTAAAGAGATTGAGGATGGAGTGGATGAGATTTGAAACGACCACCTAATGCATAGGAGTTCAAGGTGTCTGTCACTGGACTATCACTCCACTAGCATAACCGATTCAGTTCATACAATTACACAAGTCCTTAATTTGTTCTTCGTGAGCTACACTACTGCCAATACTTAACGGCAGGCAAATGATGATACTCACAAATTACTTTTTGACGTAGAATTTTTTTTGATGACTAGTTGTCCCAAAGCCTTATTGTTACATGCACCCGGTAACATGGCCGGCTCTGATATTTGTGAGACCTAAATTATACTACTTTTCCAATGGGGTCCCTAAATCTCCATATACTATGCAAAGATCAAAATAGTTAGGGAAAAAAATCACATACTATGATTGATATAGGAGGCATATTCGATTACACAACTCAATTGACCTAATTTAATTTTTATTCATGCCACACTTTCGGAAAATGCTATGGGTACACCACATGTGCACCCCAAATGCACACCACCCTGAGGTGGCAAATGAGGAGAGGCCCAATGTTGCTTGTACAAGGGTCTGTGAAATTGGAGACCCCAAAATTTACTCAAAATTTAGGGGCTTAAAGCGATGATTTTACGAGTTTTAGCCCAAAGCCGGCTCTGCCCGGAAATATATAACAGTTTATCTAACACCTCTCTCATCTGTATATCAATCTTCCACATGCAGATACAAACATCCATACCACAAGAGAAGCAAAATGCTAAGTGAAAATAATCGTAGGAGGAGAACACTAGAATCTGATATTAGTTCTGATATCATGTTAGATCACCAATTGTTCCGAAAGCTTAAGCGGTTAAAATTTGGAAACATCACAACAAGGAACAATATGGCCGAAGCCTTTCCAGCTTGCATGGTTTCGTGTGCACAGCTGCCTATTGAGTCACCCAGAAAAGCTCTAGTAATGGCAATGTACTCTGTGTCAAAGATGAATGCAGCTAAAGTAATGAACCAACATAACCTCTTTAGGAACTTGTCCACAGAATGCAAGAGAGAAACCAATATTGTTGCAACATATATATATACACATTACAACACAACAAGTTTTATTGCTCCAAATTTCAAATCACTGCAGAAAATGACATTTTAGTATACATGGAAGATAAGAAGCCACAAATAACTCGGTCTCATTATCTGTTATTCTTATTTCTCCATCGCAACAATTAATGTTCGATGTACCAGGTTCCGCAGCAAATGCAAGATCAGAAGGAGCAGCATATTCTCACCAACTCTTGTTCAACTTTAACTGACTTATCTGGATTTATGGATATATGCAAATGAGATTTGTCTCCAGTTTTATTCATAACTATTCCTCTAGTCCTTGTATCGTACTCGTGATCAGTCCTAAGCTCCCCAAACTGGAATTCACAACACCCTCTGATTCAGGTAATATTGTCCATTCAGACCTGAGGTCCCACTGTTGACATCCTGTACGCCACCTAACTCTGATATTTTTGTGATCCTCTGCAACTCATCAAATGCATCTGGAGGATCAGCCACCAACTGATCATAAGAGATAAAACTTATCTCCTTATAAGATTTTGAGGGAGGTGCAACAGAGGGTTCCATGGTGGTAGGCGGTGATGAAGATTTCGCTGTACAGAAATTCCAAGGATGCATATTCACTACTAAAAGCTCAGGAGAAGTTAAACAACAAAAATAAAACAAAAGTGGAAGACTATTCTGTGATCACTGGACAAAAACCTGAATACAAGTCAATGTTCATGCCATTCGCATTTTGTTGCTGAAAAATTAAGGTAAACATGTAAGCAATAAGATAGAAAAATTTATGCAATTGCAGACACAAAAATATCAGCTGCAAAACATCTAAAAGTCATGCCTATATTTAGCTCACCCTGCTGGAACTATTGGCCAAAACTCGAACATCTTGTTCTTCAACTAGATGGGTTTTCCCTGGAGCATTAGCTTGCACTAATAATGCACAATTGACGAACGATTAATATGGGTAAGCTTTTGCAGATGACTTCCAATCACTAATACTCAAATAGTAAATTACTATGAAAGAACAAACAATATCCAGAATAATTAATTCACTACGAAATTTCTGACAAATGAATGCAGACATATTTTTAACTGGCTAACTTAATTAATCAGTATTAATCAATTTAGGGGCCAAGGACTTCAACTGGGACATTGTAGCTCACAGCCGTATAGATTGGACAACAAGCTAGGCACCTGGGCAACAAAAATGACAGATTTCTGAGGGTTCTCCATAAGTAGGGTGCGCAATAGGCCAATAGTCCAAAATATGCACAAAACTTTTCAATCAACCTTAGGCTCACGGATACCTACTCTATGTTACAAGTTCCAAATCATTAGGCATGAGGATACCAACAGTAAAACAAGTAGTGATTGATTCCCTTTGCCAGCAAACTTTTGGGGCCACGGGGGTTATGCTCGGTTGTTACCTCCAGGGCCCCGAAATTAGTCAAGATACGCACAAATTGTCCCGAACATCCGTTTGTTACCTCCAGGGCCCCGGCGCGTAATGACTGGTTAACAAGTAGTGTTTGCTAATGCTTCATATATAGACTAAAAATCTGTGAAATATTTCCAAATTATTAGATAACAGGCCTAGTCATCGACAACATAATAGCAACATCACCGCGCGGTACCTACGGTTGTAATTAAAATGATCTAAGCATAGATTGATAAAGATAGTTGACACCATTCATCAGATAGAAATTGCTGAGCTATGAATTAATTCTCAAATACCTTCCAACTTTTGTATGGCATTACTCAGCGTCTTCATCTCCTTCATAAGCTCCTCGAAGCATTTCTTCTCTGACATTTACAGTTTAAACGTCCCCCGCGATGAAGGAATCGATCCATGCAAAAAGTTACATTGAGACCATAACGGAGAAGTATGCTGAGCTAAACTAATTACAACTTACCTTCAGTTTTTTAAATCAACAGTGGCGGAGCTAGAAATTGAAGTCAGAAGGGGCCGGATTATGAAAAAAAATCTTCGTAAGTTAATTTTTTCAAGACTAAATCCAGTCATTTGAGTTTTAATGACATGGTTTTGATAAATTAAAAAATTAATCACAAGTACTTTTGTTATCATATCAGTCGATGAACGCAGTATCATTATTGCACGGTATTATTCTCCATAATTTAGTATTTTCAAAATAAAAATTGTTCTTACTTTTTTATTATTTTCGAAATGGTATAAATTTTTTTACTAATATCTATAAAAAAAAATTTAAAATATACTTCAAAATAGAAAATTGGGAGGGCCCGGGGCCACCTCCACCCAAATGTAGCTCCGCCACTGGAAATCAAGCCATTCCCGGTCATTTTTTTTAATGATTTCTCACTTCTAGTCTCAAAACATATTTTAAACACTGAACAGTTCAGATCGTCAAAATTTGATCGGAAAAGTTGAGAAATCGATGAATCCTGGATGGAAAGCAAAATCCGGGATCCCTGTTTTTTTTTACAAATCTATTTGTTGGTATCTAAGCTTTTAGATCTCTCTCTCTCTCTCTCTCTCTCTCTCTCTCTCTCTCTCTCTCTCTCTCTCTCTCTCTCTCTCTCTCTCTCTCTCTCTCTCTCTCGTACACATATGTATACTATACAAAACATCTATAGGGCCCTTCTAATAAGGATCTCTTACCTGTGGACTTCACGAAAAGTCACATTTCTCGATTGACTTTTGATGATCCGAACCCTTCAATGTGTTCAAAATATATTTTTAATGGTCCACGGGAAAAATCATTAAAAAAAAAAAAGGTCACCGAGAAGGGCTCCGTCTGAATAGTTTTCTATATATAGACGAATTTGAACAGATTGCTGTTACTGCTTTGGATTTTAATTTGCTAATTTTGATTAGGAATTTCAATCTTTAGATTGCTGTTATTGCTTTGGATTTTGATTCGCTAATTTTGATTTAGGAAAACATCTTTAATTTGGGCTTTGCAGAGTCGTTGATTTTCCGTGTGAACCAAATAGTAAAAGAAAATTTGGGGAACATTTTTATGGCACAATAAAACACATGAAAACAAATCATTTTCCAGAAAACAGTATTAGGACCAAAAGATGTTTTCGCCCGAAACAAACGGAAACAGAGAGAGGAACCCCAAATCCCCAGCTAAGAAATCTGTCCCTTATTAGCAACGATGGAGCCGGGGTGGCAAGTAGGGGCTTTCGCCCTTGCTACAATTTGAAAAAATCTTGCTATTACGTTGAATATATATATATGGGGGCGGTTCCGTTAACACAACATTTGACACAATTTTTTTTTTGTGAACCTCACACAAATGATCGGAGCCGTTTAATTTATTTAAAATATGTTTTTAAGATTACTTGTAAAAAATCAACTCATTTGAATATTGGTAAGGGCTTGATCAGTTCATTTAGTTGATTCCTGTCAGATTTTACGGGATAAATTTGAATGAAGAGATCAAGCCTTTATCGATATCCAAATGAGTTGATTTTTTACAAGTAATCTTAAAAACATATTTTAAACAACTTGAACCGGTCCGATTGTAAACGTGGAGCTCCAATTATTGTTGTGTCAAATGTTGTGTTATTCGTTGTGTCCATGGAACCGCCCCGATATATATATCATCAAATTATATAGCCTCGCCCTCCTTTACATATATATAGCTCGTCTCCCCTACACAATAATTTTGGCTCCGTCCCTGCCTATTAGAGGCCAAAAATACAAAATACTGTAACCATATTCCAGTAAAACGCCGTTCCACGAGTTTTTTGGGTTTTTTTTTAAAGACTTTTTAGACTTTTTCGAGACAAACATGACATATATCAACTAAAAAGCCCAAAAAAACAAAAAAGCAAAAGACAGTAGAATGGGTTCTAGTAAGTACCCAAATTAAGGCTTAGTTTTCCAAAAGATTTTAGCAACCCAGTTGTTAAAATCAACCATGATTTTAGCAAATAAGTTCAGCAGGTGCTAAAATCATGGTTTTGAAATCAAAAAATGAAGTGGTTTCGTGTATCGTTTTTCAATTTTTTTTCGCACCAAATTAAAGTACTCATCGTGTATTTTAATTCGGTGTGAATTTTTTTTTTAAATAATACACGGAAACACTTAATTTTTTGATTTAAAATATCATAATTTTAGCACCTGCGCGAACTTATTTGCTAAAATCATGGTTGATTTTAGCAACTGGTTGCTAAAATCAAATGGAAAACTTAGCCTAATTTTGTCAACAGAGAGGGTTCACCTGGGTCTTGAGTTTTATGATCACCGGTGAGCTTGCGAAAAGCCGTACCCAACCAATTACAGAAGCTCGAAATGGCGGAGCAAAAGATAATCAGGGCGGAGGCAAGAAAGCCGCCGATGGTTTCAAGTAAACGATAATATAGATAAGGATGTTTTTCGAAAAAGATAACTAAACCAATAAAACAAGCAACTAAACCAATAACCAAAATACATAGAAAGAATTTGAGTTGGCTCATCCCGACTTGTGTTTATTGCCTGCGTTGTGTTTGGGAAAAGAAGGACAAGCCGATATAAAGAGGAGATAGAATTTGGACGACAGGGAAATTCACTGGCATGCTTTTCAGCTACTTATCTACCACACAATCAATGCAATTTGTGATGACAGCATGATAATGGTGTCATATGCTGACATATGGCTGACCTCACCCTGGAACAATACCTGAAAAAAAAAAATATGAAAGAGAACATGAATAAGGCATCCAACGGTTGAAATCAGTGCTGAAAAACCCTAGTTCGCCGGTTTGTATTTTTTTTTTTTGGCAATGTTTAAACTCCCTTAATTATCACACCGCTGACCGATAATTAATCAATTGCACAAGGGAAAATAATCAAACAGTGAACACAAAGATATATGTGGAAAAATCATAAACGGGAAAAAATCATGCATGAGAAACATCATACGGTTACAAGTATTCTTATTCTTGACTGTGTATCCTCACCACGAGTCCTAAGAACTATTTGCCAAATCCACGTTCACCTTACTGTTGCATGATCATTGAATCTTGAATTCTCAAGCCTTCCAAAGATGTCTTTCAAACTACACGAAATGGCTTAACTCAAGGATTGAATGTTAATGAAGTAGTTGAAACCTCTTGAAGATGAACGATTAGCAAAAAGATTCCATTGATCATTATAATCATTCAAGATACATACGTCTTTCCCCCTGAAAGGTATTTGGAAGTGTAAAAACAGAGGTTTAGAAGTGATGACTGCTCTCTCCACTTATTTTGGTTCCTTAAGTAAAATATATGTCTCCAATTATGTTGTTTCCCTACTCTTAATTTTCTTTCCCCCAAGATCCTTGCCTTTCCTAAACTCAATAAGTTCATAATTCTTTTCGAGTCACAATCTTTCCTAAACCATAGAACCACTTGACTTAATGACTATCGCACTCAAGTGAAATACAAATCAAAATTATTCCTGACTTAATGACTATCGCACTCAAGTGAAATACAAATCAAAATTAATTTTGATTTGTATTTCACTTGAGTGCGATAGTCATTAAGTCAACAGACACTCTAGAGAATAGCAAAAAGAAAAATATAAATCGATAAAATGGGATACATGCAAATGTGTATTTTCACATGAAATTGCCAACCATAAAGGAGTTCGGCCTATGGAGCTTACAATCTCCCCCTTTGACACTTCCATGACAAAATACACTCAACAAAAATCTATACCTAAAACAGACTGTGAGATGGAGAGCTGTGAAGTTCCAAAACTAGAACACACACAAACTGTTAGATCTTTTCTCCCCCTTTTTGTCACAGAAGGAAAACGAGACAGGGTTAAGAGAAAGCAATTTTAGGAAATATCATAAAGCATAATAAAGATCCATATCCGAAGAGCAGTAGTCATGTAAGGACCCGTGTTTTTCTATAATTTTTCGAAAATAATATTGAGGAAATGTGAGGAAATGAAAATAGAGTAAAGTGGGGTTGATGTGGAGTTAGTATATGCACTTGGGTGTCTTTATAATGCATCAGAAGCACAAGGGGTGTGAGTGCAATTAGTGGGGTGTATATATTTTAATGTATGGCTGATTTTTTGTTCAAAACACAACTCTCTCTCTAAAAAAACAGCCGACACTTTTTCTCTTGTCCATCTTCAAACTTTTCTTCATCTTCTCCACAAAATCCACCCTCCACACTCAAATACTTCAACATCCAACCAAAGATTCATCTTCTACGCGCGGTTTGGAGTTTGGGTCTCCGTGGTTTCGCTTGGAGCTAGCATTTTTCGGTTTGGGAGCTTCAAGAGCAAGGGTTTTCCATTTTCTACCCATTTCAAGTTCAATGTTTGAGGTAGGGAACAAATTTCTACTCCCTCTAGTTGTTTTTTGTTGATTAGTTGCACATACTCTAGCATTGCTCACCGATTTCTAATAAAACTTGCTTCCACCATTAAAATGGGTTTTGTTCAAGTTTGATCTTTGACCTATGTTTGAACTTGTTGAATCACTCAATTGGATGTTAATTTACTCTCCCTCCATGTTTATTTGTTGCTTAGAACCTCAATTTTTAGCTCAAACCATCATATTCGCACTTGGGTTGAAATTCCACACCTTAGAGGTGAATATTTGCAAACTTTGAGATGCCCAAAATCTGCCCCGACCGCCTAGGCAGGATTGGGGGCCGCCCGGGCGGAAAATCCAGCCAGCACATTTTTTTTTGGTTTCGTCCCGGTTCGTTCCTTGATGCCCGTTTGGCCCCCGATCGCTCGTATCTTCTTATAATCGACTTTTGGCATCATGATAACTCTCAAATTCACTTTGAAACCTTTATTACCAAGATTTTGACACGTGATTTCATCGAACACTTTGTTATACGTATCGGACACGCACTATTTTGAGTCGATTGACACTTTTGACGAAAATTGTGGCATTTTGAACGAAATGTGATACAAGAAAATGTTTTGGTAAATGATATGCTTTGAATGGATGAAATCGGGCAAGGGTGCACGGAGCCCACGAAATCCGGCAGAGGGATTAATTCCCTATTAAAAACAAATGGATATTTTTATGAAATGTTGGAAATGAAGTGTTTTATGACTATCATTGTGTTTTGGTGAAAATTGAATACTTGGATACGCTTTTGGACTCGTGACACAATTTGGTAACGGTTAAGAGAAAAATGATGGACACTTAGGTGATTTTGGATATATTGGGATACTTTTGGACACTTGGGTACTTTGTGGTCACTTAACACTTGTTTTAACTTCCTATATCATACATTGCTCATTTCACTCTAGTTATTTCATATTCCGGTGTACTTATCATCTTTATACACCTAGCGTTAGTAGAATGGTTTTCCTAATGGGCTAGTGAACTCACCCTATCATTTTCAGGTACTCGGCAAGGTACATGAGACGGATGCTTGGAGTGTGAATGCATGCCATGAAGATTTTATGATCATTAAGTTATTTTCTCATCTTCTTACTTAGCGTTTTTTTGGAAGATGATTATGTAACTTTAATTCCTTCAATCTTTTGACAATTTCAACTTATGTAATAACTTTAAGACCTTGATATTTATGCATATGGGTATGAGTGCCCTTGGCTAGAAACTCATTTAAATTTTGACTTTGGAATTGTATAATTGACTTTGACTTTTCAATGGATTTGTGTATGATTTTGACTTATCCTACGTGGATATATTTGTATTTTGATTATTAAAAATGAGGGCGTGACAAGTCATAAGCAAAATGCCAAGGTAAACTATATTCAATGTAAACCATAAATCTACGAAAGCAAAACAGTACATCAGACAAACACCTATTAGGCACCAAGTGAGCCACATGGACAAATGATAAAGACAATTAACCATAAAATCCCTGGCTAAAAACGTCCAAAAGCATCCAGATCTAGATTGACTAAGAATGTGATGGAAATCAATAGAATAAGCCATAACCACAATAGTATAATTCATTAGCCATAATCACAATAATATAAACATGGTGAACGAGTAGCTAAAAATGCATGTTTGAATATTGTAGTTAGAAAGCATATAATGTGTGCATAGCGTCGAAAAACAAACCAAATACCCAAATTTTGACTGCTATTCTTGTTTTATATAATTTGACAAATCTTCGGCCACCAAATACTCGTCCGTAAATGGTTCCTTAAAAGACAATATTCAACTTTAAAACTCGTAAAGTTTTCAAGTCAAGCTTAAACAATCCACTACTTCATTTAATTTTCCAACTATGTACAAGAGTCCAGAAGACTATGCAAGAAACTTATTTTTTAACTATGCAAGAAACTTATTTTGCTCTAACTTAAGACTTAAGAGATTGGAGATGGAGGGGATGAGATTTGAAACAACCACTGAATGCGTAGGAGTTCAAGGTGCTTATCACTGGACTATTACTCCACTAGTAGAACCAATTCAATTCATACAATTATACAAGTCCTCTTAATTTGTTCTTCTTGAGCAACACTACTGCCAATACTTAACGGCAGGCAAATGATGATGCTCACAAATTACTTTTTGGCGTAGAATTTTTTTTTGGATGACTAGTTGTCCCAAAGCCTTATTGTTAGATTTACCCGGCAATATATGACAATTTATCTAACACCCTCTCTCACGTGTATATCAATCTTCCACATGTAGATACAAACATCCATACCACAAGATCTATATATATACACTACAAGAAATCAGGCTTTTTGCAAGGAAATAAATTCCTCGCTAGATGCAAATATTTCATCGCAAAATTTTTTTGCGAAAAAATTTCATTCGTCACCAAGTCCTCGCAAATAAGTAGTCTCCGTATGTTTTTTGAGTCCAAAATTTTGTTTCCCCGCAAGTATTTGCAAGGAAATTTAACTTGTCGCTAATGAGTGAACCATTTTGCGAGGAATTTCATATGTTTAGCGATTCATAACTTTCATCGCAAAATGGTGGACCCTTTTGTGAGGAAATTCATTCGCCACATCTTAGGCTTTTAGCCACTAGAATTTATATTGCCTCGTAAATAATCAACTTTCTTGCAGTAAATGACATTCCTCGCAAATGTTTTTTTTCCCTTTCACCAGTATTTTCCGCCCTCATGAAAACCTGGCGCCTCCTTTTGGAGAGAATAATTAGCGAGGAATTTCAGAATTTCCTCGCAGAGACTCTTGACAACAAAAAACCACTATTGCCTTTTGCAACAAATTTTTATTGCCTTGCAAATAACCAAAAAAAAATTTGTAGGAACAAAAATCCCTCGCAAATTGTTTTGAACATTAGTGTCCAAAAAAATTGGCACAAGAAATCATTACTGCCTTTTAGCGACGAAATTTTACATTGCCTCACAAATACCCAACTATGTTGCAGCAACAGAAATTCCTCGCAAATTATTTGGAACTTTAGGGTCCAAAAACGTCCAACACAAAAAACATCATTATTGCCTTTTTAGTGACAAAATTTGCTATTCCCTCGCAAATTGACGGCAACAATTAGCGAGGAATTCTGAAAATTTGTCACAAGTACATTTTTGGCAGGAGAAAATTTTGGTGCCAAAGTTTTAGTGAGGAAAATGTGACTTCCCCGTAAAAAAGAACCACTATCGTTCCATCACCAAGGAAACGTAAATTTCCTTGCTAATAGTCTGCTTTTAGTGTGGTAGTAGGCTTCCTCGCTAAATGCCCAATTTCTTGTAGTGCTAGAGAAGAAAAATGTTAGCTGGAAATAATCGTGGGAGGATAACACTTGAATCTGATATCATGTTAGATTACCAATTGTTCCAAATGCTTAAGCGGTTAAAATTTGGAAACATCACAAAAAAGAACAATATGGCCGAAGCCTTTCCGGCTTGCATGGTTTCGTACACACGGCTGCCTATTGACTAACCCAGAAAAGCTCTAGTAATGGCAATGTACTCTGTGTCAAAGATGAATTCAGCTGAATGAACAACCAACATAACCTCTTTAGGAACTTGTCCACAGAATGCTGAATGCAAGAGAGAAACCAATTTTGCAGAAAATGACACTTTAGTATACATGGAAGATAAGAAGCCACAAATAACTAGCTTTCATCATCTGTTATTTTTATTTCTCCATTGCAACAATTAATTTTCGACATACCAGGAGCACAGGAAATGCGAGATAACAAGGAGCAGCATATTCTCACCAACTCTTTTCAACTTTAACTGACTGATCCGGATTTATGGATACCTCATAATATATGCAAACGAGATTCGTCCCTAGTTTTCTTCATAATTATTCCTCTAGTGCTTATATCGCACTCGTGATCAGTCCTAAGCGCCCCAAACTGGAATTCAGAACACCCTCCGATTCAGATAATTGTCCATTACTGTTGACATCCTGTACACCACCGGACTCTGATATTTTTGTGATCCTCTGCAACTCATCAAATGCATCTGGAGGATCAGCCACCAACTGATCATAAGAGATAAAACTTACCTCCATATAAGATTTCGAGTGAGGTGCAACGGAGGGTTCCACTGTGGTAGGCGGTGATGAAGATTTCACTGTACATAAATTCCAAGGATGCATATTCACTAGTAAAAGCTTAGGAGAAGTTAAAAAACAAAAATAAAACAAAAGTGGAAGACTATTCTGTGATCACTGGACAAAAACCTGAATACAAGTCAATGTTCATGCCATTCGCATTTTGTTGCTGCAATATTAATGTAAAAAAGTAAGAAATAAAATAGAAAAAATTCATGCAGTTACAGACACAAAAACATCAGCTGCAAATCATCTAAAAGGACTTTAAGTCTTGCCTATATTTAGCTCACCTTGGAACTGGTACTGGCCCAAAGTCGAAGATCTTGTTCTTCAACTAGATGGGTTCTCCCTGGAGCATTAGCTTGCGCTAATAATGCACAAGAACGAATGATTAATATAGGTCAGGTAAGCTTCCGCAGATGACTTCCAGTACTAATACTCAAATAGTAAATTACTATGAAAGAATGAATCATATCAAGAATTATTAATTCACTATGAAATTTCTGACAAATGCATGCACACATAATTTAATGGGCTAACTTAATCGGTATTAATCAATTTTGGGGCCAAGGACTTCAACTGGGACATTGTAGGCGTGCAATAGGCCAATAGCCCAAAGGATGCACAAAATTTTCAATTCAAACCTTAGGCTCACGGATACCTACTCTAGGTTACAAGTTCCACATCATTATACGAGGTTACCAACAGTAAAACAAGTAGTGCTTGCTAATGCTTCATAGACTTAAAATCTGTGAAATATTTCCAAATTGGGAGTGAGCATCTGAAGCACGTCAAAGGCGCACGCTGCCAGCCACGATCAAGGCGAACGTCTCCACAAGCTTAATGACTTCCTGGGCTTTGGACGGAATTAGCCGTCCGATTGGGGCTGCGTTCCCAAATAACCCGACTCGCCGACAGCGCCTCGTGGTGCGACAAGGTCCGAGCACGACGGGGCTCTCACCCTAACAGGCCTAGTCATCGACAATGTACATAATAGCAACAGCACAGCGGTAGTTAACAGTTGTAATTAAAAGGACCTAAACATAGATTGATAAAGATAGTTGACACCATTTATCAGATAGAAATTGCTCAACAATGAATTAATTCTCAACTACCTTCCAACTTCTGTATGGCATTACTCAGCGCCTTCATCTCCCTCACAAGCTCCTCGAAGCATTTCTTCTCTGACAAAGACAATTTAAATGTCCCTCATGATGAAGGAATCCATGCAAACTAGATAAGAAGGAGAAGGGAAAGAAACAACCTAAAGTTCTGTTGAGACCATAACGGAGAAGTATGCTGAGCTAAACTAATTACAACATACCTTCAGTTTTTGAAATCAAAATTTCCTGATTTGCTTGCGCAACCTCAGCAGCGGCTGCTTCTTTTTCCAAACTTGGATTTGAGTTGGTTTTCTTAGCAGATTCCTCTTCTTTTTCCAGTACACCCTTGTAAATCCAAGACTTCAACCTCCGGACAAGATCATTTGCTACTGTAAACATCTTTAAATATTAATCTAAGAGCGAGGGGTATCTTTGTAATAAACCAGCAAACTATAGAGGCAGTGTAAATTTCCACTTGACCTTTTATTCTGCTTAGAAGCCATCTTACTCCTCCTTCCGTTGTACTTCAAAATTTTAGAAAGACCATTTTACCCTCCTGCTCACTTTTACAACAATTCTTTGACCGTGTTCCTTAACTTCTGGACCGATCAAACTATTTTGTCCTCTCATTCAGCACTATTGCTATACGATATTAGAGAAAAACCATTACCTAAGAACTGAACCAAAACCACCAAGCAAAGCAATGAATTAGCTTTCAACTTAGTTCAAGTTGTGCATAAAGGATTCCGAACATGTTCACTGATAAACTCGAAAGTGAAATCGATTAAGTCTTGTAGGTGGGGAAGGGACTGTATGGTGTTGCAAAGCTCACCATGGATGCCCAAAAAACTAGTAGCCTAATACCAAGTGACATCTGCATGTTTAACCCAATATTTATCTATCTGCATGTCAATGTATATATCTTGTACATTCAAGCACTTATTAAATCTTTTGTTTTAGCAGCCAGCACCAGTGGCTCCCGGCAGACATTTAGCATGCCAAGGTTTGAAACTCTCCCCCGCACCACACATTTGATATGGCACTACAATCTTTGTTAAAAGACAACAAATTATTTAGAAGTTTCAACATTAACAAAAACTGCTTTATGTCCTTAACTCATTTAATGGTTCAATTCAGGTGGTTTGATTCAATTTAGGGGAGGACATTAGTCATATTATTTGGAGTATCCAGCCACTTGCATGCAAGAACCGTCTGTAATACTCCTGAAAGCTTCTAAACATCAAGCTTCATTTAACTCGGTTTGTGTTACAGAGTGATTGTACAGAAGTTTCTGAATTTACCTTGAAAAATAAAGAAACAGCAGCAATTCCTATGACAGAGAAAGCATCGGGCCAGTCAAATCGAGCATCCTGTAATTGGCACCATATGCCAATGACCCAACACCAAATACTCAGCCACACAACATACAGGTAACAGTGGATATCAATAGGCTGTTGCAATGACAAAAGTGAAAGGAAAAATAAGCTCACAGGCACGCGACGGAAAGCTTCATCTATCTCCTCTTTCGTCAAGCCTTTTGCCTCGAGAAAAGATCGCCTATATATACATGACTGGGGATCCCCATACTTTTGGGTGTGAAAGGAACTTTACAGCATTTTGCACTTGTTCCTCTCGGGTTGGCTCTGAGTTCACAACCACGGACGTGGAAGAAGTTCCTCCATCGGCCTCTGTCTTGGGATCATGCTTATCTCCCCAGGTGCTTTTTGTACAACCTTCGAAGCTGGAACTAAGAAAAAGAGAGAACTACTAAAGATTGAAGAAGCATTTACATAGTCAACCGAAATAGTACTAAATACCGATGAAATTAATGTATTCTAATCTATCAACCATCTTCACCAAAAAGTGCAATGAACGAGAAAAACACTAACAATTGATCAAAGTTACTTGACATGTATAGACAGAAATCAAAAAGGAACTACGACTTACACTTGTAATGTTTCCTCTAGTTCACCTGATATGCAGATAAGCTAAAATGAATTTTGTACTTGAAAAGCAAGATGAGATACAGATAGAAACACATCAAGTATGTGTTGCTCAACTTACACTAGGAGTGCATACTCCCTTTGAAGTTCCTTCAATATAATTTAGTACACTAAACATGAGAAACATGTACATGTAACAAACTAATTTGCACATCATAAGAAATCTACTTCAAGTGTATCAGGAGTTAGTACTGTTCAACAACCCCGTTCCACAGATTATTGGCTTTTTGGCTTTTTTCACTTTACGAGATAGGTCATTCTCCTCTCATACATCAATAAAATAAATTTTTAAAAAAAGCCCAAAAACCCAAAAATCAAGCTTCGTAAACTAAAAAATCTTCATTTTCCTATTTCAAAATGGAATATTGGATTCTTAAAAAGAGACGAAAGTGGTATAAAATACCTTCATCTTGAGACAAGGAACACTCATAATTTTTACCCTTCATCTCGACTCCGCGCCGTCTCCCTCTCTCGCCGGAACTCTTTGATGCTAGAACCTCTTGACTTCGCCGTCTCCCTCTCTCGTCGGCACTCTTTGTTCTCGTCTCATTTTTCAGAAAACGTTTTTCGTCCGATACAAACGGGCCAAATCCCCCAACTAAGAAATCTGTCCCTCAGAGGCCAAATACAGAATATCGTAACCATATTACACCGCCATTCCATTAAGGAGATTTTTGGATTTTTTTTTTCCTTAAATTTTTATACTTTTTCAAACAGATTATTGTCCTCTAATAAATGAAATATAAAAAAAAAAACCATAAAAACAAAAAAACAGCAAATAGTAGAACGAGGCTCTAATAAGTACCCAAATAAATTTTGTCAACAGAGAGGGATCACCTGGGTTTTTTGAGTTTTATCGTCTGTCTTCTTAACCAACCGATTCCAGATTAGCGCCACCCAACTACAGAATTGCGAAACGGCGGAGCAAGAGACAATCCGGGAATCAGGATGTTCTAGGAGATAGATAACCATCCAACCAATCAACAAAGCAAATGAACAAAGAACCAAAATGCATAGAAATCTGAAACTGAGGAACTTGCTCATTCCGCAAAATTGTTTATTGCCTACGTTGTGTTTGAGGAAAAAACCATGAAGGACCAGCCAAGATATAGAGGAGCATTTCACAGTCATAGACAGGAAGGAAAAAATCACTGTCATGCTTTGTCTTCTTCTACTATACTGGAGTAGTAGTTTCTAGTTTCTACTGCAATCATGGAATTTGTGATGACACCATGGTAAGAGTGTCATGATGCTGACATATAGCTTACTCTTTACCAATTAAAGTCAACAATAATTTTATGGGTACAAATCCCTTCTGCATTTATGGCGCGTGCGTAGATTGGTACGTGGAACCCACTATCAAGTCTAATACAAATGGTCCGAGTTATTCATTAATTTTACAATATTTTTTCGAGCGTATTGCTAAAAATTAACTTAATCGGATAATGATAAGTGTTTAATCCATTGTTTCAATTTCATTCAGAATGTACCTAATGAAAAATTGAGACATTAGATTAATTACTTACAAGTATCCGATTGAGCTGAATTTTTGCAAAACCACATATAAAATCAATGAACGGCTTGGGTCATTTGTGTGGGACTCGAAAGTGAGCCCCACACTCCGATGGTGCACAAGGGGTCAGTACCCCTAAAAATGCTATGAACACAACAACCAACCACAAATGCATAGGACCAAGTCAATGAAGTGTAAAGACCAAGTCATACAATTAAAAGATCAAGTCATGCAAGTCAATAAAGTGAAACTCATTTATATGACTTGGCCTTTGTATTGGTTTTGTGAGGTCTGTTTGACTTGGTCTTTGTGTCTTTTTATTTGTATGACTTGGTCATTACTCTTTGTTGACTTTTATAATCTGGCCTTTTAATTTGTATAACTTGGTCCTTACGCTATAATGACTTGGTCGCGGTTGTATAGAAGTTTCTGAAAACCTTGAAAAATAATGAAACAGCAGCACTTCCTACAGCAGAAAGAGAATTCGAGCATCCTGTAATTATCATAATATGTCAATGACTACCCTAGGCCTAAAACGTGTGTGATTCTTTCATGGAATCTCTGTTTGGGTCATGACGTTATTGTTCTTATTACCAATGTTATGAGGAAAAAAAAATCTAGCATCCAGTTCATGTATTGGTAGAAAGAGGAAAAAAAAAAAAAAAAAATCTAGCATCCTTTTTTTTGTGGACAAAGTAACACCATACAACTCGAGCACTAGATTTGGACACTTCAAATCAAGCTAATAACAAGAAGACAACTAACATGCCATCACAGTTCACATCATTTGAGAAGCACTTAAAGAGGGATAATCCTACGCGTACATAAGATTGAGACCAGAAAATGTACCGATCTGCTTGGGGGACCCACTTTTGGGTCCTACACAAGCAATCCGAACCGTTCATTACTCTTTAAAACAATTTCCGAGGGCCTCCACAAAATTTCAGCTCAATCGGACGGTTAAAAGTGTGTAAACCAAAGTCCCACTGTTTCAATCAAATTTTCGGATCGCTCGTGTGGGACCCAAAAGTGGGTCCCCCAAGCAGATCGGTACATTTTCTGGTCCCAAACTTTTGTACCCCTATCACGATCCCTTAAAGAGTCGGATCAAATTTCGCCCAGAAACATTTAAGCTGTCTATCACTTCGTTCCACCCTCTAAACAAGGGTGCACAATTAAGTTCGAAATTTCCATCCTCAGTTTAACTCCACACACACAAATGACATCCATCCTCGGTCTAAATGAATTGGTCATTTGGAAGAATATCAATTGTATTTCCTTGAGCCCACCTTTCATCGGAAGAAAAAGCTCTATTCAATGTGAAGCACAAGAAAAGAATTTAATGAAGACATGAGAATGAACCCTCTCAAAATCCATCAGATAGCAAAATGAAATTCGAAATAAAGAATGAAACAGTTTCAACTAAAAAACTTGTCTGATATTGATGTTAATTCTCGACGTTCTTATGTATTCTAAGTAGCAAATATCCTTTGGATTTGATAATTGCAGCTCAAGATGGGCCATTTCCGAATTTTCTTCATCTGCGAAGATCCTGGGCACGCCTGCAAAATAAGAAACCAAGCAAACAACTCAGTTGGCCTTGAAAGAATATTGGACCAAATACATTTATCTGATGGACTATTAGATAAGCATCTTGGAAATGAACGAATTATGCAACTTATAAACCAAAGTACAAGGTTTGAAGATGAAATGCAAGTAGAAGCTACTCTTCAAGCATTTACCATAAAATGACGACAGTGTGAACCAGACAATTTTATTTTGCAAAGCCCCTATTGGGACAAAGCAAACTGCAGTTTATATGTGAACTTGAAGGCACTAGAGCCAAAACTAAAATAAACTTCAAGTTTATGTGAACCTAAAGTTAGTTCCCTTCACGTGTGTCCTTATTTCCCCTTTGATAAAATGGGAATCCCACAAAATCAAGTGAGTGATTTTAGCAAATGATCTAAACCCATTTTCATTTGCTAAAATCACCCACTTAATTTTATGGGATTCCCATTTTATCAAATGAAAAACAAGGACATAAACTTGTCCGCCGACAGAACATACTAATAAGTTAGAACCACAACAAAGAATGATAAGAACCTCTACCATTGTAACATTTGTTCGTCACGTCTCAGTAATATCTGGGCCTCAGCCTTACCATTCCATTAAGATTATTGTAAATATTCGGCATTCGTATTTTTTTATTGAATACTACTTACACTTAACTGAAGATAAAAAACCTTAGAGATATAGACCACAAAACAGATATATGCAACTAATTGTCACCCTATTGGGCAAAAGAAGGATTATATCCATAAACTAACCATGAAAACATTCCCTGGCTTCTCCAGCCATTAGTACAACATCACCACCTCGAAGGAACATTGGTTGAGGCAGATCCTGTCTAGACTTGCCTCCAAGAAGGAAAATAGCTTTGCAGCCCAAACTGAAAGAAAGGCAAACATAACTCAGGTCCCAACACAACGTTTCATCTACATGCTTTGTGGTACTACCGAATGGAAAAAAAAAAAACTAAACTACCCAGAGTGTATACACAAACGCGTAGAGAATTGTACAGTACCTCATGCTGACAATAGGTTTACTCCAATCTGCTTCCATATCGTCAAGATGGCCCCCAAGGGTATCACCTAGAATGAATAACCAATGAAAAAATGCTTCAACCCTCAAGGTAAAATAGTCAACACGTTCTCAAGTTCATCAGCATTTTCCTTCTTGTTTTAGTTTTTGGCAAGTAAATTTGATTAAGAAACACAAACGAAAGGACATTGCCCAAGGGAATATTCTTGAAAGTCCAACAGGTGACAAAGCATAGCAAAAGAAAGGGAAGCCAGCCCAAAAACCAAAAAACTACATCAGAACAAAACCAGGCCCCAACAGACACAAAAAAGAAAGCCAACTTGGACAAAACCAACCCCAGAAGTCAACTCAAGACAGCACTACTTTTAAAAGCCGAGAAGAATCAAAGGATCAGATGAGAAAATTCAAACTGTAGGATACGTTTCGTGTATTGTAGTTTTTTAACAACTATGCTATAGAGCACCTAAACTGAAGTAATTCACTATAGCAGCTTCTGGCTGAAATTCTTGCCCCTGTGGCATTGCAGGGGCTGCCATTTTCTTAGCTAGTCGAGCAAGAGCATCAGGGATCTTGTTGTGCGGGAGAGATACATCATAATTCCGCTGCAAAAAAAAAAAAAAATGAGAATGTTTTAAACAAAAGCTAATGAACAGCTCATTTGCTAGAAATAGAATGAGGCAATTGTGTGAATATCTGCAAGATATCTCAGGCCTAAATCCATAAACTAAGAAATTTTTATGAAAAAATGATCACTTGAAATTCCCAACCTTTTTTTTTTTTTTTGCTAAGCCAAAGCTACTTGAAATTCCCAACCTACTTTACACCCAAGTCTACTCAAACACTGGTTTATTCCAAAAATTTAGACAGCTAGCAAATAGAAAACAAATATTTCATGTTAATTGAAGCAATGCCTTCTCTTGGATATGAATTCTGGGAAAATTTTGAATCAAGGCAACTGATGAAACAACTTACATGGAACACAAGTTTCAAAAAGTAATTATGCCTCATAGTTCTACGAAGACCAAATAATGGGAAAATCCAAAGTGGTGACCAGGAAGCTTGAAATGCCACAAAACTTCGAACACATGGGTGACTCAATTCAAAATTAAAAATGGAAAAGAAGAACACGAAATCGGCAATAACCTTGGACCAGGCAAATTGCAGGCCAAGAGTACTCCAACGTAACTTCCGGAGCAAAACAGAAGCTGGTATTGATTTGGACCCATTTCCTTTGGATGCTGTACTACCAGGTTCCTCACAGAACTTCCATCTAATAAGACCATCTAAGCTACTGACAAATGAACTAGACCCGGAATCCTCATTTGTGCAGGAAATATCCTCTTCTTCAACTAGAACTTTTCTTTCTGTAGACGCAACAAATAAGTCATTTATAGGCCCATAAATTGCATTATGGTTTGTTCTATTAGGAGGCTGAGGGAAACTTGTCAAGCTCTCCCTTATCCAATGGCACTGTTCCTCAACACTGATCGCCCCAGGAATAAAATAAAAACCTGCATCGAACAAGAATAACCAAACACATTTGAAAGATAATTTCAGAATTTAGCAGCTATTTGCAAAACGCCATGTAATAATGAAATTCTTGACAATAACGGCAGGTTGTTAGCAAGACAAGTTTTTGAGAAATATACCAGAAGGGACGATATGGTAGAAAGGTGGGAATAATGGATATATGGTTTGCTAGGGATGTTATTTAGAATGGGGACGTGTATATACTTTGTTTTGTAGTTGCCATGAGTGGATTTGGGAAGATGGATGATGAGTTCAAATAGGAAAATAACATTTTTTTTGTAATGGAACCAAGGGATGTGAGGGGGATGTCACAAAATTAGGGAGGAGGCTGTCACCATTATATCCCCCTCCAGGGAGGATATGCCGTAGGGATGAAAGATAATCCCATCTTCTCATCCCGGTAACAACCACTGGATGTGGGTAGGGCGAAATGACTAATCCTGGGCCATAGATAACCCCTCTTCCTTTGACCCCTAACAAACAGGCCCTAAACAGGAGTGATTCTTCAGTGCTCTTGGAGCACTGCCATGTGGTTCTCCAGAGTCTTTCTTCACTGGTGTGGGAGCCACATGCTTGTTGGTGGAGCCCAAACCAATGGGTCGTGTGTAATGCCCCAGAAGCACCATGTGGCGCAAAAAACAGAACCTTTTCACTTAATTATACAAAATAACTCTTACCAATCGAATGCATGAAAAATACTAGTTTGATAGGAGTTCAGAATTCCAAGAAATGCACATTCCACAGAGTAATAAACGATATAGCCCATTATGAAAAGTGCAAAAATCACCATAACAGAGAAAGTAGCTCGCAATACCTGGGCGATTTTCCAAGCAGAAAACAGGTCTATCAAAACCACATGGAAACAAGAATACTCCAGGAGGAAGTTCGCCGTTTCTATTGAACGAGTCAAGAATGAGCCCGAAATCGATGACCTCTGACAAATCTACTGGCTTGGGTTGTTTCTTCCTATAATGCAAACCCCAACGTCAAATACTGTACAAACACAGCCTCGTACAAACAAACATGCACATTCACACAAAGTGGTTGAAAATTAATTAACCCAATGAAGTGATCGGAAAACTAAGATAAGGGAGAGCCATTAGTTTACTTTTTGCTAGATTTTGAACTCTGATCGTAATAGAGTTTGTACTTCTTCTCCGCTCTCCTGAAAGCGGTTCGCTCTGAATCGTCGGTAGGTACCTCCGGTTCGTACATTTTCAACTGTTTAATTTCAAGATCGAGGAGGCTCAGCAGATGACCAAAATTGCGGGCTTTTTCTTTTTAGGGCTTCGGAAGGGATGAGAGGAGGAAACGGCCTATTTAACGAAGGGTTTACCCTCTGTTTGGAATTTTTTCTACATTTAATTAAGCTGAATTTTTGTTGATATTTTCATAAATTAATTTGTACTACAATGACAAGTTTGATTACAGAAGCAGAACCCGCAACATTTACCAAAATTTTCGAAAACACCATGGGTACACCATCCGTGTGTACCCCAAATGTACATCAAATCCCGATCGTTTAAAAACATTTTTCGATGTTTCGGTAATAGAATATTTGAAATCCAAAACGTCGAAAAATGTTTTTGGACGATCGGGATTTGATGGTATACAATTGGGTTTACCCATATGTAAATATAATTTTGGACTTTGGTAACTCTGGTTTCTCTGTACATGTGTTGTTTGGCTCTCAAATTTGTTCTTTTGGGAACGAATCAATGGTTTTCCAGAAGAGGTGGTGGCACTTGACAGCGGCGACTACTGCAGTTACGAAGGGACGTTAAGCACGAGATGCAAATTCAAATTCTCCAACTTCATCTAAGCAACCTCCATAAGCGGATTATTGTATCATCCGGATTTTATTTCTTTTGTTTCTTGGCTTCGTTCAGTTGTCAAGGAAGTATGAGAAATGATGAAAAAATTAACTTTCCCATAACTTTTGGGGTGTTTAGTTACCAGGAAAATAACGGGACCTGCAAAAATATTTTTCCCACTAGGACTCACTTTCCCTCAAAATTCATCCTGCAAAAAGGAAGGAATTATGTGTCGTGGGAAAGTTTGCTCCTAGCAATTACACTCTCTTGGAAAAATCCTTCATAAAGTGAACACTCACAGGAAAGTAAATTTTCCTTTCCTTTACTTCACTTCATTTCACTTTTCTCGGGATTAACTTTCTCGCGTAACATTCTTGACAAATGAATGGAGCCGTGTTTTTGTTGGGACCTTTCATGTCCTTTTGTAACTGTTTAGTTAGGCCTTTGATTTGTATTTGGGTTTTCTATCAATATAATTTGCAGTGTTGTTCCTAAAAAAACTTACCAAATGTGGCTGAAGGTACCCTTTTTCAATGTGAATGTGAACAAAATTGATCTCATGTTAAATAGATAGTGTTATTGGAGTCTGTTTGATTTTTGCAACTCAGTTGCTAGCTAAAATCGAACATGATTTTAGTAAATGAGTTCACCGGGTGATTAAATCATGATTGATTTTAGCAAATGAGTTCACCAGGTGATTCAATCATGGTTGAGCTTTGCTAAAATCATGGTCGATTTGCTAAAATGAGTTCACCAGTGGAAATTTCACCTTATTTTCACTGGGTAATTTAGCTACCTTTTGTTGAACATTTCCCTAATAGGTTAGCCGTGTTTGCGCTGTATTTTTGGTGTTTTTCAAAAAGTTTTACTTCTGATTCATCTTGGTAAAGGCGAAAATATATCCTAACATCCTCATGTTTTTGTCTTTAGAGGTTTTTTGAACTTTCTTTCATTTTTAAATCTTTTTCGATTCTTGACGAAATGGAAATTAAAAAATGTTTGAACAAAAACTAATTTAAAAATAGTAAAGATTAAAAAATACAGTAGGCGTGGCAGGAAAAAAAAAACACACTGCTGCCTATTAGCTCACACAGAAAGCTCTAGCAATGGCATGTCCCAAGTGCCATGGATGCAGCTGAATTAAAGAACCAACACCACCTCTTTAAGACATTGTCCAGAGAATACAAGAGAGAAGCCAATGTTTCAGCATCATATTTAACCACCACAGCAAATGTTATTGCTTAGATCACAGCAGAAAATTACCTTCTAGAATACATGGGAGATAAGAAGCCACAAATTACTAGGTTTCATTATCTAGTGTCATAAATTCTCGATCCCAACAATTAATCTTTGACGTACCATAGGCAGAGCGAACACGAGATCAGAAGGACAACCATATTTTTTCAGCATTTCTTTGCAATGTGGACGTATCTGGATTCATGGATACCTAATGACAGAAAGACCAGATTTGTCTTCAGTGCTCTTCATCACGAAGCCTCGACTTCTTGTATCTCACTTGTGCTCAGTCCTAAGCTCCCACCATTGGCATTCACAACACCCTCGGATTCAGATAATTGTCCATTCAGACCCGAGGTCCCACCATTGGCATAAGGTTCACCACCTGACTCCGATATTTTTGTTATCCTCTGCAACTCATCAGTTCCATCTGGAGGATTAGCCACTAACCGGTCATCAGCCACTTGCTTCTGAGAAAACGGTTTTTTGGGTTGTCGGATGGCCGCAGCAGCTTCAGGCATTGCTACCGGGGGTGGCTGCGGAGGGACCCACGAACGCTGAGCTGGTCGCTCATGGGTCACCATACCAGAAGAGCCACTCATGAATTCGTCTTCGTTTTCGATTTCACTAATTCTGACATTTTTCTTTTGCCACCAAGGCACTGAACTATCTCCATTTGACTGATTGACGAGTCCATTATCTTGTAAGTTGGAATTCACCCCATAACTGCTCTCTTGAGGCTGAAAAACCTGGCTAGAGATGTTTTGAGTTTGACCAATCTCCCAAGGCTATCAAAAGGAAACAGTAATAGTAATCATCAGCACTATCTAGCGTAAACCAAACACTTGCCACAGGTTGTTGTGATGTTTAAATTTTCAAGAATCAGTTGTGGAAGGAATAGAATAAGCTAAGTTTTCAACTACGTAGAGCAATGCAATATAAAACAAACAACTATAAACTGGTGTTGTGCATAATGAAGTAGACGAATTCGGCTTTACTACTTTAAAGGAGAACACCCAACAAGATTTAATTCCATAATGCCATTGCTACGTCATTGGGCAGTTTATTATAGATAAATATTTTGTAGGATTAGAAGAACAATTAATAAAACAAGATTAACTTAGATGTTGTCAATCCACAAATTAGCTGAGGTATGGGTAACAGCACAAGGGTTGCTGACATAGTGAGGTTGCTTTTTATAGTAGTGTAAGCTTGAAGTCAGTGGATCGGTCCCAGGGGTTTGTTAAATGGACATGACACATGCAAAGGATAACAAGTTAACAACTGCAACACGTCATACTTCAATTTTCAATATTCTCGTGCTTACACAACATCCCAAGCTGAATGGTTTGCACACCTATACGGGCTATACGAAAGAATTGTAGATTGTAGACTGTATATGAAACATTAGAAAATAAACCTTTGCTCTTGGTGCCAAGTGAGGATTTGGTAAGGGCTGATTAGGATTCGGTGGAAGATCATTTATCTCCTGAAAGAAAAACAGAAACAATCATCACTAAAAGCCCAACAAGCAAAACCTAATACAGAGACTAGCAGGAGCGAATTTACCCTGACGTTAGGAGGTTTCTCTCCCCTTTGGACCATCGCCATGATCTGTAATCAGGATTTTCAAATTAAAAAAGTGGCACTTATCTAGCCTCCAAGTTAAAAACATAGGCTGTTAATTTGCATAATTTCGGAACATTCTCTGAAATCAAGATACATCAACCAGAAAGAAAATGAAAATGATACCACAGTAAACCAAGCCAGGAAAATTTTTTTGAATGCAAACTTTATTTTCCGAGACAAAAGCTAAAACCTTTTTGACATATATATATTTTTTAACAAGTTGACAATTTAATTTAATTGAATGGAAAAGGTGCAATTTCGTGAAGAACACACTTAACCATTGCACAAGTGAAATATGATCTAGAGTATGCTGAGGAAAACATGAAAAACAAAAAGAGGAGAAAAAACTTACCTCCATGTAAGATTTCGGATGAGGAGCGGCAGAGGGTTCCACTGTAGTAGGCGGTGGTGAAGACTTACCTGTACAGAAATTCCAAGGATAAATATTCACTATAGCAAGCTTAAGAGAAGTTAACTAATAACAGAGAACAAAATTCAACAGTGGAACCTGAATACATGTCAAAGTTCGCAGTGCCATTCGTGTTTTGTTGCTGCAAGATCAATATAAACAAGTAAGAAATAAAATAGAAAAAAATTCATGAAATTGCAGACACAAAAATATCAGCCCCAAATCATCTAAAAAGGACTACAAGTCATGCCTATATTTAGCTCACCCTGGAACTCTTGGTCGAGACCCGAAGATCTTGTTCTTCAACTAGATGGTTTCTCCCAGGAGCATTACCTTGCACTTATAATACACAGAACCAAAGACTATAAATGGCATAACTTCTGTAGAGGCCTTCCAAACACTAATACTCAAATAACTTACTATGAAAGAACTAATAGTATCAGAATTTTTAATTCACTATCAAATTTCAGCCAGATGCATGAACACATAATTGTTAATGGGCTAACTTCACCAGTATAAATCAATTTGAAATATTAAGAAAGTTTGTGGCCAAGGACTTTGGCTGGGATATCATAGGTCAGAGCCATGTAGATTGGACAAGAAGACACATGGGAAACAAAATGATAGATTTCCCAGGGCTCCACAAGTAGGCATGTAATAGCCCAAAGTATGCATCATCAAATACGACTCATTCTATAATGAGTGGCTTTACACTCCTAGAAATTTTCTATTCTATTCATATGTTTCCAGATCCTATAACAAAACTTCCGGTGGAGCAGGAACAAATGAGAAAGAAAAAGCAACGATTGATTAGCTTAGATATGGAGCAATGAGAAGCAGTACAGAAGCACTACATAAAAAAGAAGAAGGTAATAATCATAATAGTGAGAGAGAATATGAACATTATTAAACATTCCGAATCCAGTTGGACCCAAAACTCCTCATAAAACAAACCCTTCTGCCCCCATACAACAGCCCACAAATGTAGACCATTTATGGCGTGTGATCTGCACACGTTAGCAATTAGTTGGGCTATGATTAGAGTACATTATTAACTGAGACTTAATCACCAAATGCACTTAAACCATTTTCTGATCAAACAATTTAGTTTGTATTAAAGCAACTATATGTAATCGTATAGCATTCAAAGTGTTCAAGCCAAATTAGAACTTAGGCTAATTGCCTTTTAGGAAGAGACGTGCTCATTTTACTTTCAAAAAGGAGGAAAATATTTGAAACTGAAAAATGTAAGAGACTTAGTAGAACACAAAACAAACTCTCTACCAATTGGTCAATCCATTATTCATTTAATATGGTGCGGACCAGGGTCCAGGCCTCATTCTGGCGACTCGCCAACACGGCAATGAAAGACAGCCCAACCAGTGTCCTGATGACAAGTGTAGGTCCAGATAGAGACGGCCTTTTTTTTTTTAGAAGAGAAGATAGAGATCTTATTAAACTTATTTTTGGGGTCAAATGTAGATTGTTATTTATCTTGCTTTATCAATATGTTTTTTGTTAGCACTTGGGAGGCTATTTCACAAGGACTCTCATACTTCGTCACCATTACAGATCTGTCAGATCAAATGACTAAAAATATAGGAGTATATCTTGTGTTGGAACACAAATTCCAACTCAACCTTAGGTTCATGGATATCTGAGCTATGTCACAGGGTCTACATGGTCAAACTTAAGGTTACCAGCAGTTAAACAAGTCATGCTTACTTCGGAGCCTTAAAACTGTGTAATATGTCCCAATTTTTAGAGAAGATATCTAGTCATAGACATCATAACAGCACCAGACAGAGGTAGTTAATGGTATTGTAACTAAAATTATCCCACGATGGATTAATTTCAACAATGGACAAAATTTATTGGATAGAAATTGCTCAACAATGAAGCAATCTCAACTACCTTCCAACTTCTGCATGGCATTACTCATCAACTTCATCTCCCGGACTTGCACCCCAATCAGATTCACAAGTTCCTCAAAGCATTTCTTCTCTGACAAACAATATAAAATGTCACCCATGATGAAGGTTATTATCCTTGCCTAAAGAATCCAATGTAGATACAAACTAGATAAGGAGGAAAAGGGAATAAACTAGTAAAGTTATGTTGGGATCATAACGGGGAAGTAGGTTAAGCTTAACCTAGTTACACACTCACCTTCAGCTCTTGAAATCAACATTTCCTGACTTGCTCGCGCCACCTCAGCAGCTGCAGCTGCTGCAGCCTTTGCAGCAGCCGCTGCTTCTTGTTCTAAACTTGGTTTCGAGTCGGTTTTCTTGGCAGATCCCTCTTCGTGTACAACCTTTCGAATCCAAGACTTTAACCTTGGGACAATAGCATTCTGGAAAAAGGACAGTCACTTGCTACTGTTAATATATTCAAACATTATACTACTTAAGAGAAAGGTACGCTCTGTATTAAACCCCTAAACTACAGAGGCAGTGTAAATTCCACCACCGAAACTTTCAACCGGGTCATTTCCACTGGGGCTTCTATACTGCTAAGAAGCCATCTTGCACCTCTTCTCTCTTGTACTTCGACATTTTAAATTGACTTTTTTACCCTAAGGCTCACTGTTTTTTTTCTTTGCCAATTTCAGGCTTGAACCGTAGTTCTTTACTGCTCAAACTACTCTGTTCTCTCATTCAGTACTATTAGTATACGAAATAAGAGAAAAACCAGCAGCGATGACTAAACAATTACCAGGGAAGAGAACCAAAACAGTACAGCAGTGCACAGTCTTTTTTGACAAAATAATTGATTCCTTAGAAGTTTTATTGAAAAACTGTTACCATAAAAAATGGGTTTAGGTCCTTATATTCCTTTACTTGTAAATCTCAGGGTGGTTCACACAATTGTAGGAGAGAATACCACTGTCAGTACTATACTTCAATGAGAGGGTTCCCACACGGCCACATGAAATTAGATTTTCCAACCACTTGCATACAAGAACTGCGTGCACTGTGTAATATCGCTAAAAGCAACTGACATCAGGCTTTTAGCTAATATATAGCATGTTCTAGGCTTCTAGCACACATAGAATGGCTCTATAGAAATTTCTGATTGTACCTTAAAAAGTACAGCTGTTCCGGCACCAGAAACAGCAAGAAATCCTACTGCAAGAAGAGCATGGGACCAATGAAATCGGGACTGTGTCAAGGTTGTGGAAATGATTCCAGTTGGGGAAGCTGCAAAAGGCTGCAGAGTTTGAGTTGAAACTTGTGGCTGAACATTTGACGAAGACTTCATCTGGCCATCTGCTTGCAACAAACAGCAAACTTTCGTAAAATCTAAAAAGCTTTTGAATCAAAACCATCAGCAGAAGAACGAGACACAAACAGAACTTACCTTGATTAGAAACAGCTGGCTGTGATACATTCTGAGGTGGATCCTGCAGTTAACACAAATGATGACCAAAACCAAATAATGAGACAAACAAGATATGGGTTCCTGTGGATTTCATTTAAGTCCTCATGATTACTATGGATCTTCCAATTGGATTTTGTAGTTCGAAATAAAAAACCAATAATGTGCTCACAGGGACACGACGGAATGCTTCATCTATCTCCTCCTTCGTCAAGCCTTTCTTCTCAAGAAAAGATCGCCTATACATGACTGGGGATCCCTTCACTTTCGGGTGTGAAAGAAACTTTACAGCATTTTGCACTTGTTCCTCTCGAATTGGTTCCGAGTTCACAAACACGGAAGTGGGAGAAATTCCTCCATTGGCCTCTGCCTTGGTATCATGCTGATCCTCAACTGCCGTTTGTAAAACCTCCGAAGCTGTAACAGAGAGAGATAAAACATTTAACCATTACAGGCAGCAATCGTAAGCAACTACAATGATAAACTAATGTTGTTGCCTCTAGTTCTGAAAACAATGTAGAATGGCGTACCCAAAAGAAAGAGGAGATAAACATACAAAACCATCAAGTAGTGTTGTTCAAGCTACACTTTACACTTCATGAAAATCAGAAGTGCCCGTCCCTTTAGAGATTTTTAATACTATAATTTACTGCACTTTACAAGAGAAACATGTACATGTAGGATTAGTACCCCAAACCATTCACACGTGCACAATATCCCCACACGAGGCATAGACACTTTTCATGCGACAAAGACGAGAGCATGTATACTTCTAGTAAAATCTAACTCCATCGCCGCACCAATAGCTTAAAAGGAATGTAAACAAAAGGATGGACTTTAGGATCCAAATGATTGGCAGAAAATGATGGAAAGCAGAAAAATATCTACTTTTTACGTGCTTGATTCCAAATAGAATAAGAGAAAGTGCAAGAAATAAAAAAAATTATTGGACAACCAACTCATGCATCTTAAGTTGTCATATTTGTTAAAGCATCCAACTCAAAACCAATTGGCAATGAGTGGAGAGGCCGCCCAGACTCATATGCTAGCTTTGGAGGTTATAATTAACCATTGTGGGACAAGTTCTAACAATATTGATTCTTGCAAAAAACACAACAACATCTACACTTTCTCATAAACCTAGTAAACTACAGTTTGAACTTTGAATATCAAATTTATCCTCTCGGCAAAAACTTACTCCTAACTTCCTAAGAAAGTTGTCATACCTGTGATATGCAAGGTTAATTTAACTAAGCACGTACATTTTCTTATTAGTTTCATTGTAAACAAAATCTGTAATGGAAAAATTCAAAATTTTCCTACTAACCAAATACATGCAAGAAAATAAGTTCTATTTATTTCTGCCATTTTCATTTTCCATCATCTTTTTCTTCCTAATCAAACGGACCAATGAAGAATACTAACTTGAAGAAACTAAACACCATATAATGAACCGCACATAATATGAAAAAACACACACATAAGTGTTTGAATTTCTGTATCAAATATGTCCAAGCAGAAGAAAAACTTCTTCTCAGCTAACCCTTCAAGAATCCTGTCCCAGATATCCACTCCTCCAAAACCCCAACTTTTACACAATTTCTACTTATTTTACTAAAAACAAATAGAGAATATCATAAGCAAATATCAGTAAATGCCCAAATCAATTCACAGCAGAGTGGGGGGAAATTCACCTGGCTTTTTAGGATTATCGTCGGTCGGATCCATAGGCAGCCCACTGCGGAAAATTTCCAGAAAAACAAAAAAAAAACCCAAAAAAGAGAGAGCAAAAACTAAGGATAATCTGGTCTGGGAATCAAAAGAAGATTGAAAGTGAATAATTTAGTATGATTTGCGAATGGAAATTGATACTGGTACTTATTAGAGCTTACCGAAGACGATGACGTCAGAGGCTTTGGGTTGCGAGATTGAGCAGAAAACAGAGTCAGCAGTGGATTCTGCTCGTCCCGAAGTTGGGATTAATGCCTGCGTCGGGTTTTGATATAAAAGACCGACCTTCGTTGTGAACTTTTGAAAAAGAAAAAGGAAAATTCTAAAATCAGCCCAATGGGCTGATTATAACGCTTAAAAAGTGTATTAAAAAGTGTAAAAAATGTATAAGAATATGTAAAAGTCTATGAAATAGTAAAAAAAGGTACATTGAAATATGTGGTTTTTTTTTTTTTTGTCTTATTGTCAGCCAGTGGGCTGGCAATAGAAAAACCCAAAGAAAAAAGGAAGAAGTAAGTAGTAAGATAAAATATTTATGATAGAAAATGGAAAGAAAATTAATTGCTTTCTCTTATTTAGTTGTAAAAAAACAATAAGGAATGGAAACTACCAGGAAAAATACATAAATTTCCTTCCATTTTCTCTATGCAACCAAACAAGATATATTCTTTTATCATAAAAGAAACTGCAAGGAAAAAGACTTTCTTGTTTAGAAGCTCAACCAAGAAAACTACGGAGTAGCATAGATTGTCTTCCACTTCTGCCCCTTTTATCCCTCTGATTTTCTTTTTCCATTTTCCCAATTTCTAGAAAAATTGTTTTTGGCGAAACTCTCAGTATCAATATCCTTTATGGAGTTGTTTGTACTGGTATAGGGGCAACAGGAGTGACAGAGCTGATTTCTGGGGTATCGCCTGTAGCCTCTACATCGCCAACCATAGAAGATGGTTGTCCTTCCTTAGCCATAAAAGCAGTGGGAAGAACAAACACCATGTTGCAAGAGAGATTGGCTAAGGAAGATGAAACTTTCGTGACAGGGACCTCCTCTTGCACAACCAGCATATCCTCTGAGGAACGAATGTTGATAGGACGTGGCTTTGCGAGGATATCCTTCCAAGCAGTCTTGCGAGCCTTTGGAATTTCAGCAGAGGATGGCTCTACATTTTGAAGAGTAGGTTTCTGTACTGGACGATATTCCATGCGAGGTTTCTTCTGCTCATGCTTAGGAGCAGGATAGCGTTTTGGTGGGATAGGTGGAGGAGTAGGAATCCCCTGTGCCAACCTTTCAGCCTGACGGATCCTCTGCCTTCGTCGCTTCTGAGATTTTGATAGAGGAATTTCAGGCTATGGAAACTTAGGATGCTTCACTTTGAACCAATGGTTAGGAGAAACAGATCCAGGCGGCTTAACCATCCTAGGCTTGCCTTCTTGTGGAGCGGTGATGACTAAGGAAGACATTTGCTTCTGGATTTCGTGAGTGATGGGTTTCAGGCGATTAAACACCGAAACACGCTTCTGAGGAAAACGGCGAGGAGAGAGTGATGGAGTCTCTTCCCTTGGACGCTTGACCACCACACTTTGTAGACGCTTTGGTTTCTCTGGTTTTCCACATTCACAGCAATGGTGTACAGATGGCTTCTTTGGCATAGAAGAAGATCCTCTACGACTTCTAATAACCTCCTGATCCCACCAAATAGGAGAAGGGTGATCATCAGGAGAATCATCAGGGTCATGAAGGATCTGCTTCCCTTTAGCAGCTTGTGATGGTGCACCTAGAGAGATCTTTTGTCTTGGAACAGTCCTGGGTGCTCCCCTCATGTCCACATAGACCATGTTAGCTCCAAAGTTAGCAGGGAATGGATCTTCATCTACTGCCATTCCCTTCTTTGCAGCTTCAGGGAATTTGAAATCCCCTTTATCAATTCTGTCCTGGATAGCATTTCTGAAGATGATGCAATTGACCGTGGTATGGTTCCAGGAGTTGTGATACTTGCAATACTCTTTGCCTTTGATCTCAGCAGGAGATGGAATTTTGTGACCAACAGAAAAGCGTAGGAGCTTGTCAGCCATGAGTTGGTCGAAAATTTCTTCTGCTTTCGTAATGTCAAATGTATAAGCCCTGGTAGTCTTAGGCGAAGCCATGGATCCTTGTGCTTTAGTGGGCTCAACTTTGACGAAAGCTTTGCAGGCGTATGGCTTTCGGTTAACAATTTCTGCAACTGCAACTTCTGAACTTTCTTCTGTCTCCGCAATGGCCACTTGGTAGTTAGGATCCCTGTAGTAGGTTCCCTTAGACGCATTGCGGCGGTCCTGATCTTCTGTCAGCAACTGTTCATAACGAGTGGCTCTTGCAGCCAACTCAAACAAGTCCCTGAAAGCCACATCAACGAATTTCTTCTGTAATTCAAGACATAAACCATTCTGGGCCAGACGAACATATTCGGTCTCAGGCAAAACCACTTTGCATTTGAATCGAGCAGTTTTAAACCGAGTAATGTACGTCTCGGCTGGTTCTCCAGGCATTTGGTAAAGCCTAGAGAGATCAGCCAGAGTGACCTTTTGCTCAGTCCTGTAGAACTGCTTGTGAAATAATTCTTCTAATTGAGCCCATGATTGGACCGAATTAGCTGGGAGATTTATATACCATGTGAAGGCAGTGGCAGTAAGAGAATTGGGGAATAACCTCATTTTAAGGAATTCATTACTTGCCGCCTCTCCACATTGCACGGAGAAGCATGCCACATGCTCCACTGATGACTTGGTATCTTCTCCAGAGAATTGGGAGAAGTCTGGAACCTTGTATCCCTTAGGAAATTCCACTCGATCCACAGCCTCATTATAAGGCTTCTTGTAGATAGGCCTTCCAAACTTCTGCAAAGCAGGTCCAAACTGATCTTGGACATATTCAATGACCTGCTCTTTGCTCAGAAGCACTGGATTTTGGGCAGTTGGAGATGGTAGTACCCTTTCAAAAGGTGCGACGTTAGAAGCACCAGTAAAGAGAGGATTGGGATCCTTCCATCTTCCAGGAACTGCTCCGGGGTGAGAGGCTGCTCCCATCCTTAACTTGCCACCGATTGGAACATCTTTCTGTTCTCCTGGGTGGTTGAATTGAGAAGAAGAAGAAGACGCCTGGTAGTGAGGTAAGACGAAACCCTGCGGACCAGGCATCTTGAGTTGGTCATTGCTGGCACCATTTCCAGTTGCTACAGAAGCGACTGGAGTTAGTTTTTCGTTAAGAAGAACTATCATGTCTTTGATGGACTTTGTGAGATCCATCTGTGACTCCTTGATCTCCTTGAGTGGACCAACGATAGAGTCAGTGAGACCTTGGGACAATTCAGCATTTGTCTCCAGAATGATGTCTCTCATGCCAACAGCCATCTCTTGCAAATCTTCTTGAGATGCCGCGAAGGACTGGCCTTCTACGGCTTCAACTGGGTCATCACCAGTTCCCGTACCTTTAGCTCCTCCCTTCTTGTCTTTTCCCGCCATCTTGAATCTTCAAAAATGTATTACGGGTCCCACCGGGCGTGCCAAAAAATGTTGTCCACCGATTTCCCCAAGGGACAGGAGAAATGGGAGTGGCCAACACCGGGTGGTGTAGAAGATGCGAGGGCGTGCCAGGAGATATGTATCTCCAAGAGAAATGTAGAAAAGCGCCTGAATATACTGACTAACTTCTTTCAAGCAATTGAGAAACTCGAGCTAAAGTTACAAAGGTTCGTGGGGCCTTGAAAAAGGACTTCCACACTTGAAGAAAACTGGGTAAAAGAGTTTAGAGGAAGAGGGAAGAAAGAACGGGGAAGAAGTAGGAGATAGACATAGCTAAAAAGAGATCGATCGACTAACTGCTAGAGTTAGGAGATAAAAACTAAATTTAATTTGCTGCTGTGAGCGTTGTTGGTGTTGGAACCCCCGCAATGTTGCACAATGACTTGTATTTATAGCTTCTGAGTTCCTTTGCAACTTCTGGAATGTAACCGCCCATGATCTCCTATAATTTCGCCATATCTTCTTGAAAACGCATGAGGGTGTTACATGTGTCCCTTTATTGGCCGAAAATAACCAACCATATTCTTAATATAATTAATCACATGTTAATTTCGGCCTTAACCGCTTATTTTAGATAAACACCACTCTCCTATAATTTAGGTAACAAACTTTATCTCCTAAATTATAGATAATTCGGCTATTAATTAAAATCCGAATTAAAGTTAAAACAATTTCTAACCAATTCTTTTGCCACGTGTAAATTTTAAAATTTATGGTACAAACAGGAGTATATATATTTTTTATTTTCTCCTTACACTAGAAGCCAAACTACTATGGGAGAAAAATTATTATTTTATGTTCCTCTGTTTTCCTCAAGTTCGCAACATGGCATAAGTTTTGTGCATATAAAGCTCTGTGTTCAGTAGGAGATGGCAGCCCCGCCCCTAATGGAAAGGGGTTTTTCCAATTTTTTGGGTAATGGGTAGGGTTATGAGTGGGAAAATGAAAACCTGACCGGGTTAGGGTAGGGTTAGGGGTAGTAGTACCCCACCCTGATACCTGCCCCTAACCCACCTCAACACACACACACATATGAAATAACATTGTAACCCTTATATTTTCATTTAATTTCAAAAGTACCACCGTATTAATAAACAAAATCTTTCATTTTAGATTTAGGGTAACTTCAAATCATATTTCTTCCATTTTTTTTTTCTTGGTAATAGATTTGTGATGATTGGAGTAAGCATGTGCTTATTATGAATGATGATTGCCCAAGATCAAATATATAAGACAATTGAGAAGGAAAAAAAAACGGGGCGGGGCAGGGCAAGTAGGATAGGGTATGGTAGAGTAAACCCGTTCTCCGATAGGGTAGGGTATAGGGGTAGATTTCCATTACTTCATCGGGGTAGGGGCGGGCAGGGGGAGTTTGCAACATTTAGGGTAGGGGTAAGGGTAGATCAAAACCTGCCTTGTTGCCATCCCTAGTGTTTAGATTTCACTGGCTCCCCGTTGCCATACCTAGTGTTCAAATTTCACTGGCGGCCCATATTTTATCTTCTGTATTTTTTCTTTCTTTTGCTTATCTATAATGATTTTTACTCGCTTATAACATAAAACTAGGTGAGTTACTCCCATGCTATGCACGGTTGGTTTAACCAGTTCGTTGCAATTTTCAGTTATTAATACATTACATAAAAGGCGTCGCGAAAGGAAGGCTGTGCAAAAAAAAAAAAAAAAACCATTACATAAAAGAGATAGATGGTGTTGGTAATTAGCATATCGGAAACATGTTCGCTAGACAATGGTAGGAATTACAAATCCAAAAAATTGCTCCCACAATATTCGTAGTAATTTCATATAGAAATTTGCTTGTGTTAAAAAAGTTTCACTCCATTGGTCTAGTCTCTGTTTTTTTTTTTTTCCAACGTTGTCGTGGTCTGAGCTTTCCTCCATGCCTAAGATTTCTTCTACGTTTGACCTCAGCTCTTGAGCAGATGAACTTTTCCCATAGCTTTCTGTTTGGGCTTTTTTGGCCGGTGTGTCTGGTGCCGGAGTTTGACCTCAGCTCTTGAGCAGATGAACTTTTCCCATAGCTTTCTGTTTGGGCTTTTTTGGCCGGTGTGTCTGGTGCCGGAGTTAGTAGTAGTAGTGGCTTTGGCTTGTAGGAAAGCAATTGCTGATACTTTGTTTTGGTTAGACCCTTCAATCATCCTATCATTGTGTTCCTTTGATGTGGTTCTACCCTTGATTCCATCCTCCAATCTGTTCATCCATATGAATGGCTCACCAAACATTTGACTTGAAGAAGTGTTTCTACAAATAAGTTACCAAAAGTTCTCATGTCATGGGACTAAGGCATGAATCAAAGCGGGCTACAGTTAAACAATGTATTCATGACGAGACTTAGGGACAATAAATTACTGGAGTATCTATTTTCTGATAAGGCAAGTATCAAAACGACAGCAGAGTCAGTCAGTATAGGGCATTTGATACCAAGACAGACTGATAGACAATATAGGTCATTTGACACCATGGCACAAACGCATTTGAAGGAATGATGATTGATGCATACCCCGTTACACACCAGAGACAGAGAGAGAGATGAAACAAACCCAGATTTGAAAATGAATAAAGACTTCGTCAAGGTTTGAAATCCAAATCCACACACACACACACACACACACACACAGAGGACCTGCCATCTTTAGCGGTTGAGTTCTTGAATTCTATTTTGAAGATCTTCGTCAGTCTTCTCAGTCAGCGCTACCCATTTGAAACTCATCTGCCTGTGCTCTGCATCGAGACTCCCACTCTCTGCACTGAAGCCTGAAACGCCTCTGTCCAATGCCAACCAGATTCATTATCACGTCTTCGAAAAGGAACTCTAATGAAGATGCAGATTATAAGACCAATACACAAACAATCGGAATCAAGGAAGCCAAATAATATAGGAAGATCTAACAATCAGCTCGCAACACCAACCACCAGAATCAAAGAGGCCACATAATCACATATATTTCAAGATCGCACACTGATTTTCTTTTTCGATCAGAGCATCAAGCAGTGCATATTCCAGGTGAACTTGACTAAAGTCGAAGTTGGGAGAAAATAAAAGTAGTTTACTCCTCCTTTCCATTGCAATTCCATTTCAAATATATTGACCTCATACCTATCACACTGAAGTTTTTTTCTTTGACAGTCAATTCATGCCATTTGACCTTCTTTTGAAATAATTACCATGTTGGCTTCAACTTCGCTGCTCTGAAACAACCAAAAAGAAAACCGTAAAAAACTAATACAAAATCCCAAGTGAAATTATACCTAGTTCGTCCTTCTGAAACAGGATTCAATTTAAAAGGAAAACGAACGCCAACCTAAAACCAAATAAGCAATGTATCCGAACATCTTCAAATTTGATTCCGCAATCAATAAGGATCCATGTGGAGCGATTCCAACTTCAAGTCAAAGAGTTTCATGTTCAATATAGGAAAGATAAATAGGTTTGTTTTTAGCTATATGTGACTTGTAAAATTGGAGTGACATATGGATGAGTGTTAGAAGGCAGGTATTTACTTGGGATTCAATATAACTACAACATTACTCATGAAAGACTTGAAACCAATCCTATTAGATATTTATTTCAAATCCAGATATTCAAACCACACTTGTAGGAGCGGTTTCAACTTTCAATACCAATCAAAGATAGAAATAGGGCACATAAAAGGAAATCACAATTTACACGTCCTCTTAATTAGTGTAGCGTCCAATAAAGCAAACAGATGAAGAACCCCCCTAAAAGGAGAAACAGATGAACAGGAAAATTTACACGTCCAATAATAACTATCCCTGGTAATTAATACAGGGTATTCGTGAGTTCACATTCTGAACAGGAAAAACCCCCCTAAAAGGAGAAACAGATGAAGAAATGCTTTTGATATAGAGAAAGCATGATAAAACCATAAAGAAAACATGGAGGGCTGAAAATACACATGTTATCTACCGAAGCTAACATTGTGGAGTGAATCTCTCTTATTTATTGGTTCCTCAGCAGACAGTACTAATCGTACTAATCGCTCCACAGAGAAGCACTGATGAGTTCACAGGTGAAGTATGCAAAGAGCTCAACTACTCTTGAACATGACCACACATTCGACCTGTTGGCCATACATCCAGCTCCATAATATTTGCACAAACTTTATTTACATTCCATACTGGTCTTTTGGTTCTGCTCCAACTTTGACACTTACTGAGAAGATAACTCATAACGATTTTCTTGATCTTCAATTCTCACGGGAAGAATCAAAGAAAATAGGTATTCCCCTCTCTTGGTTTAAAAATGGAGAGCGACAAGAAGGCGAGCCAACGCATTATCAAACTGTTTTCATCATATAAAATAGGGCCCTAGTTCTCACTTTTGCACGTTAATATTGTGTTTTAGAGCTCTTAAAAGTTTAAGTGTTCTCACACACCAATATACATGCAATATGTACACTTTGAACACTTGGCGAGATATAACCAGACACAGAACTCACATTCCTCTAATTTCTTCCATCTGTCCTTCCTCGATGCACAGCTATATTTATCACCTGTGGTTGCAGGAGGATCCATGGGCTTCCATAAAAATGCAGTCCCTTGCACTAGTACTCTGTATACTCCTCCAAACCAACCTTTGATGATGCACGTATTCCTTATTTGTAATTACCAGTAATCCCCACATGAGCATTGCCCACTTTTAAAATGGTGTAAACATGCGGTGTCACTTACGTATATTTCACACCTATATGTCCTAGATATAAATTTGGCAGTTTGATGGCAGTCTCCACATATTCTAAGGCTATTTACAACCCGAATACATTGAGAAGCTTGAGGTGTGCCAAAAAGGGCAAAAGCAATTGCAAGTTTTTCACTATGGACCCCACCAGTTTCTTCCTTCTCTTCTTCTTGGATGCAAAGTCCATCACGAGGAGCACATCCCCTAATTTTTCTTGCTATGCTTCTAATCCAAGGATACAGAATGTCCGAATTTGTTTTAGACTGATCACCTGCAACAAAAGTGTGTACTCTATTCCTACATTCGATCCAGCTCAATCCTAGAGATTCTTTTGTCTCATTTCCCGTAGAATGATTTCTCATATTTAAACAATCTGCAGAGATCCCACATGATGCACACGTCTGTAACACAAAGCGCTGAATGAAGGCATCCCCAGGTTTTAATCCAAGTAACCTTTCCCCAGCATAGACTACCAACCTAGTATTCCCATGAATTCTTCCAGCAGTCAGTAAGGCAGACCAAACAGAAAAGTCAGGCTCTATGGCCATATTTTTAACAAACTCAATTGCTTCCTCAAGCCTACCCGAACGGCCAAATAGATGTATCATCGCAAGATAGTGATCCAAATCTGGGGAAATGTTGTAGTTTTCAGTCATGCTAGAGAAAAATCGCTTCCCCTCATCAACCATTCCAGCAGGACCGCATGCGGAGATGATAGACACAAAGGTTTCTCCATTTGGTTTAAGCCCCACCTTTTCCATCAGGTCAAATAGGTTAAGTGCAACATATGAATGACCATGCAAAACGTAACCAGCAATCATTCTATTCCAGGTGGTAACATCTTTATTTGACATTCCATCAAATATGTTTCTTGAATACAATATAGTCCCAGACTTGGCATAAGAATCTATAAGTGAGTTTGTGACAACCAACTCAGGCTGTAAACTTCTGCGCAATACACAACCATGGATCTCTTTCACTTTCTTCACAGCAATTAAATTTGCACAAGCAGGTAAGAGGCTCAAAATGGAAATTGAATTCAGTCTAACAAAGAGTGACTGCATTTGTCGAAATATCCCCAATGCCTTATTTTTGTTCCCATTTTGCAAGTAGCCGGAAATAACAGTGTTCCATGAGGCAGTATCTCGCTTAATGGTTCCATCCTTCACCATCTTCTGGAAAAGGTCCATGCCTTGATCCTCATCTCCATTCCGCATATAGCCAGTTATCATTGTGTTCCATGTGACTACATTTGGTGGTACATCTGATATCTGCATCTTGCTGAATAGATCATGGGCTTTCCCCAAGTATCCAGCTTGGCAATAGCCTCCAATCATTGAGTTCCAACTGTAGACGTCTTTCATTGCAATCAAATCGAAAGCCCTCCGAGCAGCATCAAGCTTCCCACACTTAGAATACATGTCAATGAGTGAATTCCCGACTAGTACATTTTCAGTACATCCTATCTTAACTGCAAAAGAGTGGAGTTCGACTCCAATAGGTAGAGCTTTAAGTGATGCACATGCTGAGATCACAGCTGTAACCGTAATCTCATTCGGTTCAACCCCTGCCAAAAGCATCTCCCCAAACATTTCCAATGCTTGGCTTACCCTGTTATTTTGAGCAAGCCCTGAAATCATTGTTGTCCAAGTGACAACATCAGGAGTGATTCCAAAACTCTGCATTTCCTCCATCATTTCCATCGCAAGCTCAAAGTTCCCCGACTGGTTATAAGTCGTTATCAATATGTTCCAAGTTACCAAATTTGGCTCAATCCCTTCTTCCCTCATAAAGTCAAAAACTTTCCGTGCCTCTCGAATCTCACCCTTCAAACAATACCCAGTGATTATAGAATTCCAAGAAACCTTGTTCTTCACCTCCATTTTCCAAAAAAACCTCTTGGCCCAATCCAACCTCCCACATTTGGCGTAAACTGCCAAAATCGAATTTGCAAGACGGGTTTCATAGCTCATACCAGACCGAATTGCTATCGAATGTATTAACCTCCCAGTCTCTACATCCCCACATTTCCCACAAGCCTGCAAAATCTTTGTGAAAAGAAAATAATCAGGCACAATACCATCTCCCATCACCATTTTATAGAAAAGTCCCACCACTTCCCTCCACCTCTGCTCCCTAGAACATGCCCCAATCATGGCCGACCACGTGTACAAATTCCTCTCCCGCATTTCATCAAACACCTTACGGGCATCTTCGAAAGACCCACACTTAGCATACATACCAAGCAACTTAGTCTCGGTAAACGGATCTAAAACACTCACCAAACCAATATGATTATGCAGCTTACGGCCTAAATGGATTGAATTTGTTTGAGTGCAAGACTTTATCAAACGGTTGAAGGTGTCGGTTCTTACCTTGGACCCACGTTCGGAAATGGAGTCAAGAGCTGCAATAGCTTCTCTTAGCCGTCCGTTCTCACAGAGGTAGTTCAAATGGGCTTCTGTAATTCTTTTTGGGATTAGTTTTATGGATACTGGTTCATGGGTTTTGTTGAGTGAAATCTTGGGTTGTTTAGATGGAAATTCAGATTGGGTTTCTCGCTTGAAAGGTGTTGTTGCCAACGGAGAACTTGAATTGCTGCGTACGATTACTCCCTCCATTGTTGCCTACCCTTTTTCTCATAGAGATGTCGAAGATGCAAGAGACCCAGAGATATCTTATCGTGTCAAAATTGCTGAGAGGCTAAATTCCACTTTTCCCCCTTGAACTATCCAATTTATTATGATATTGTCCTTAATTTATCAATTATACATGTTGAGTCCTATACTCTTCAAAGGAAATTGATATTGACACTTCCCAATTTAATGACACTTCAAAAGGGAATACCAATATCAATTCTTATATGGACTATATATTGACACTCCTCTTTTGGAGTTCCATTACAATTTAGGGAGTGCTAATATTGATTTTCTTTTCAAATTGATATTCGTTAACAGAATTTTGGATTTCCAGTCTATTTACTGAACGATAACGAACTTTTTGTTACTGGAATGAACAATGAACATTGAAGCTCAAAGTACCAGGAAAAAAATGACATATGGTCATTTGATTCTGATCTTGTGGTTAATGAAAAAAATTTGACGTCAACTTGAGGTGCATGTATACATGGACATGATATCAGGAAAAATTGATTTTTTTTTTCTTTCTGTAATACAGCTAGGAGCATTATTCGCTAAGTTTAAAGAAAAAAAGGAATCTTGTCAGTTAAAAAAAATATAGGTAACAACAGTTATTTGTACGTTTCTTCGATATTTTGAATAGAATATTGGCTTTCCTCCAGAAATAGTCGGTTAATGCAAATTTGAATAAGTGGTACAATTTATAGATTCAGAGTAAACTATACAAAACTTGAATAGTTGATTGGAATTTAGCAGCAAAAAATACTACAGAAACTCACAATTAACAAATACTTGTACACCCACATTTAAATGTTGATGAGGATCCATATACTTGGTGGATCCATACACTTAACCAAGTATTTGTACTTTGTATCACTACCATTATGGATTTGGTGAAGTCCTTTGTTTCCATTAGGATGACAATCTACCCATGTACCCCATTTCGGGTGAATTCTTTCCAAGTGGTGCAATTTCTTCATTTTCTTGGGCATTTTTTGGTTTTGGGTTGGGTTGGGTTGAGGAAATGGATATGTGTCTGGATTTGGGCCGGTTTGGATTTATAGTCGGAGTTATGTGACACGGCCTAATTGTGAATCATAACCCACCCCGAATATAATTATTGTAATTCTGGATTTACTCACGCATCCTTTTTTTGGGTATTTTATTTTTGTAATTAGCATGGGAAGAAATGCTAATCGGAAGAGGGCATGTTTTGTAAAAAAATCAGTTTATTCTATTCGAATCTTATTCAATTTTTTGGTTTCAAATCCCCTCTCTGAACTTTTAAAAAAAATTGTAATATTTTCATTTTTTTTGCTTCAATGCTGTTTTTTTTTTTTCCCCCGGATTCAGATTATGAAGTCAAATTTAGCGTGTTCGGATTAGCATCGGATTTAAGTTTGTAAATTTTTGCATTTGATAGTTTTGGGTCAAATTTTCGTGGATTATTGGTTCGTTATGATGAGAGAAATCTAAAAAGTCCAACAAAATTACAAAAATATTCAAAAAGTTCACTAAAGACAACCCAATAATCCACGAAAAAGCAACACAAAACTAACAAATGCAAAAAAAAAAAACAAAAAATTACGAGAGAATAATACGACGATTGCAGAGAAGTAATTCTTGTTCGAAAGTTACCAGTCCCTCGCGTGTGTTGGATCTGTATCATTTTTTTTTTTTGATCGGCATGGACGGTATCATTTTTTGGATCTATATCATTTTATGTAATAAACTCACGTGTTTTGAATTCCAACAGGTTCTTCTTTTTTTTTTTTTTTTCCGTAAAGATCAATTCTAAACCTTAGGGAAAAAATGGGTTGGGTTAGGTTGGTTTGGGTTTAACTTAACCCATATTTGATCCACCCATATCCAACCGACCTATTGTTGACCCATATTTAATCTGTCCATATTCAACTTATAACCCATATCAACCCACTCAAACCCAACCCAACCTACCCATTTGCCACCTCTGTGTTCAACGCAAGATGAAGATAGTGACGTTGTAGGTCTTTCATGCCCCCAATGTGGTACATTTCTGCCCTTTGTTCGTGTTGGAAGATCCTCAATGGTTCATGTTGCACATTGTATACATAGTACACGATTATGTAATTTTACTTGGTTAGTATGCATATACTCCCTCATCGTGCTTGGTCACGCATCCTTGGGTATATATCTAAAGGATTGTGTAAAACAATTACATTTTGTAATCGCGCATCAAATAGGAGGAAACACCATTGATGGTATGCTCTCATATCAATTTGAACTTAGATTAATTGATATTGTAAGTGTTTACACCGTAAAAAGTTCATTGCCATTTCTCGATAAGGCTATTATGTGACAGCTAGTAATTAAAAATTGCCTTTAATTTTAAAGGTTATCGATAAAACTAAAATTGTGATAACCAGAAGTGTTTTGTTTAAAATACATGGCAGATAACAAAATAGGCAGTTATTTGTCTGGATAAAAACAGAGGACGGTTTTAAGAGAGATTTCAAAGAGTAACCTACCTATCAAGAGGGAAACGAGTTCAGATTTGAATTTGAAATTCTCAAGAAGATCAGCCTATAAATACAAATCGTCCACAACATTGCAAAGGATCAACGATCAACTGCCACAAAAGCTTATCTCTTTATCTTTTTCTTTACTTTCCTTTTCTAGGAGTAGGAGTAACGTAATTCACTTATTGATTGTAACTTCGAGTTTGATCGATTTGTAACCCTTGTTGAAGTTTAATAAAGTTTACTTTGTTAGATTTCAATTCTCTTCGTTTGCTTCCAAAGAAGTCTTGAAACACGACAATGAACCAAACTCCACTTTCACAAACCACATTCCAGCATCCATCTTTCACTAAAAGTTCTTATTGATAAGAACTGGAATCTTTTGGTAAACAGTAAGCTGTATCAACCTATTATATTTTTATTTTTATTTGAAAAGAGCAAAATGTTAAGTAACAAGAGAAACAATAAAAGTCATTCAGGCCTGTTAAAGCACCCAACTCAAAATCAATTGGCAATGAGTGCAGAGGCTGCCCAGGCTCATATACTAGTTTTCGAGATGATAATTAACCAATGTGGGACAAATTCCAACTCTCCTCCGCAAATATGACCCCTAACTCGCACATGGAGAGGTCAACAAAAGATCGGGAACATACTGATCACAACGGAACAAAGAGCAACTATGGCACAATAAAGGGGAAAAGCCTCTGAGAACTTAGCTCTGATACCATGTTACTCCCATTATGAATATGTTGATTTATTGTCAACTTAAGCATTTCATCTCCATTGCATAGTATCAGAGCTTGATCCATCTACGACAAAACTCAGAATTCCTTGATTCAATTCCAATCTCTGATATTCTTCCCATACTAAGAGACTTCTTTTAGTATGGACATGGTTCAGGAAGTTTCCAACACTGAAATTAAGGATATTTTCATGAGTCTTAACCCCCATAAAGCCCTTGGCCTTGATGGCTATAATGCTAGTTTTTTTTAAAAAAAGTTTGGCCTATAGTTGGGCATGAGGTCACTGCAGCAACCAAGAGTTTCTTCAAATCTGGGAAACTATTGAGTAAAGCTAATGCCACCATTGTGGCTCTTGTGCCCAAAGTCCCTAATTCTACCAAGGTGGGTGATTTTAGACCAATTTCTTGTTGCAATACAGTGCACAAATGTGTTGCCAAGATCCTGACTAAAAGACTGCAGAGTGTCCTCCATGTGCTTATTGATCCAGTCCAATCTAGTTTTGTTAAGGGTAGGAGAATTGCAGATAACATATTCCTCACTTAGGAAATCATGCATGGATATCATAAGTCCACTTCCTCTCCCAAATGTGCTATGAAAGTGGACATTATGAAAGCTTATGACAATGTCAGATGAGATTTCCTTTGGGATACACTTGCTTGCATGAATGTCCACCCCAAAATGATCACTTGGTTAAAAACATGTGTTACCACAGCAAATTACACTTTGAATATGATTGGTGAACCCACTGGCAACATTAAGGGAGAAAGAGGCCTCAGACAGGGTGACCCCTTGCCTTCTTATCTCTTTGTAATTGTCATGGAGGTGCTCACATGCATCTTAAAAGAGAGGTCCAGTAAACCTGACTTTAAATTTCATTGGAGATGCAGTCAACCCAAAATTATCAACCTGTGTTTTGCAGATGATCTTATGATATTTTGCAGAGGTGATGTGAACTCAGTCAAACATATTCAAAACTCCCTCTGTGAATCTCTGTCTGGACTATCCCCAAGCCCTGGAAAAAGTAATGTCTTTTTTTTTTGGTGTTCAATACTCTACCAGAAAAGAGATTCTTCAATTGTTAGGTGTTACCCAAATAAAAATTGTCAAGTGAATGAGTAAAATTAATAGAGAGCAAAACGAAAAAAATAATTTGCACACCGAAAAAAAAGGAATTAAGGGAGAGATATTTCACACAGTGATGTATAGTGGTTCGGTCCGAGTTTTGTCCACTGCTCAGCCTAGTCCACTGGCCTAAGGAGTCACTGTTTTACTAATCAAACAACAAGCTTTTGGTGCCGATTAAACCATACAACCGCAACGCTAACTTTCCCGAGGAGTTAGCCGAACCGCTAGAGTTTATCTCCCAAACTCTAAAAACACCCACAGAACAAAACCCAGTTCTGTAGTAGCTCACTGAGAATTTTTCTAATTCTCAATACAATACTAACAAGAATTTGTAAAGTGGAGAAATCTCTCTCAAAGACTAGATGTACAAATTTCGCTCTCAAACTTTCAAATTGATGATCTGAAAATGAAGTGCCAGAAGTATTGCTCTGTAATGATAGCTCTGAAATTGTGCTTGATACCAATTTCTTCCGCCGAAGCTTCATTTATATAGCCTTGAAAAAAATGAACGTTGGGAAGAATCTTTAGGCAACAATTGATCTTCAATATATGACCGTTTGGAAGCTTTTCCGTTGAGCAAAAAATCTTCTAAGAAGGTAATCAATCTTCAATGTTCACATAAAGCCTCAAATGGAAAGATGAGAAGTCAATATGAAAGACCACAACCTTTAATTGATCAACCAATATGAACCTGTCAGACCCCTAATTCATGTTCGCTACTTCAAAAAAAGTGATGGTCATGTGGTTGTTGATGCACAAGGAAAGTTTTTGGCAAACAAAAAGATTTATCAAAGGCCTATACATGAAATTCTATTCTGGGCCAAAAGTCTTTGTTTTAAAAATGAATTTTCGTGGGCCAAGATCATGACTTGCTTTTTAAAAACTTCTAACTGATTTATAAGAGTAGATGTAGGCTTATGTACATGTAAGCATTTGGGCTTAAAGTAATATTTTAATGAATTTTTAGAGATCAATTTTTTGTTATATGATCAAATTCAATATATTCTAACAATCTCCCCATTTTTAATGATGACACAAATATGATTTTTGAAAATAAGGATAAGTGAAATTTTTGAAAAAATGCAAATGCTCCCCTATGTATATGCTCCCCCTCAACATATGTCATAAAAATGTTGAGCAAGATAAAAATTAGTATTCATAGATAAGACCAGATTTCTCTTTTTCTACCCCTGTGGCATCATAAAAAAAATTAAACATACCATTTTCTATATTAAAACAAATAGAACATATAGACCACATGAAAAATTAGAAAAAGGTATACAAAAAAAATTCTCCCCCTTAGTAGATGTATCTTCTAATGACAAACTAACATTGACAATGTGTAGTGACAAGCATTAATATCAATGTGCAAACTCAGATAAACCACTTACCAAACAAGATGGATGAAATTTTGGAGTACGGGAAGAAGACATTAAGATATAGATTACTCGAATTTAAAAATGATGAGACAAGTCATAATTATTTTAACTAAAAATCCCAAAAAAAATTTAAAAGGGATTAGACATCTCGAGTTCTCTTCGGATAAAACAAAATTGATCTTCAATAAGGGGTGTTGTAAAAATGTCTGTCAATTGCTCGTTGGTACTAATAAAATCAAGAACAATATCCCTTTTTTGAACATGGTCACGAATAAAGTGATGTCTAATTTCAATATGTTTTGTTCGGGAGTGTTGAATGAGATTTTTCGTTAAATTAATTGCACTTGTGTTATCACAACAACTACCCACAACTATGTATTCAGCTTCGGCAGTCGATAAGGCAATTGAATTTTACTTTTTGCTAAACCACGACACTAAAGATTTTCCAAGAAATTGACAATTGCCTCTAGTGCTCTTACGATCAATTTTACTACCGGCATAATCAGCATCCAAAAAAACCAATTAAGTCAAAAGAAGTATTTTTAGGATAAAATAATCCCAAATTAGGAGTTCCCGCAAGATATCTAAATGTACGTTTGACAGCTACTAAATGCGACTCCCTTTGGATTAGATTGAAAACAAGCACATAAGCAAACACTAAACATAATATTGGGTCTATTAGCAGTAAGATAAAACAATGAACCAATCATACCTCGATACATTTTCATATCTACTGATTTACCTTTTTCATCTTTGTCGAGTTTAGTTGCCGGGCTCATTGCAGTCTTCATGATTTTAGAATCTTCCATCTCGAATCTTTTGAGAAGTTCTTGCGTATACTTTGCTTGATTTATGAAGATTCCATCCTTTGATTGTTGGATTTGAAGCCCAAGGAAGAAATTGAGTTCTCCCATCATGCTCATTTCAAACTCACCTTGCATACACTTAGCAAACTCTTTGCATAGTTTTTCATTAGTAGCATCGAAAATAATATCATCAACATAGATTTGAACAATCAGGATGTCAAGATTTTTCGATTTTTATGAAAAGCGTAGAATCTAATTTTCCTCTAGAAAAGCCATAAGCAAGTAAGAAGGTGCTAAGTCTATCATACCATGCTCGTGGAGATTGTTTCAAACCATAAAGTGCTTTTGAAAGTTTAAAAACATGATCAGGAAATTCATGATTTTCAAAACTAGGAGGTTGCACTATATAAACTTCTTCTGAAATAAAACCATTTAGAAAAGCACTTTTTACATCCATTTGAAAAAGTTTAAAAACTTTAATACATGCAAATGAAGCAACATGTGAATAGCTTCTAATCTAGCAACATGAGCAAATGTTTCATCAAAATCAATATCTTCTTCTTGATTATAACCTTGTGCAACTAATCTAGCTTTATTTCTAACAATGTTTCCCGATTCATCCAATTTGTTTCGAAAAACCCATTTAGTACCAATAAAAGTATGATCACGAGGTCTAGACACTAAATCTGAAACTTTATTTCTTTCAAATTGACCCAATTCTTCTTGCATAGCTAAAATCGATTTTTCATCATTTTCAGCTTCTAAAATATTTTTGGGCTAAATTTGAGAAACAAAAGCTAAATTACCGCAAATTTTTTTAAGAGGAGCGGTAGATATACCTTTCAAAGGATCTCCTCCAATAATTAAGTCCTTTGGATGATTTTTCACGAATCTCCATTCTTTTGGTAGATCTTGATTGCTAGCAGAATTTTGTGGTTGATCAAGGACCACGTCATCCTTTACTTGAGTGCTCTCATGTTGGTTTGCACCATTTTTCTTACTAATAGACAAGTCTTGCACTCCCTTTATGATATCTATCTTATCATTATCAATAACAATCTTGGGAATAGATGAGTTAGATTCATCAAAAGAAACATAAAAAGGAGAGACATGTGGAGAGAGAAAGAGAGAGACTGGCGATTTCAACCTACACGAAGATTTCATCTACAGAAATTTGTTTCACCATGGAATACTTATCCACAGAGGTACTGGAGCCAAGAAGAAAACAAATGGGGAAAATACCAGAGAAACCAAGATGATTTCAAAGATGCTAGATTCCCATGAGTTAGTAGGGCAATCACAATCTACGTCGACAATCTATCGGATGATATGGATGCAGATTGGCTTGGACAGATCTTTTCCAAATATGGTAGGGTCTTGGATGCTTTTATTCCGAGAAAGAGAAGCAAAAACTTCATGGCCAAATTTGGTTTCGTCAGATTTAATACTCTAAGGGAGGCAGAGGAAGCCATTGCTGATCTTAATGGTATCATTATTAGAGACAAGAAGATGTTAGTCAAGTTAGCCACATTTAACGTAGGGAAAAATCAGGGTGGTATTCAGTATGGATCCCCCAATGATACAAGGAAAATGGAGAATGGGAAACGGGCAATTAAGGAGATCAACAAAAGTGGGGTTTTTTTTTTCTGGGAATGTAGTTGGGAAGTCATTTGCAGAGGTGGTGGTGGGAAAACACAAAGTGGAGCCTAGACATATTATTATCGATGCTATTGGTAATGAATGGCTTTCGAGAAGCGCAGTTGCTAAATTGAAATCTTCTATAGCCATGGAATCCATTAGAGAGGCCCTTCATTGCAAAGGCGTTCCCCAGATTGAAGTGAAGGATATGGGGGGTTTATGGATTGTTCTCACCTTTTTATCATCTGATCAATTGCAATCTGTATTTGACTGGGAACTAAGTTGACTACATAATTGGTTCGATGAAATAAAAAAATGGAGTCCAGAAATTCAAGAGGTGCGTTGAAGGAATATTTGGATCTCATGTTATGGGGTCCCTCTCCATGGTTGGAATGCATTGACGTTCAAAATAATTGCTCAACTTTGGGGGGAAGTCATAGAGATGGATGAAGCAACAACTAAGGGTTTATCTTTCGCGGCAGGCAAAGTGATGATTGCGACGGAAAAATGGGAAAGAATCGATGAAGTCATTCAAGTTGTGGTGAAAGGCAATTCATTTAACGTTAGAGTTGTGGAGGAACAAGTGGTTATTCATGGCCATTGCTCAATGTGCAATCTTAACTCCATCGAGTCATCCAAGTCTGAGTCTTCCAAGTTGGCTAAGGGAACTGACTCGGTAGCGGATTCTTTTGACGAGGCTAACAGTAGACGTGACGTGGATCAAGGGGATTTGGGGGTCAGTCGAAAGTAGAGGTGCATTTCTAATGATGTTTCTCGTGTAGAGGATTCTAATGTGGTGAAGTTGGTGGAGGAATTGGCGGCTGAGTGGGATGCATGCACGAGGAGGGAGGCTATTCCAATTCAGTTATCAAGTCCCAAGACAAATAGCTTGGAAGAAGGAGAAATTAGAGAGGGCGTGCATAAAAAATTAAATGAAGGTGGGAATACCCTGTTGGGCCTAGGATCAAATAATGTAGGGGAAGAGAATTTAGCTTTTGGGCCAAAATTCAGTGAGGTTTGTGGGTATAAAGTGGACGGGCTTGGACCCATTGGGCAGAAGGATAATTCTGAAGTTAATGAAGAAAATACAATTGCTGCTTCTATGGAGTTGGAATTAAATAATGAAGCTATGAATGCTGATGGTGAACATGCTCAAATTCCGTTTGAAGCAAAGAATGACGGACCTCATGTAGACAACCTGGTGGAAGAAAATCAAGCTACAATCCAAGCTGCAATCAAGGGTGTTAAAGGCAAAAAGAAGAGGAAAACCATTAATGAAATACTTGGTCTCTCAAAGGTAAAACAAGGCTCCAAAAAAGGTGGTAAGAAATGTGTTCTATTTAGATCAGCAGTTGCTGCTGCTGCATTGTCAGCATCAATTTCATCAAATGGTATCAACAACAGGAATAAAATCCTTCTGAATGAAGCTCAAGCTGTCTGGAAGGTCAACAAGCTTTACATGAGTTATGATGGTGATGAGGAAGAGGTTATCAGCAAAATTGCAGAACTAAGAGCACATGATAATATGAGGGCTGATTGTCATATCTAAATTTCTGCGTAAAAGAATTTTGTAAAGGCATGGGGACTCTCTAAGAAGGTGAAAAGGAGAAGAATCAAGTAGTTGCTGAAGAAAAAAAAGTGTGGTTATGGTTTTGCTTCAAGAATCCAAATAGGGAGCGGTATCAAATAACTTCATTAAATCTATTCGCGTGGGAAGATCAATTTCTCTTTTTGGTCACTGAAGTTTCAGGAACTGCTTGTGGTTTGTTGTGCTTTTGGTGGATCAAGGATATTCATCTTTCTGAAAGGTCAAGTCTTCTTTTTTGGGCTATCTTGCATCTGTGGTGTTCATGTTGGTTCTATTCATGGGCTAGTTCCCTTTGAATTTCTTGTGGCATTACATTTCCTGTTTTGCTGCTGCTGTGAAGTTGGTTCTGTTTGTGTTGTTGTTGCCTATTATAGTTTTTGGAGTTGTGGTGCCTCATATTTGGTCTGATGCTATTATTTGTTGCTGTGAAGCCGTCTCTGCTGGTGGTGGGTCCTACTCTTTTGAGTCTAAGGAGTTTAGATGTTATTCAAGTTAAGGTGTATGGTTGCTAATTTTGAATCTGAGTGGAGTAGAAGTATAGAGCACTAAATCTGAGTGGAGTAGAAGTATAGAGCTCCTAAATGATATGTGGAGTGCTTGAAGGGTCGTGGTGTGCTTTCTTTGTGGGGAATGGGAGCATCCTCAGATCTTTTCTCTAGCTGCTTTGAAGTCTTCTAAGTGGGGGATGCATTTTGCTTTCTTTGGTTGACAATTCGTTAACCCTTTGTTATTTCCCTGGGGTCCCCTTGGATCCCTTTAGTATTTGTAATTCGTTTCCAAAGATTAATAAAATCCTTTTTTGCCGTTCAAAAAAAAAAAAAAGAAACATAAATAGATTCTTCTACAAGTTGAGTACGTTTATTGTAGACTCTATAGCTTTTGCAAGAAATAGAATAACCAACAAAAATTTCTTCATCGGATTTTGAATCAAATTTTCCCAAATTATCTTTTCTGTTGTTTAAAACAAAACATTTACATCTAAAAGCATGAAAGTAACTAATGTTAGGTTTTCTACCATTCCACAGCTCAAAAGGTGTCTTTTTGAGGATGGGTCTAATTAGAACCCGATTTAAAATATAGCAAGAGGTATTGACAGCCTCTGCCCAAAAATATTTAGGTAGAGAATTTTCGCAAAGCATTGTTCTTGCCATTTCTTCAAGAGTTCTATTTTTCCTCTCAACCATCCCATTTTGTTGAGGCATGCAAGGTGCAGAAAAGTTGTGATCTATACCATGATTATCACAATATTTTTCAAACAAAGAGTTTTCAAGTTCTCTACCATGATTAGTACGAATGTTTGAAATAACAAAACCTTTTTCATTTTGAACTTTTCTACAAAGTTTAGTAAATGAAGGAAAAGCCTAGTCCTTATGAGCTAGGAACATAACCCATGTAAATCTAGAGAAATCATTAACAACAAGAAGACAATAGTATCGACCGCCAAGACTCGGTGTTCTGGTAGGTCCAAATAAATCCATGTGTAATAGTTGTAATGGCCTTGTAGTAGAAATAACATTTTTAGGTTTAAAAGAAACTTTAGTTTGTTTATCTTGTTGGCAAGCATCACATAGTCTATCTTTTTCAAATTTGATTTTTGGAAGTCCAATAACTAATTCTTTTCTAGAAAGTTTTGAAATTGCATCCATGTGTGCATGTCCAAGGTGTCTATGCCATAGCCAACTAGTATCACTCATTGCAGAAAAACAATTTACACCTTTTTTGCTTAAATCATTTAAGTTAAAAGCATAAACATTTTCAAGTCTTTGGCCGACAAAAAGTACTTTGTTGTTTTCTATGTTCTCAATAATGCATTCAGCTTTTTCAAAAGTAACTCGATTGCCGTCACAAAGTTGACTAATACTTAGAAGATTGTGTTTCAAACCATCAACAAGTAAAACATCTTCTATAATGGGAGAGGGGGTATTACCGATGTTACCTACACCGATGATTTTTCCTTTGCTATTATCACCAAAGTCACAAATCCTCCATCTTTTGGTGTTAGAGAGTTGAAAGCTTTTTCATCGCCCGTCATATGCCTTGAACATCCACTATCGAGGTACCACTTTCCTGTAGTTGATGTGGACTTGAGGCATACCTACAATAGCAAGTCAAAACTTGATTTTTGGTACCCAAATCATCTTGGGTCCATGAGGGTTAGCTCGCGCAGAATATGTTTGGTTCTTTTGAACCCAAATCATGTTGACATTAGTAGATGAATATCTCTTCATAGGACAAGAAGGTGAAATGTGTCCTAATTTACCACAATAATGACAAGTGAGTTTAGAAGGGCTAGATGAAGGATTTTTCTCGAAAAGATTCTTGTAAAAATTCTTATGCTCATTTGGGTTATAGCCGATTCCGGTTTTATGAAAATAGCATCTTTGTTTTCCAAGAAGTAAATCCAAACCATCTTTTCCTTCAGTAAATTTTGAAAGTGACTCAGTCAAATCATTAATTTGTTCATGCAATGAACTAGACTTCTTTCTTAAAATCACATTTTCTTCTTCTAAAACATTTTTCTCTTCAATCAAATCTTTAATTTGTTCATGCAATGAATCATTTGACATCTTTTTCAAATCCTCATTTTCTTCTTCTAAAATATTTTTCTCTTCAATCAAATCATTCTTCTCTCTAGAAAGATCTTTTGCAAGCCTTTTAAGACTACTATTTTTAGAACTGACTTTTTTGAAAATTATGTTGCAAACTTGTAAAAGCATCTAATAATTCGTTAAAAGATAGAGAAGCTTGTGAACACCCCGCGGGAAATGTCCATGAAAACGATTGCGGTTTGGAAAACGGTTTGAATTGATGGATGGGAGTTGCCACCTGGGTTTGAGGATCGTACCCGAGAAACCATTTGAAAAAATGACTCTTTTGCCCTCTGTATAGAAAATATTTTATTGGTCTCACAGAATGAGATTTCTCGGGTCCGGGGCTAGGTTACGAGAGGGGAAGGAATTTAAAGCACCTCTCTCATTTAAAGCACCTCTCTCGCCCGGTGCGACCACCGGTCTCTACTCAATGCACAAGGGATTTTAGAAAACATTGTTTGGATGGACTTTAATTACAAATACATGTGAGAGCACGTAAATGCATTTAAAATGTCAATACATGTGCTAAATGTCAATATGATGCAAGTGAATACATGTGCTAAGTGTCATGTGTAGTAAATAACCATGCATAAAACTATGAACTATGCTAAAACATACTCAAACCATTCTAAAAGATCCCAACACGCACCTACGAACTCGATACAAATCACACCTGGATTACAAACTGAACACCCAGATTAGATGTAGGCACCTAGATTAGGTGAATCCAGATGCACCTGGATAGGGTGTGGGCACCTGGATTTGGTGTAGGCACCTGGATTAGGAGAATCCAGGTGCACCTGGATAGGGTGTGGGCACCTAGATTAGGTGAATCCAGGCGCCTGGATTAGGTGTAGGCGCCTAGAATGATGAAGTCCATTCGTCTGGAATGCAATGCAGACTAATTTTTTCACAGTTTGGGTACATTCACAAACATCAACTCAGTATCCATGCTCTTCTCTGATATGTTTAAAATGATAATTCATGCATGATTTATGCTGAATAATGTCTAAAACCAGATTTCTAACATGAACTAGACTTAAAACCTTGATTTTGGAAGGCTAAATGAATGGTATGAGTTGAACCAAAACTAACTTCTTCTTTTATGAAACTTGAAACCCTCCCAAGTCCTTTACTAGTATCGAGGACTAGCAAGAACCAGGTGGTGTCCCCTCAGGGCCTGTTTGAACACATTAGTTAGAAAAATCTACCTTTGAAACTTTGATTGATTGACTTGGATGATTGATTTGAAGGATTTTTTATGGTGGAATGAACTGGACTTTAGCTTCTAGTATTGAACTAGACCGATTGTAGGTTCTAAGATTAAAGTTTTGGTTATGGATGATGGGAATACATGGGTGTGGATGATGAGAAAAATGGGTTTTTAGGTTGAATATGAGTGAAGTAGTGAATGACTAATTTTGGTTGGAGTTTCTGATGATATTCCAGCAGCATAACAGTAAAGGAATGAGGGAGTTTTGGTCCTCTCCCAAATGGAGGAGGGGAGGGGCTTTATATAGGCGTGAAAGGTCCAAAATGGACCCTTAGGATGGCTTAGGGGTGCAACCTAGAGTCTCCCTATTTTCCCTCCACTCTCTCTCAGATAATCCCTCCAAAAATCTTCTTCAAAATCCTTCAAGACGCTCCTTCCCTCCCATTTCACCTTGGGGATCAAGTATCTGGAGTGAATCCGGGCGCCTAGAATTGGGGAGTCCAAGTGCCTGGATTGAGTTAGGGTGCCTGGAATGGGAATCCAGGCGCCTGGATTGAGTATGGGCGCCTGGAATAGGGTAATCCAGGCGCCTGGACTAGGAGACTACACAATAATCCAAATTTCGCGGGGCCATTTCGAGTGCTACCAAACTCCGTTTTGCACATGGTTTGAAGCGTTGGAAAACTTATCAAATCTACTTTCTAACCCAAGTGGTTTGAACCCAAGATTATTTGTACATCAAAATATGTGACCATTTTACCCTCAGAAGGTCGGAAAAACAAGTCGTTTTGGTAAAACGTGCACATCTCCCTCATTTCAAAATGGATTGAGATGTATTATATATAAAAAAAAAAGGATTTTGAATGTACTAGAAGGTGGTGTAAGATTGGGTTTATTTTGGAGAGGTTTTGGAGGGGTTTCCAAGTTCACAATCAAGTCTCGCGTGCACTTATCCGGCATTTTCATTATCGGGGATGCTTGACAAGTTGGGGTGTCTACAAAGTTGGGTCAAGATATACCTCATTTTCTTCTTTTGCCATGAAGCATAAATTTGCAATGTTTTGTCTCTCGTCATCACTGTTAGAGCTGCTATCATCACTATTGTCCCAAGCCGCCAACATAGCTTTCCTGTTGTCTTTCTTTGAATATTTTCTTGCTTGGGGACATTCGGATTTTATGTGGCCGGGCTTCTTGCATTCGTAGCAAATGATTGGATCCCTTTTGCTAATTTCTTCCTTGTTTCCATCTTTCCTTGGAAACTGTCTATCTTTCCGACCATTCTTGCTCTTGAGATACTTTTTGAAATTCTTGGTGATGAGAGCCATATCTCCATCTTCACTTTCATCGCTTGAATCATCATTGCTCTTTGATTTTCTCGTAGTTCCTTTTAGAGCAACATCTTTTCTTTTCTTGTCATCCTCCTCATTCATTTTGCGATGCATTTCCTCCGTCATGAGGGATCCCATAAGCATATCCATTGTATAAGTTGAGAAGTCCTTTGACTAGAGAATGACTGAAGTTGTAGTATCCCAATTTGTTGGCATAGATCTAAGAATCTTCCTTGTCATCTCAGATTTAGTATAAGACTTACCAAGAGATTTCAAACCATTAGTAATATTGGTAAATCTAGCAAACATTTGAGATATAGATTCATCCGGTTGCATTTTAAAAAGCTCATAGCTATGAACAAGAATATCTATTTTGGACTGCTTAACTTGACTATTCCATTCGTAGGCTATTTCTAATTTATCCCAAATTTCTTTAGCCGTTTCACAAACAGATATTCTATTATACTCATTAGTACTTAGTGCACTATAAAGAAGGTTAATAGCTGCATTATTCTCAATTTTGATTTTTTCGACATCGGTCCATTCATCTTCTAGCTTAGGAATAGTAAGATCTCCGGACTTCTTAGTCGGGATAGTGGGACCATTGGTAATAATTCTCCACAAGTCATAATCAGTAGATGTGACAAAAATTCTCATTCTATTTTTCCAATAACTATAGTTTGTACCAATGAACAAAGGAGGTCTATGAGACGATTGCCCCTCGACGCTAGAAATGCTACTAACAATTGCCATGGATCGCTCTTAGACTGTTAAGTCAAAAAGAAATTAGAGCCGAGGCTTTGATATCAATTGTTACCCAAAAGGCAACCTAGAGGGGGGTGAATAGGGTTGCTAACAATTATGCCCAAATAAAAAAAATGTTAAGTGACTGAGTAAAATAAATAGAGAGCAAAACGAAAAAAATAATTTGCACAACGAAAAAAAAAAAAGGAGTTAAGGGAGAGAGATATCACACAGAGATGTATAGTGGTTCGGTCCGAGCTTTGTCCACTGCTTAGCCTAGTCCACTGGCCTAAGGAGTTGCTGTTTTACTAATCAAACAACAAGCTTTTGGTGCCGATTAAACCTTACAACCGCAACACTAACTTTCCCGAGGAGTTACCCGTACCGCTAGAGTTTATCTCTCAAACTCTAAAAACACCCACAAAACAAAACCCAGTTCTGTAGTAGCTCATTGAGAATTTTCCTAATTCTCAATACAATACTAACAAGAATTTGTAAAGTGGAGAAATCTCTCTCAAAGACTAGATGTACAAATTTCACTCTCAATCTCTCAAATTGATGATCTGAAAATGAAGTGCCAGAAGTATTGCTCTGTAATGCTATTGCTCTGAAATTGTGCTTGATACCAATTTCTTCCGCCGAAGCTTCATTTATATAGCCTTGAAAAAAATGAACATTGGGAAGAATCTTCAGGCAGCAATTGATCTTCAATAAATGACCGTTTGGAAGCTTTTCCGTTGAGCAAAAAATCTTCTATGAAGGTAATCAATCGTCAACGTTCACATAAAGCCTCAAATGGAAAGATGAGAAGTCAATATGAAAGACCACATGCTTTAATTGATCAACCAATATGGGAACTTGTCAGACCCCTAATTCATGTTTGCTACTTCAAAAAAAGTGATGGTCACGTGGTTGTTGATGCACAAGGAAAGTTTTTGGCAAACAAAAAGATTTATCAAAGGCCTATACATGAAATGCTATTGTGGGCCAAAAGTCTTTGTTTTAAAAATGAATTTTTGTGGGCCAAGATCATGACTTGCTTTTTAAAAACTTCTAAAATGTAGGCTTATGTACACATAAGCATTTGGACGTAAAGTAATATTTTAATGAATTTTTAGAAATTATTTTTTTGTTATATGATCAAAATCAATATATTCTAACTTTCAAAGAAGGCGCATTGCCTGTGAGATACTTGGGTGTACCATTGTTGTCCACCAAATTGAAATACATTGATTGCAAATCCATGATAGACAAAATCACTTCAAGAACCAAATCATGGACCAATAGAGACTTGACATATGCTGGCAGGGTCCAACTGATAAAGAATGTCCTTTTCTCAATGCAAACATATTGGTCTTCCCTCTTTATACATCCCAAGAAAGTCATCAAGGAAGTTGAGACCTTCCTCAGATCTTTCCTGTGGTCTGGCCCTGATCTCGAGAAGACTAGGGCTAAAGCGTCATGGGAACACTTGTGTTGCCCTAAACAAGAAGGTGGCTTGGGTTTCAAATCCATTATTGTATGGAATAAGGTTGCCATTGCTAAACACATTTGATTCCTTATCTCTGGTGGGGAACACTTTATGTGGTGTCAGTGGGTCAAATCATACTTACTCAAGGGAAGAAGCTTTTTGGAAGTTAAGATGCCTAGTACACCCTCTTGGGCTTGGAGAAAACTTCTCAACCTTAGGCCCTTTGTACAACCCCACATTAAGGTTGCTATTGGTAATGTCAGATCCACTTCATTGTGGTATGATAATTGGCATCCCATTAGGCCCCTTGCCACTAGATTTGGTCCTAGAGTTATTTATGACTCTGGACTAACCAAGGATGCCACAGTGGCTGCCATTGTAAGAGATTCTAGATGGTGTCTCTCCATTACTCAAACCCCAGAACTCAATGAGATTAGGGACACTATTAGTTCCCTTCCCAGTCCAAATCAAGAACTTGAGGACCACCATAAATGGATCCTTAATTCTAATGGTGAGTTCACCATCTCTTCCCTCTGGGATGAACTCAGAACACATTACCCCAAGGCGCCTTGGCACAAAAGCATTTGGTTCCCTGGCCATATCCCTAAGTGTAACATGATTAACTGGCTTGCAATTCACAACAGACTCTATATTGGAGACGGTTGGTCTTGTTTGGCACCATCCCTGTCTCCTGTTGTAGTTTTTGTCATGGTGTGGAGACCCATGATCACCTATTCTTCAATTGCCCCTTCACCTCACAAGTTTGGTCTGAGATTCTTGCTCATATCAATGTAAACTGGCCCTCAAGGTCTTGGCCTGACAGGATTAATCAAATCTCAAATGGCAGAGGCAAAACACTTAAAAACTTGATCATCAAGCTAATATTCTCTGCTACAGTTTACCAAATTTGGCTTGAAAGAAATGTTCATAAATTCCAAAAAGCATCTTGCTCTGGACCTATTGTGGTCAGCAAAATCCACTCATTAGTGAGGTGCAAACTGCTGTCCTTGGGAAATCTTCCTCAAGGACCTCAATTCCAGAGGTTGTCAACTAAATGGGGGATTGATTTAAGTTTTTCTCACCTTCTCAATTTGTTAACATAGTTCTACTTTTTGAACAGGCCTTCATGAGGCAGTGGTGACCAAACTCTGCCCACTTCAGGGAGATCAGATGTTGGTTTTGCATTTACCTCCCACTTGAGTTTTTATATGCAGGTGGTTACAGCGGCAACTTTGTACAACAGGGATTTGGAGGCCTTTATTTTGAGGATTCAACAGCATATGGTACAGTAGGGTTTACAACAGGCCAAATTTATTACTTCTATATGTGGTATGTTAATTTGATCTTCATTAAACTACCTGTTTGTGTGAGGCTACTTGCTTTTCTTGAGCTGTGTTATATGCCTTAAGTGGCCTGCTATGATTCACTGAGTTGTGTGACCTACCACAAATGTGTGTATCCCAGTGATTTGAGTGCTTGTGCCCCAGATTTTTAAAGAGTGGAGGTAAAATGTAGTGGGGGAATCTTGTGAGGATTAGCTGAGGGGGTTTGGAACCGTAATGAGAGTAATAGAAGTGGTGAGGTTTCAAGGGAGTGGCAGGGTGAGCCATTAAAATTTAGGATCCTAAAATATCATTCTATACTACTCATGAGTTGTGCACATGCTTTAGATCGATTGATCTTGCATTATTGTGGACTGCCATAGCTTGGGCAGAGCTGTTATTTCATTGTTTCACTGTTAAGTTGGCTGCCTTTGTACAGTAGGCAGTGTGCAGATTGCATAGAATCCCTGTGATTTCAGATTGCAGATTGCATTGCTCATTGTACAGTAGGCAGTGTGCAGTTTGCTCACTGGACAGAGCTGCTGAACTACATCATACTTGATTGGTCTTACCTGTGGCAAATTTGATAGTAAATTTCAGCTTGTTGGAAATCTGTTTGATTGAGTCAACTGTGTTTGCTGCTCAGATTGTTGTCTGATGTGGTTGCATTCCAGGTTGTTTAACTTATATGATCTACTAGTGTGGGTATTGAGTTCATTTGGACTGATACCCTGATTACAGAGATTATCAGTTTGATCATGCCCCATTGTGTTGGGTGTTTCTAATCAGGGTCTGATGTAGATCTCTCATAATTGCTAGCATGTATTCTGAAGGAAAAACATGCCCCTTTGCTGTTAGTATATGGGACCTTCCTTATTTTTTTTGAGGCGTTTGGCCCTTTCACATCATATGCCTATTTTTGGGGGGCTGTCCCTTGGAGTTTGATATCCCTTTGAGAGGGGGATGTCCTCCCACTTAGGTAGTCAAGGTTTGTTTAAGGAAGTCAAGGTTTGTTTAAGGATGTTGTGACCATTTTGGTTTTGAAAGTGTTCGGATCAATAATCACCAGCAGGTGGGCCAAGGGAGTTCCTGGATGTATCCATCAGCCATGAAGCATCCACTTTCTTAGCTCATGCATTCCAAGTACCAAGCCGTTAGAAGTCAAGTTTTAGCCTTAAGGAGGTTCAAGTCAGTTGCATTTTGGGAGAGTTTCTGGTCCTTCTCTCTAGAAGGTTTAGAAACTCCTATGATCTTGTTGTTTTACTTAGTTCATAAGCCATTAGTGTTCAACCTGACTCGTGTGTTGGGTCCTTTGTAATTTTTCTTTCTTTTCTTTTCTTTTCTCTTTGTCCTCCCTGGGCTTGTAGGCTGTATATTCGTTTAGCCTATTTTTATTTCAAGCAAAAAAGAGACTTCTTTTGGACTGCAAACTCCATTTCCAAAATCCTTGCTATCTCCTGGACTAACCCTCTTTCTGATCAGTAGATAAATAATCTTGCGAAGTCTTCTTCTAATAATCAGCTTACGCACACTTCGACTAATCGCTTCCCTAGTCCGGTCAAAGGCACAACATCCATGCCGGCACTAGGGGCTTCATAAGAAATTACTGTTGCTGCCTGACTCCAAGATTTTGAAATTAGGATATGTATCGTATATCGTTTTTCTTGTTTTATAAATCGTATCGGGATACATATCACATAACGTAAGATACGTTAACCATAATTAATATATAATTAACAAGTATTTATACATAATAACACTAACAAACTGAGTTTTTAAGTTGCAAAATTAATTTCAAGTCTCTCAACTGTGTGAAATTAATATTAAGAATACTGATTTCAATAATCCCTAGCCTCCCTATCTGCAATTTTAGCCTGTTCCATTTCTGTTAACAATCAATAACGAATACGGAAACAGGTGGTTGGGATTACCTAACTTTTACCGAACCGGATCTTTTTGTTGATGGATTATATACTCTGGATCACATACTAGAATAACAACAATCTCCTGTGATAGAGTGATACTACGAGGTTCGAGTATCACCCTCTATTTTTTTGGTGCAAAAGTTTTGAATCGCTCTTTAGTGGTAGAGAGAGAAAACTAGGGAGAGAGTTTTCTAGAACGTAATGATAATCTTGTATCCATATATTATGAATATGCTACAATAATTATACAGAGGAAGCATTCTAAATGCTTTAAAAGTCCTATAATCCTAAGAGAATAGGATCACTTCAACCTCTTCTATCTTATCTCCAACATAAGATAGGACTCTATAATAAATGGGTCACCGGGTCATGCCCATAAGGGCGACCCGATTTGGTCTCGGACCCGACCCCAAATTCCAACAATTTCTTAATATTTGAGCTCTTACTATCTCTAAAACAAATCCATCAATTTGTGAGCATTCTCAATTAAAATGGAGTTGCGATTAGAACTATCAAGGGAAGAGAGAGCGAGAAAGGATGAAGAGACCACTTTTTTATCTTTACTTTGGCTGCCTTAAGCCCAAACTCCAAAAGAAGCTTTTTCTTCTTGAACTTCCTTTTTGATCGATCTGTTTGATCGCCTTTCCAATTTTAACATGGCTCCATGAATTGAAGCCTTCCCAGGAACGGAAGCCTTTGCACTACAACTCCTAGCACCCGAGATCAACCAAGTCCCATTTCACGATATGTAATTTCCTCTCGTCATTTGTATCTTCCCCAAAATAGGTTGCCAGGTTGCAGCCCTTCTAGGATTAGCATCTAATGGAATTCCATGGTATCTAGCTCATTGGAAGCACCCTTTTCATACAGCCCAAGTCCTGTGCCATAAATTTCTCCTTTCGATCAATACTGCCAACCCCGCGGATCATGCTCTTAGACAAATTAATCTTTAGCCCAGACAATAATCGAAAGCACCTTAAGATCCTCTTAACTCTTAATATTCATCATTCTTCCAAATCATTATTACAAAAAATGAAGATATCATGAGCAAATATAATTGTAAATTGTTATGCCCGGTCCTTACTTCTAAGACCCCGGATTTAGTCGAGGTGCGTACAAGCTGCCCGGACATCCGGTTATCAAAAATAAAATAAAATTTGGGGATAACCACACATATTATCAACTCTCCACATATTGTCAACTTGGAGATAAGAAGACAACTAAAATAGTTAGGACATGATTCATAAGGTCGTAAAAGTAGGCTTTGAATGCACCCTTGGTATTTTTCTTCTAAAATGGCATTTGGTTTATATACCGAGAACACTGAGAAGAAGAGAGAAAAACAAGTTAGACAGAAAGAAAGTTAATATCACCGAAAGACTGATCACAATAGTTCTTGAAGAAGACCTAAGACCTAATACATATATGTTGTGAGCAAAATTTTGTCTTACTTTATGCAAATTTCTTTATTATTAGCTGAAGTTTAATATATAGGTAGTAATGAGTTAACAACCTCACAAGGTTAACCTAAGGATATACAAACTCAAAACGGGCAAATGCATTCCCATGAGGAAATGCTGATTGGTTTAAGTCATTTTCGTGTACAGGAAATTAAAAAGAGGCTCTTTCACAGACGCTGGCTTAACATGTGATATACATGTCTTTTCCTATCATATATACTACAAATTAACTTCTCAACTAACAGTCAAAAACCAAATCCTGTGCACTACAACATGCATACATCTTCCAAAAGGTTGACATGCTGATTGGTTTAAGTCATTTTATAAGTTTGAGAAGAAGAAGATTAGTTTGGTGTAATATCATACAGTACTAAAACGTGTTTGCTTATTATTTTGGGCTCATACAGAGCAATGATAGCTTTCTTGTGAAGGTGGTACCAGGTTTGGGTTTGTGGTGGTATTGACTAAAATACAATAATAGAATTCACTGGCATGTAACATATGATGTTTCCTTGTGAAAAATGTTTTGTTCTCGAGGATTACTCGTTCAATGAACCCAACGTACCATGGATACTTGGCCTATAAATGCATTGCATAGCAAGAACAAAGTTCCACACACCCAATTGTTAGGCATTTATCATTTCCAGGGTATGTTTACAAGTTTGTCGTGCATTGAAAACATCTATGCTCACACCATTTGTCATCCAAATATGTTCACACGACATATGATCATTATTGTTTGTTTTGTGTAGCAATTGTCTATATGTCTTTAATCGTTATAGTTGTTGTATCATAATTCTTTGTTTCTCCGAAATTGTTAGGACGAAAAAATGAAACTAGAGACGTACAATCAACTCACAAACTCCAATTTGAGCATCACGCTTATATTGCGAGAGCATTTCATGCACAAAACAAGCCGTTCGTCCTTTTTTTTTTCCCTTCTAATTATCTTGACCCTTGGTCATTGCCAAGAAATTACATTATTTGTGTTGGTATGGATATGTATTGAAGAAGTATAACGTGAATCTACTTCATGTTATATTGACAACGGGCTAGCTTCGTGGGGAATTCAAACCCATATAGATATAATTGCATGTGATTGGTGTAAATTAAAACATTTCGGTACACAGTCTCACTATTCCCGAAATCAATATTTGTGACTGTGACATGTTTTAATTTGGCATGAATCGAGCAACTCACTAGTTAATTGAACTATTTTTCTTTTATATTTTCATGTACTAATCACCCATATAAAATTCCTAAGATGCGACTTTTCTCCTCAATCCATTTGCCTTCCAAATTCTTTTTTAGTTTTCAAACCAGTTTTAGTTTGTAATTTAACATATTCCAACTACTAGAGGTGGAATAGGAATAATATTCTAGTTCTTATATTGCTTTCATAAAATTGGGTCAATATCCAGTTACTTGTCCTATCTACCCCGAACCACAATATAGAAAATGGTCCAAAACTGAAATAAGCGCCCTATCTTATCTTATTAATTTTATGTAATCATAAATGTATATAACCACATGATTTATTTCTTTTATTGCTAAATCCAGCTAAATTTAGTTAATTTTCTTCGCGCAGAAATTAAGAAGTTATAAATTTCGTTTGCTGAGACAAATACAGATGGCTGGTAACAATTCAAGTGAGTTAGCTGCTGAAGGAATCAAGAGGCTTCTAAGGTATTTTTTTACCCCAATTAGTTTTGTTTTTCTTTCCACTTAAAAGCGCATATATATATATATATATAGATGATAACGAATCAAATACTGTTTTCTTGGACTGCGCGCAGAGAGGATGAAAAAATGCAAGATGGGAATGAGACCAAGGTTGAGATGGCGGAAACCGCGTTGAGAAGGATTGATATAAGTGACCCAATCGAAATGATTAAACGAGGGTTCTATCACTTCAAAAACCAAGAATTCGAGTACGTGCCTTAGGATCGTCCGAATTTATAGGCTTTTTGTTTTGTTGATGATTAAGACAAAATGTGGTGCTAGTTTCTTGTCTTCTTAATTGGGTAAATTTGTTTTCCTTATTTTCTGTGTATGAATGACTTTTGCAGCATGTTTCCAGAATATTTTCAAGAACTTGCAAATGCCCAGCACCCCAAAGTATGTCATTTGTTTGTCACACTAACATATCCCTTGAAATTTTGTCAGAGCTCCTACTAGTCTCAATCTACAAGCATAACACATTAACATAGGATGTTGATGTATTTATTTGAAAAATGTATAAATGTTTGCAGTTTCTGGTGTTTGCTTGCTCCGACTCCCGAGTTTGCCCTTCTCGCGTCCTAAACTTTCAACTAGGACAGGCCTTCATGGCCCGAAACATCGCTAACTTGGTCCCAGGATTTAATCAGGTGTTTCAAACAACTCTAATCAATTTATGTTTGAAATTGAACATATACTTTTGATGGCATTCCTTTAAACATAACCGTGCTCATTACACAGGTTAAACATTCTGAATCCGGTGCAGTCATTGAATATGCCGTTACAGCTCTTGAGGTAGTTATGAAAACCCTAGTTCGCAATTCCCTTTCCATATTTTTTCTTATTATCTCTCAATTTTTCTCGATTTGGATTGGCTTTTATTTTAAGAAAAAGGGCTATTTTCAGTGAAATTAATAATCATTATATTATTAAACCAGGTGGAGGTCATTTTGGTCATTGGACACAGCAAATGTGGTGGGATTGAGGCACTTATGGCTCTTCCTGACGATGCAACACCTACCTAGTAAGAATTGAGCATAATTTTTTTCTATGATTTTTGCTTGGTAAAAAAATATTTTTTTAATACTTAACAAATTTCTTGGGGGGAATTTGGATATGCAGTGATTTCATACATGACTGGATCAAGATCGGTTTACCCGCCAAGGCGAAGGTGATGGCAGAGTTTGGTAACGAACCATTTGAGATACAATGCAAGATGTGTGAAAAGGTAAGCCCCTTTTTTGCCTCATGGTGAAATTAGTACAATTGACAGCCTCTTTATTATTATTTTTATTATTATTTTATTTATTTTTTAATGAGAATAAAAAATAGGGGGAAAAAAAAACAAACGCTTGATGTTTCCCCTAAATTATTGAGCCAAAACACTCCGAACTATATATGCCCCGAACTATGATCACGTTCCCTTCCACCCAGACCAATCATTGACACCCCACTCCACTTCTTTTCTTCTTTTATGTACGAAAATGTCATTGTAATTAGTATATAGTTACGACAAATGTCATCCACCCTATTCGTTCTATGTTAAAAATGGCAATTTCTCCTAAAACAAATGGGTACTCAAACCTATCCGTCTCCATGCGGATGATTGTTTTAAAATTTCCCCAACGGACAATTTTGGTTGTCACCGAAATACCCTCGGGCTGATATCGGTCTCGATTTGGTGTAAGAGAGAGTATGTTGACCGAACTCAAATTCGAAATTGAACTGAATAGTAACAAGAACTTCTTATTGTAAGCACGAACTACCAAGATTAAAAAAAAAAAAAACGCGTAGGACTATCAATTAGTAGGTGGGAGGAATACAAAAACAATCAATCTTCAATCTATAATATAAACAAATGTAGTTAGGCTTAAAAGTTCATTTCCAAACTCCCAATCTTAAATTCCTAAAATTTAAGTTTCCTTATTTTTAAAATAGAGAGAGAGAGAGAGAGAGAGAGAGAGAGAGAGAGAGAGAGAGAGAGAGAGAGAGAGAGAGAGAGAGAGAGCAATGGGAAGTGTGCGTGTGAGGGAGAGAAACATGGGGGCAGGGGGGATTGACAAAGAGAGAGGGAGAGAGCAATGGGAGGGGTGGGGATTTTGAGCGTGAGAGAATTCCATTTTTTATTTGTCTACTTTGTTTATCATATATTTTTCACAATTGTGAATTTATTTTATTTACACCTTCAAGTTTCAATTCATAAAAGTACATACAAGTATTTCCGTACATAAAACAGGAATAACGCTTTGGTCTCAACTTGTATGGTTTGACCATTCTATTAAGAAAAACATAACTTTGTGCCGCACGGGAACTGTGAACCTTTTTTTTTTAATTCTATTGTCATGTACATCGAACAGGCACAATGTTAGTTAGTATTATTGATCCCGTATTCTGCCACTTAAATGATCCTACTGAATAAAAATTCAACTGAAAATATTCATGAAATCTGCCACTTCACTAAATCATACCGAATTAAAATTCGATTGAAAAATATCCACGAATTTTGAATTTCGCAGGAGGCGGTGAATGTGTCATTGATAAATCTCCTCACATATCCCTACGTCCAATCTCGGGTTGCGAACGGAACTCTAAAACTAATGGGCGGACACTACGATTTTGTCCAAGGAAAGCTTCAGGTCTGGGGTTTCGACGCCGGAACCAAACCCCTTCTCTGCATTTGAGTTCTTTTGAGACACAAACCTGAGGGGTCATGACTCTTGTATTGCTACTTATGTTTCTCTGTTTGTATTTGTGCTTGTGTTCGTGTTTTTTTTTTGGCTATTGTCGTGGGCAATTATAAGATGCCATGAATAAAGCAGTAGAGCAGCCCCTTTCATGTACTCTACTTACTTCTCTCTGTTGTATGCTTGTTTGTATTAATGTAAGCAATTTGTGCTCATTTTACTTCAGCTGTAATAAAATAAATTCCTCATGTTTTATATCTTATTTTGAATCTTTGATTGATCAAAAGTTTCTTTTTTGGTAGTCAAAGAATTAACAAATTGTTATATAATCAATGGACCAACAATTAGTACAATATACAGAAATCTAGAGAACTAAATTGCAAATATTTTACTGTAAAGTGGGCTTATTTACATTTTCGGTCCCAAAGTATCGATCGTGTCTCAATTTCATCCCCAATGTACCAATTGCTAACATTAATTAGTCCCCAACGTTTCAATTATGTACTAATCTATACCAAATCTAGAAAGTAAACACTTAACGATTAGAAGCTGTTAAAATGAAATGGTTATCAAATGAAAAGAGCCTACTTTTAGTACATAATAATTGAGAGAAAAAAGCTATAAAAAATTCCACCAGCAAATCTCAATTAACAAAAAATCCACCAAGGATGAAAAAAGTGTGAAATAGTTATCATTATTGTCCTTAGTGTCGTATACCACCTCAACTTTTTTCAATTTCGGTCCATATTATTGTACTTTTAGGATTCGAGACGAATAATTAATCCAATTTTCTTTCTACAAAAGCTAAATGAAAGATCACTAATTGAAAGCCAATACCGACCATCTTTTAGAAAAATAGTTTAGACAGACAGACCCTTAACATATGTCGTTAAGGAGAAAAACTTGGGTGTCGGCTGGGTACCACATGGCGGTACCCAGCGCGCATCTCGGCTTCCAAAAAACTTTTGGATGGTCCGGATTTGAAATAAATTCTTACCGGTGAGAGTTTATTTCAAATCTGGACCATCAAAAACTCTTACCAGATTTGGACGGCTGTGAAGGGGCGTTGGGTACGACGTAAGGCGCCACGTGGTACCCTATTTGCACCCAAGTTTTTCTCATAGTTAGGAGTTAACAACTTCGACAAACTTATTATTTACAGACGAGATATAAACTCCAAACAGAGACAATGCATTACAAGGAGCAGGAACGAAACCAAGATTTCGTATCCAGAATGGCCATAACAACGACAATAAGATATTGAAATTCGAAGGTTGAATGTGAGTATAAAAAGTATCGTTGTTATTTCTAATTTTTTGAATAGTAATGTTTTTATATTATAATATACAGGATGGTCGGACATGATAAGTAGGAGAATATGTAAAAGAAAATAGTAGATAATTTTAAGTTCTTATAAATTTGGGGCGGCTCCGCACCGCATAGCCAACCTTTAGTTTCATGACTTCGTCCACGCCAAAGAGGACAAATATTTCTTTCTTTTTTTTTTTTTACAAAGAAGACTTCATTCATCATAGGATTCCCTAGAGGACAATTGTGTTTGTTTTCGGTCCTTTCGTAAATAAGAAATAAAAGAGTCTCTTTCACCGATGCCAGCTGGTTAGCTTAATTAATAGGAGAGATCGATTAACATGCGATACACATTTCCTTTCCTATAGCATGTTACAAACTTCTCAACCAGTAGTCAAAACTCAAAACCCTATCTTGTTGATCAGTACCATATTCTTTAACTTGGCATGAATTTTTTTCCTACGACATATGAAGAAGATTCGTTTGGTGTTAATAAAATCAAGTAAAACGTGTGGAGAGAGACAGATGAAATCGTTCTTTTTGGTCTGTATGTAGGGTTGCAAATGAACCAAGCCGTTCGTGAATATATGGCTCGGTGTTCGATTCGTTTTGGGCTCGTTCGAGCTCGGTTCATTAAGATTTATTAAGCTCGAGCTCTTGAAAAAATTAATAAACAAGCTTGAACATTAGTATGCTAGCTTGACTCGGCTCAAGGGCGAGCTTGCAAAAAATTGATAAATAAGCCTAAAAACTATAATGATAGGCTTGATAAGGCTCATTTTATTTTAACAAGAGAAGATTACATTGCTTCTTATTAATTCGAAAGTAATATGTTGATGTACAATACTAAAAAACTATAGTTAATTGTATCGAAATAGAGCTTTTTTCTTGTAGGTTAAACATATATTTAAGACATGTGCATGCGCAAATAAAATTATCTATTATGCAAGTAGGAATAAATGTTTGTCGTTGGCTCGTGAAGAAGCTCGGGCTTGAGTCAAACTTCGACTGGCTCGGCTCGTTAACTATTTACTATGTTCGAACTTGAGGTTGGTAAAATTTTAATAAACAAATTTGAACACAGCGAAGCTCGACTCGATTTGGCTCATTTACCGCCCTACTTGTATGTATAGGGTGGTATATGGCCGGTTTAAGCTAGTTTGTACTCGCTAAAGGAAAAATGCTATACTTACCCAATTTGATTTGAGTATCAATGATACGAACTCCCTAGAATCGCTGAGAATTCATAATTTTTTATAAAGATTCAAACAATTTATATGAAATTCATAAGATTTGCGTAGAATCATATCATTTGGAATAAATTAATGCGTCAAGTAAAAATCATATATCACACATATGTTATGGATTCAAATTAATGGCATGAATATGTGTCCCGATTTGATATATATGGAATTCTATACAGAAGTTATGATTAAGTTTGCGTAAAATGTTACGAATTCAAGGAGATTCACAGGGTGCATATATATATATATACACCAATGTTCTAGTCTACTACTCTTAAAGTCCACACCGTCCACACCTTTCATTTCCCGATCAAATTTTGATGATTGGAACCGTCCAATGTGTTTAAAACGTGTTTTTAAGTGTCCCTACGAGAAATCATCAAAAAAAAAAAAAAGACCGGGAAGGGCTTCATCCGAGTAGTTTTCGATAAAAACGGTTTTATCGAAAACTACTCGGATGAAGCCCTTCCCGGTCTTTTCTTTTTGGATGATTTCTCGTAGGGACCCGTAAAAACACGTTTTAAACACATTGGACGGTTCCAATCATCAAAATGTGATCGGGAAATGCTTTATCCAGACAATCACGGACCGTAACTATCCCTGACTGGATAGTTCCTGTATATATATATAGAGGCGGTACTAAGGGGGTGCAAGGGGGGGCCCCGGCCCTACACGACCCCAAGTATCCTCACATATTATATTAGTTTTTCTGGTTAATTAATAAAAGTACTATGGGATTGGCTCCTACAAGTCCCTTGAGTGAAAAAAGTTCTTAAAATTTCTATTTGTGTGGGGTAAAAACTCCTAAAATTTCAAGTTATCAATCATTTTTTAGATTGATTTTATAAAATTTAATGGTGGCTACGCACATGCATGCACACAATATCGTCTCTTATTCAGTCATCGCAAGTAGCGACAAATACTTACAAAAAAAAAAAAAAAAAAATATATATATATATATATATATATTTTTTTATGAATATGAAAATACACGTGATCGATTTGGCCCCTGCTTGACTCCAATCCTATGTCCGTCACTATATGTATATAATGGTTACACCCAAATTAGAGAGTGTGTTTTAGGATTTTCCTTCACTATAATGTGAATATAAACATGCAACATGCTTCCTTGTGAAAAATGTTTTGGTCTCGAGAGTTACTTGTTCAATGAACTTAACGAAGGATACTTGGCCTATAAATACATATCATAGCAGAAGCAAAGTTCCAAGCACTTGTTAAGCATTTGTCAAGCAGAGATAGTATATCACAGCTTAATTCCCAAGTCTTGATAAACTTATCATTGAAGTGGTATGTTTACAAATTTGTGGTGCATTCAATTATGGCCTCACAAAATTATACTCCTATGATTTTAGTACGTCTGAATTATGATCATTAATTGTATTTGTCTTTGATTGTTATACATGCACTTCATTGCAATGTTTTTTGTTTTAAGAAAAAAACCGGTACGAGGGAAAGTGAAGCTATGTGTGTACAAGGTTTTAGATAACGGTTTCGTGATACGTAACAATTATGGTTTTAGTATAACTGTTTCGGCAGTATCGAACGTTACGTGACGGAATTGGGTGTAGCGGTCTTTAAAAAAAAAATTGATAAAAAATAATTTTAAATTGCTTAAATAACCCGTAAGGTCGAGTATCGGCAGTAATGGTCGTGAACCGGTTCGTGAATTTCATACTGACCGATATGTAAAGGGAACCGGCCGATATGCATGTGATTTTTCTCTCATCGGTATGCCAGGGGGGTAACAGTATCGGAGAGGCCAAAAACTGTCTCGTAAAGGCAAGTATTTAAAACCATGCAATACACAATTCACTCACAGACTCCAATCCGAGCATCACGCTAAGTATCAGAGCACTTTTTTTTTTGGGTAAATTAGCTTGAAATAGAAAAAAAGGTTAACCGAATATACAGCCTACAAAGGGCATACCCCAGGAGGAAAAGAAAGAAAAAAGAAAAGAGAAAATCTAAAACTAAACTACAGCAAAGTAAATAGACAACAAAGCTCAAAGCACACTTCAAAGAAGTAACACCAAAACACAAGAAGGCCAAGCTAGCTTCAAGAACTAAACTCTTGAAGCCTTTAACATCTTGATTTTTTCCTGAAGCTTCTTTTTGTTTTGATCTCTAGTGGATGATGGAGTTGAGGGTTCACCCGCCACCTGGTTCAAACTATGTCGAGGTCCAATGAAATCGCCTTCCAAGGGAATCCGTGGAGCAGTGTTTTCAAACCCGGACCGGACCGGCCGGTTCAACCGGTTCAACCGCGAACCGGGATAGGCAACGGTCCGGTCAACTCAAAAAACCGTTCCCATTTCAAAACCGCTCTAGAAAGTAAAAACCGGATCAACCCAGCGGTTTAACCGTCGAACCGTTCGAACCGTTCACGGGTCACAAGAACCGGCCGGTTATTATCAATTGCAGGGTTATAGCCGTATGTACCAGTTTTTTTGAAAAAAAGAAGAAGAAATAGACGGAAAATAGAGAACAGAAGAAGGTCGGATCAGAGAACCAAAAAAAACTGAGAGATCTGTGCTTGGAGTCTTCTTTAATCTTCAGATTTTTACACCTCTTCAAACCTCCGGTCGATCTTTTCTGATTAAAATTTTCCGATCGAAGCCGAACTCGCGCCGGTCGGAGAAAGAACTGATGTTGGGTAAGCGGCGTGGGAGAATTTTGTTCTCATTTCTTCACACCTCTCAGAACTGAGAAGGGCTTGGGGAAGAAGAAAAAGAGTTTTGTTCTACTTTTTTTTTTTTTTGATAATGTTTTGTTCTACTTTAGAGATGGCAAAATGAGATCATGAAGGGCGACACGTATATGAAGCACTGACAATTGGACATGCTCTGACACCCACCACAGTATTTTTATCAGTAGGGGAGTGGAATATTATTTGTTTAAAAAAAAAAATGTTACACATCCCAATTCCCACCACAGGATTTTGTATCCAATTCTAAAATTTTATTGTGTTGTTTTTCTTTTTATTGTAGAGAACTTTTAGGATTTTGTTTTTTTGTTTTTTTATAACTTACAATTATTTTTTAAATATTTAAAAATGTATTTGCAAATTAAAATATATATTTATGACGTAATTATGACGTCACGGTCCAATAGCGGTTCGACCGCGGTTGAACCGGTGACCCATCCACCCGGCCCCTTCTCCGGTTCGCTCACCGGTCCGGGTTTAAAAACATTGCCGTGGAGGCTCTCGAAACCTTGTAGACCGACGGAGAGCCACGTGGGGAGGCTCTTGTTGAGTACTAGCCTGACTATGGAGGATCGGGGTAGTATCACCCGATACATCCTTCGTAACATCTATCTTTGACACCTCCACAATAGAGGAGGCTCCCGAATCCTCACATTTCTCAAGAACGTCAAACGCGTTAGTAGTAGAACAAACACGGCCAGACGAGGAGTTGGTCAATGACAAGCCCGGAGTTTGAGTTTTCCTCTTCACCACATCTATCCAATCATCCTTACTTCCTCTAACTTCTCCCTCTTTTGCGTTTCGCTCATGACCAACCGGGACACCTTGTCCTACTCTCTCCTTGTTATTTTGCTCTTGAACAACTGCGACAACTTGACCTACACTCTCCTTGGCTTTCCACACTGGAGGAGGTGGAACTTTGGGCTTAATAGTGCAAGTGTTGGTAGAATGGCCAAAGATCTTGCAAACATTGCAAGCTTGAGGTTTCCAAGGAACCTCTACTCTAATTTCGTATGGCTCTTCGTAACCCAAATTCACTACGAAGGACTTGGGAATCTCCTTCGCCGCTTCCACCTCAACATATACTCTTGCAAACGTCAACCTACTATGATTTTGCGTGAAGTCGTCAAGGTAAAGAGGGTTGCCGATGACACTAGCAATACTACTCAATCCATCCTCTGTCCATAATTCAAGGGGAACATTGTAGAATTTAACCCATGCTGGAACAGTAGAGAAGACGCTTTTAGTGAGTTGCATCCCAGGATGCCATTGTTTAATCACAATATGTTTGCCCCCACAAAAGTAAGGACCGTTCTCAAGAATGGAGACCAACGTGTCCTCGTCCCTAACTAACTGTTTCGGAGCACTTTATGAACAAAACTAACTGTTTCGGTTTTTTTTTTTTTTAAATTTTAGAATCTTTCATCACGGTGTTGCTAAGGATCTGGAAGTATAAGATGAATCCACCATTAATTTTTTTATGGTATTTGAATATTCTATTTCTTCTGTTGCTTTTCCAAGAATTGCCCATTAATACATTTGCGTAATAACATATATTTCGGAGATGCACAACGTTAGTTTAGCAAGTTAAAATTGCAATAGCAGGCCAAACGTCGCTTCATATATTCAAATTGAAACCTGTCCGTTGAGCACTTAGACCTCTCTCCATGTTGGTGGGCCAAAGGCCCATTTCAATAACATACTTGTACTAAACCAATACATCTAGGATCACAACAACCAATCACATACACGTGGAGCTAGCCTAGACCCATAAAGTCAAGAATGGAGGCGGGAGGGACAAGTGGCAGCGGCCGCCACCACAAGGATTTTAGAAAGTGCTATTACTATATGGAAATTTCTTTTTTAATTCCCAAGTTATACAGAGTTGCCACCACTTGATTTTTTTCATTATTTTTTGTCATATAGGAGGTCAATAATCCTCTAGTTTTTTTTTTATTGTTTATTTAAGTAAGAAGGACTACAAAGATATTCCAAAATCAAATTCAATGGACCAAGTGAAATATTAATAAATATGTTATTAAGAAAAAATATCAAGCACAATTCAAGATGCCTAAGCTTAGTAGATAGATTAAACAAAATTACTCTTTTTTAGTACTCTATGTTTATATAACAAACATCGCTGATTATAATTTGTATTAATTTTTCTTAGAGCTGATGAATATTCATTTTATAGTCCATCTTTTTATTTTTTAGTATGCACCTTTGTCACCACAAAAGGAAAATCCTGACTCCGTCCTTGCATAAAGTGTATGCAACAGTATACTAAAAATCATATATAGTACTATGAACCAGTTTCAGTTGACTATAGCTTACTGGTTAATTTTTCTGACTTGATTATGAGTACATAGAGTAATTGATCAAACATATAACAAGCAAACTATTCTTTGTTTGTTAAATCCAGCTTAATTGATTTAGTTATTTTTCTTGATGCAAGCAGTACTTCATGTAAATTGCAGTTAATGATATCAAGAATAAATGAAAAAGGCCGATTTTTTTTTCCTTTTTTTGGGATGTTAAGTTCACAATCTTCTCAATTGCGCAGTAGAAAGAGGCAAACAGATGGCTGGCAACAATTCAAGTACTGATGTAGCTGTTGAAGGATTCAAGAGGCTTCTTAGGTTTGCTTTTCCTAACCCCCTTGATTTTTTGTCTTATTTTTTTTCAATTATTTGTTAACGACAAATGAACGGAATACGTTTTTTTGGACCACTGGGAGGATGAAAAAATGCAAGATCAGGGTTTCGCTTTATAGTTTGCCTAAAAGAGGCTGGTTCTCTAATTGTTGGATGCATGAAAAAGATTGGAATACCTTGAACCATACCAAATAGCCTTGCAAATTGACTTGGTAAATAATTCTCAAAGCTGCAAATTGGCAAAACCTATTATTTGAGACAGAAAACCCAACAAGGATGTGTCTTGGAGTAAGTATACTGGCCCAAAATTGTTGCTTTTCTTCGGAATTTCCCTCTGAATCTTCAAAGAAATTCTTCAATCTAGATGAGGAGTACTTTAAATCGGCAAATGGGGTAAGAATAGGTTGGCTCAGTGGGTCATAGAAAAACCTAAAATACCTCCCAAATGATGCATCTTCGGCTTCAGGAATGTAACTCAGATGAAATTTAGTATAACAGCTACAAGTAGCCCTTTCTTCCTGATCTCGAAGGGGAATACCATATTTTGATTTGAGTTGTGGAAAATAAGCATATAATCAAACTTGGAATATCCACAAAGGGCCACCACAAGAATCTGTTACTTCCTTATTGACAAATGTATATAATCCTTTATAAAGGGCCCCAAGAACAAAGGGGCTATTCCATTTGTTTTCCTTGAGCCATACAAATGGCCATATTCAAATATTCCTTGGTAACTCTTAAACCATGAACAACAAGAAGGAACTTGCAAATCAGGTAAAGGTAAAATGGAATTCTCTCATGTATTGATGGCTTGTCAAACCTATCGTTATATTACTTTTCCAATGTTCGAGTGAAACTCAGACATAATGATGGTAGAATGAATACCAGTTCAACTTTGTCCGGTTGTAATAAAACATTTACTTCAAGGCCTGATGATGGAAGGCCTGTTAAATGGATTACATCTAGAACAGTTGGTGCCATCAAACCACAGTGCAAAACCAACGCTTTAGCAAACTTAGACCAAAAGCAAGCAGACGCAATAAGTAAATTAGGGTTTACCTCAAAAGGAAATTGTGATAGTTCAATAATTTATTTTAAACTAATTCTTTTCCAGTCACTATTCAAATGATGCTTCATGCCTTTTACGCACAAACACCAGTCATTCGATACTGTAGATGGCCATGAATGAATATATACTTTCTTCTCCCAAGATGACCAATTTGAAGCTGCAACATAAAAGGCTCTTGGAAGCAAACAACCCATCCATGAATGAAAGGCATTTAACGGCTCTATGCATCCTCAGTCTCCGATAACGGCTAATTCCACTATCGGACTCTCGTCGGACATGATCACCACAGAAGAAGAAGACCATCTCATTCGTATCACAAAAAAAGTCAAGAACGACCACGACTACTCTTCTGTCATGGTTGAAGATATTTCGACCATTGACAATGATAAGCCCCAAATGTTGCATATAATCCGGGCTTATCTCTCTCATTTTGCACACACTTTCGCATTTAAAATACTTTGAATTGTTTGATATTGCGCGTTTGGTGTGTTTTCCAAGTTTTAGGTAAAATGGAGCAAAAGGCGTATCCTTAAGCTCCAAATAATCCCCGGTTGTATCCGGAAGTACCTAAGGTCCCGCAATGCCGTGGAGGACAATCGCCGAAGCTTAGAAGTCGATTCAAGAAGCTTTGGAAGGTTCAAGGAAGGCCCGGAACAAAGGAACAAGAAATCTGGAGCTATGAGCCTCGAGAAAATCTGACCAACCGATAGAAAAATGCTCATTTCTCTCAAGATACAAAGGCTATGAAGATGAGGTCAATTGGGTTTGAAAGTAGACTCATAGAACTTTCCAACGGTTCAAGAATCGCCTCATTCCGAGTTCGGACGAAGCCGGGGCGTGCCCGCGAAGTTGGGTAAAAAATCTGTCTAAACAGACACTTCTGGATCGATCCATGATCAAGTTGGATCGATCCACACTATCTGGATCGATCCAGGGCCCAAGTGGATCGATCCACTTCTTGCCAAACTAACTTGGATCGATCCAAACCATCATGGATCGATCCAGATCATCCCAAAACTCTCCAGACTCATCTGGATCGATCCATGATGAAGTTGGATCGATCCAGACCCATCCTTGGCGATTTTTTGACAGATTTTGGTTGTTTTAATATCTTCCATATATGGAAACTTTCCACTTATAGTATGTTTTTGGGATAATTAGCCAATGTAAATGGATTTTAGTATAAATACCTTCCTCCCTCCTCTCTCCTAGAGCTTCCTCCTTATTTAGTTTTGCTCTCACCTCTCTCCTCCATTGGAGAGAGTTTAAGGTTCATCTCTCTAGTTTTTCTCAAGTAAGTTTTCATTTCCCGTTTAATTACCGTGTATTAATCTTGTTCCTCGTGATTGGATCTTTCAATATATGTAGTTTATTTCCAAGTTCATCTAGTTTTTAGTCTTGTGATTTTCTAGCTTAATCCTTTGAAAACTCTTGTTCTTAGTGATTGTTTGATAATTTCTCAAGTACTAATATTGTAGGCTAACCTAGGATCTTCATTAAAAATTAGTTTTTAGAATTGTTAAGCATGTTATTAGTTTTCTTCAAAATTCTAGGCTTGTTTTCTAGCATAATGTGTGAGTAGTTAAGTAGGCTTGGTCATGGGGTGATTAACACTCCATGACTCGGGCTAATCCGTTCCTCTCATCTCAAAAGCAAACACTTCCTGTTGATCAAAGAGTTAGGATTAATTTTATGTATCAAAATTTGGATTTGTTAATCTCTTTGATCTCACGTAGCCAAGGGCTTGACCACTTGGCACGTGTGATGCTTAGGGCGATGTCAATCAAAATGTTTGTCTAAATGGCACAAGAACCCTAATCTTTGTGAAGCACATTTTCTAGTCAAATGGTTTTAATCTCTAAATCTTCCGTTCGGGAGCATCTAACGGTGTCCCGAGCCGGTTATCAAGAGTCGAACGGTTTAGCCTTAGTTGTGGTATTTATGATCCCCTAGACTACGCCTTAGTTTAATTTGCCGTTTTTAATCTTCCGAGTCGTTCACGAAGTTAAGTGAATTCCATCAACCAAAATCCAAAAGCCAAGTTTGCCGCTTTAAGGCTAAAAACTTCATTCGCAAGTCAACTCTCACGCCGGGTGCGTTCGGTCCCTGTGGATTCGACCCGGTCTTACCGGTTATTATGCTACTGCCGACCTAGCCCTACGCTTGGGGCGACACTCTCTACGACACAATCCAAGGTCGCAAGCAGACAACACCACTAACAGTCAAGACACCATCATCAACAACATAGTTGAATGCCAAACTGATCTGCCTATGGGTGCTAGTGAGAGCCTTAATGAAGTTCTCCCAAAGTTCCAATCGTTCAAACAAGCTCTTATCTCTAGCAAAGACAAAGAAGTGTCATTTTCGGAGGATGTCGAATCCCTTCTTCTAGGGGAAGAGGAATCGGATGAGGCTGATACCGGCGGAGACGATGAAGAGCAATACGGGTTCCAGTGATAAAAATCCCCAAAAGTCTACTGAATTATGCTAGAAAACCTTGGGAATGCTCTGATCGTTAAACCCATTGGGAATCCGATCGGGTATAAATCTCTGTGTACCAAAGTTAGATCTCTATGGGATCTCCAAGGAGATTTCAGCACTTTAGACATCGGTATGGGTTTCATCATTTTCAAATTAGATATGTTAGCTGGCCGTACCAATGTTCTTACTAAAGGTCCCTGGATCCTAAACAATCAATACATCACAGTAAGAGTTTGGGAACACCGGTTTAAACCCTAATGAGGCAGAGGAAATCAAAATAGCAGTGTGGATTCGATTGTAGACACCCCAATTTTAACTCGGAAAACTTCTCAAGCATTCCCGATGATGAAATAGACCAACCGTGCATGCATCGAGGCTAAGAACAAGGCTTGAACTCACCAACCAATCCCAAAACCCTCACAAACCTTTCTCAAACAGCCTTAGCCAAGCCAAATGGCCAAAATACCCTTCAAACCACCCTTCAAACCTCTTCAAAATAAACCCAAGCCTACACCATATTGTAGTACATTCAAAACCCTCTTCATTGATATATAATAAGTCTCAATCCATTTTGAAATGAGGGCGATGTGCACGTTTTACCAAAATGGCTTGATTTCCCGACCTTCTGAAGGTAAAATGGTCACACACTTGGATGTAAAAATTATCTTGGGTTCAAATTACTTGAGTTAGAAATTAAACTCGACAAGCTTTCCAATGCTTCAAACCACGCACAAAACGGAGTTTGGTAGCACCCGAGGCAGCCTCGCAAAGTTTGGTCTGCACACCCTTGGAGCGCTCAAACCACCCTTTGAGCGCTCAAACCCTGTCCAGTCAGCTTTTTGCAAAACATCTAATCATGAGATTCTTCTGAATTGGGAGCGTCTAACCGCCGTATATCTTCCTCTACACATATAATGTCCCCTAAATTGACCCCTATTAAGCCTAATTTTGTTTAAAAATCAAAAACCCATTTTTCCCTCTCATTTTCTCTCTATAAAAAACCACCCTTCACCCATTGTTTCAAGGTTACCCACTGGTATACTTCTCTCTCTAGCTCTATTCAGCCATTCTCAGTTTATTCACTTCATCGTCTTCAACCAATTTAACCACAATCAACCAAACCCACTTCATCCAAGCCAAAATCACCATTCTAGCTCCAAATACACCCTCATCTGCTCAATCAATCATTTAATCAGCCCTCCATTCTTCTCTCTCTCTGTCCAAAACGTCACCTTTCAAGCCCACATTTCAAGCTATTACTCAATCAACCATCAAAACCTCAAGTTCAAGACTTGATCATAGCAAAAAAGGTAGAAAATCATGTGAATAGTCACGGGTTGGTCAACCTAAGGGTGACCAGTAAGTTCATGGAGGTTCTAAGTACTTTCTATGAGCTTACTAGGTTCAAGATATCAAGAAAAACAACTTTTAAAAATATCAAGCCAAAAGGGTTTGCGCGCTCAAACACCCTTTGAGCGCTCAAACTGTTTAGGCCATTTTATTATTTTGGGGATTTCTGATGCTTTCTCATGTTGATATCATCATTTGACAGTTCTTTGTTGGTTTATATACTCTCAAATCAGTCTACTTTACTCTTGATCATTGATCAATGAACAGAAAAGCCATGGAAATGATGTTTTATCATCATCGAGTAATGAATAAGCTTTGTTTATGGGAGAAATAAGTGTATCTCACCCTTATGAGTGATGATCAGAAGTTCAAAATTCATTAAAGTATCAAACATTATTCTGTTTCATCTTTGTTCTTGTTTATTTCAGCTTCAAATCATGTTTTAAGCTTATTATAGTGTGTGAGCTGTTATTGTGCTATAGTAGTCTGATCCTCCATTGTTCTCTCAATCTAATCATGTTTATGCTTGGTTCAAAGCACATTACTCACTCATGCAAACATTTCAAGTTTATTCATTGATGTTTCTGGAATATCAAGTGCATTTATATCATTTTAAACTGTTTTGAGGTTTGTTTGTGATCCAAATGAAGGCAGGGAGACATGTGAACATTCAAATCCAGTAGAGGGTTTGAGCGCTCAAAAGTATCCCTTTAAGCGCTCAATCTGTTTTCTTTTACATTATATGTTTGCCTCCTTAAAGCTTACTCATAGTGCTTTGAGCGTTCTGGAATGTCTCATAGTGTTCTATTTTCACTCATTTTGTACGTACTGCCTTGTTTGGTTCATTAAGAAGTCTCAAATCCATGTTTGTATGATTATGCTATTCTGTCTAGCCATCAAAGTACCGTTTTTAAATAAACTACAGTGTACCATCCATGTTTTCATCAAACCAGGATCATCAGAAGCATGTGTAGTTGAGTAGGGTTTGAGCGCTCAAACCCTACCTTTGAGCACTCAAACCCCAGTCAGGGATCAAATTGGTTTTGTTCTATAACAGTTTGCAGTGTTATTTTTGGTCATTTTGCCATTGTTCAACATGTACTAACGATGTTACTTGCTGTTTGGTGCTTTTGGTAGTTTGTATTTGCATTTTATCATCACTCATGTAGTTCACGATGCACATGTATACACCATAGTCCATTGTCGTGTTTACTATTGTTAAATGGCTCCCATCCCCCATTTCCCCATTATTTGTTCAAAGTTGAGTCATAAACATTTCATATGATCCCACAAAAGCCTAGTAGAGCGGTCTTCGAACCCAGCGAGGGGGGTGCCGTAAAACCCTTCCCCTCTCGTAACTGAGCTCCCGAATCTAAGATAGTATGGCGATGAAAGGCCAGTATCCAAACCTTATCCAAAAGATGAGGCACGAGTCAATCGAGTTCGGTTCCTCGGGGACAATCTATTAAAACCCGAGCGGCGACTCCGAATCGATCTCCGGAGGGGCGTCCACATCGATTCCCAAATTTTCCTTTGGAATACTATTATGAGAAGCACATGTTTTGTATTGCCAAACGACTGGGAAGACCGATCAAAGCCGATTCCACCACAGTGAAAACAGAGAGGTGACGCTATGCTAGAGTTTGCGTCGAGGTGGACCTCAGCAGACCGCTTAAGTCAAGGGTCATCATTGAAGGGAAAATGTACAGGGTTGAATACGAGCACATTCCCCTTATGTGCTTCAGTTGTGGTCGCGTTGGCCACCGTTGAGATCAGTGCCCTTGGGATTCAAAAGTTATGACGCCGGAAAACATGGAGACCCCATGTCAACCGGCAATGGCTAGTACTCTAGGCACGAGGGAGAAGATTACAGTGGTTAAACCGGCCTAACAACCGGCCTATGGACAATGGACCCTGGTGCAAAAAAAGGCCAAGAAGGCCCAACACAGGTAGAAGATTCACAGATAAAAATCATATGGTTCAAACCAATAGAAACACATGTCCAAATACCCAGAGGCAAGAGTGGAGGCCTAATAGATTCTCTCCACTAAATGGTGCTTAAGCTAGTTCCTTAGGTTCCAAAAACAATTCTTGTAATGCTAAGCCCATCAACGAGCCTGTTCCGAGTCAGCCCATTGGGGCTAAAGCTAAACTAGATGTTGGATCTAAGAAACCCATTAATGCTTTGTCTGGCACATCTCACATCTCACATCTCACATGGATATTGTTAGCCCAATTGCGCAGTAGAAAGAGGCAAACAGATGGCCGGCAACAATTTAAGTAATGAGGTAGCTGCCGAAGGAATCAAGAGACTTCTTAGGTTAGCTTTCTTACCATTCTGCCTTTTTTTTTCTTTTTCTCACTTGTTTGGAGTTACGGACAAATGAACGGAATACTTGTTTTTTGGACTGCAGGGAGGATGAAAAAATGCAAGATGGGGACGAGACCAAAGTTGAGACGACGGAAACAGCGTTGAGAAGGATCGATATAAGCAACCCAATCGAAATGATTGAAAGAGGGTTCATTCACTTCAAAATCGAAGAATTCGAGTACGTGCCTTTGAGAAGACCATGATCGGATCACTTGTCTCGGATCATCCGATTTTATTGCCTATCTATTCTATTGATGATTAACAAAAAATAGTGCTCGTTTCTTATCTTCCTAATTGGTTAAATTGTTTTCCTAATTTTTTTGTGATATGGATGACTTTTGCAGCAAGTTTTCAGATTATTTTGAACAACTAGCAGAAGCCCAGAAACCAAAAGTATGTCATTTGTTTGTCACTGCTACATATATATCCCTTTCTTGAATTTTTTCAGAGCTCCCACTAGTCTCAATCTAGCTACAACCATGTCATAGGATCTCTTATGTTTGCAGTTTCTGGTGTTTGCTTGCTCCGACTCCCGAGTTTGCCCCTCTCGCGTCCTAGACTTTCGACCAGGAGATGCCTTCATGGCCCGAAACATCGCTAACTTGGTCCCAGGCAATTCAGGTTTGAAATTGAACATATATTTTTTATGGCATCGCCTTTTAACATAATTGTGCTAACTACACAGGTTAAACATTCTGGATCTGGTGTAGTCATTGAATATGTTGTTGAAGCTCTCCATGTAATTATGAACCCTAGTTTAAATTTCTTTTCACGAATTTCGTATAGTCACTCAATTTTCTATTTGGATTGGCTTATATTTAAAAAAAAAAGCTATTTTTGTGCAATTAACAAATTTTTATAATACCAGGTGGAGGTCATTTTGGTCATTGGACACAGTAAATGTGGTGGGATTAAGGCACTTATGGATTTTCCTGATGATGCATCACCTACCTAGTAGGAATTGAGAAGGTTTTTTTTTTTAAATTATTACTTGGTAAAAATAAATAAATATTTCGTGCTAGTGGCTGGGGGCTTGATCGGAGGGGTTGTTGCAGTTTGGTGTTAGGGTTTGATTTTGGTGTTTGGGCCGAGTCTGACCCTTCGTGGGCTAGGCTTGGTCCCTTTGATTTGTTTGATGTTTTTGGACTCTGCCCATTGATGATTGGGCCTAGGCCCGTTAGATGTTGGGTTCCAACTTTATGTTGACCCTTTCCCCTCTCCCTCTCTCCCCCTTTCCCGTACGATGTACCTGTATCGTATTTCAATAAACTCTTCTTTTATCGAGCAAAAAAAATATACCAAATTGCTTTGGGGGAAATTTGACATGCAGTGATTTCATACTTGACTGGATCAAGGTCGGTTTACCCGCCAAGGCTAAGGTGATGGCAGAGTTTGGGGACGAACCTTTTGAGATACAATGCAAGATGTGTGAAAATGTAAGCCCCTATTTGTTGTTTTGACATTCAAGTGTCCAAACCAGCATGTATGCTCACACCTCGACTAATTCCCTTCCGATCCGGTTAAAGACAGATTAACTACGCTGGAACTATGAAATTTGCAGAAAGGCTTTGAATTATATACCCCCAAACTATGATCACGTCCATTGGACCACCCAGACCAATCATTGACACCCCACCCCATCACTATTTTTTGTCCTCCTTTTTACCCTGGCCAAGTTATTTTTGAAAATATCATTATTAGTTTTTTTTTTTTTACGGCAAAAATATCATTATTAGTTCAATGACATATTCATGCTATTTTTAGAGATGGCCATTTTTCGTACGACAAATGGCCGGTACTCAACCGATCTGTCCCTATGGGGATGATTTTTTCGAAATTTACCTACTGGGCAGTTTTGGTTAAAATCGAACTATCGTGCTTAAATTAGCCATAAGCTGTCATCATATAACATGCAATAAAAAGGCCTACGACTAACAAGTAGTAGGCGGGAGAGAATCCAAAATTAGTACTATTATCATGTAATTATCCGCCACTTCACTAATCGTACCGGATAAAATTCGACTGAAAATATTGACGAATTGTGAAGTTTGCAGGAGACGGTGAATGTGTTATTGATAAACCTCCTCACATATCCCTACATCCGATCTCGGGTGGTGGATGGAACTCTGAAACTGATGGGCTGACATTACGATTTCGTCCAAGGAAAGCTTCAGGTTTGGGGGTTTGACGCCGGAACCAAACCCCTTCTCTGCATTTGAGTTCTCTTGAGACACAATCCCTTGGTGTCATGACTCTTATATTGCTACTTTTGTTTCTCTGTTTGTGTTTGTGTTTGTGCTCGTGTTCGTGTTTTTTTATTTTTTTGGTTGTTGTCGTGGGCAGTAGTAATATGCAATAAATAAATCAGTAGAGTTGCCCCTTTCATTTGCTCTACTTCTCTCTGTTGTATGCTTGGTTGTATTGTAAGCAAATTTTTGCTCATTTTACTTCAGCTAAAATAAGTCCTCATGATTCTATATATATATATATAGGTGGATTTTCTAGTCCACACCTCCCGGAAATAAGAAAAACATGACTTTTTTTGTGTTGCAAATTATTTTTGGAAAATCTGAGCCGTCCAATGTGTTCAGAAGGTGTTTTCAAGGTTCCACGCAAGAAATCTTCAAAAAACAATACCGGGAAGGGCTTGATCCAAGCAGTTTTTCGCAAAAACTGTATTTATATATTTTTGCGAAAACTGCTTGGATCAAGCCCTTCCCAGTATTTTTTTTTTGAAGATTTTTCGCGAAGGACCCTTGAAAACACCTTCTGAACACATTAGACGGCTCGGATCGTCAACAAAAATTTTGGATCATGGAGGTCCGGAAACGGGAGGTCAGGACTAGAAGCCCTCCCATATATATATATATATATATATAGGACAATGATCTACTAAGGACTCCCTTAGGATAATTCCGTGCGGACCTCACCATTCCGGATCAAATTTTGACGATCCAAACCGCTCAATGTTTTTAAAATGCATTTTCCAAGGTCCACGCGGAAAATCTTCAAAAAAAAATACCCAGAATGGCTTGATCGGATCAGTTTTTGTTAAAAACGCTATAAACATTGAGCGGTTCGGATCGTCAAAATTTGATCCGGAAAGTCGAAAAATGGTGAGGTCCGCACGGAATTTTTGTTTGAGGGAGTCCTTAGTAGATCGGCTTCCTATATATATATATATATAGGATAATGATCTATTGAGGGAGTCCTTAGGATAATTCCGTGCGGACCTCACCATTCCGGATCAAATTTTGACGATCCGAACCGCTCAATGTTTTTAAAATGCATTTTTAAGGGTCCACGCGGAAAATCTTCAAAAAAAACTACCCGGAAGGGCTTGATCGGATCAGTTTTTGTTAAAAACGCTATATATAGCGTTTTTAACAAAAACTGATCCGATCAAGCCCTTCCGGGTAGTTTTTTTTGAAGATTTTCCGCGTGGACCTTGGAAAATGCATTTTAAAAACATTGAGCGGTTCGGATCGTCAAAATTTGATCCGGAAAGTCGAAAAATGGTGAGGTCCGCATGGAATTTTTGTTTGAGGGAGTCCTTAGTAGATCGGCTATATATATCTTATTTTGGTCAATTTGATCGATCAAAATTTCTTTTTTGGTAGTAAAATCAAAGAGGTTTGTTAACAAATTGTTATATATCGTTTTTTTTTTTTTATTATTGATAACTGAGTGGTCCGGGCTAGCTTGCACGTACCTCGACTAATCTTACGATCTATGTATGCCCAACACACATAGACCGGGCAAAACTAATACTGTTTCTTTTCCATTTTTTACCCTTTAAAAACAGAGCTATATTTAAGACTCAACCAAATCTCTTAAGCTGTGTTTGGACCCTCATTTCCTTGGAGTTTTTTTTTTTTTTTTTTTCCGCTAAGGAGATAGAATTTCATTGCATAAGCAAATTAATGCAACCTACCGGAATACAAGAACAACAGGAAAACAATATAATACAGACGAGAATAACATAGGACGTAACCAAAACAAATGAAGTATACATCCAGCGATAAATTGCTTCGGCAGTCAAATTTCGTGATCAATGTATGATGCCCGGTCCATCATTTCCTTAGTTGTTGATTAAGAAATGCAAAAGGAAAAAAAAATTAAGAAAAAACCAACACAACAAATTTCTTTTTAATCAATGGACGAATGATTAGTACTACAATATACAGAAATCTGGAGAGGAACTAAATTGCAAATATTTTGCTGCAGAGTGCGGTAAGTCAAGTATATTGGACCAATGATCTCTATTACACTTGTATTTGGCCTATACATGCGTAGCTATGCTGTTTTAATAGCTATGTTTGGATGACTTGAATTTTGGGTAGGAATAGGAATATGATTGCTGGAAATCAAATTTTTTAGAATTTACTATAGTAGGAATAGGAATATGATTACTAGGAATCAAATTCCTGGGTGTAGGTTGGATGGGAGCGATTAGGGTTTTATTGTTGTATCTCTATAAATATTCGGATATGCCTAGTTTATTAAGGGTGGTAGCACAATGTAACAAAGAGAGACGCAGAGAGTGTGGGAGAGAGATACACGAGAGAACTGTGAGGTTTCATTATTGTAAGATTGAGAGTGAGTGTGTAACACAAGAACTTGAATTTTCTCCGAATTATAGTGAAAACCCCCTCCCCGTGGAAGTAGGTCCGATTTGGCTGAACCACGTATATTGTGTGTCTTGTTTTCTTTGCTTGATTATACGGTTTCTATGCGGGAGGTGCGTGCTTGGGCACAACAAATTGGTATCAGAGCATTGGTTGAAGCACCGGAGAGCGCAGAGCAGTTGAAAAATCACTCGGAGGCCATTGGAGCACTGTTTGAAGCTTTGGTCGGACAAAACAGGTGACGAAACTTGTTTTTGAACAGAGGGATATGTGCTACTCTCAGAGACGAGTCCAACGGAGTGCTCGTGGTCGTTTTTTGTCACCGGAGTAGGGTCCCACGGGTGGTCTGAACAGAGGCGGGCGGAGGCGGCATCGGGATTGTGTACGGCTTAGTTCAGATTTGATCGGATAGCATTTTTTAGCATTGGGTTATGTTCTTCACGTCGAGACGATGACGGGGATATGAAGATCGTCACCGGAAACCGCCGGAGGTGGCCGCACACTCCGGAGTAAGGTGGCGAGTGCCACGCGAGTGAGATCTACTCGCGGCGTGCTGTGCACAGCCAGTCAGAGGTTGGGGGACGACCTCGTTAGCAGCCACGGAGGATGCCATTGGGAATGGTCAACGCCACGTCAGCCGGTTAATGCCGACAGAGTGCCACGTTAGCAAGGGGCCTGACGGTTGACCGATTTGACCCTTATGGACCGTTTGACAGGTCAGAGAGGTCAAAGGGGTTAGGTCAGGGGTCAGAAGGTTCAACAGAGGTCCAAAGGGGTCAGTCATGGTTCAAAGCACTGTGCAGACCGGGCGGTTCGGACGATCCGGGCAGTTTAGTACCAATTCGCTCTGTTTAAGCCTGGTTTAGGGCGGTTCCAGTCCAGTTCCAGGTTTGGGGAATGGTTTTGGGTCCTGTTCAGCACAATGGAGGGTTATTTGAGGCCGGGTCAAGGGTTTTTTGGCTGACTCGGAGCGGTTTGGCCAGGTTAGAGTCGATTCGAATAGTTTGCTGCCCGGTTCAATGATTTTTTGGTCGGTTTAGGGCCTATTCAGGCCGGTTCAGAGGAGTTTTGGCTCGGTTCAAAGCGTATTGGGGTGTTTCGGATCGGTATGGGACGGTTCGGGGTATCTCAGAGCTATTTTGGAGGGTTTCGGGCAAAACAGAGGCCAAATGGGATGTTCCGGAGTCAACTCAGGTTTTTGGGTTGTGAGAAGGCTTGTTCCTAGCTAATTGGACGGTTTCGGATTTATTGGTGGGCTTGGTTTTGGGTGATTCGAGCCGGATTTTGCAGTCCTAGACACATCCAGAGAGGTTGAGGAGGATTCGACGAGGTTAGGTCAATCGACTGGGATGGTGTTGAGTGGGAGGCAAGCCATGGGAGATCCAATGGGAATCCAGGAGGTGCTAGGAGAGCTGGGAATGGAGCATGGATGAACTAGGAGGCAGAATGAGACCCGGGAGAGCTGACGGAGAGTGGCGGGAGACCAGGATAGTGGCAGGAGTGGTGGATAGGTGACGGATTGGTGACGAAAAAGGCGAGCAGAGTTGGAAGAGCTACACCAAGAGTATTGGACAGACTTTGCTGAGATCGGAGGTTGACCGGAGCAATCGGGTGATTGCAGATTCGCGACGGTTGAGCCGTGGTGATCAGTCGGAGGAGCTATTGAGCAAGGATACATTCTTTCGAGTGTTGCATCTCTGTTTGGTGGGTGTGGATACACTTGATTGGTTAATGGCACATGCGCTTACTAGAGTGACAGGTCGGAGTTGGTCAACAGTGATCGGAGGCAGTCTGGCTCAATCGAATTTGAAGACCTATTATCAAGATTTGCAGTTGTGATTCGAGCTGCATTGGATTGGATGATGGGCCACCATACAGGCTTGTGGGAGTGCAGTGACAGATGGAGCTAATGTCAGGTATGGTCAAGTAGTATGAGTGTTTTGTGACGTGTGTACGAGATGCGACAGTTGCGGATGCACACAGGATAAGCGCGGGATTGTACCGAGGTGTCGCGACCGGGATGGTACTAGATGCGCTGGGAGTCGAATTAGGAGTGTGTAGGATACTGGCGAGCAACGATGATGCAACTGGTTGTTCAGGATATGTTCACGGGAGCTCCGGACAGAGGGATTGAGATGTAGATCAGATGATGCATCATGGTATTCTCTTTCTTTTGTGATTTTGTGACTGGATCCTCTCCAGGATACGCTGTCGCATGGTGTGGAGAGATGGAGTCCCGGATTATGTCCTGTGATTGGGCATGAGCATCCGGATTTGGATGTGGGCACTCCGGTTAGGGGGTGCAGGATTGTGATCAACTGCAAAAGATCTGACTTGCAGGGATACATTCATTCGAGTAGTGTGCCCGATTGGGGTGCGGAGATGCTTGTTTGGGAATGACACAGGCGCTTGGTAGAGCGGTAGATTAGTTTGAGCCACGGAGATCTAGCAGGATTTGTCACATCCCGGATTCACGAGAGGTGTATCCCAGTTTGGGGGTGCGGAGGTACTCGGTGGGGGATACGGTGTCAGAGAAGGAGTCAGCCTCATCGCAGATGGTGTATGAGATCATTTGGAGGAGTGAGCCTCTGGTGTGGACAGAGGGTAGCTGCATTCTCTTCACAGGACAGGATGCTAGAGTGGCGGAGCGCGACGATGAAGCTGCGAGCACTGGATGAGGGGTGCGGGTGCTCGGTTATGGAGCGCATACACCTTGGTTTGAGGTGTGCGAATGGAGGGATTCCAGTTGAGGGGATGCGGTATGTGGACGGTGGGATCCACGCGGCTCGCTCTCGAAGGTTGGATGTGAAAACTAAAATGTGAGTCGCCACCCGGGGTTTAATATTTGGAAAATGTTTGGTACCCGAGAAACCGTTTTAAGAATAATTGTTGACTCTCTTGCCATTTTGGAAAAGATTTGATCTGCGAAAAAGATTCTTTTTGGATTCGGAAGCCAGGTTACGCATGGGGAAGGTTTTATTAAAAAGCACCCCGCGCGCCCGGGAGATTCCCGGTCTCTACTAAATAATTCGTGGGATTTTGTAGAAAATATTTTGTTAAAAACCTTGACAATCAAACAAGTAAATAAGGAAATGAATTGAAACCATAACAGGAATAAAATTTAAACAAAGAGGACCAAATAATAATAATAAGAAAATAAAAAAAAAAAGAAAGAAAAAATGTAATAAACAGAAGAATTACAGAAGGAGAACAGAAGAACAGAGTACGAACAAGGGGGAAACAGAGTAAAATTTTTGGTTCAAATGGGAGCCGCGCGGCTCCTACTCAGGAGTCGTGCGGCCTATGCTGCAAGCCGCGCGGCTTGCGTGCAATCCATTTTTTAAAAGTTTTGTTTTGGGATCAGTGAGCCCAAATCCTGTTCGAAACTTGATTTTCTTCTTCAAATTAACCCCAAATAAGCTGTTTTTATTTAAAACAAGTCGTTTGAAATAAAACTTATTTCCAGTATGGACCGTACGGTGCGTTTGTCGAGAAAAATCGCCCGGTACGGCTCCGAAAAACCGATTTTTGTTTTGAAAATGGTTTGTCGAGTTAAGATGCGGTTGTTGAAACCGTTATCAACCCGGGAATGCCCTCGGAGAGCTGCGATTTGAAAATCGAAATACGAAAACGGTTTATACCTTTCTGGAACTCGAGACAGAGGTTGAAAACTTCGGATTCTTCGGATTTGAACTCGTAGGATCAAGACCTGGTATGAATGGGAATGGTATAGAGGAAAAAAGGGGGTAGGAGATGGGAAGTTTTTCGGGAAGTTTGCTGGCGGTTTCGAACGAGGATTTCGCCGGAAAATCAAACGGAAATTCTCTCGAAGTATCGTTTTTCTCTCTGTCTCTGTGTGTGTTTTCTGTGAGGAGGGAGCCTCCATTTATAACCGAGATGAGAGAATAAAAATGATGATATTCGGCGGTGGCGAGATGATGATATTCCTTGAGCTGGCTTGTCAGGAATTTTCAGAGGATGACAATACTAGCCGCGCGGCTTGTATGAGGGGGCCGCAAGGCTTCTATGAGGGAGCCGCGCGGCTTGTGAAGAAAAATGGGAACCGTACGGCTTGTATGAGGGGGCCGCACGGCTTGTGTTGCTAGGTTCTCAACTTCTGGGACAAGTTCCAAGCCAATTTAACCATTTCATTCGTCATCGGGCATGCACGGGTATCCAAAAATTGGGGTGTCTACAGTTGCCCCTCTTTGGCTAGACTTGGTCATCATTTTGAGATGCAAGTCACGTCAAAGATATAGACGTCCCAATTTTGAACGCCCAAGTGCAAGAAAAGAGGAAAATGATTCAAAAACATGGTCGAGCAAAGAGCTTCCTACGTACCCTGTTTGTAGGGATCAGACCGATCGTAGTTCGGGGCTAATAAATTTAGGAAATACCGCAGAGGGATTTTGGAAAAACTTGGATCGCCTGTTGAAGACGTCAAATGATTTTTGTGCAATAAACAATGTCGTAATGGACTTTGAAATGATTTTTTTAGAAAATCATAATAATACCTGACGGATTTTGATGACAAAAATGATTTTTGGAAAATCATGATGATACCTGACGGATTTTAATGAAAATGATTTTTTAGAAAATCAGAATGATACCTGACGGATTTTAATGACCATGATTTTTAGAAAATCAGAATGATACCTGACGGATTTTAATGACAACGATTTTTAGAAAATCAGAATGATACCTGACGGATTTTAATGACCATGATTTTTAGAAAATCAGAATGACACCTGACGGATTTTAATGAAAATGATTTTTTTGAAAATCAGAATGATACCTGACGGATTTTAATGACCATGATTTTTAGAAAATCAGAATGATACCTGACGGATTTTAATGACAACGATTTTTAGAAAATCAGAATGATACCTGACGGATTTTAATGACAACGATTTTTAGAAAATCAGAATGATACCATCTGAGGATTTAAAAATGATTTTGAAAAATAAATTTAGGAAATGCCTTTGAGGGTTTTTAAACGCGGGAGATTTTGAAAAAGTTGCGATTAGGACGCGCTGGGGGCCACTTTTGAAGGTATGAATGAACAGGGGTGTAAGTGCGATTTTCGAAAAAAGAGGATGAACCGCGCGGTTCACCTGTGCAAGCCGCACGGTGCAGGAGATGAGCCGTGCGGCTCCCGTGTTTCCAGAAATTGATTTTTGCTTTTCTGTAACTGCTTTATACCCCGAGTATTACCCTTTTTCACTCGAAGTTTCAGTCTTTCGTTGCCACAAAGAACCGATCCGACCATTCCTCTACTTTTCTTGTTGTTTTTCTTCCAAAAATTCCAAAACCCAAAATCCAAAAACCTTGAAGTTTCTCGGTTATGGCTGGTTCCGGTGAACCCGTGGCCCATTCTGGTGGTCCCGACGATCGAGGGAGTGGCTCTTCTTCGTCTAGTGGCCGTATATCGTCGCCGGCGGCGGAAGATAGTCGCCCGGTGGCAGAACCGATTGTGGGTGACTCGGTTTTCACTATTCCGAGCGAAGATGATCCGGCTGTGGCCCCCTCGATCTCCGAGTTTGATCCAGCACTGGTTGATGGTGCGACTGGTGATGGAGAAAGGGACCGTGCGGCTGCCGATGGGCGCCGTGCGGCCGGGGAAGAGCACCGTGCGGCTGCCGATGGTGGTGCTGCGTCAGTGGGGGCATTTGGGGATGATCCGGTTCAGATCTATGAGGGTCCGGTTGTTGGTACACCCTTGGAGGGCAGTGATAGTGTTGTTCATGATCCGGGGAGTACGCCGACTGGCGGGGTTGAGTTGCATGGCGTCATTGGTGGTGATCAGAGTATTGCTGACATCCTGGTAAGTACCACGATTACTCCTAGTGTTTCACTACCCATGGATTTAGACTTGAATGTTTCTATTTCTGAGATTGAGATGACTGTGGGCGGTGTGGACTGTTTGGTTGACCAGAGAGCTGTTGAGGGTGCTGCGGTTGGTGAGGTTGAGGTCCCTCAGGAGGTTATGAGTGCGGTGCTAGGTGGTGATACGCCAGTTGGCGGAGACTTGCCTCCGACTAGTATTCCAGAGACTGTTGTTGAGCCCGGGGATGTAGAGATGGAGGATTTAGGTGCGACAGATGATAGTGACGGTGAGGATGGAGGTGTTGGTGAGTTGCAGAGAGAGAGTACCCTTACTGAGGAGGCACACGTTGAGAGAGTAGTGACTGCGAGAGTAGAGGCTGAGAGAGTACAGGCTGAGGGGACAGCCCCTATTATACCTGTTGCCCGTGTTTTTAGGAGTTTGACTCGGGTACTTGGTACTGATAGGGCTGTAGAGGAGAGTGCTGACACTGGGGAGCCTTCTGACCCAGTTTTGTTTCCTTCACGGGTTGGTTCTTCACGAGCTCCGGGAGCTACCTTAGGAGATACTTTAGAGGCGGCTACCGACGAGTCTTTAGCTAGGAGTGTGCAGGACTTTCCTGAGTTGGAGAGAGTTTTGGTTGGTCAGACCCCACCGGCGATTGTCCAGGACGCCGAGAGAGAGGAGAGACAGGCAGAGGAGGCGGTCCATGTGACCATTGTTGATGAGGTTCGACGGGTTTTGAGGGACAGGCCACCTTTCACCCCTGAGAGTTACGTGCTTCGACTTCACTTTATCATACCGCTGGGGTGTGAGACTTACGAGCCGCAGTTACCTTTTTACCCTGAGGACCAGGTTCTTTGGGACTCAGCGACACATATGTCGAACAGGACTCTGGTATGCATTTGAACTTGATTTGTTTCCTTCTGATTTTGCCCCTCGTTTATTGCAATTTCTGTTTGCTTGTACTGATTGAGTGGGTTTGTGCTTGAAACAGGTGAACAGAGGACTGTTCGCATACGGTGGTTCTTCAGATTGCTTGGAGCAGTATGGCATGTTGCCTGAGAGAGTGAGGTGGTTCGTGGACGCCTCAGGTTTTACTCCGTTTATCCGGACCTTGATGGAGACTCGGGGGAACAGGCAGCTAGTGAGGGCTCTGGTGGAGCGTTGGTGGGACACCACCAACAGTTTTCACTTCAGGTTCGGGGAGATGACGATCACTCCACTGGACTTTGCAGCGACCACGGGTTTGAGAGTTGGAGGAGATCTGATCCCTTTTGACTCAGGTTTGTACTTGGACAGAGCAGCGATTCGGCATTACTTGGGGAGAGAGATGGGAGATGAGCCGATGGTGAGATGTGATCACTTGCCAGCCTTGTGGGACCATGTGCCTGAGACTGATCTGGAGGCACGCCAGATGGCCAGAGCCTACTTGTTATATATGTTCGGACAGTCTCTGTTCCCGAACCGTCGGCACACGGTTCACTTAGGTTGGTTGCCTGCTTTGGGAGAGCTTGAGACGGCTGGGCGGTTTGACTGGGGTGGCTCTGCCTTGTGCTCACTTTACTGTTTCCTGGGTTCGGTAGTTCGTGGTGCGGCGAACACCATTGCTGGTTATTGGAGGATCCTGGAGGTAAAACATCGCATATTCTTGTTTCATGCGTTTTGCACTGTATTCTGGTTGTTTCTGCTTCTGTTACTGATGAGTTTCTTTGAAAATGCAGATATGGGCTTACGAGGTGTTCGGAGTACCAGGCCCGGAGAATTCTTACCACGACGACCGAGTGCTTCCACGTGCGATGAGGTGGGGAAAGGCATCCCTTGGAAAGCAAGCAGAGCATAGGGATTTGAGGTTCTGTCGCCTCTTCTTTGACCGGTCTATGGGTGAGACGGTATGACATTACAAACCTTCTGAGATTTTATTTCAAACTCTTCCGTTGGTTTTCAATGAATGATCCAAAGTGATTTGCAGGTGCGCTGGGGTGTGTGGGACGGGTTAGAGCGTCCTTACTTGGCCAGGAGCCGGACAGTGACACGGGGGCGTATATTGTTGGAGTCCCCTTTCGGCTGGCAGTGGTACTTAGGAGATAGAGTGGCGCGTCAGTCCTGGGGGTTGGGTTTCTTCAGAGTACCTGCTCCACTTCCGTCGCGTATTCTGCGTACGCACGAGTACACTCTGGCTGAGATAGAGACGTTCACTGTGCTGGATACGTCCTGGACTTTTCACCCCTTTGTGGCTTATGACCACTACGTGATGACCACACTTGCCCACGACTTGCGCATGGAGGCTCGGTTGGCTGGGCCTGCCCCGGTGGCGGACGCTGTTCTACCCGTGGCGAGGAGAGAGATAGAGGTGATGACAGCTGGTGGAGTTATGGGAGTGATAGATGTCCCCCGGGTGACTGATCCGGTGGTTTTAGCAGCGAGAGAGGTAACCTGAAATGACAAAAACAGCACTAGTCAGTTTTCATTTCAAATTTGAATTTCTTGCTTTGTTACCTGCTGATGTTTTTTTTTTTGTTTCTTTCTCTCAGTTTCCTGTTGAGTGGGTTACGTCCCAGGTTGAGCTGGTACGTGATTTGGAGGCTTTGATTCGTCGCCTTATGATAGGCAATATACCGGAGGTGCGACCCAGAGCGGAGCCCGGCCTTGCGCCACAGGCAGGTGATGACGACGATAGCGACGACGGAGGTGACGGAGCTGGTGGAGGACGTAGAGGCGGTGGTGCCCGTCGCGGTGGGCGTGGCTCAGGAGGTAGAGCGAGAGGTGAGCGCAGAGGTGGCGGAGCTGGAGTTGGTAGCCGTGGGGCCAGTAGTAGTCGTGGCGTTGGCGGCAGGTCTGAGAGTCGCCGTAGGCCGCGACGTGACCGCTCTGTAGGCAGTGAGACAGACCAGTCCGGGCGTCGCCGGAGGTCGAGGCGGGGTGGTTCAGTCGGCAGTGAGGTAGACCAGGTATGCTGCTTTTTTTTTTTTTTTTTTTTTTTTGAGTATTTGAATTGTTTGATAAATTTTCTCATTGTGCAGGACGTGCTCCTTTCTCCACCGGGCCGTACCAGGCCTTTGATGAAGAATGCTGGTGGTGGTCCGATGCATATTCAGTCTTCAGCCCCAGTTCCATGCAAGGGTCTGCGGAGTAGACGCTCTTCGGTGGAGGGACCCGGGAGTTGGCGCTTGCGGATAGGAGATTCAGAGGGTAGCAGTGACCATGATGAGGACCAGACAGAGAGCGATCCCCTGAGTTCTTCTGATGAGTAGCAGTACCTGACAGTTTATGTATAGGAGATAGTTTTTTTTTTTTTTTAGGACGAGCCTGCGTGCTCAGTTTTTGGTTCGGGCGCCTGTTTGCCCTTTCTTTTGTTCATGGATGCGGCCTGTGTGCCGGACCAGCTTTAGATGTTGGGCCTGTTTGCTCGGGATGGATGTACTTTTACTTTTCACTATGCATATGTCACTTGGTACTTTATTGTCTTTTACACTGTCATTTTCTGGGTTTAGAGTTTGATTTTGATGCACCACTGTTTTGAGGACGACTGAAACTTGACAAAACATGACAAACGCCTCTGGGGCCATGAGAATGTATGACTGTGGAGCGAAAATACAAACTGACTTGACAAACTTGAATTTTGTATGTGAAACGAAAAACCGAGCGATACAGGACCTGACATGCTCAAAATTGCAATTTGCATGATAAACGTCAAATGATACTTCCGACAAGTCATAAATGCATTTTGAACCAATGAAACAAAGAATGCGTCATTCGAGCAAATTTCGACTCGCGGACGCCCCATTTTCGCAAATTTCACGTCCCGGAACGTCCGAATTTCGAACTTCATATCAAGCTCTTCCCATGATCTTGCTTTAATGTTGCAGACATGCATTGTGATTTATGGGAGTCATCGGTGCCCCAGAAATAGAAATGACGGTGTCCCATCCGCTGATTTTTTGTTGATTTTGCCGTATCCGAGATTTTGGAGCACCCAACCACCCAGAAAAAGTCTCAAATGTTTGTTCCGATAACCTTAGAACACCAATCAAGAATAGTGCCAAAAATATGCCTGAAATGATCTCGGGGGTGCTAATCCGGAATTTGTTATTTTTTTATTTATTTATTTTTTTTTTTTTGAAAACCTCAAGGGGGGAGCCGTACGGCTCCTACATGCAAGCCGCGCGGCTTGTGGACATGAACCGCGCGGTTCATGTATGCAAATGCTACAGTTCCGGTCCTGGCTTCTGACTTCCAGACCTCTGTTTGGCCTTTTGTTTGCACCTGAGCATACTTCAGACTTGATAGGCCTAGGGAAGGCCTAGTTTGTAGATTTCCGTTGTCCCCATGCAATCTTCACATTATCTAATGTTGGCACGCATCCCGAGGCAACCCTTTCTCTTTACAAAGGCAGGCCTTTGCTGTATGTTTCTTGTTTGTATAACCTTAAGCTCCTTTCACAGTATCAAAATCCAGCACTTCTTTGCTTTCATACTTCTCTCATGGCAATCAGCATTTCAGCCTTAATTCGACCATGGCTCGATGAGCTCGACGGCATGGGTTGGTTAAACTTCCGGGATCACAGGCTTCATTCATTGCGCTATGTTCGGGATGTGATGATTCGTCCGGAATTGTTGCACGCGGCTGTTCAATTCTGGGATCCCGAAGTTCATGTGTTTCGCTTCGGCCTTCATGAATTATGCCCGACGGTGGAAGAATTTCATGCGTACCTTGGTGGTTTTGACTTAGAAATCCCCGTAGTTCCTGTCTACGGGATAGGCTATGCTGAAATCTTGTCCCGAAAGCTTGGTTTGAGCAATAATGCTGCGAGGTCCATGATGAACGGAGGTGTGCTAAACGTCCCACGTCTTATCAGCCAGTTTCGTCCCGAGGGTTTTGCACTGTGCCTTAGCATTCTTGCAGCTTTCTTGTTCGTTCGAACGAACAGTCAAGCCAATTCTGCACTTGTTGGGGTGGCCATGCAAATTGAAGAACGCAAGGACGTGGCTCCCATGGTTCTTGCTGAGACTTTGATTGGATTAGACAGGGTTCGTGCCGGTCAGACAAACATTTTTGAAGGAAGTGCTTTGCTCCTACAGGTAGGCTTCTCACTCAGCTCTCCTTTTCCTGGTTTATCTCTCGTTCTTATTTTACCTCAACGCTCGGGTTTAGGTTTTCTACAGTTGCTGACTTGTTTTCTCTCTCTTGCAGACATGGATTTGTGACAAGGCTAAACTGTTGGAAGCAGTACCGAGAAATAGCCTTCACGAAACACAGGGCTTCGTTCAAAGAGATTTTCAGGAGTTTCAAGGGAATATCCAAGGTTGGGTTCAGGTGTTTTCCCGGCTTACTGAAGAGACAATTTCTTGGCGTTTGTCTTGGCTTGACCGTCCGACCATGTCTTTGAGCAATATGGGACGTCAGCGAATGGTTCTGGTTGGCCTGACCGGTTGGACCTTTTACATTCCCTACCGCATTCTCCGTCAACTTGGTGTTCGCCAGGTAGTTCCGTCTGCTAACCCTGAAAACTTCATCATACCAAACTTCAATCATGCAACTGTCCGAGCTTATCAAAACACTTGGAGGGAGCGAGTGACCATTCCAAGAGATGACTATCCCACTGTTCTGCTCACAAGGCGATACATAAAATGGCTGCTGAAAGATATTGAAGAAAGAGAAAATGGACACCAAGATTGACTTTGACTCAACCTTAATGCATCTGAAATAAATTGTGGACCCACAGGGGCCAATGTTTGTGTTATTTTGTTTTATGAAAGCTTCATGCTCAGCCTTGTAATCGAAAAAGTTAATAAACTGAATTATGAGAGTTTTTCTGCTTTGATTCTCAATAATTGTGTATGCAAATGACAGCTTTGGACCAGTTCAAGAGATTTTTTTTGGAAAAGTTGCGACCGGTCCTCGAGGTGAGGATGCCTACGTATCCTTGAAAAGGAATCAGGTCATGACGTAGTTCAGGAGAACAAATCTGGCTAGGGTTCACTCGTGTATTAACACTCTCCTTTTTGTGCTCTTAGTTTTGCCTAGTACCGCCCTTTCGGGTTTTCAGTCTAGCGAGCTTATTTGAATGTTCTTGCCTTCATTTTTGCCTAAACCGCCCAATGTGGGTTTTCGATTTAGCAGGCTTGCTCTAAATTTTGCCTGGCACTGTCCGCCCTTGCGGTTTTCAGTCCAGCGAGCTTCTCTCATGGGTAATATCTCTTGAGCTGGTCCATGTTGACCAAAGTGGAGAATTCGTTGCCGTCAAGGTCAATAAGCTGAGTTGCGCCTCCGGATAGAACTTTCTTGATAATGTACGGACCTGCCCACTTCGGTCGGAATTTCCCTCGAGGATCGAAAACCGGAGCTCGGATCTCCTTCAAAACCATGTCTCCTTCTTGTAAGTTCCTGGATTTGACCTTTTTATTGAATGCCCGCGCAATTCGACGCTGATACCCTTGAACGTGATACAAAGCCTTAAGCCGCCTTTCGTCGAACAACATAAGCTCTTCAAACCTTGTGTTTTGCCATTCTGCTTCATTGATCTCTGATTCGATCATGACCCTTAAAGAAGGTACCTCAAGCTCGATTGGGAGGACGGCCTCCATGCCATAAACCAAAGAGTATGGTGTTGCCCCTGTGGGAGTACGAATAGACGTCCGATATCCCCACAAGGCCAATGGCAATTGTTCGTGCCAGTTTCTTGCAGATTGAGTGGTTCTCTCGAGTATTGTCTTGAGGGTCTTGTTTGCTGCTTCGACAGCTCCGTTTGTCTGTGGCCGGTAGACAGTTGATTTGTGGATTTGAATTTCGAATTCTTCAAGTACTTCAGTTGCTCTCCCCTTGAAATGGACCCCGTTGTCTGACACAAAAGCTTGAGGGACACCGTACCGGTAAATGATGTTTTGTTTGATGAAGTGAGCGACCTGGACTGCGGTGAGAGTAGTGTACGAGGCAGCCTCGACCCATTTTGTGAAATAGTCGATAGCAACCAAGATGAATTTGTTCCCGTTTGACGCAGCCGGTGTAATTTTGCCGATAACATCAATCCCCCAGGTAGAGAAAGGCCAAGGCGAGGTCATAGAGTGCAGCTCAGAAGGTGGCACATGCATGAGATTGGCGTGAATTTGGCATTTATGGCATCGTCGCACGTATTCAACACACTCGGTTTCCATAGTTGACCAATAATATCCTTGACGGAGAATCTTCTTAGCAAGCATCATGCCGTTCATATGAGGACCACAGACACCCTCGTGGATTTCTTCCATAATTGTGGTGGCTTCTGCACCGTGCACACACAGCTTATGTACTCCACAATGTGATCGCCGATATAACTTCCTTCCACAGATGATGTACTGAGAGGCCAATCTTCGAAGAGCGATTTGATCCTTCTTATCCGTTTCTGCTGGATATTCACCTCTTTCGATAAAATTCCAAATGTCATGGTACCATGGCATACCGTCATCTGGTTCCTCAACCACCAAGACATATTCAAAGACAGGCTTATCTCTTTGCTCAATTGTGATTGGTCTTAGCTTAACTCCATCTGGTATCTCCACCATTGAGGCTAGAGTAGCTAGAGCATCTGCGAACCGGTTCTTCAACCTTGGCACATGAGTGAATGTGACCGTCTGAAACTGAGGAATTAGATCCTCGAGATCTTTATGATAAGGTTTGAGCTTGTCTTCTTTTACTTTCCATTCCCCGTTGGCTTGAGATACGACCAGATTAGAATCACCAATTACCTCCAGCCTTTCGACTCCGATTTCTAAGGCGGCTTCCATTCCGACAATACATGCCTCGTATTCTGCCTGATTGTTAGTGACTTCGAAATTTAATTTGAAAGCAAGGGGGATGTGTGACCCTTCTGGTGAGACTAGCAATACTCCGACTCCGAACCCTTTCTGATTGGCGGCTCCATCGAAATACAACGTCCAGAGATCATCAGTTGTGGTCATTACACTCTCATCAGGGAATTCAAATTCTGCATCTTCAGGACCTTCCACTGGTCGGTTTGCTAGAAATTCTGCCACAGCTCTTCCTTTTACCGACTTCCGGGTGACATACTTAATGTCAAATTCAGCCAACATGAGTAACCACCGTGCTAGCTTGCCAGTGAGTGCCGGTTTCTCGAACAGGTACTTAAGGGGGTCCATCCGGGAAATTAGCTTTACAGAATAAGCTAGCATGTAGTGTCTAAGCTTTTTGGAGGCCCAAACTAATGCCCAACAAACTTTTTCCAACGAAGTGTAGCGTTCTTCACATCCCATCATTTTCTTGCTGATGTAGTATACAGCTTTCTCGCTCCCTCCTTCTCCTTCTTGTGCCAGCATACATCCCATTGCAGATGAAGTGACGGACAGGTACAGAATAAGAGGCTGCCCCAGAATGGGTGGCATCAATACTGGAGGGTTCTGGAGGTATTTCTTGATGGCATCGAAAGCTTTCTGGCACTTATCATCCCATCTGAATGGTACACCCTTCTTTAACAAACGAAACATCGGCTCGCAAGTTGAGGTTAACTTGGCGATGAATCTGCTGATAAACTGAATTTTTCCCAGGAAGCTGCGTATTTCCTTCTCCGTGCGAGGTGGTTCCATTTCCAAGATGGCTTTGATTTTTGATGGATCCACTTCGATTCCTCGCGTGGTGATCATGAATCCAAGCATTTTCCCAGCGGTGACCCCGAATGTACATTTCTCGGGATTGAGACGCAATCTGTACTTGCGGATCCTTTGAAAGAACTTCCTGAGGTTGGGTAGATGCTCTTCCCTTTCCTTGGCTTTGACGATCATGTCATCTACATATACTTCTACTTCCTTGTGAATCATGTCGTGTAGCAACGTTGTGGCTGCCCTTTGATAAGTAGACCCCGCATTTTTCAAACCAAACGGCATGACTTTGTAACAGTAAGTGCCCCATTCTGTGGTGAAGGTGGTTTTCTCACGGTCTTCTGGAGCCATGAGAATCTGGTTGTAACCCGAAAACCCATCCATGAAGGAAAGTAGCGCGTGCCCTGCAGTGTTGTCCACTAAAACGTCGATGTGCGGCAGAGGAAAGTCATCTTTTGGACTAGCTTTGTTCAAGTCCCTGAAATCCACACAGACTCTGATCTTCCCGTTCTTTTTAGGGACGGGAACGATGTTTGCGACCCACTGGGGGTATTCTGTTACCATGAGAAAACCTGCATCTATCTGTCGCTGAATCTCTTTCTTGATTTCCAACACCCAATCTGGCCTCATCTTCCTTAACTTCTGCTTGACAGGCTTTGCATCAGGGTATAATGGGATTCGGTGCTCTACTATCTCAGGATCAATACCGGGCATATCTGCGTGTGACCATGCAAAAACATCCTCGAATTCTTTCAAGAGATCCGAGTGGGCCTTAAATTCTTCTGGAGTCAATCCGGAGCCGATTTGAACCATGCGTGAATTATTCTCATTTTTCAAGTTTATTGAAATTACTTCTTCTTTTATAGGCTGAGCATGCCTTTCGTTTTCCCTTTCGATTAGGGATCGGAGTTCTTTTGGAATTTCTTCCTCAAACTCAATCTCTTCATCGTCGGGGTCAACACAATTTATTTCAGATACAGCAAGGTAAGCAAAGTTGATTTCATTTATTGCCAAGAAGGGGGCCCCAGGGGCATGATACATGAGTGTAGACTCAAACTCAAAAGAGAAGTGATGACGCGGAAAGATGACAGACTCATTTTTCGACTCAATGCTGGACTCAGACTTAGTGCTGGACTCAGACTCAAACTCAGAATTAGCGCCAGTGTAAATGATTTTAGGTACAAATGTGCAATTTTTATAAGTTCCGCATGCATCAATGATGAGTGCAGTGACATCTTCCAGAGCTTCCTGACCCATCATCATTAGCTCCATATCTTCCGCAGGTTTTGAACCGATAAGCATCGCAGCAGGTTCGTCCTCTCTCATACCTAGTGGATTCTCCTCCCCAAACAGCGATAATAAATTCTCTGAGTCAAGAACCTCAACACGGGGCATCTTAGCCGGCTGTTTCCATCCTTCCGTCTCATCATCACTATCCCAGGTGTTGTCAGCAAAGATTTCAAATCCTGGCATTTTGGTTCTTGTTTCCACGTCCCAGAATGGCTCTGGGTCCCCCTGATAAATGGCCTCTGGGGCTTTTACGAACTGGATAGGCCCTTTCTTGGCACAAGCTCGTACTTTCCCATCATGACTAGATTCATAACCAAGACCGAAACGGTGATTGTTCGTTAGAAACTTAGGGAATTCTGCTACCCCTTGATTGTTGCGACCAAGTCCCAAGCCAGGTAAATACTCCATTTTCAGCATCATGTCTAGAGCTGTTGACTTTATAGAGAAATCTTCATCCATCTTGATAGTAAGTACACCGTCAGAGGCATCAAAGGAGAACCCTCCAAGAGTGATGTCTTCCTCTCCATGAGCAATCTCGAGTAGGGGAGCATTGTCAGGGATATGCGGGCGAATTCCAGAATCCCCATAAATGGTCAAGGTTCCTGTGGCTAGTCCAAGCTGAACTTTCTGATGCAGGGAGGAAGGTACAGCCATGATGTCTGATCGGTGGAGCCATGGCCTACCCAATAACAAGTTGAATGATGAGGGGATGTCGAGTACATGAAACTCGACGATAGTCTCAAAATCTTCGATTGTTATTTCCATCTGAACTGTCCCAATCACATCTCGTCGAGTGTTGTCATAGGCACGCACTCCAAGATTAGACGGCTGGAAATCCTTATTCTTAAAACCCAAACAATAAGCTGTACGCAGGGGACAGACATTCAAGGCAGATCCATTATCCAGTAACACGATCGGGACCCATTTTTCCATGCATTTCAGAGTAATGTGTAATGGCTTGTTGTGACCAGCCCCTTCTGGTGGTAGATCTTTCTCAGTGAAAACCACAATATGCTTGGCGCAGGTTGGCGTAAGCAGAGCTATCATTGTTTCGGGAGGAGTGTCTGGCGGTACTTCCATGTTTGACAGAGCTTTGATTAGCTTCTGTCGATGCTCTCGAGATGAAGAAAGTAATCCCCAAATAGACACTGAGGCTGGGGTTCTTTCAAGCTGTTTCTGAATTGGATTATTTGTTACCGGGGAATTCTTCGGGATTGGCCTGGCAGCTGAATTTTGTTGAACAATAACCTCTGGAGGGTTAGTAGTTGTGTCCTCGAGAATGGGATCATCCCAAATAAAATCTCCTGTTGTGGCATGGTTGGAGAGATTCCTATTCTGAAGATGGGCTGGCTGGTAGATTCGACCACTCCTGGTTATTCTATTGACCGTTTCTTCCCATAACTCTTGATTTTCACCCCAGAAATTTGCGTATTCTTCATTAACCTTCCGTTTGCCAGCCCTGATGGCTTCCCTTTTCTGCATGGCTTCTTGATCTTCCGTCCAGAAATTCATCAGATCATTTCTGGCCCTTTGTTCCTTGATTTCGACTGCTTCCATTTTTGTCTTGAGGTTGTCCACTTCAGAGTCTTGCCAAAAGGATGGGTCTAGCATGGCTTTGTTGACAGTCCACACCTCGTCATTGCTTACTCGGATATCAACTGCTGCTTCTTCATCCCAAAGGGTAGCCATGGGGTCAGTGACTAGAACTGACACATTGGATGATGGTGGGAATGGTACCGACGGCCGTGGCAAAGATCCGTCAATGATGTATGCTTGTGGGAGCCAATCTTGGTTTTCGAAGGTGGCCTCCATGATAGAACGACATTCTTTTCCGAAGTTTGCGAGCAGTGAAACAGTACTTGATGGATGTTCGCCTAGGGTTAACACTTCTTCGGGCACGTGAACAATAGGCTCATCAAGGGATTCAGGGATGATGGATTGGCTTGAGTCTCCAGAGATTAGCAAAGAACCAAACAATGCTTGTCGGGATTCTTCCCAATCTTGGTCGCTCATGGACCATTCTTCTTGTTCCACAACATCACTCCACCTTGGATTTTGTGTTGTATCAGCATATGAAAGGAAATGGACCTCAACATCTTTTGGCAGGAGAACGACAGGTTTTGGCTCAGTGGTTGGGATGATATAAAGGCTAGGATCGAATTTAGTGGAGGCAAGGTCTTTTGTAGTGGGGGTGAGGGATATTTGGCTGATTTGGGCGTTTTGCTTGTGGTTGGGTAGGGGATTGGAAATGGTGTTAGGCTTTTGATTAGGGAGCGGAAGGGTTCCGTCGTCCACCAGATCTTGGACTTTATGTTTGAGACGGACGCAGTTATTGGTATGATGGCCGGGCATTTGGTGGTAGGCACAATAGGCGTTTGGGTTATAGTTAGGAGGGAGCTCTTTGGGTGGCTCTCGAGGTTCAAGTGGTTGGATGAGGTTTTTGTCAAGGAGTTTTTTGTATACCGTAACAAGGGGAAAAAGGAGTGGGTGGAATTCTCTTCTCGGTGGGGGAGCTGTTTGTGGGAACCGTGACTGGGTTGCGATCTGGTTAACAGGTTCGGCTTTGGTTAGTTTGAGATTGGAAGAGCTGGCTTGGTTTTGATTGTAGTTGTTGGGTCCAAACAAGGCATTGCTGTTGCCAGAGTAAACCCGTCTTGGTTTAGAGGCAGATTCACCTTTTTCAAATATGCCGCTTCTGAGGGCATCTTCAACTGCTAGGCCGGCTTCATAGAAGGTTTTGAAGTCAGCGGTGGTTTGGAAGACCACCAAGTGTTTGGCGAAATCTGGTTCTAGATTCCTTGTGATGATTCTCATCTGCTCCTTTTCTGAAGGCCGTTCCATCATTTGAGAGGCCTTCCCTCTCCATCTCTTGACAAAGTCCGCAAAGGACTCATTTTTCCCCATCTTGGTTGATTCCAGTTCTCGAACAGTCATCTCAAGCTGAATATTGTAGTTGTACTGGGCGACAAAGGCTGCCCCAATATCTTCCCATGTCCTTTTCTTGGAGATGTCCAGATTCAGAAACCAGCGGAGTGCAGGCCCAGTCAGAGTTTGCTGAAACATCTGGCCCATTGCATCCTTTCCGACGTCATACATGGATAGAGTGCCCACATATGTTTGCAGATGAGCTTTCGGGTCACCGCTGCCATCAAACTTGTCCCAATCCATTGGTTTGAACTTGTCGGGGAGCTTTGCATCCGGGAAAAGGCATAACTTCTCCATATCAATTCCTGTAGCTGCTATTTTCTCCTGTTTCTGAACAGACTCCTCGAGCTTGGCTAACTTGGTTAATACCGACTCCATGTTCTGACTGCTTGAGCCTCCTGCTGGCGGAGGGAGTTGAGCAGTTAATTTTTGAATCATGATCATCATCTGGGCCATCTGCTTGGCGCTATTGGTTTTCTGCTCTTCTAAAGCATCTTCGAGGAGCTGAATCTTATCTTTTTCCTCTGCCATGGCTAAACCCCCGGTTGACTGTTCTGTTCCTGACTCAGTTCGAACCAATCGCTGTTCGGGGATTCGGGTCCAACCCGGTATGAGGTTCTTCTTCTTTTTGCCAATGGTTAGTACTGATCATATGCACAAACAGAACTCAGGGATGGAATGTATAGTGTATGTGCAAAGTGTATGTGTATGATGCATGACGCATGAAAGGATTGCCCCAATTTCCTTATTATGTTGGATACATTGATTTATGAAAACAACGGCCGGACCGGAGGTTGCCTACGTATCCCCACGGAGAGGAATCAGGCCGTGACGTAGTTCAGGACTACAAGTTTTTGGCTCCTTTTCTCAAAAGATCTTTTCATTAAAGGCGAGGAGTTTTTTTTTTTTACAAACTGACATAGCGACTGACTCAACAACAGACTCGATAATCAAACAAGAACAGACTCGATCATCAAACAAGAACAGACTCGATCATCAACGGACTCAATAATCAAAGGTGTTAAGAATCACAAGCTGGCTTGATTCTTCAAAAGAAGCCCTGCTGGCTGGATTAGGTCAGTGGATATTCACATCTGGCGACAGACTTGACAACGACAGACAGCAACAGACTCGATAATTAAACAACAACAGACTCGATAATTTAAACAAGAATCACAGGCTGGCTTGATTCTTCAAAAGAGGCCCTGATGGCTGAATTTGATCATTACACAATCATTCTGAGCTCCAAAAGCTCGTTCTTAAGAGGAGGGATGATTCGGAGATGTCGACCCTGCGGAGGATCCTTCTTCATCAATTTTTCCTTTTCCCTTGGGGTCTTCCTTCTTGCACTGATCCTTGAGCTGCTGCGGGGTCATGCCGTCGTTATTGAGAAGGCAATCTACCAAGCAAACATCACATTCACAATCGTCCCAATATTTGTGGCCTGTGACTGGGTCTTCAAAGTAGTAGACGGGCTGGCCGTTGGCATCAAAGTACTTCATGGGTGGCATGGCTGCGAGTCCCCCGTCATCCTGTTCCATCATTAAGGTGATCTTTTCTGGCATTGGCTCTGGTTCTTCCGGGAAGCAGAATTTCCATCCTTCATTGTCGTCCCATTGGAGGGATACTCCTGGTAAGTTGGCCTCGGCCAACAAACTGAGTTTCTGATCGAGTTCTTCCCCCATATGGTCTTCTATGTTGAGCTTCCCTGGCTGAGGCTTTTCCTCCGGCTTGCATGGAGGTTGCTCGGGCAGAACTTCCTCAATTATCCACACGGGTGCTCCTTGATGGGTGGTGAGGGTAGACTTGAACCGCTTGTATGGTGATCCAGACATGATGACTCTACCACAAAGGAAGCGTGTATTTCATTTTGGGGAAGGGAGCCAGTTGTAGCATTTTTTTTTTATTTTTGATTAATTTTGATTTTTTTTTTTTTTTGAAGAGAGGGATTCTTGTTATCCAACATAATTCATGATTGTCGGGGCAATCCTCATGGATGCAGACATGATGTAATGACCTAAGGTAAATCTACCATATGTTGCATGCGAAATGGAGACAACATGTTGATGAGTGATATATACAAGAATGAGTGAACATTTTAACAGATAAACAAGACATACGTAGAATAGTTAACAGATGGACAGATAAACAGGTAACAGATAGCAGGTAAACATGATAACAGGTAAACATGATATAACAGATAGTCCTACCCTGTGGATTCCTGTCCTAGGTTGGAAGGTACTACGGTTTTCTATATGCAAAGGCCGGGTTTTGGTTTGAGGGGGTTCCCTAGACTAGAGTCAATATTTGCCTCCCAGTGCCAAGTGTACTGCATGGCAAAGGTCAAACGGCAGGCTGACTCATCATCGTCCGGGGTTGCCGAGAATCTTGGGATGTCCTAACACCGGCAAGCCGGGTAGGGTAACCAAGACGCAACGGCGGGGCTTATCCAACATCGATGCACGTGCAATGCAAAAGTCTTGATAACAAAATATTTTCAAAAATCCCACGATTATTTTTCAAGTTTGGCTCACCAATAAATTAATTTTTTATTTTGAAATTTTACTCAAGCAAACTACCGGGAAAGCTCCAGTCCGGATTGGTTGGGCGTAGCCCTGTTATTGCACCAATCTTTTCTCGATCACGCGGGGCGTGTTCGTTTTTGTCAAGCTTTCGGGGGTCGTTTTACAAGTGTAAAATATCAAAATAAGAATTAATTTAAAAAAAGTCCCCAGCAGAGTCGCCATTTTGTGGACGGTGGGATCCACGCGGCTCGCTCTCGAAGGTTGGATGTGAAAACTAAAATGTGAGTCGCCACCCGGGGTTTAATATTTGGAAAATGTTTGGTACCCGAGAAACCGTTTTAAGAATAATTGTTGACTCTCTAGCCATTTTGGAAAAGATTTGATCTGCGAAAAAGATTCTTTTTGGATTCGGAAGCCAGGTTACGCATGGGGAAGGTTTTATTAAAAAGCACCCCGCGCGCCCGGGAGATTCCCGGTCTCTACTAAATAATTCGTGGGATTTTGTAGAAAATATTTTGTTAAAAACCTTGACAATCAAACAAGTAAATAAGGAAATGAATTGAAACCATAACAGGAATAAAATTTAAACAAAGAGGACCAAATAATAATAATAAGAAAATAAAAAAAGAAAGAAAGAAAAAATGTAATAAACAGAAGAATTACAGAAGGAGAACAGAAGAACAGAGTACGAACAAGGGGGAAACAGAGTAAAATTTTTGGTTCAAATGGGAGCCGCGCGGCTCCTACTCAGGAGTCGTGCGGCCTATGCTGCAAGCCGCGCGGCTTGCGTGCAATCCATTTTTTAAAAGTTTTGTTTTGGGATCAGTGAGCCCAAATCCTGTTCGAAACTTGATTTTCTTCTTCAAATTAACCCCAAATAAGCTGTTTTTATTTAAAACAAGTCGTTTGAAATAAAACTTATTTCCAGTATGGACCGTACGGTGCGTTTGTCGAGAAAAATCGCCCGGTACGGCTCCGAAAAACCGATTTTTGTTTTGAAAATGGTTTGTCGAGTTAAGATGCGGTTGTTGAAACCGTTATCAACCCGGGAATGCCCTCGGAGAGCTGCAATTTGAAAATCGAAATACGAAAACGGTTTATACCTTTCTGGAACTCGAGACAGAGGTTGAAAACTTCGGATTCTTCGGATTTGAACTCGTAGGATCAAGACCTGGTATGAATGGGAATGGTATAGAGGAAAAAAGGGGGTAGGAGATGGGAAGTTTTTCGGGAAGTTTGCTGGCGGTTTCGAACGAGGATTTCGCCGGAAAATCAAACGGAAATTCTCTCGAAGTATCGTTTTTCTCTCTGTCTCTGTGTGTGTTTTCTGTGAGGAGGGAGCCTCCATTTACAACCGAGATGAGAGAATAAAAATGATGATATTCGGCGGTGGCGAGATGATGATATTCCTTGAGCTGGCTTGTCAGGAATTTTCAGAGGATGACAATACTAGCCGCGCGGCTTGTATGAGGGGGCCGCACGGCTTCTATGAGGGAGCCGCGCGGCTTGTGAAGAAAAATGGGAACCGTACGGCTTGTATGAGGGGGCCGCACGGCTTGTGTGGCTAGGTTCTCAACTTCTGGGACAAGTTCCAAGCCAATTTAACCGTTTCATTCGTCATCGGGCATGCACGGGTATCCAAAAATTGGGGTGTCTACACGGTACTCGGACGAGTGGAGGCATTCTAGTTGATGGGGTGAGGTAGTCGGATTTTCTGATTGGCTGCGGATTCTAGCTTTGCAAGGATACACTCTTTCAGGTTTTTTGTACTCTGTTTGGTGGTGCATGGATGCTCGACTGGTTAGTGACACAGGCGCTTGCTAGAGGTAGCTGATTGGAGGAGGCGACATGGGGGTGTTGCAGAAAACTTTGCCCACTCGGTGTGGAGGGGGTGATTGTTGGGGTCCACCCCGTGTGGGCCGGATGGGCTTAGGCCCGGATGGGAGCGATTAGGGTTTTATTGTTGTATCTCTATAAATACTCGGATGTGCCTAGTTTATTAAGGGTGTAGCACAATGTAACGAAGAGAGAGGCAGAGAGTGTGGGAGAGAGATACACGAGAGAACTGTGCGGTTTCATTATTGTGAGATTGAGAGTGAGTGTGTAACACAAGAACTCGAATTTTCTCCGAATTATAGTGAAAACCCCCTCCCCGTGGAAGTAGGTCTAATTTGGCCAAACCACGTATATTGTGTGTCTTGTTTTCTTTCCTTGATTATACTGTTTCTGTGCAGGAGGTGCGTGCTTGGGCACAACATTTGGTACCTGGACTAATTTCATTCCGGTGTTTGAATTAGTTTAGTAATCTTATGCAAGAAACAATTAATTTGAAAATTTATCAAAGTCAGAATTTCATTTTTTAATAATTGAGAGCTAGGAATCTCAGATTATCATAGGGTAAGGGAGAGATTAGATTCTCACTTAGTTTGGGAATGCGATTCCTGGTTGAATATGTCATCAAAAATCGCATTTATATTCCTCATTTATTCCAAACATTGGAATCATGGAATTATGGCATCACATTCTCATTCTTGTCTTTCCCAAACGTTGGAATCATGGCATTAATAAGGCAACATATTTTCATTCCTCCTTACGATTTCCGCCATCCAAACTGAGTCTTAACACAAATCCATTAGTTCTGGCTCGAAGTTGCCCTTAATTGTCTCGAAGTTAGCTACTTAAGTAATTATTCATATATAGCTATGTTGTTTAAACTACTATCCGAAAAGCTAACCGGTCTGATCCGAAAAACGAATACAATAATTTCGTACATCAGCCTTCTTTATACTTCCTCTATCCCAATTTATTAGCTTTGTTCGGATTTCAATGCAAATTTCAAACTGTTCATATCTTTCATGTATAATGTATTTTAGGTCCAATATGGATCTTATTTGATAAATCTCAATTAGTTATAAGTTCTATTATACAAAGTTTAAAAAAAATCTCTAAAAATATTATTGATTGAAAGATACGAAGAGTTTAAAAATTACATCGACATCCGAACATGAAGAGTTTTGCTTTCGGGTGACTGCGGCCTGTTTCCCTTGGGAGGCAGCGATGGCAACATTTGTTTTCCAGGCATTTTGCTTTGTTGGGGAAGAATCTGGGGTCTTGTTTCGCTACAGAGACGAGGGCTTTTTCTGGTCTTTGATTCTCTTTTCAACGACGGCTCTTTCAGGAGGTGCCCTGCGTGTTAGACCTCTTGGTTGGCGGCGGTTGATCGGCTGGAAGAGGTGCGGCGACTAGAGAATTGGCGTCCCTTGTTTCAGTGGGTGGTCGGCTTGGCCTGGTTCTGGGGGAGGCTGCTCTTGGAGGTAGTTTTGGTTTAGGGTTGGGCCTTTCAGGTTTTGTTCAGGTGGTTTTTGGGTTTTGGTGTGCTTTGGGTTGGGCTTGGCCCATTTTGGTGTTCCTCTTTGGTTGGTTTCTAACAACTTTGGAGGGGTCTTGGGTGGCATTTTATGCTGCCCTTGCTCCATTTATATGTCTTTGTACTTTTGTTCAATGATAATAAAAAAAAATGGGTATTGATATTGGCACTCCCCGTCTCTATTTGGTAAAGTTACTAAACCATCTTTATACTTTGTAATTACATTCTCCTCTTGTTTTCATAATTACAAGGGTGATTTAGTATCTTCAACTAATAATTTGGTAACTTACTACTACTGACAAAAATGAGAGAGCAAATATGAAAATGGGGAGTGGTAATATCAATTCCCCAAAAAATTTGCCGATTAAAAAAAAAAAAACAATTTAGAACGGAAGGAGTAGTACACTATTAAAACGTACTTTACATAGTTTATGCTAAAATATAAGCAATCTGAATGTACTTAAAACTGAGAGTTGAAATATAAAAGTCACGAAAAAAAACACTTGGTGTACAAATAACCATTGTGAGTGGTGGAGAAAGGTTTTGTCTCCAAATGGAACACTGCACATGCCGATAATTTATCAAAACCCATTATGCTACCACATCGTCTCAATGCGGAGACAGAACATTCCCTTGCAACTTTGTCCTGTCAATTATTTTGCCCGAAGGGTCCTTTTCTTTTGAATCTCTCTCGTTGCTCGATCTATAAAACATTTAATTGCCAATACTCAATAAATAGAGAAAGGTTTTAAGGGACGTTTTTGTTTTACAAAAAATGGAGGGGAATTAAAAAAGGGTTACCGGTTGAAGCAGCGAGAGGCCAACTCACCTTTCATATCTCGTAGCCGGGGGACCTGTAGTGAGCATCCGAACTTTTCATTTCGATAATCAATGAAAAAGATATATTTGTATACTTTTACCAGTAAGAGTGCTTAGGCGAATCTGAACCATTGATTGAGAAGATCAACAGTCAGGATTGCTTATTACCGTCTGTAGTGAGCAGACCCCCAGATCCTATTGTGCTAAATGCATGCAAAAAGTATTTAGCTATTAGAGGGGATACTGGTAAACTTATTCATTTTTAGAAGAGGTTTATAAAATAAATTATTTGAAGAGACCAATTGCTATCTTTTCTCTCTAAATGTCCAACAATATAATCCTGGAACCGTCACTGATTGTACTGGATGATAATTTTTGGTGTAGTTGATTGGGACTACAGTAGATTTTTTTAATTATACACCATATTTTACTTTAAAATTTGGACGCATACAGCAAGGACCAAATAATCTTTTACCAAACCTTTCTCGGTGAGAATGATTTTTGTTATGGAAAGGAGTACGTACGAACTTTAGACTCCAGAGTATACATATGTAGATGTGATAAAAAAGAGGAGAAAAAGGACTTCTATCATTTGAAAGCAATAATGTACGCCTTGAAAACCTTCCAAAAAGTCTAGAAACCAAATAGGGCTTACCAAGTCTTTTAGGGCTATACAAGGTTAAAGAGATATAACAAGTGGGGTCCTTTGCATTTTGTGAAAACTTTTCATACAAGCCATGATGCATGAGTCGAGCTGTGTTATCTTTTTGTTGTCCTGATCCTACCTAGGACATCATTTCACAATTTCACATTCCCCTACCTCTCTCCATGTCCAAAATGGGCGCCCTGTTGCGCGCCAATCATAGCACGTTCCGTTTTGCTTGCCATATGAGACGTTGTCTTATTTGGCTGTCATGATTCGTTCTGTTCGACTCTTCGAGAGTCTCTAGAAATGATTTTCGATATAAACTTCAAGAATACGTGCTTTGGTTATGTTAAACTGATATGATGACTACCATGGTTTTCTTACGTACACGACAAACTCAAGATACCAAAAATGGTTCTGATCATTTCTTTGAGACCAAAAAAAGGCCTTATAAGAAGTATTGCAGGATTTGTGTGTCCCAGTGCATCTATATCTATGTCTTCCTTTTTTGCCTCTTCATGTGGATATAATTTGCATAAGATCATAGGAGTAACTTTATTCTACACTAAAGCTGGCTAGTGTGACATCAAAATTCAAAATTCCAATGATATGTGGATACCCACGGGCAATTGATTCTGTTGCCTGCCACTCATAACATGCATGTATCATGCCACTGTTAAATCTAGTCACATCAAATTTAGGATTTGTCTCAACTTTTTTCTAACTCACAATGATATTGTGGCACTCCCACCCCAAAACCATGAAATTGGTCCATTGTTAGAGTAAAGAAAAGTCCATATTATTAAACTCTTAGACACACAAATATACAAATGCTTAATCCTCAAAATATGTGGCCTCTGTACGGGTTCGATAGATAGTATTGTTAAGAGTCATCACCAACTCTCCGAAAGTACCATTCAAAAAACAAAAAAAAACAAAAAAACTCTCCGGAAGTCTCCTAACTCTTCCCGTATGTTTAGAGTTTCACTAGAATCTTCTACAATATTCTGGAATGTTTTGGACTCTAGTAGAAGGTTCCAGATCTAATTAGAATGCCCTAGTGCTATACTAGAACCTTCCGGATACTACCGGAATCATCTAGACTCTGATGGAATGGTATAAGTTTCTCCAGAAGCTTGTAGAATTGTTCTAGGATTGTCCATCTCTAGAATGTTCCATTGTTTCCTCTAAATAGGGGATGAGATCGCATTTGTGGGTGCATGTGATAAGATACACCAAGTGAGTGGTGAGCGCACCAAGTGTGTGTGCAAGTGAGAGACACCGAAGACTGTGAGTGAGCTGTCTAAATGGTATGTGTTAAATGAGGTGTGTTAGAATCTTTGTGTACTCGTGTAGTCTTGTATTGCGTACAAGTAAGAGTATTCAATACAAGTGTACTAGTATAAGTGCTTTCACAAATATTTGTACAAAAGTGTGGTTGATTTCCTTCAGATTACAAAGTGGACAACTCCTTTATTATGCCCCTTGTTACAACATAAAATAGACAAAACAAAACTATGTACAAAAATACCCAGTTGTTGTTCATTGGCATCTAGTCGATTGTAAGTTGTAACGCATGGCCAACATTCATTACACCCCTCGTGGATTTCCACAAGATCTTGAGAATGGGGTCTGTTTTTGCTATTAGCTTGTCACAGCCCCTTTTCTTCTATAGCTCATGACTATGCAGTACCTGACTAAAAATGGTTAAAGGTTTTTTGTTTTCACTATTTGTGGATCCCAACATGTGCATACATTTCTCATGCCCAAATCACTTGCTTTTGGTTACAAATATCTGGATATCACTCCCATAATTTACACTAAATAAGTTCTGGAAGTTTAATATAAAATCGAAATTATTTGTAATAGGTAAACCAAGACTCGTCAGATAACAGTATATTGAACACTGGCATGAACTGACTGGTGGGAGCAAAAAACTTTGTTAGTCCACTTTTCTATTAGGAAATTTTTTTTGTCAGCCCACTGGGAAGACGGTAAGACTACTCTTTGACCGGTAAGGATGCATTCTTACTGGCAAACACTTTTACCGGTCAAATAGTACTCTTATTGTCTGTCTAATGGGCTGACAATAGAAAGATTGTTTCTACTACCGGTTTTTGTTTTCAGCGGAGTGTTGTTTTTATGCTGAAAAATAAAAACAGTTAGTTGAGGATACTAGACAACATAGACAATCACACGAGCTGATAAAAAGCAACATAAATCATGAACAATTAAGTCCATTTTACAAGCTATGCCAAACAAAATCAGGAGAAAACTGGTCCAAAAGGTCTAATAAGCTTGGGGCATCTAAGTGAGAAATCCAGAAAGGGCTTTCGAAACTCTCATTTACCATGGGCTCTTCTACTTCAGCAAGCCCAACATTGCTCTGGTAGCCATCTTTGACGACTCTTTGGTCTCCAGCTCTGTCATTGTCACTCTCTGAGTGCGGCTCAAAGCTTGTGTCCATTGGATTATTAACATTATTCTCTGGTACTTTTGGAGATAGTATTTGCGAAGAACCTCTATTAACCTTTGTTCTAATTCCCTTTCTGATTCCGAGCTTCTTGCTCAAATGAGTGTTCCAGTGGTTCTTCACTTGGTTGTCGGTTCGTCCCGGAACTCTTCCAGCAATGAGTGACCACCTTTGGATTAGAATTTATCAATCTGTTAGATTCAATAGCATTTGAAACAACAATCGTGTAAAACTGGAAAAATATTTAGCTGTATTTCTCAAGCCGAAACCAACTAACGTGTTCGGCTTGATTAAACAGTACCATAGTTGGCCCACTTAAACATTGTCCAATCCAAATCGATCACCGGTTTTTTATTTGGATTCGGTTTACTTTCTAGTTACCTAACTTGAATAATTAAAAAATGGGAACATTATCACTATCGGAAATCTAATAAATTCATACCACATCGTGAAATTCTTTTTCCAAAAATTAAGCGTTCAAGCGCGCGGTTAACATATTCAAGTACTATCTGATTATTTTCTTGAGAAAATGGTAGTTAAAAGGACGTAATTAATTGAAAAACAAAATTTTGGGTATGCGCAAACATAATCATTATAGTCATTAATTGCATAGATTTTGAGTTTTTGCGAGTTACAGGAATGGAAAGTCCACGTACCCTCCGGCCTCCGAAGCTGTACCTCAACGCTTTTCTTTTCTTATTGTTCTCAATTTCATTGTCTATCTTTTATGGCAATAAAATATTTTCTTACCGATCAAAGAAAATAAAAAACAGTAGCATAGAGATATCAGAAAGTGAAAGAAGAAGAATAAAACACCTGTTTCCAAGGAGATTATGAAGCCGAATTATGAGGTCATCTTCTTCCTCTGAGAAATCGCCATGTTTGATGTTTGGACTTAGATAGTTAATCCACCTTAGTCTGCAACTCTTACCACACCTTTTCAAACCTTCATATTATAAATAACCCACAAAAATTACGCAAATAAACCGCATAAAATTATTTCAGTGCTCACAAAAATTAAAAAATTGACAAGTTAAAGAAATTAGTATTTAAGCTAAATTATAACCTGTCATTTTAGCAATGCGATTCCATCTCCCTTTCCCATGCACTCTGACGTGGTCCATGAGGATTCTGTCTTCCTCCTCTGCCCACAGCCCTTTTTTGTATCCCTTCTCTCCTTCCATTTTTGTTGTTGCAAAAAAGCTCAAAACTACAAAGGGATAAAATTCTAGAGAGAGAGAGAGAGAGAGAAATTGTGAAGCTTGGACTTTAATTCTGCTACTTATTGGTCTGCTTTTATGGTCAATGGAGATATATATAGCCTGTGCAAATACAAAGATGCACAATTGGGAAGAATTATTGAGTGTCGTATGGGTGAGAACACGTCGTGCTCCAACTATTGTCTCGATTCCAGCTTGGAAGTTCACTGAGACCCGAGAAATTACGGATTGAATATTTAAACAAATTGACGATGTTTATACTTTTTAGCACTCTAATGACTTTAGCTTTGGCGTGTGGAGGCTATCCAATGCGGTAGACCTCTTGGATACCTCATATTGCATTTCGGGATCGAGTTTCATTCCTCCCTCTTCCTGTGTAATAGATTAGGAATGACGAATGACAAAAAAAAAAAAAAAAAAACTTTAGCTTTAGAAATTGCATCAAAATATTGAAGATGTTCAATAACACTCCTTCTATCGACAATTCATTGGACTCTTAATAAAAGCTACGGAAAATAACTAACATAAATAATTCCTTCGTCCGGATTTGTTAGTCCACAAACATATTTTTTCAAGTCCTAAAATGTTTGTCCATTTTCAAAAGTCAAAGGATAAAGTATGAAAATTTTATTTTTTTGCCCATTTTCTAAAACTTAAAATAACAACTTAAAAACTATTTTTTTTAATTAATGTGTTTACATTTTTTAAATTTTTTTGTACCGTACTAAAGTTCTCAATGAGATCTATCAAACAAGATCCATATTGATAAAAAAAAAATAATTTTTGTAACTACATTATTTTTTAGTTTGAAAATTGCACGTAGTTTCCTAGTAAACTATTAAATTGAAATGAAAGGAGTATTAAATGGAGGGATTAGAGATAAAATAGGAAATTAACAAACTCAAAAGGTAATGGAAAAAAAGTTAGAATTCCCAAAATAGACTAACAAATCCGGACGGAGGGAGTAATTTTTATACTTTTTTATACAATTTTCAAATATTTTGATACATCTCTTTTAGCTGTAACAACAGTCCAGTAAACTGTTTTTAGCATTTTTCGTTCAAAAAATAGCAGTACTAAGTACTCAGTACTCAGAATATTTATTTAAAAATTACCCAGACACTAAAATCAGTAATTTAGATTCGCTTGGAGTGAATTTGAGCCATTGATTTCACTTTCTGAGTATCTAGATAATTTTATGGCAATGATTCTCAGAGTACTTAGCATAATATCCGTTCAATAAAACACGAGCATTCCAGGTGGGGGACCAGCGTTAAAAATTGATTTTTCGGGGGGGCGATGACGTGACGTCGTATTTCAGATGAATCAGATGGAGTGGAAGGAAGTCAAGGAACACGTGATGGTTTCCAGCCACAGAAAATCCATGGGTAAATTACTGATTTTTCCTGATGTTTCTAACCTATACAAATACCACCCTAGGAGTTTCTAACATTGCAATACACTCCCTTTTCTTTTTCTTAAAATATTCACTTGCCTTCCCTATGTTAAGTCGCTGTGAGAAATGACAGAATTTGCTGGTACTCGTTCATTTTCTTTAACTATATACCCTTCCCCTTCCTTTATCACCAAATCTCCCATATTGATTCTAAAATTTATACAGAAATATTGCACCCTCCCTTCTAATCTTTGTGACCAAATAACTCATGATTTATCCGTTAATCAAGAGCAAACAAATAGATTACAGGAGTGATTTGACCTAATTTGAGTTTGGATTATCTTTTTGTTCGTATTTATATCTTTAGTTTATGTTAACTTTTTAGTCATTTTTTGGGTTAGGCTAGAAGAGAGGAATGTAAGAAATAAAAAAATTATGACAAAAGTTCATTGAAGACAAAAATAATTCAATTTAAACATATGTTTTTTAAATATTTTGTTTGTAGCGAACTTTTGAAGCTTTTGGTCATAATCTATTGTTATTTATGTTCCTCTCGTTGAGACCAAAAAATAATTCATCAAATTTGACTTTAAAAAAATGCTTAAGGACAAAAATTACTCCAAAAAAAAAACGGTAGGTCAAATCACGCCTAAGTAAAAAAAGGGAAAAAAATGTTCTTTGAATTTTGAATTGTCTTAACATTTTTTTTTATTTTGGGTGACATATTTAATGGATGTATTATATATTTTGTTCAATTTTTTATTGTTTTACGTTTCCAAGACAACAATGGCAAAAGTAGGAGTATTAGTATAGGACAAATTTTATAAAAAAATTTAAAAAAAAAAAAAGGCCAGAATAGGATATAATAAGATAATATTTCTATCTGATTTTTTTTTTTTTTTACTTTTAGTAGATTTTAAATTGTTGGTAAAAAAAATTTACGTATTGAAATCCTTTCATCTAAACGAATTGAACAACAAATCTTTTTAACCCGAGATTGGGTAAGGGTAAGTTCTTCCAAAATTGTTTCACTAATATCTTTTGGATAGTTTTTTGTTATTTTAATTTGTTATTAAGCTTTCTATTACAATTTTTGAGATTAATCATTTGTCTCGACTAGAGAAATCAAATACTTTAACAATGTGGAGCAAAGTTGAAATTAAAAAGTTCATATAAGACAACACTATAACCACAAAATAGCACTTGTTCCAAACTTTTTACTGTCTTTTATGACTTTTTTTTTTTTTGCTTTTGATCATAGTATCCTTTACTTTTTGGACTCCTCTTGTCGGGTGGAATGATTGATAAGCCCCCAATATTGTATATATCCGGGGCTTATCTAGCTCATTTTACTCACACACACGCGCGTTTTCGCGCCTTATATGTTTGATGTGCGCGTAGTGTGGTTTTTGTTAGTTACAGGTGAAACAAGCAAATAAGCGCGTTTTGGAGCGCATTGGGAACATCCCAAGTACCAAGGGCCAAGTGCTGCCCCATGGCATTCCAACACCGGGCCTCAAGAGCCAAGAAACTAGGGGAGAAAAAAAAAACGAAGGGTGCCGAACTGACCGAAAAAACCGAAATTTCGGTTCGGTTTTGGGCCGTAAAATATATATATCTGAACCGAATAAACCGAACCAAAAAAATGGAATCAAATAATTGGTTCGGTTTCGGGGTAATAGAATTCTGGGCGAACCGAACCGAAAGGGAAGGAACCGAAATAGGACCAAACCGAACCGAAATATGTAAACCTAATACACTTCGGGATTTAATCTAGACCGTCCATATCTATGGTATAAAATCTCTCAAAACCCTAAACGTAACTTCATTCCTCCCTCCGGCCTCCACGATCTGAAACATAGGTGCCCCTTCTCTCTCTCTCTCTCTCGCTCTTTCTCCCCCTCTCAAAATCCGAAACCCAGCTGCAATTCCTCTCAAAATCGAAAATCAGTGCCTCTGTGCCTCACACCAAACCAATTTCAAGCAGAGAAATGTCTGATTTCGAGGTAATCTCAAAAATTTTCGTAAATCTCGGTTTGTCTAATGTCTGATTTGATTTCTCTGCTTCAAAATTTTTCGTAAATCTCGGTGTACCTAGCACCACTCATAGTTTTCTCTGCTTCAATGGATCTGGATATCAAGTTGGTAATATTAAAGAAGATTACTATGGTTGACACTTTTGGAGTTCAAGCTCAGTGTAATATCAACAATGGGGTCGATAGCGTGGTCATAATTTAGTAGTTACATGCATCCGATAATATTTTCCATGTCAATTAAAAAAGTATCTTATGGAACACCATACTACGGTAATGATATGTTTAGGCCCAAAAACACTTGCAAAGCATTTTTTGTCAAGTTTTTGGTAATGATCTGTTTAATTTGGGTAACACCATACAGTTCTAGAATTTGTTTAATTTGGGTTAATCACTTGGTATGTACATATCTTTTCTCATATCTTATAGGAACAGTTCATGCTATTGAAGCTACCCAAAAGCTAAATCAAACAGTCCTACTAAAATACTTGTTTTTTGTCTGCATTTTTTTTAGATTGAGGAAGAAATGGAGGATGACATTATGGACGAAGCTGCGGAGTTCGATTTACCTGATGATCTTGATATGAATGATGATGAAATGGCTGAAGAAACAACAAAAGAGACTAAAAAAGGTGATGATGGTCTGATCGCTAACAAGAGGGCTCCTTGCTGGAAACAATTTAAAGTTGTTACGCCAAAAGGTCATCCAAAACCTAGGGCTGCTTGCAATTGGTGTCAGGTATCTTACGCATGTCATTCAAAGAATAATGGTACAAAATCGATGAGTCATCATTTAGCAAATTTGTGTACCCTATATCCCAAAAGCAAGAAATACACGGGTTCTAGGCAAAAACTCCTTACTTTTGAAAAACAAGAACAAGACAACGGTGAAACAAGTGGAAACCTTGTTCCTATCACCTTTAGTGTTGAGGCGTGTAAGAGGGCCCTAGCGGAGATGATAATTATTGATGAATTGTCGTTTGCATTTGTTGAAGGTGAAGGATTTAAGAAATTTATGCATGTTGTTCAACCTAAGTGGGTCAAGATTCCAAGTAGGATTACGGTTGCCAAGCAATGTATGAGCATATACCATGAGGAGAAAAAATCTTTGATGAAAAAACTTAAGAATCAAAGGTTGTGTCTCCCCACGGACACTTTGACTTCTGTCCAAAACTTGAATTACATGTGTCTTACTGGCCATTTCATTGATGAGAATTGGAAGTACCAAAAGAGAATTCTCAATTTTTGCGTTGTTCCTAATCATAAGGGTCACACTCTTGGTAGAATAATTGAGACCAAGTTAATTGATTGGGGGATTGATAAGTTTTTAACCATGATGGTTGATAATGCTTCTTCTAATAATCTTTTGATTGCTTATTTGAAGAGGAAGACAAAAGATAGAAAGACAACGTTTTTAAATCACGACTTCTTGCATGTGAGATGTTCCGCACATATCTTGAATTTAATTGTGCGTGATGGATTAGATGAAATTGAGTCTTCTATTGCGAGAGTGCGAAATGTCGTGAGATATGTGAGGTCTTCCCCGAATAGGATGGTTGAGTTTTGGACATGTGTTAAAAAAGAGGAGATTACATGTACACTTAGACCTTGTTTGGATGTGCCTACTCGGTGGAACTATACATATTTCATGTTGGATAGGGCTCTAACTTATCAAAAGGCTTTTGATCGATTATGTGATGAAGCGGCCTTCAAATTAAGTGTGAGAGGGGGGGGGAAGGGAGGGGGGAAGGAAATGTTGGACCTCCAACTCCAACGGATTGGGATAAGGTTAAGTTGTACGTGTCATTTCTTAAAGTGTTTTATGTTGCAACGTTAAAATTCTCGGGTTCTTTGTATGTCACTTCCAATGCTTTTTTTTGATGAAATGGTGTTGATTCAACAAGCTATTACTAAGTTGTGTGCAACCAATGATAGTGTTTTGTATCCTTTGGCCCGTGGTATGAATGCAAAGTTTAAGAAGTATTGGGGAAATTTTGAAAAGATTAACTCAATGATGTTGTATGCGGTTGTCTTGACCCTCGATGCAAAGTTGGGTTCTTTGAATATTGCTTTCTAAATACTTTGGGATTTGACAAGAAGTTGGTAAGTGAGATGACAGATAAGATAACAAATGGGATTACCGAATTGTTTGAATGGTATGTGAAGAGCAATGCAAGTGTGAATGTGCATAGTCGAGACGAGGTTGGGGGAGCATCAAATACCGTGCTTTTAGATGGAGAGGATGATCATAAATCTTTGAAATCTCTTTTTAAGATGCATCAACAAAATAAAACAAACATGGCAAGCAAATCGTAGTTAGAAAAGTATCTTATGGAAGCTAGTGAAGATGATAGTGATAAATTTGACATATTGAAGTGGTGGAAAGACAATTCCTCTAAGTATTCTATTTTGTCCCAAGTAGCACGAGATGTGCTAGCTATCCCCGTGTCCACGGTTGCCTCCGAATCCGCTTTTAGCACGAGTGGACGTGTGATTGATCCATATCGTAGTTCTCTCGCTCCCAATACCGTAGATGCTCTTATTTGCACCCAACAATGGATAAAGAAACCAACCAAAATCAATCTTAGAGAACAACTTGATGAGTTGGAGCAATTGGATTCGGGTACTACTCTTTGCTTTATTTTTTGTTTTCTTTATTTTAATTACTTCTATATATGTTGAATAATTTATTTGTATGCTTCTTCTTCTTTTTTTTGTGGTTTTATTGTTTTTAGTTATCATGGACTCAAGTGGTAAGACTAAGAAGTAAGGGGTTGGTGGCTGCTGCTATGGCTAAGGAGAACTTCATTGGCGTATCGGGTACACTCTCCACTGTTGCTTTTAAATTTTTCAAGTGTTTAAGTTGAAATACTTATCTTAGAACATTTACTCTTCCAGCAGTGTTTGGCTGATTTGGCTGGATATGTTTCTATGGACAATACTTGAATTTCATGGGCTTGAATTTTGAGAGTTGGATATGTCTTATGAGTTATGCTTTGTAGTTTCTATTATGAGTACTGGATTTTTTCAAGGATGATACATGGCATCTACAGAAGTCCTGGATTTTTGCTCAATCTCAGAATTGCTGGACAAATGGACTGGTTGTATGGTTGTTGTTGATGGTGGACTACATTTTGCTGCAAAAATGCTGCTGCAAAAATGCTCAATGCTTGCATTTTGAATTTTTCGTTCTTAATGTCATTAATTTATTATCTTGTTGGCATGTAATATGTATGGGATATTGGGATTTGTTGTGTGAGACAAGAATTGTTGTGTGTATTTCTGAGTTGTATTTGCTGAGTTGTATTTTTTTCTATAGATGAACAAAAATGGTAGTGGCACTGTGGCAGGAATCTATGGATGCTGGGTTTGGGTCCAATTTGTATTTTAATAGGCCCAAGTTTGGTCCAATTTGCATTTTAAACGCTGAGCTGGATTTTAATAGGCCCAAGTTGGGTTTGGCCCAAAAGATTTTTTTTTATTGGGCCCAAGTGGCCCAAACCGAAAAACCGAAAACCCCCGAAATCTGAGACCGAACTGAGACACCCCGAACCGAGATCGATTCCTTCTTTAAATCGGTCGGGATCGGTTTAAGGAAATCCTACCCCGAACCGATTCGGTCCAAGTAAGAGGCACCCCGAACCCGAACCGATTTCACCCCTACAAGAAACGACAATTTGGCTAAGGCCTGGGAAGTCGAAAGGTCACAAGTCAAGCCGGTGGGCCAAAGTCATGTCTCGAGCTCACAAAGACTCCCAGTGAATCCGGAAGTATTCAAGCATCTACAAGACCAAGTATCGTCCCTCCCGAAGGCCGCAAATTGATTAGAAGTGTTATGGAAGAAGTCTGGAAGCATCACATTTGACCAAGGAGGACCAAGGCATGAAAACGATAAAAACCAGATTGGTATGGATACCACTTTAAGGGGGTATCGGTACCTTTTTCATCCAGACGAACAGACAGATTGGTATCTATACCTTTGATGGGAGGTATCGATACCTCTGGTCCCCGATGAGCAAAATCAGATTGGTATCCATACCTTTGTTGGGAGGTATCCATACCAAGCCAATTTCTGACATTTTAAACTAGCTTTTTGGACTTTCCACTTAAGGAAAGTTTAACTTTTATTCTCTTTTTGGATATTTTGGAGGAGAGAAATTGGATGAATATAACTCTCTCCTCTCTCTCTCTCTCTTTCTACCTTACCTTTCATTTTACTTTAAGTCATTTGAGAGCTCCTCCCTCTCTCCTCCATTGGAGAGAGTTTTAAGCTCTCTCTCTAGATTTTTCATGTAAGTTTTCATTTCCCATTAATTTGTTGTGTATTAAACTTGTTTCTCGCACTTAGATTTTTTATATAAATCTAGTTTATTTTCATTTATATCATGTTTTGTATTTCCTTCAAATTTCTAGTCGTATTTCCTTCAAATTTCTAGTCTTATTTCTTACTATGGTTTGTGAGTAGTTTAAATAGGCTTAGTCATGGGGTGATTAACACTCCATGACTTGGATTTAATCCATTCTTCTCGTCAAAAAGCATTCATTTCTTATTTATCAAAGAGTTAGGGTTTCATTTCATGTACCAAAGTTTGGGTTTGATAATCTCTTTGATCCCACGTAGCCAAGAACTTGACTACTTGACACGTGGGATGCTTAGGGCAATGTCAATTTAAACGTTTGTCAAATGAACCAAAAAACCCTAATCTTTGTTAAACACATTTTCTAGTAAAATGGTTTTAAACTTTAAATCTTCTGTTCGGGAGCATTTGACAATGTCCCGAGCCGGTAATTAAGAGAGGACGGATTAACCCTAGTCATGGTCGTTAAAATCTCCTAGACTTTGTCTTAGTTTAATTAGTCTGTTTAATTTCCGAGTCCTTCTCGAAGTCGAGAGAATTCCACCAATCAAACCACAAAAATCAGTTTGCCGCTTTAAGGATAAAAACCTCACTCGCAAGTCAACCATCACGCAAGGTGCATTAGGTCTCTGTGGATTCGACCCGGTCTTATCGGTTATTATGCTACGCGATACCTAGCCCTACGCTTGGGGCGAAACCATCTACGATACAATCTAAGGTCGCAAGAAATGATTAATCCAAAACATTTAACTTGAATTAAACAAAAATTCAGACAGATGAACAAAGTTTGTTTTCAATTAAAAAAAAAAAGACAATGAGTTGTTTTCAATTGGTTAGGCCAAACTAAAAGTTGAAAATTCTTTGTACATTCAAATCGTTGACTATTTAAATAATAAAGAAAGGAATTTGCAATGAAAATGAGTAGGAGTGATGCACAAAGAGGTGGCGTTAGTGCTGGGCTTGGTGATGGAGGATCACTGATTATCCCATAAATATGCATGCTGGACAAAGGAGCAGGGACAGAGTTAGAAATTTCACTACATAAGGATGAATTTGTAGGGGCGTGCCTATATAATTTATATGAATTTTTTTTTCTTATATAATACTAAAGGTTTTTTTTTTTCTTGTAGGGGCGATCGCCCTTACTGGCCCCTCCTCTGACTCCATCCTAACAAAGAAGTGATAGGTATATATTTGGGCATGGCCACCTGTTCAATGGTAAATGGTAATGATTTGGTAAATAATTAAAGGTTGGAAAATGGTTGTTTATAATATGCTAAGCCAAATTTCATTACCTTGTTCTAGGACCTGGGGTTGCTGATGTGCAACCGCACATCCGGGTCGTTTGTTGCTCAGATGAACGACCTAGATTTCACCTCGACACCTTTGCATCCGAACCGCCAGCTGTCTGCGTGCAATATGAAATCTGGACCGTCCATCCGAGTAACGGACGGCCTGAATGTGCACAGCAGCAACCCCAGATCCCTTGTTCTAAGGGTAAGATTGTCATTTCTCCATTTTTGTAAAGTCCATCTAACCCCATTCATAACAACTCTGACAAGGGTCAAGGGAAATCGCGTAATCTCAGGAGAGGTCTCTGTATTTATCAAAAACATCGGGGGGAAGTCAATGTAATTTACCCAAAATCTATCTTTACACGAATTTTTTGGTCCATTGTCATGCTTTGGTACTGTTCTATTACAATAAATATGGTACTTGATTTCCTCAAAATCTAGAAATACCTGAAAATCTAGAGGCATGTGATCATATATGGTACTCTCTTTTTTTTTTTTTTAAATCAGCATAAATGGTTGTATTTCAATAAAGCCATCCAGCATTTACAAAGTATTCCAACTAAAACAATGAAGAGAAGATACAGAAAGAGCCAACATCACTAATAAAAAGGAAATGCTAATGTCAAAATCCAAAACACGAGCCATATTAATAACCTACTTCTTACTGACTCTAAGGTACGGGGAGTTTGCAATAAAGACAAAAATCTCCCTAAGGCTAGCAGAAATTCCCAACAAGGATAACAAAGAGCAACATAGGAAAACTTCTTCCTAAATCAGGAAATTATAAGCTAACGCCAGTCAAAACGCTGTATTGATCACTCGTAAACAAGCTCTCAATACCACGGAGGAGAGCTGGATAACACTCCAAACAAGGCTACGCTGGCACGACAGTCACTGGTCACAGGAAACAAAGCCGACAACACCCGACAGCCCTCACAACCACGACCAGCACAAACCAAATCCAGGGAATAGCAAGCATGAACAAAAAACAGAGCTACAAAAAAAATTTATTTCCCACCACTGTCACCCACCGAATCTGCACAAATTTATGGTACTTGATTTCCTCAAAATCTAGAAATATTCCTGAAAATCTAGACGAAAGTGATCATACCTTACAATCGAAATTTCGATTTGAAAAAAAGCAAACTTGTAATGAGTTCCTCTCCATACCCCTCAGGGCATCTCCTATCAATCTCTATATCTCTATTTTAGAAATCAGATGTGACATAAATTGCAATGAAGGGAGATTTTGTAATTTGTTTCTATTTTCTTCAACTTTTAGTACTTTTTGGATGGACCCATCGTCATTTTTAGAGATTTTTAGAGGCAAAAATTGAGGCGTAGGTATGTATATTTGGAGACACACACCTCTATTTTGGCCTCTAAATCTTTAGAAAGATGATAGGTCCCTCCAATATTCTCCCATAAATTAGTAAAAAGTTAAAACAAAAAAAAATAAAAAAATTACACAAGTCCCCCTAGTTATGTCACATCCGGTCTTTGAAATGGTGATACGCATAGATTGATAGGAGATGCTCTCAATACTCTTGGACTTTGTTCACATCTTGGGCCCAAAATTATGATATGACCTTTTCACTTTGTAGAACACGTAAAAAATTACAAGCCTGCAAAATATACGTGTGATTGAAGATCGATAGACGTGTAACACATGTTGCAAATATATTCTATAGTTTAACATTACAATTTACAGAACAAAACGTAACCTATTCACAAATTTATCGATATCTTATCATACTGAGATTTTGAAGAATTATAGTTTTCTACGCGTTCTACGAGGTGAACGGTTAGGATCATTGTTTTGGTCCGAGATATCGATGGAAATTGAGAGCATGGAGGGGTATGGAGGGATCACGTATGGAATATCTGAAAAATGCCTAAAAAATGTAAAAATATACATATTGAGGATTGAATTCATTTTCATTCTGTTCAATTTTAATCATTCACACCTAATGAACTGTAATTAGCATTTGTCTTTGAAATGTGACATCCTATTATCGACAAACTTAATAAAGTGTCGTTTTTAATATTTATGTAACTCACATTTTGTCTTGAAAAAAATCTATACATATTGAGCCTTTAAACAGTTTTTTTTTTTTTGCTAAAGAAACTGGATTTTGAATTCAATAAGAGAGGACTGAGAGTTAGAAAACAACAATGCTATGAGTACACCATATCATGTGAGAACTATTTCCGGGTCCCACAGTAATGATCGGAACCATTCAAAGAGCTATAAATTATTAATTTAAGAGTTCCTGAAAAAATCAGCTTATTCGGATATCGAAAAGGGCTTGGTCAATGTCATAGGTAAATGCGCACGTACAAACACTGATCAAGCCCTTCTCGATATCCGAACGAGCTGATTTTTTCAGGAACTGTTAAATTAATAATTTAAAAGAATTGAATGGCTCCGATCAAATAGGCTCCCTCGTGATATGGTGTACATAGCTTTTTCGTTAGAAAAATGGGCCTTGCAATTGCGAATCATTGTCCAGCGAAGTGTGGTTAAGAGGAAATGGGGATCCTCTAGGTCGTTTTCTGTAGGGGACCATATAATGCACATTTGGATCGTCCATCTCGACAATTAATGGTTTAGATATGTTTGTTAAACTCTTACCGCTAAGAGTGCGTTTACAAATTTGAACTATCTATTGCGGAGATAGACGGTCCGAATATGCACTACATGGTGCACTATAGGATTCCCGGGTCTGGTTAAGGGAAACAAAAACTTGGGTGCCGGACGGGCATCATGTGGCGGTACCCGTTGCACATCTCAGTAGTCCAAAAATATTTTGGACGGTCCAGATTTCTCTCTCTCTCTCTCTCTCTCTCTCTCTCTCTCTCTCATTTCTCTCTCTTCTTTCTCTCTTTAAAATTTGAGCTGTCTAAAATATTTTTGGACAGCTGAGATTGGTGCTCGTCACCATGTGTGCCCCAATCCGCTTGGCACCCGAAATTTTCTCCCGGTTAAGGAACACAATGAAAGAAAATTCTATTTTCATTTTATAGGTTCAATAAATATTTACTCCATTTGTCCCATTTTAACTACTCCCTACAAATAACCGTGCCATTTTCAAACATCTATATCTTTTTATTTGTAATACTTTCAAATTTTTAAAAAAATTTGTCTAATAAAACTAATTGAAATCTATCAAATAAAATCTATATTGCATATAAAATACATTATAAAATAAAAACTACAAGAATTTTAAAAAGGTACATATAGCCGTAGGGAACAATTAAATTGGGACGGATGGAGTATTTTGTGTCTAACCGTACCGAATTTAAACCAGGAGTAAAAAAGCTAAGATGTTTTCTTTCTACATTGGCATCATTATTTTCCAGTTGATAGTGGTACTAATTTGGTTTGTAGCGATGGTGGGCTATTAAACCTGCAGCCCATTAAATGAATGTCAGATCACTAGCCCAATAAATGAGTTTGTCCCCATCGTAGTAGAAGTCCCATACCAAGGAAATTTTTTTGAATGCAGCGATTAATTGTAAGGATAAGTTTTCCAAAAGATTTTAGCAATTCAGTTGCTAAAATCAACCATGATTTTAGAAAATGAGTTCAGCATGTGCTAAAATTATGGTTTTGAAATAAAAAAATGAGGTGGATCCGTGTATCGTTTTTCGATTTTTTTCGCACCAAATTAAAATACTCCTTGTGTACTTTAATTCGGTGTGAAAAAATAAAAAAATAATACACGGAAACACTTAATTTTTTGATTTGAAATACCATGATTTTAGCACTTGATAAACTCATTTGCTAAAATCATGGTTGATTTTAGCACCTGGGTTGCTAAAATCTTTTGAAAAACTATGCCTTAGAATTAATCGACATTACGGGTGAGAGGCGTTATAAGTAACGTTGCATTGAAAATTTCTCCGAGTTTCTACTAAAAACACGCTCCTCATTTTTTTTTTTGAACAGCAAAAAGATTTTATTAATCTTTGGAAACAAATTACAAAGATTAAAAGGATCCTAGGCACGGGGCATCACGGAAGAGAATGAGCCTGCCACAAAGAAGACCTCTCACTCCGAAGACACCACACGCTAAGAACCGAAGGGAAAATAACAACCTGAGGTGTAGATCTCATGTAGTTTCGAAGTTAAGTGTGAGAGGCAGTATAAGTAACGTTGCATTGAAAATTTCTCCGAGTTTCCACTAAAAACACGCTCCCCCTACTTTATCTCCTAGTTTTTGCTAAAATGTATTTTTGCTATGTATGTGTGGAGAGTAATTTGTGGGAATATGCCGTAAATAATAAAGTCGAAAATACCAAAAATACCATGGTGGAAACGCAGCCTAATAAGGAAATTTATTCAATCCACAAAATTCTTTATGATCCCCAATTTAAAATGTGATTGGTTAATCAATTATGCTACAACTACACCCACTTACACACTCACTCACAAAAATCCAAGAGGCCCACAAAATGTTATGAATCATATTGCTGAAAAGGTATGAATTTTTAATATAAAAGTTATAAGACACTAAAAAATGTTACGATTGTCATGAGATCTATATTGTGCCACCCTTAATGAGTATACTGGTCGCCATTCTTCTGGATGAAAACTTATACTATAACTTGATTGTGTGTTCAGTGTCTAGATTTTGTTATATCCATTCATCAAAATATTTATATTTACTCTTTAATAGACGACTCAACAAATGAGCTTTTCATAAAAATAAGTACGTTAAAAAATTTCAACTTTAATCAAATTTTCATTTTTTTCATTGAGGAAATGAAGATTTTCAAATTAATTAAAGTTAGTGAAGAATGAATTTCTTCTCAGTTTGGTCTTCCCATTAAAATGTTGACTTGGTCGTTGAGATCTGTATATAGGGGTGTGAGGGAGCTACCCTTTTTTCGGATTATAAACTGCAATTATAAATTTTTTCCTACAATCAGAGTATATTATAAATCTATAAAAATATTTGAATGATATGTGCATAATGGATTATGAATTTGCAAAAATATTTAAATTATTATATGGAAAATAGAATATGGTGTGTTTTTTTAGTGTAAGTGATGTCGTCTGGAATATATTCACCAACCTTTGAAAGAAACGTGAATGTTTAATGAGTCTTTTACTAGTTTGAAGGTGGTGGGAGAATAACAATTAATAAAAAGTAAAAAAACTCTCTAATAGGATATATAATTTTCGGAACGTGTCTTTTTCTTTCAAACTAAAAATGAATAATGGCACAATAAATTCTGCATGTCACCCAAAAATTTCTAATCCAAATTTTTTTAAAAACAAATATGATAATTAATCCAAACACCCCATAATGTCCCGGTAACACCAAAAACTTGTCTACATTTATACGATTCTTCCATTTGCCAATTGAACAACACTTTCCTTTCTCAATAATTCTACAGATACCAATCAGGATAAGGGTTTTGTTCACCCTCCTTTGATGAGGGTGAACAATTTTTTTCTCATACCGATCACTTGTTACAAATCGGTGTGGGGGTCCACTTTCAAATCTCATACTACAAATTATCCAACCCATTCAATAAATTTAAAAGAACGAGAATTCTATCGTCAGCCCAATAAGCGGACGGTAAGGAAAACCCTTCCGTTGAAGAGTTAACTTTTTCTGTGTCAGAGTCTTTAATAAGTGTAGAAAGTAAAAACACTTCGGTGGAAGAGTTAACTTATAGCCTTTACTAATAAGTATGTAAAAATTAAAACTCTTCCACAGAAGAGTTTGTCTTATTGTCAGCCCAGTGGACCGACAACAAGACAGTTAAAAGAATCTTTGGAGTGTTTTACGGCCTCATTTGGCTAAATTGAAAAAACTGGTTTTTTGGTTCTTTTTCGTTTTGTCCTTATTCAAATTTATTTTTTTTGGCATTTGTTAGTTTTGCATCAAGATTTTGTGGTTTCTGGATTTATCTCGTCGAGACGAATCCAAAGAGTATAAAATTATGGTCAAAAGTAATAGTTTTTCGAATAAGGATTAATCTACCGTCCGCCCAATGGGCAAACAATAAAGTGTATAAAATCTGAATTCTTACATGTAAGAATTCAAACAGTGAAAACTCTTTCATGTAAGAATTATGATTGTTTTGTGTTTTACCGTCCGCCCAGTGGGCGGATAATAGAAAGATCCTTCGAATAAAGCCGAAAATAAACCAGTTTTTTGGATTATTTTTCGTCTTTATTCATAAAATTTTAAGTTTGGCTAACATTTTTATACTTTTTAGATTATTCTCGTCGAGACAAGCCAAGAAACCACAAAAAATCGACCGAAAACTAACAAATGCAAATTTTTTTTGAATAAGGACGACGAAAAAAAACCAAAAAACTACTCCCTCCGTCCGGATTTGTTGGTCCACAAACATACTTTTTCAAGTCCGAAAATGTTTGTCCATTTTCAAAAGTTAAAGGGTAAAGTAGGGGAAAATTACTTTTGATGATGTGAAAACAACCAACACAAAAAGTAATGGAAAAAAAGTTGGAATCCCCAAAACGGACCAACAAATCCGGACGGAGGAAGTAGTTTTTTCAATTTAGCCAAATCAGGCTAGTCTTTCCAAGTGCAATGAATGAATTGAATCACTAATAAATATAGAACCTGAAAACTCCCCATATCAATAAGTTCGCAGTGGATGCACAAGGGGAAGGGGTCCAGTACCCATAGACTCCTCGATCTGCAGCATTATAAAGCAATGGTACAATTACATTTATTATGCTTATTCATTACTAGTTCTGTAGGATTCACTATACTACAGTACGAACACTTGCCTACCACTCTCTCTATCTCTGCTGCTGCTGCTGGCTGAATGAACAAGAAAGGCATCCATCTGATGAACCTGGGCAGGCATTAAATGGTAGTAGAAGCCAAAAAGCTTGGAAATCGGTGGAGACAGATGTTCAGGCCAGGACCAAGCTCCATGTGATCATCATTGGACCAGTAAATATAAACATACACCTGTATTGCTCCATTTCAACAGTATGAATGTATGATTCCAGGAATGGTACAATTGCATGCATTCGGAACTATTAATTTGATGTGCATCGAACGAGAATTGTAAAGGGGTGTGCTAGATTTTTTGTATTATGATATTGAACATATTGTAGAATAATTAATTTTATCTTCCTTTAGGGGTAGCTCTAGCATTTATTTTCGGCATATCCAATCTATTTTGCATCGATCCCACAAGTTCAATTCAATAAAAAGGGACGGATGGAGTATTTGTTTTGTTATGGGATTATGTAAGAATTCTGTTTCCAACTTTCCATCAAAATTTTAGTTTCTTTGCCCGCCACAAAATAATGTCAAATTTTTTAAAGTAAGAACCCAATTTTGTGGAGTGTAATTACATAATCATATTTTAATTAACAATATCTAAAAATAAATTATGAATCTAAAACGGTTACTCATAAACATATTATAATAACGTAATAAATAACGAGGGCAATATGGTAAAGCATCAATTCATAATCTTTTTGCATGCATCATTATACTCCCATTGCAAAATTTATTTTACATATATTTTCCAAACATTCAACAGAGTTATAATTTGGCTTTTTTTTAAGAATGGTCCCCAATCTATTTCTGAATTGTCAATTTAGTCCCCAATATACAAAACGCGTCTATTGCATCCCCAAACTTATTAATCGACATTTAAATGGTTCCCATCCCACACTCCATTCGGTTTCACCGTCAAAATGAGGGGCATTCTCGTAAAAGCACCCATACAACCCCATTTTTCCCACCCTTTCCACGTGTTTTACCCCCTTGTCTTAAACTTTTGGAGGGAAATCCTCCGCCCAAAAGAACTGTTGCCTCCACCTATATATTCATGCATGCCATACCACAGAGTTACAAAAAAACAAAGCAGCAAAAAGCATCCAAGAAAGAGAAGAAAGATGAGTGCATCCTTTGCGACTAGTGGCATTCCCGGACAAACCTTGTGCTATTGCGACCACCTGGGTGTGCTGAGAACATCATGGACTGATTCAAACCCAGGAAGGATGTTCATAGGGTGCCACAAATGGCAGGTAATGCACTAACCCATTTTTTAACACACTTTTTCCAGTTCCAAAGTTTCCAGTTTCAAACTTCACACCAATTTTGTATATTCTCTCAGCCAACGCAGGAAGCTCATGGTTGTGGGTTTTTTTTGTTTGGTTTGACCCACCTATGTGTGAGAGATCAAAGATGGTGATCCCTGGGTTGTTGAGAACACTACATAGGGTTGAAGATGAAGCAAAAGGGGCCAAAAAAATGGAGAGGAGGTTCAAGACTCTGCTAATGGTCACCTGGGTTCTCTGTTCAGTGGTTGGGATTTGGTGTATGATCTGAAAAATGGAGAGGAGGTTCAAGACTCTGCTAATGGTCACCTGGGTTCTTTTTATGTAGTATGCAAGGTTTTATGTAGTATGTGGTAGGTTTAACAGGATGTGTATGACCTCTATGTATGTGTGACCTTTTGAATGGAAATGAAGACTTTGGTACTGGAAACAGTGTATTTATTTGCACAAACCATAAACCATAAAGCATGGGCAGTCAACAAACAACAAACAATAAACATTAATACTAAACTTCCCATTTAACTATGGACTTCAATATACCCAAAACAGAGCATTACACAATCAAATGAAACACTGTCCAACATGACCAACATATAACCAAAACAAAGGCCTTCAATATACCCAAAACAATGGCCAACATATAACCAAAATAATGGCCAACAGTGTCCAACAAAGGACTGGCTCAACAGTGTCCATAAAACAGGCCAACAGATTACTAGTGTCTTCAAAGTCAGCAATACTAATAACAGTAACTAATAAAGTTTCCAAATTTCCAATAACTAATAAAAGTCATCATACTAAAGAGCAAACAGATTTCCAAATTTGTGTCCCTTATAGAATTGCCTCTCTGTGGACTTATCTGTTGTTGTGGCACCTCCAACTTGCGAAGATTGGGTAGCTTGGTCATAGTTTGATGGCACATTAACCTGCATTGCATATGGTATGTGTTACCTAACGATTCAAATGCAACAAACAGAGCAATATATAAGAATGTTACCTCGTGAGTTCTAGATTGAATCCTGCCACCAATGCCTCCTCCCCTTATGTTAACCCTTTCAGCTTGAAACTCAAGTTAGCTTGAGGTGGTCCTTGGTTGCATAGCATGGTGACCTCTGATTGTGGCCCTACTCACTCCTCTACTTGTGGTTTGAACCTCAGATTGGGTTGACCTAGTCATGCCCATTCCACTGTTTCTACCCTTGGCCAATCCCCTGCTTATACCCCTCCCCACTCCTGCGCTTGCATCCCTGCTTAGTCCACTGGTTGTACCACTTTCCACTCCACTGAGTCCACCCCTGCCCCTGCCCCTGCCCATTCCCCTACTTGAACCCCTGCCCCTGCCCAGTCCCCTACTCGATCCCCTACTCCTGCTAATTTCTTTAGTAACTTCAGCATCCCCATCATCTGAATCATCCCCCCCATGAATGCAATGTATGTGCCCTGCACTTGGAAATGTTTTAGCCAAAGCTGGAAGTAAGCCCTGACAAAGGTCAAAACACTTTGTTAGCAAGAGCAATAGTAGGTAACAAAATTGTCAATTTAAGGTACTGGAAATGCATACCTTCTGCCTATCATTGATAAATGTGAACTCAGGCTCATTAGTGGGTGTAATGGCAAGATCCATCCTCAGAAGTTCAAAAAACCACATCCATGTCTCCTTGTTCTCTGTCTCAACTACAACATATGCTATTGGGTACATGGCATTATTTGCATCCACCCCTATGGCTGTAAGAAGTTGGACTATGTATGTTCCTTTCAAGTGGCATCCATCAACCCCAACTACTTTTCTACACCCATGAATGAATCCACTCTTACATGCTGCAAAACAAATGTACAACCTATTAAATCTTGGTTGTCCACTCTCTTCATCTAATGGGGCATCCATTACTACAGTAGACCCTGGGTTTGATCTCCTGAGTTCTTCACAGTAGTCCCACAACTTACCATATTGTTCAATGTCATTCCCATAAATTAGCATTGCTGCTTTCCTCTTTGCTCTATACAATTGGGACTTTGATACATCACATTTCATCTCCTTCCTAACCCTCTCTTTGAATGCAGTGATGGGCATTGAAGAGTTAATCCTAAGATCTTCCATGTACCTCTTGGCTATGATTCTAGAGTTGATGTTTCTGTTGGTATAGCTTAGACGACATTTGTGAATGGCTCTGTATGTTCTAACTTGGTAGGACTCCTCAACCAGCATCTTCCTTGCATAGACTTCCCATGGACAGCCTTTTTGACATTTTTCCCACACTCTCAATTTATCATTCTTCACCAACTTTACATTCCTTTGATGCTTGATAGCATGTTGTCTGATAGCATCCTTGAAATCTTTAGTACTAGAGAATTTCATGCCCAATTGAAAATTAGGGTCTTCCATGTCACGATCACGTCTAAATTTCTTGAAATGGTAATTCTTTGGCTTGGCATTGACATTGTCATTCTTAGAATCAGAGGAACTGTAAGGACTTTCATTTTTTGTGTCACACTGTTCATCATTAAGAACAATGTCTTCACCCCCCTCATTCTCCTCTGGCACTCTGTTTTTCTGGCCACTGTCACCTAATCCCACTGTTTCTACCTCATCATCCACATATGTCTCATATAGGGCATCATCATCAGACATAGCATATGACCCATCACTGTACTGCTCATCTTGAGTAGACCCATCTGAGTTTGATTCCTCAATTTCCTCAATGTGTGGGTCTACCAATATATCTTCAACAACAAATACATCTGTAGATGATCCTATTTGGCTGTCCACAAATTTACCCCACCAATGTGCTCCAAATACAATTCACCTATTCTACTAGAAGGTAGTGACTTAATCAGACTAATAACCTCTGCATCACCTCTGATTTCAACTAGCCCAACATCTAAATTTAGCCCAGGAACCCTAAAATGGATAACAACTGGTGGTGCATACCCTAAGTGAAACTGAGATATCTCTTCCAAATCGAGTAGAGACATGCAGTCACTGTCAATACCATCAATAATTTCTATTTTACCCCCAATATACACTCTGTTTGGCCCATTGGTGAGTACCCCACCATGGTGAATTTTTAACGTGATCATAGAAGACATGGGGCCTGCAATGACACATCCCGAAAAAACCAAAAAAATAATCATCAATGGAAGACTTTTTTCAAGTAAATAAACACCATGGGCCCTAGAAAGCAACAAGACATACATATTTTATGTAAAAAAGAAGCCAGATACTGTATCAAACTTCCACAAAATCGACAAAGTTTTCACTTACCGATTCCAAGGGTTTCACTCCAGCACTGAATCTTGTACCACGAATCTTCTTCTTAGGGTTTCGAGATCGGTTTTAGGGTTCACATGGTGATGAAGAGAGAGACAGAGAGAGAGAGAGAGAGAGAGAGAGAGAGAGAGAGAGAGAGAGAGAGAGAGAGAGAGTGGATGGTGGAGTGGAGAGAGAGATCGTAAAGTGTGAGGAGTGAGGCTAAAATAAGATATTTATGTGCCAACCCTCCATTTTGACGGTGAAACCAAACGGCGTGTGGGGTGGGGACTAATTATACGTGGATTAATAAGTTTGGGGACTCAATAGACACGTTTTATATATTGGGGACTAAATTGACAATTCATAAATAGATTGGGGACCAAACGTAAAAATAAGCCGTTATAATTTGTTCCGGTCATAATTCAAAAATCTTACGATTCAAAATCAAAAGACACAATACAACCCATAATTAGGCTCCTGAACTTTATCTTAGTGGACTTTTTACACTTCAGAAGCTATATACATGATAATTTCATTTAATTGCATCAACGTAGTACTCTTAATCTTAGTGGACTTTTTACATTTCAGAAGCTATAGTGACTGATATACATGATAATTTCATTTAATTGCATCCCTTGGAAGACAGCTTCATGAGAGCCGGGTGGCTAGTCCAACAAATAGTCTTTCTCGTTGGGCCCTACGTAAACACATGTAAGTTATCGCTCATCTCTTGATCTCCCATTTGATTAATTTGAACCGATTTTCTACCATTTTTATAGCACAAATGAATATTATTTTTTATGGGACGAAGCAATTTTAATTTATTAGTTTTGTGAGGCACCTCAGTAATACTTCAGCTTTTATATATGGTGCCAACTATGCTAGGAGGCAGGAAAAAAAAAAGACTTCAAAACTACACTAATGATGATAGGAGTAAAATAGACTTTTAAACAACCCCTTTGTATAATTCACAATAAAGAACTTATATAAAGATAGGAGTAAAATATTACGAGTATTCAAAAGCATAAGTACAAAGAACTTGCCAGATTCATTTCATAAGTTCAATACGTATTTACTTAAACATCACTTTTCCTCTCCCTCTCACCTCTCCCTAAACCCTTCAGCTCCGACCTCCTCCACCAACATCATCCATCTCCGCCTCAACCTCAACCTCATGCCACAGATCCAGACCCCCCTTCTTCTTCGCGGCCAAGCTGGGGCCTGTTTCTGGGTAGATATTAGGGAGCTTGGGTCGGCTCCTCTATCAACTAAAGATGCCGGATCAGGTCTAGTGAATTTCGGCAGACCCCTCTCTGGCGGCGGCAGCTTTAGTTTCTTCTCTGGGGAGGTTTTTCTGTTTTCTTTGTTTTCTTTTAAAGTTTTCTTTGTTATCCCCTGCGCATGATTTGCTCTGATCGGAGAGTCTCTGATCTGTGGATTTCTCTGTACCGTTTTTTCCCTTTAGAGGGTTTCGTCTGTACTTAATGCATTACCATCCAAATCACATAGATAACCCATTTAATCCTTTGTAGGCTTGTCCCAACAGAGGGCTCCAACGTTCGTATCCATTTAGAGCTTTTCTGAGTGAATGGATTTGTTCTAAAAATAAAATAAAAACAAAAACAAAAACAAAGAGGGATGTGGGCCGGGGAACAACTACAGAAACAAAAACAATTAATGGGGCTTTATCTTTTATGCGTCCATACGTACACCATATATGTATGAGAGAGAGAGAGAGAGAGAGAGAGAGAGACAGAGAGAGAGAGAGAGAGAGAGAGAGACTCTGTGCAATTGCATGCAACACTACAATCAACTTTTTACATAAGGTCAAAAAGTACAATGATAGTCAAAGTTTGCTCAAATGTTAGGAAGTCATCACAATTGTTCCATTGGAAAAATGCACATAATGCAAGGCTGACAACCTTACATTCATCTTGGTTTGAGCCACTGTGTGCCATCTGAATGCATTGCTGACACTCTGTAGAGTCTGTACACACATTATACTAGTAAGTATAAATTTTGTAGGGAAAACTCTACATGTCTACAATACCAGCTATATTTTCTTATTTGACGGAGGGTGTCCGGACCTCGACTAATTCCTTTCATGATCTGGTCAAAGAAAGATCATCCACTCCGAAATTAGGAGATTCGCAAGAAAATGTTTTCCTATAGTTTAACCCCAAATATCAAACTTTAGTGAATTATATGAAGAAAAACTCAATAACCAACTAGACTAACCCTAAGTCTATACCTGCTCTGATTTGCATCTGTATGATATGCAATTCCTGAATTAATACATAACACATTTGCATATAAATTCTTGACATTCGATCACACGAAGACAAAAAAAAAAGTCATAATATAGCAATGTTATGAATTCAAGTTCAATGTTATTAAAATTATGTGCCAATATTAGGACTTTTTATAAATCAAGGTGTGCATATCATACACATACAACATACAATTAATTTCTATTATATGCACATCGAAAATTTTCCAGAGGTGCATAATGTATGTTTGAGTTTTACTCATAGCAATGTAACGTCCCAATTTTTGAAATTATTATTTAAATCATTCAATATAAAAGTTTTATTTAATAGAAACGTATTAGATTGATTATAACAAAAGGAAGTATTTGTTTTGCAACTTAGATTACAGTAATCCAAAAACAAAAGTAAGGAAGCGATAGAGCTCTTTTTACAGTTTTAGAGCTTTCTACAAGATTAATATTTTTAATCAGATTAATTAACATAAGCGTCCGAAAATTGGGGCGTTACAAAATTTGTTTTGGTTTGGATTTGAAAAGTTCCTTGATTTAGAATGTCCGCTTTACTTATGTGGATTTTGTCCTGTGCATTGCTTAAATGAAAAAAGTTTTTAATGATTCACATATGTGAGATCACCTACCGGTGTTTTGGCAAAGTAATTGATCCAATTTAGTTTTTTGTCCTTAATAAAAAATTGCATTTTTAATTTCACATCGATTTTTTTGTGGATCATTAGTTCGTCTCGATAAGATGAATCTAAAAAGTAAAAACTTAAGGCCAAAATCTTGACAAAATTCACTAAAGACAAATATAATCTAAAACAGACAAATTTTTTAAATTATTTTTGTCTTCATTAAGTTGGCTCAATTATTAGCGAACGTTAACATGTGAAGTATGTTATGGGACACAGTACCAATGGGGGTACACTTCACCTTGTAATGTTGTTTGTTACCTCACCCGAAATAATGAGCTCTCTTTGACTAGGAAAGTTGAGGTTTGGAGTTAAAAAAAAAAAAGGGAGGGGACAGAGGGGGTGCAGCGCAGCGTGTTGTGCATCGTTGGGTACGGCCGTGCCGCTGTAGGTTTGATGATTGGAGACGTCCATCGCGTAGAGCACGTCGATTACTACATGTATACCAAAAATCAACTTGATCTAATATCATTAAATGCGTCATCGGAACACATATAACTTGAAAAAAAAATGGAACACGAATGACTGGAAACACAGGATGAAAACATTTGAACCCATTTTTTTTACAAGATATTTGTGTTCCGATGACGCACTTAACGATATCCGATCGAGTTGATTTTTGGTACACTTGTAGTACTCGACGTGCTCTACGCGATGGATGTCTCCGATCATCGGACCGATACTGGTGCGGCCGTACCGAACGCCGCACAGCACGCTGCGCAGCACTGCCCCTCTGTCCGTTTTGAGTTTACCTTCAAGTTCTCATGGAGTGAACTTTTGGAAAGGGAAAAACTACGCGCATAGATCTGCGCGCAAATTGTTCTGTGGGATCTATGCGCGAAGATTATTCTGTGGGGGTTCATTTCGGAATCTCACTCAAACAATTCAACTCGTTAATTAATTTTAAAATACGTTTTTGGGTGGCTTTATGAAAAACCGGCTCAATCAGATAACTCTAAGTGTTTGATCTAATCTTTCAATTTTTAATAACTTTAAACACAGAATAAAAAGTTGAATATTTGGATCAAGTACTTAGAGTTATCTTATTCAATTGATTTGATTTTTTATGGGGTCATTCAAAAATATATTTTAAAATTAACTATTAGTTCTGATTTTCGTGTAGAACCCCAATGTGGACATGAGCGCATAGCATACCCCTTTTGGAAAACAAAGTTGAAGTTCAGCACTTTTAAAGGCAGGGGACGCAGTGCAACGCTAAATGATTTTGAATGTACCCTAAGATTTTTTTTTTGTTGCAATGGTAAATAGATTTCGCTCCAAGGGCACAACCTAACTTCAAATGTTTGCGGGTCACTTTTTTTTTTTTGAAGGTTTAGGTGGCAATTTGACATGTTGAATTTGACATTCTAAAACTTCATATTCCAACCATTACGCGATATTTCTTTTTATGGTATGCTTTCACTTTAATAATTAATGAAAGTAATGTCAAATTTGAAGAGAGAGAGAGAAGATATGACATATTGGTTGAAGTTGGTTCAAATGTCAGTTGATCCACTTGGCATGCCGTGTCAAATTTGATATTCTTGGTTGGAGATGTTCTAAGACGCAGGTAAAGTAGGAGGCTTGTTCCAATTCCTGACTTATTCTCAAACTAATGACTTTGGCATTTTATGAGACATGTCATTTTTTCACAATATATCATTCAAAAATCTAGCTTGATCCATTTTCTGCCTTAAGTCAGGAATTGAAACACAAATACCTTAAAGTGTCAAGTCAAGGGGGGAAAAAATTAGAAGTATTTTTTTTTTTACAACATAAAGCCTGACACTGATAAAAAAAAAATATATATATATATATATATATACACGAATTATCCAATCAAGGATCCCGGATTTCCCGGATTGAAGCGTTTTGATGCTTTTCCCGATATTTTTTTGACGATCCGATCCGTCCAATGTGTTCAGAAGGTGTTTTCCAAGGCCCGCGCGGGAAATCTTTGAAAAAAAATACCGGGAAGGGCTTGATCCAAGCAGTTTTTTGCAAAAATTGCATATTTACAGTTTTGCGAAAACCGCTTGGATCAAGCCCTTCCCGGTATTTTTTTTCAAAGATTTCCCGCGCGGGCCTTGGAAAACACCTTTTGAACACATTGGACGGTTCGGATCGTCAAAAAATATCGGGAAGGTGGAGTCCCGGATCCGGGACTCCCGGACTAGATCGGGCCTCATATATATATATATATATATATACATATATATATATACATATATACATACATATATATATATATACATACATATATATATACATACATATATATATATATATATATACGGGGAGGCTCCAGTCCGGGATCCCGGAAATCCCGGATTGAAGCGTTTTGAAGCCCTTCCCGATATTTTTTTGACGATCCGAGCCGTCCAATGTGTTCAAAAGGTGTTTTCCAAGGCCCACGCGGGTAATCTTCAAAAAAAAATACCAGGAAGGGCTTGATCCACGCAATTTTTCGCAAAAACTGCATATTTACAAAATTGCGTGGATCAAGCCCTTCCCGGTATTTTTTTTTGAAGATTTCCCGCGTGAGCCTTGGAAAACACCTTTTGAACACATTGGACGGTTCGGATCATGAAAATTTGATCCAGAACTATGAGTTCCGGACTCTCTAGTCCCGGACTAGAGAGTTCCTCTATATATATATATATATATATATATATATATATATAAAGTCTGACACTAAAAATGGGTTAAACAGTGGAATGGAGATGCTCTAACCAAAATAAAAAAAATAAGCTAAATTTATTTGGTCATTTTGTTTTAATTCTTAGGATGGCGGTCGAGGTCAAGGACAAACAAGTAAGGGCAACCACAACAGAGTGAACAAATACTTCTCCAAGCCATTTTACCAAGGCAAATCTCAAAAAAAGCCCTCCAAGAGACTCAACAAACATGTTGGTAAATTAACTTTGTGAACATTGTCTCCCCAAATTCCCCCCATTTGATGCGCCACTGTTCACTACCCTCTTAATTTTTAATGCGCTCTCTCTCTCTCGTTCTTGACTCGGGAGCACCACCAAAACCATTAAACAATGCTCCATCAAACCCATTACTCATTATTTAATTAAAATAGGAAGGGTAATAGAGAGTAATTAAAGAGATGTGGGTTGGTAAAATGAAAAATGTGCATTGTTCACTACTACTTTTAGAGAGGAATTTATTGAGGCTGTTGGGGATGGCCTAAGATGAGCAACAATTGTATAAAGGACCAATGCAAATTTGCAATCTCCATTACCGATTTCAATCTTTATACTGCAGAGCTCCAATCACCATTCTGACTTGATTTCAAAACGAGCCTTCTCCGAAAACATAGTCATTTCCATCGCGCAAGCAACTCTAATAGACCAAGCTTCCAGCCTCAATAGCGGAAGAAACTCGAACCCTTCCATGAAGTGCATGTACAGATTAAGTTAATTAGAAGTCCAAAATCAGGGCAGCTCTGGATCTATGCCAATATCCGCCTCCACAACCCGGACACAGAGCAAAGTACCGATATGCAAGATAAATTAGAGCCAAACTGAATTTCATTCAAAGGACGCAGGAGAACTCAAATGAGTGAGATAAAAAAAAATTATGCATTTGTAATAGCCATAGGTATAAGATTAGTGGGCATTCACAACCATTTATGTCGCCGAGATATACAGTTGAGCTCTTTTCATCAATAGGAATAAATCAGCTATCTCCCATCTTTTCTTTGCAAACGACGCAATTCTGTTTGCTAAAGCTAGTAAGGAAGAATGTGGGCACATGATGAAAATTCTGGACATCTACAATAAAGCTTATGGCCAACTTATCAATTTCAGCACGTCGGGTTCATCCTTCTCATCCAACACTCCTAATGGGCTTCAACAGGAGATTAGTGATTTGCTTCATATGCCCTCCCTGAGCAAGAAGGCAAGATACCTCGGCCTACCGGCCTTTTGGGGTAAATCGAAGATGGAGGCATATACCTTTTTATTGGAAAAAACCATATCAAAGCTCCAAGGTTGGAGGAAGGTTACTCTTAATCAAGCAGGGAAGGAGATCCTCATAAAATCTGTGGTCCAAGCTATCCCATGCTATGCTATGGCCTGTTTTTCCCTTCCAAAAAAGTTTTGTGATAAATTGAAATCTTATATCTCAAACTTTTGGTGGAGTGGCTATCCGGAAAATAGAGGCATCCACTGGGCTAGTTGGGATCATGCAACACAATCAAAATTATCTGGAGGTTTGGGCTTTCGGGATTTCAAGGCCTTTAACGTCGCAATGTTAGCTAAACAAGGGTGGAGACTTGTTGTTAGTCCTAATTCTTTTTGGGGCAGAGTTATGAAGGACATTTATTATCCAACTTCAGATTTTCTCATCCTGCGAAGGGGAGGAGACCCTCTTAGGCTTGGTCTAGTCTCCTCCAAGCGAGGGAGATCCTCCTTAAAGGAATTCGGTGGCAGGTGGCTGATGGGTCTAGAATTCTTTTTTGGAATGATAAATGGCTCCCGTCATTGAAAGATTTTAAGAGTTATACTGCCAAACCGCCGGATTGCCCTATGTTACTTGTTAAAGACTTCATTGACCAACGATCGAAGTCTTGCAAGGAAGGAGAAATTCGTAGGTGGGTCTCTAAGGAGGAAGCCAACTCAATCCTTAGCATTCCCATTTCTCAGAATACTAAGATGGATTTCTTGGTCTAGCATTTTGATACAAAGGGCCATTACACTGTCAAAACTGGCTATCACTTGGCTAGGGATCTTCAATTGGATGAGAGTAAAACAAAAGCATCTTCCTCTTTCCAACCTCCTCAAGCCTTCTAGAAATTCATATGGAGCATTAACATTCCTCCAAAGCTGAAACACTTTTGGTGGAAAAGCGTGCTGCAATTTTCTCGCAAATAAGGAAAATTTCCACCGTCGCAAATGTCATTCATCCCCTATCTGTTCAATCTGCCATAAAGAGCCCGAATCTATTGAACACTTGCTTTTCATGTGTGGTTGGACCTCCACGGTGTGGTTTGGAAGTTGTTTAAATTACAAAGTGGATTCTTGTTCTATCCCGTTTGTCATGAAGTGGACCATTTCATTAATGGAAAGCTATAATTCAGCTTTGGATAGGCAGACTTCTTTTAGTAAGTGCATCTTTTTAGCATGGCAAATCTGGAAAGCATGAAATGATTGGGTTTTTAATCAGGTTCCAGTGGATCCGGGTATGACAGTGAGAAGAGCTCTTCTTGCTTGGGAAGAATATACTTCGATTCAATCATCTCAAAGTCCTCAGCGTCATACTAATAACCAAGGTCAGATGGTCTCTATCTGGGCTCTTCCACCTTCAGGATCTGTTAAGGTTAACTGCGATGTGACCACTAGAAGGGGCAGCTGTAAAGTGGCAATTTCTGCAATTTGTAGAGATGACATGGGTAGAAATGTTGGTGGTCGAGCGTCTAAGGGCTAGGCTAATACGATGTTGCAAGGAGAACCTATGGTTGCTCAGTTGGCAGGGAAAGTTTTTGAGGAGCTACAAATTTCTAATGCAATCATCAAGAGTGATAACAAAATGCTGATTCAACTTTGTTCGACTGAAAATGTTCCCCCATGGGAGTGCCACACAATTGTTGAAGACATTGGGAGAATTGCGGCTATCATTTATCTGTCTTTCTCTTGGGTGAATAGAAAGTGTAATAGAGCTGCTCATTGGGTTGTATCCCAAATTTTGAATGATGGATTTTCCCGGGATTGGATGTTTAATCCCCCTTCCCAGCTTTCCCAAATCTGTTCCTTGGATGTCTCTTTTGAGGCTCCTTAGTATTTATACAATTATCTACAGTTCAAAAAAAATAGCTTTTTTGTGCTTGGCCACCCTGGACATTTTGAGGGCCGAGGCGAACTTTAAAATTTGGCGGCCTTTATATACTTTATATGGGAGGTAATTGCCCTGGTGCTCGACATATGGGAGTCAGCTCTTGGGCACGGTGTTCGGCGAACAATTTGGGTTATTTGTTACTAAGTTAGCTTTGAGAGGAATACTTCCTTTGTAAATTTCTAGTTCTGAGTCCACTTTGTAACCCTTTGGGCAGTTTTTCCGATTAAAGAAAAGCAATAAATCCATCTAAAAAACCATATTATAATGTAGGTGGATTAAATTTACGAATGTATGCAAATATTATTGTTCTTGTGTTTTAGGCATTTTTGGCTATATATATAAAAGGCTGGATTATTGGGGAGAAAAAAGAAGGAAGTCCTAGATATGCTAGTATTTTGCTTCCTTGGCATCCCTAGAGATCTCTACTAGTAGAATGACGTCGTTAAAAAAAAAAAAAAGACAAAATAAGATACGGTGAAAGAAGACAGCGCTTTGTATAACACCCCAACTTGGTTGGACAATCTGTACATTTTCACTGGTACTAGATACAGAAAAAGACACTGTACGCACACACTCCATCACCCATCTGATCCAGCTAGTACTTAACATGAAATCCCAGCTTTGATAAAACCCATTTGCAGATAGTCCCTCCATCCCATTTTGATAGTCCAGTTCGATCTCCAATACAATTTTTAAGTTGTTAATATCTTTCAATTTATAATGAATTTTATGTGCAATATGGATCTCATATAATAGATCTCAATTAGTTTTATTATATAAAAATTTTAAAATCTTTAAGAATATTGTAAATTGGAAGATATTAACAATTTCGAAATTACATTGGAGAACGAACTGGACTATCAAAATGAGACAGAGGGAGTATATAGCAACAATCCACACGTTTGGCCCCAAGGTTCAAATCGTTAGGTCTTCGTGAAATACACTTTGCCACATCTTGAGAGCAAGCCCTTTCCCTTTTTGTTGTTGTCTCGTGCCACTTGACCAAACCCCTTGGGTTTGTTTTTGTTTTTTTTGGTCCATTTGCTCAACGAGTAATACCCCGTTTTATACACTTCATCTCAATTAATTGTAATTGAACTATTAGTACTATATTTTACAGTATTATATATTGGGAGAATTTCAAAAAAAACCTCTGAAATATCACTGCAATGTCCCATAGACCTCCAAACTTCGATAAATGTTAATTAAACCTTCGAACTTTACATCATTTTCTCAATTACACCCATGCCATCTATTTCCGTAAAATTCCTATAGGAAGAACACTGACATTGAAAAAAAAATTAACAAAATAACAAACCCAATTTAGACCACGTTTGGCAAAATAATTACACCAAATCGTTTCTTCTGTTTCTTCCCCTTTCCAAATCTTCTTATTCTTTGCTCTTTCTGCTACCCAAAATGGTGCACAAAGAACCAATTCCGGAAGTCCAAAACAAAGGCGTAACAATTAAAGCCAACAATTGTAACCTATTCCAAAAACCCAATCAATAGCCAACTGCTATACTATATACTACATAGAAATTAAATCGAGATGTTTCACCGTATCTCACTCTTTTTCTTCTTCTTCTTCTTCTTCTTCTTCTTCTTCTTCTTCTTCTTCTTCTTCTTCTCTCACTCTCCTTGCGATAAAAAAATGGCGAACAAATAAATATATCTCAAAATCCCAAAAGAGGAATTCATTTCATAAAAGAAATCAAGCTTCGCCCATAATAGGAATTGGATCACAATCCTTTTGCTTAACTCAGTTAATTAAAAATGAGACACAGAGAGATTAACCAAATTAAATAGGAGGAGGATTCGAGTGGGTGGTTTGTGGGAGAATCTGAAATTCCGAGCTCAAATGTCCATTTCAAGAACTTCTTCTTCTTCTTCTTCTTCTTCTTCTTCTTCTTCTTCTTCTTCACTCTCTCTCTCTCTCTCTCTCTCTCTCTCTCTCTCTCTCTCTCTCTCTCTCTCTCTCTCTCTCTCTCTCTCCCCATGAATTTGTACTACAGTGGATTTTTTGGGTAAGTTTCTGAAATTACTTTTTAACCCCCGTACTATATATTGAGCCTCTTTTCTTTGGGTCCTATAATTTGTGAGTTTGTTATAATTTTCCTCAAAAACTAGAGCCTTGGTGCTATGTAAGCAACTTCGGTTAAGAAATTGACGGAAATAGATGGCAAGGGTGTAAATGAAAAAATTGTGTAAAGTTCGAAGGTCTAATTAAGATTTACTTCGAGGGTTAATGGAATATTGTGGTGATAGTTCAGAGGCTTTTTTGAGATTTTTCCCTTTATATATTTGATATTTCGCGAAGTTAGGTATTTGATGTTTGTTTAATTCAAGTCAGGAATTTTTTAACTTGACATTGAATCCTTGATCTCCTTAAATAAATCTAATTTGATGCTCATATCTAGTCAACAAAAGTGGCCTTGCATACATTTGTATCTTGACAAAATAATTTTTGAAAAAATGTTTCAGTTGATATAATTTTCATATCTGTATTTTGATAACTAAGTTCTTCGTTTTGTCTTTTAATAGATGAAATTACATAAAAGCCCCTCAACTACAAAGTACATTCATTGTTCCAAGTGTCATACTACTGATATTAAAATAGACTGTACAAAACCCTGAATTTTCTTACGTTAATTTATAAGAAAATTTAGTAAAACAACAAAAAAACATTGCCGACCAAATCAATTTAGTCTCCTAAAACATACCTTTTGCCGACAAAACATTTTTTGGAGGTGAATTAACGTCCCATTGGTGACTACATTACTTTAGTCGCCAAAAGTATACCCTTTGCTGACCAAACACAACTTTTTGGGGAAAGTTGGCACCTCTTGCCGACTAACAAGCTTTGGTCAGGTATAACGTATCTTTGCCGACTAATATATCTACGACCAACCATATGTCTTTTGCCGACTAAAATTCTTTTTGTTGGCAAAAACATTTACCGACTACAATTTCCTGACTAATTATGCCGACTAAAAAGGCTACTTTTTTTTTTTGTAGTGGCTCCTCGAAATCAAAGGTCATTGAAGATCCCGATTAGTTCTGTATAATGGTATAAAAAATTTCAAAAAACAATGAGCTTTATGTCTCGCCTCCAGCCCATTGATGTCTGGATATAAATATGCCTAGAGTCATACTATATACATGGGTTCCATGTGGAAGACACACGCATTGGACAATTATGGCCAAATTATATCCGATTCGTTAATTCGTGATGGATCTAGGCTAGAAACACAACCTCGAAGCATGTACAAGAAACTCCCTAAGTTCACATCAGGCTTAGTTTTGAAATCATATATATTAAAAAAAAATGTATACTCAAGAAGATTGAAAAAATCATTTTGCTTATCAAACGCTGATTGCCAAAACTTTCAGCCAAAGTTCTCGCTTGCATATTGGAGTGCTACTGAGTAGGACATTGACTTTTGTGGGCAAAGCTAATCTACCGGTACAAGTTAACACAAGAGTGCTTCAGGAGCCCTTACCACCACACGTTCACGTGAGGTTCATACACTTGTAATTGGGCGTCTACGAGGATGTGTGGCGGTAAAGGTCATCTCGAGTTCCGGCTTCCAATGGCTTCTGAAGAAGGCAGCGGTGGGTGGTTCTCGGCAGCAGTATTAGTGACGGTAGTGGCGCGTAGGCAAAGGATCTCTATCCTAGAACCTGGTCTTGAGTAAATTGTTGGTTCTTCACTCTTCTTGTTGTTCTTGCGACTTTTTTTATTTATTTATTCTGTTTTGTTTTTATTTTTATTTCTTTTTTTTAATTTTGTTTCGTCTTTATTTTTGTTTTCTTTCATTATAGTTGTTATTTCGATGTATCCAAAAAAAAAAAAAAAAAAAGTCTTTGGAGCACCACTCGAAAGCTAAGTAGGAGTAATAATTTTCCTCAAACACTTGTAACCATATGCATTTAACCATTTTGTACTTCAAAGGGAAATCAAATTCCCAATCCCAAAGTACCATTACGATGACATATTTCACAAGGGTGGAAGGTGTACCTAAGGTAATGAGTGACCCACTGCCCCTTCTCTCAAGTAAAACAGGTGTATGGGACTAAAGTCAGATCTGGAGAAGGAAAAGTACGTCTTAGCTGGAAGTGAAGTGGACTCATTAGCATTTTGGGTTCTTGAATCTAACCACAAAATCCTGAGGCCCAGAGCTCTAGGCACAGGCGAACAAGGCCATCGCCAAGGGCCCCCCAACGTTGGCGCCAAAAATAGGACCCTCATTACGTGAAAGTGTTCTAACATTATTTCTGCCAGCTAAAACATTAATTTAGTCGTGTAGTCCGTGGGACGGAATTCTTGTTTTGCAACAGCTGGTTCAAGTTCGAAAAGTTGGTACTGACTCCAATCTGTACTGTCATCAAGTCATAGCCCAAAACAAAGAGTAATGCTACGGTGTGCACCATGCCTTTTGGTATATGGTGTGCAATTCGTATATATAGCCACAAAATCTCATATAAGTCCACAAAATCTCATATTTACGAAAGTAAACACTCATATTGGAAATTACAAAAATAAATATTGGAACACCAAAACCCAATAAAAAGGACCACAAAATCTCATATACATATGAGAAAATTTTGGAATAAAAAAAAAAAAAAATGGCAACCGGTTGGTCACCGGGCCCACCGCTTGAAAAAAAAAATCCATATGAGATTTTGTGACTTTCAAAATGAGTGTTTGTGAAAGAAAAGATGAGACTTTTGTGGTCCACTACAGTCCAAAAATTGTTAATAAATTTTATATGAGAATGTGTGGCTGAGTATATGAGATTTCGTGCTTATATTTATTTTTGTGGGTAAGTATATGAGACATGTCACTATCAATACACAACAATATTTTTGGACTATAGTGGTCCACAAAAAACTCATATATTCCTCCACAAATACTCATTTTTGAAACCAAAAAGTCTCATATCAAATGATTTTTATATGAGTGGTTCTTTGAAGCATATATGAGATTTTGTGGTAACATTTCGTAATGACTCAATGTGGTCTCAAATATGTATTTCTGTGGCACCTTATATGAGACATGTCACATCAATATATATACACACAATATGTATCACATTTTCACTACAGTCCAAAACTATCATATGAGATTTTGAGGCATTTTTATGAGGTTGACTTTTGCCAATATGACATTTTGTGGCTCTTTCAAATTTGTGTGGTACTTTTTATGAGTATTCGTGGCTTCATATATGAAATTTTTGAAACCCAAATGTTATATGAGAAGTCACCCGAGGTTTTATGATTTTTTTTGACTCTTCATATGAGATAAAGATGACCGGTATAGGGGGTCACTTTTTGCATATGAGGCGTAATCTCGGCCGTCGATCTGGTCAAAGTTGCATATGATATGCCCTTTCATATTTTCAGCCACAAAATCTCATATTTGACCCACAAAATCTCAAATTTGTTGTTACAAAATCTCATTTTTTGGCCCAAAAGTGGGGTGCACATTGTAGCATCCCTCCAAAATGTATTCGCTTTCCACCGTCGTTCCATTCAATCAAACTGCTGCATATTGGCATCGACAAGTGTGGAGAGATCTTGAGCATGAACTCGGAGACCCATTTTCAAGACAAACGAACCTATTCCTATTCCAAGTGTTGGATCGATGAGGCTACTATGTGACTAAGGGTGCAAAGTGCAGTCAGATAGTTAAAATGTGGGTTTGACATCAAGAATATGGATCTTTACGTGCACTGTTTTTTCAGTAAACTGGCCTCAGATACACAGCGTACACATACTCATATATTAGACCGCGTAGTAGAAGAATTTCAAAGATACTTGAGAAGGGCCACCCTTAACTTCGCCCCAGATGTAGAGCTTGAGCTGCTGTAAACAATTTAATTCAAAAGCTCTATGGTCTGTACATCTTCAAATTTCTTCACTCTTCATGGACCGGAAGGTCATGATAATATTAACATCTGCCTAAATATGAGTAGGGACGAAATTGAACTCGCAAAAGTAAGCAACACCACACCGCATTGCACTACCAAGGTTAGTGATTCAAGCCAGTACCAGTGCAGCATATTCTTGACGATTGAATCGAGAGCATTCCTGTGTTCGCAACATTCTTAATTTTGACATCAAATTTAAACATGGTTCTGCTCAAGAAGATTGAGAGGAACTTTTTGGCTGATCAACCTCTGTTCCCCAAAAAAAACCTCTGTTCCCCAAACTGTCAACTGAAGTTTTTCACATGCATATTAGAATGCGACTCGGCTAACCATGCTTTTTACTATAGGTTAAATATATACGTAATCAAGAATTTGTTGGAGCCGTCGAGGTGCGCGTAAGTTAACCGACACCTTGAAAGTATATATAATGGCAAATAATGAGTGCATTTACTCTTGTGGGCTAAGCCCACCTCTATTAGGAGTAATCAGTACAAGTGGCCTGGATACAATCATGTTTATATGATGGCCACACACCTTGGGCACCCATAAGCATTTTTCAATTGTAAACTTTAAAAGAAATCAATTTAAGTGCAAAGTTCCATCAAGAAGGCATTTCAAAAGGATGAAAGGTGTCCAGTTACCATATGTGAGGAGTGACGTACTGCCTTTCTTTGTTTATAAGATAAGGATGGGACCATTAAGGTTTGGGGAATAGAAGACAATTTTATGAGCTAGAATTGAAGTGGACCCATGAGCTTTTTTGTTTTCAAAATCTATCTGCAAAACTCTTTTACCCCACAAAAACACCAAACTACTGGAATTCCCATAGTTGGCCACCCAAGAAGGTAAAGGAAAGAATAGAATAAATCCATCTCCATTTGGGCATTTTACTTGATATTGTTGAGGATATAAATAATAAAGTTATTCCTCTCTCAAACAAACCAGTTTACGTTTTTAAATGAGTTCGTGGCCAACAATCTAATATGATATCAGACAATAAATCCTATGGTTGTACCTCACCGCCTACATAATGAATCAATGATTAAAAATAGCGCGCCACACATGTCCACCCCGCTAATGGAGAGCCTGGCTACCAGTGAGGTGACATGTTGAAGATATAAATGATAGAATTACCCATTCGCTAATGAATAGTGATACATACACACACTCAACCACACAGCCACACACACTCACATGCGGTGGGACCCACCGGTGGGTCCCACCGCATGTGAGTGTGTGTGGCTGTGTGGTTGAGTGTGTGTGTCACAATCATTTTCGTTCTCTAATAGCTAAGCATTTAGACGAGTTAGTGGTTAACAATATTATAGACATGATTCATCTACTTTTGTGTTTATGAATCGATAGATCGATATACTGGTACCGATACAAATATGGGCATGAACCTAAAATTTCCAAACGAAATGTAATCACAAGAAAACCAACCAGATACCATCGCATGTCTTCTGAACTAAAAATCAAAAAAACCATAAGAATAACCTTTCCAACTTATGGGGTCATGAGACTACTATGCAAAGAAAGGGGTAGGCCCAAAATGGGGTTAGGTTTGCAGAACCCGGGCTCTAAGAGGAAATGGTCCATGGAAAATTAACACAGGACAATGATTTCCTAGCACTTCCCAAAATAACCAGAAAAAACAACAAGGTACAGGAGACTGCTGTCTTCAATTCCATCTACCAAATTGATGATCGTTAGATGATTGGCAAATAAAATCTACTAATAATAACCTATGATATTCATCTGCTCGTACAAAGCATCAAAATAAATGGTCCTACTCTAAGTACCAGTGTCGGATAAGAACTAAGTTACACGGAATCGGACACGGATGTGTGTTAAGGATTTATTTAATCTTCATCTCGAGCACAAGACACAGTAAAATTTTCGTATTTGTATGTCTATTTCTTTAATTTACTAGGATAATTGGTGTTCATAATGTGCCTTTTTTTACACATTTCCGCGTGTGGAGTGTCTGACACTTCATCTGTATATTTTCTGAAGAGTGCATGTAAAATAAGATATAACTAGGACTAATTGGACGCCTAGCTGAAACATCTCAGACTCAGTAAATTCCGGCAGATCAAGTGGAAGCCAGAAGAGTAGGTATGGCCGTGGACGATGGTCAAGTGCTACGGATAAACCAGAACGATCCGGACAATCTTCAAAGAAAAAAAAGATTTATGTCATAGCCGTATGGCACTGCTCATCAACCAAAACCTAATTGCGAGAAGCATTCAAATGCATAAAACCACAACTGATTAGAAAATAAAGTCAATTTACACATATCTGCTCATCAACCAAAACTTCATTGCAAGAAGCATTCAAATGCATAAACACCGCAACTAATAGAAAATAAAGTCAATAAATGGAATCAATTAGTAATTGTAAATGTTGTTCTACAGTTATTGCAAGTATCCCATGTAAATCTTTATTCAGCTTGTTTTTTCGTGGTGACATCCTACCATGAACATCGGTGCTATTATAGTGCGAAAAGCTCATCAATCATTGAACGCAAATATACAAATATTTAACACCAAGAAATTTGTGCACTCAATTGAAAAATGCAACACAAAATATATGAATGTTACAACCACACTCTCACCCCAGTTATTTCAACTTGCTCTCTAGAACAAGAATCTAATGGACACACCAACAACCTATACTTCTTTCTTTTTTTCCTTTTTAATTTCTTCTTTTGTTCGTCTCCTTTGCTTATACAATTATCATATAATACATTGTCATACCTTAATGCCATCCTTGTTTACAGTATGAGGGTTGGCATCAAGGAGGTTCTCAAGTGATATAGCTTTTCGGCTGCGGACCCTGCCTGCATCTTTTAATAACTCAGCCAACCTCTTCTTTTCATCCTCCACATCAGGATTTGCTGTTCCAAGCTTTTCCTCTCTCATCCCAACCACACGTTCCAGTATCTCTATTGCATCACCCAACCTATATAAGAAACCAAAAGAAAAAAGTTGCATCAAAAGAAGAATGACAGACTAAACAACTGAGCATAAAAATGTGTAACTCATCATTGCATAGGCTAGTAATTGGGTGCACAACAAAGCTACATATATTCTAAGTTCAAATCTTTCTTCCCCGAACATCTAAGTTATCAGTGACCAGAAATCTCTCTACCGTGTACTGACCTTCCCAGAACCCTACTCGTTTCTCCTTTTTTGAAGATGGTGAAACTTGATCGGTGGGCGAATTTTACCCTTTTAATAAGTTCTGAGTATTGCTTTATACCAAAGGTGAATGAAATAACGAAGAATATTTAAAAGGTCAGGCTATTGGCCATTTACTCCAAATGTTGTTGATAGGGAATACAAGGAAAAGCAACTCCAAGCCTTGAATAGTAAGTCCATAAGCCTTAGATAAATTGGTTAAGCAATAAGTTGTTCATCCAATGCAATTCCATAGAAAGAAAACAGATTCCACCAATTAATTACGGAAAGAAAAGTAGAGAAATTGCAAAAAATATATATATATATATTAAAGATTCATACCTCCCAATAGCATCATATGTGCCAGCAAGATTGCTATATACCGCAAGCGTGTCGGGATGATAAGGTCCGTATTCCGATTCTAGTATACTCCTAGCCTCTTCAAACAGTGCTGCAGCCTCATTTATCTCATAACGCTGCACACAAGCAAGCCCCATCTGGTTAAGAGCAATCCCAAAGAAGGCAGATTTCTTCTCTCCAATGGCCCTAAGCTTTGAAACGGCATCCTTGAAAGAAGTATAAGACTCAGAGTAGTTTCCCAACATATAGTACATGACTCCCATTTGTGCCTCAATTCCAGCAATCGTGCTTTGCTGACCAGGCGCATCATTATATATCTTCAAAGCCTTTTGTAACAACTTGACCGCCTGGTCGATCTCGTTCATCGACTCATATATAGCAGAAACGTCAGTTAGACCACTTGCAATCTCTTCTGGAGGAATCCCAGGAAGGGGTTTTTCATAAATATGAAGGGCGTTCTCACAGTACGATTTTGACTCCCTCAATTTGCCAGTTTTATTGTACAAGTCAGCCAGACGGACGAAAACAGAAGCAACTGCCGGGTGATTTTCCCCTTTGGAAGACTTGAAAACTGTTAGTGCCTTCTGATATGCGAAAACCGCCTCATCATACCTAGTCAAGGATAAATATGTGTCTCCAATGCTGCAATCCACTGATGCAACCTCAGTTTCCTGCCCATTTGCCACCATGGCCATACTAGCCAAAACAAGATGCTCGAGAGCCGCCTCATGGTCTCCTTTCGTTTCGCATATCAGACCCATGAGCCGCCTATCTGCCGCCTCTTCAAGTGAAGCCGGCGAACCGATCTCTTTATGGATGTCAAGGGCCATTTGACAGTATTTCTTTGCCTCGTCAAATTGCAATGCTTGAACATGAGCTTCAGCCAAATATCGACACGTCTCACCCACTCTTGGATCAGTTTCACCCAAGACTTCCCTCTGGATTTCCAAACCTGTCGTGTAGGATTCTATAGAGTGCTGAAGTCGGCCTAGCATTGCGTATGTATCGCCCAACTGCATATGACCAGCAAATTTAGCAAGGGCATGGTCTTGACCTTCAGCAAGAATTGGAATCTCAATTGAGTGCTCAAGAACAGGAATCGCGTCAATATAGCTGCCTAAGTTACAGTATATTGCAGCAGTGACATGTAAGGACATGACCAATTCTAAACTCGGCTTCCCATTTGCACATTTCTCAAAGGATTTCACCGCTCGGAGGGCTAATTCGAGGGCCTTTTGGGGATTATCCCCGGAAGAAATCAAATCTCTTGCTTGTTTTAGCAGAAATGGTCCAAGATCTGGGTTTTCTAACCCAGATTCAGATGAGTCCTCAGTCCCATTCTGCAATTTCACCCCTCCCCCTGGTGAATTCCTTGTTTTCTTAGTAGGGATTCCTCCTGCTTTTGGTTTTCTCGAATTCTTATCCGTAGGAGGCTTCTGTTGAGGACTTTTACTCTTGGGATTTGATTTGGAGGAGGATTCTGATTCCAACTCCAACTGAGAAGCTTTCTTTGATTTCGATGAAGAAGGGGATTTCCTTCCAGTAGAGGAGGTTTTTTCCTTCTTAGAATCAGAATCGTTATGACACTCATCCCCCCTCTTCTCCATATCTACTTCCTCTTCCATTATTTCCACTTCCCTCATCTCTCCACCGACAAGATGACGTAGCTCTGAATCAATCCTCGACTCTTCGCCTTCTGATCCAAAGCTAGCCCGAGAGGGTGACTGATCAGAACTCTGCATATCACATACATTATCATAAAGCTGCTCAATTGATGGTTCCACCACTGCTCCGTCGACAGGGGCTTCAACCGGGGTACTGTGTGGCATGGGTGCATTTTTAGGGGAGTTGGTTTCAACTGAGTTCTCCTTCAATGGAGAAGAATTTCCATTTTCATTCACAACCCCATCTTCAACAATTTCATCCACAACAACTCCAGGCATTTCTTACAACACCCGTATCAATAAATACCTTATAATTTCCAATAAATTATCTGCAATAGTTGTTCCAACTACAAAAGTTAAGAGTTCCACATTTATACATCGTCAACATCAAGAAAACACTACACCCCTCAATAATTTAGTGAATACCCAGTTCAGATCCAAACTAGAACGATATGCCGGCATTAAATTTTAACAAATCAAAACCCAACAGAATCAACGAGACAATATTGAGGTATAAATGTTTCAAAGTCAGTCAATATACATATACTCAATACTTTTCCTAAATAGATCTTTCCATATTAACACTCATTGACTTAGCAGTAATTGATAAAGAATTCAGGCACCCTAAATGTAAAACCAACAGAACAAACCAAAAACGCCAAACAAATCACAAACGGACATACAAATCGAGAGTATGGAAAAGAAACATAAGTCTACAGTTGACTTCACGAACTGATCCAATCCCAAAACCACTAAAAGGCTGAAAAAAGGGGGCACAAATAATTGAAAACTGACAATGAAACAGAAGCAGAAATGGGAAAAAGCCATACCTCAGAGACAACCCATTAAGTGCACCGAAATTTGAAGGGGTTCCGTGCTCCCCTGGGTGTTATATATTTACTGTACATGAATATAGAGAGAGAAAATATCTAAATATCTATCATTTGGTGGGTTGTGGGTATATATATATAGATATTATTAAACTAGTTTGATGGGGCAGAAGGATGGGAGTGGGGAAATTAAAGATAAGGGCAAGGGCAAAATGGGATTTGAGTGCTATACATATGTATATATAGATATAGGGAAAGTGATTATCGAGTAAAAGAAAGTTATGGTGGGGATTTGCAGAGGTGGAATGTCAGAGGAAAGAGGAGGGCGACTTGTAGCCAAATTCATGGACTGCAAGTCTGCAACTGCCGATTTGTTTTCTGTTTCTTTGTTCTCATTCTTGAAGGGGAACCACTGTTTGCCACGTGGCAGATTTCGGTGACGGATTTGACGTGCAGTGTTTTTCTGGAAGAGCAAAAACTTCAACAAATAGGAAACTTTAAAATTACAACAAAAGTACAAAAAGAAATAAGAATACTAGATTTGAATGCAAGAATAAAAGAAGAAAATTCGTCACTTCTTTGAAAGAGAAATCTTCAGTATTAATTTTGCCAAATAACCTAATTTTCTTTAAGGCATTTTTAAGTGATGTTACGAATATGCAAAATCGTACGAAAACTCTAGTTTGTAGGTAAATTGTTCCACTCAATAAGCTTATTAATGGACCTTTTGCTAGTAGACGGTAGAATTAATCCCATGTACTAGTTGGGGTGAACAAAAGTTGAGCCGATCACCTGGTTGTGAAAAAAAAGGATCTGGGGTTGCTGTTGTGCAGCCCTGTGCACAGCAAGGGTTGTGCACATCCCGGCCGTCCATTGCTCAGATGGACGGCCCAGATTTCATCTTGAACGCACAACAACGAACGGTTCGGATGCAAAAGTGTTGAGGTGAAATCTGAATCGTTCATCCGAACAACGAACGGCACAACACATGCTCTGCATAGGGTTGCACAACAGCAACCCCAGATCTGGAAAAAAAAATGAAACAATAGTAGATATAACTCCATCCCAGTCCGACAAACATATTTGGTTATTATTTATCATATTTAATAGGATACCGAATCAAAAGGTTTTTAGGTTAATGCCACGGAGGGAGCCATAGATGATTTGGTTAAGGGGTTGCACTGTTCGATAGAAGTCCATTAATAATTGTTATATTATGTTCGCGAAACTAAAGAGTGAAAGTGTACCGTAAAATCAAGCTTTACCTTGAGTTTTAGTATTTTTTTGCTACAAATAACAAAAAACTTGATTCAACTATCTCGTGCTCTTTAAATGAAAGTCATAGAGATATTATTTATATGATCGAAACCGTTTATTTTGTCATAGAGATATTATTTATATGATTGAAACCGTTTATTTTTTCAATTACTACTATATTTCCATTATACATATAAAAAATGAAGTTATTCGAATAAGGATAAATACCGTATCGACTTCCATTAGTGCTAAAAAAATTGTTTTTTTGGGAATAGAGTACTCTTCAATAAAGTTTCTACCATTTGACAAAAAAGAGAAACTTCTGTTGGACGCAGAGACTTGTCATAGCCGTAATGGAGTAATGAATAAACATCAATTTATTCCTGGTTAAAAAGGAAAAGAAAAAAAGAAAAGATTTGGGTAGGATGTAGAAAATTAAATATACAGACCCAAAGTAACTGTCAAGATAATTATAGTGAACATATGCCTATATGGGTGTGGCCGGGTGTATGCGTCAATAGCTTAGATATTTATTATGCTAATTTTATACGCGTAATAAGTGCACCAATTATCACCATGTATATATGTTGATATGGTACCTAACTTTGTACTGGAGATGGGAATGGGGTGTAGGGGGAGCGGGGGGCCTGTAGTGACTACAGGTGTAGTGAGTGAATCTCAGCCATTAAAAGTGTTTTGAACGGTCCGGATCTAAAATAGCGAATAATGTAATTGTTCGCGCGAACAATTCAATTAAGATCCGGACCGCCCAAAACAAGAATAGATGGGTGAGATTCTCACTACACAGCCTGTAGTGAGTTGCTCACTACAAGCTCCCCGGTTCCGGGGTGTAGGATATATTGAAATCCAAGAGCATCCTTTTTTTCATGAGCTACGTTAATTCCAATAAAATTGGAAAATAACTGGACGTCAGTAGACCGGTACTCATTTTAATGGTGTAAAGTTTTGAAGTCACGACAGACTGGATCTCACTTCAAATAAACAACGGCGGCATAGAATGGACTTCTTATTAGAGACCGTGCTGAGGGAGTGTGATTGGTTTTGAAAAACCGAAGCGAACGAATGTTAATAATAGGGATTGAAAGTTGCAAGTTCAGCACAATATCTGTCTCTTCTCTCTCTCTCTCTCTCTCTCTCTCGTCTCGTGATCATCCGGCCACTTCTTTAATGCAGTAGTGGCCACCTTCTTCCCGTGAACCTTCTTAAATAGCCACATGCCATTTGCGTGCTATGCTGTAGTACAATAGTCCATTTATTGACAGAGCACTGGTTTAAAGGGATATATTAGCTCTAGGCAGTGCCCCTTGATTTTTTTCTTCCTTTTTTGTTTAAGTAAATATGTAAACATTGATTTACGATTGCTGATTGCAGTGGTGTTCTCTTTCTTTGGAGAATTAGTATATATGTTAGTGAGACTTGACCCTTGGTCTTGTGCATAGAAAATTATTACAGAGGGGGCACTAATGCGTTATATTTTAGATTTTTTTTTTTTTGACAATCAAGTCGAACGTTATTACCGGTCTTGTTCCATATATTTTGAAGAACCTTAAGTTTTAACATGAAATCTGCATATAAATTTAATGAAATCCAAAAAGTATATTGCAATGATAACCATAATGATTAATTTAAGAATCAAAAGTCATACCTTTCAAGAACACAATATAAACTATAGATTCAACATGAAAATCGAGCAAACGAAACCCTAATTATAAAAATATTCATTACCAAAAAACAAAAAAGTCTCGTAAATTAAAAATAGATGAGAGGTGAATTTAGAGAGAAAATGTTGAGGCAAATTAATTTAGGCTACTTTTATTAGTTTTGAAGGCTTATGATAATTGATAAATAAATTATTTTCTAACTACTAGGAGCACTAGTGTAATTTTTGGAGGTATTTAAAAACTATATAAGTTCATTAGGATCAAAAGTGCAAAACTTGAAAAACCGGGGGCACGTGACCCTCATGTGTCCTCTTTAAATCCCATATAAATCCCACTACAAAAAGAAAAACCCTCCATCATCCATTCATATATGGGCGCTTTCGATCATATATAAAAATGAAAATAGCAATAATGTCATTTCACTAACAATGATGCGATCGGCAGTGGTCGGAGATGGCGATGGAGGGTTTTCTTTGTAATTGTTGTTACATCTACTGACACATATCAAATTTCTACGTGAACAGAACCAGATCAAAATTGAGAAGGTATCTCTCTCGTCGACTTCATATCTCTATTTGCTATTCTTAGGCTTAATTTAGATGCCTAAACATGGGATGCACTGTTGGGTGTCGCTGGGTGTTCACTATGAAATATAATCCTAAAGGGACTGTTGAGCATTACAAAGCTCGTCTTGTCGCCAAAGGCTACACCCAGACTTATGGTGTCGATTATGTGTGAGAGAAAAAACAGAATGATCAGAATGGCAGCGCTTCATGCCAAATAGCAATACAGCATCACTAAACTTCCCAAACCAAGCCCTCAGAGAAGACTCCCCCTGAGCAACAAACCCGGGTGGTTGCTCCATATAAACCTCCTCAACGAGATCCCCATGCAAGAAAACATTCTTAACATCTAACTGAAACAAGGGCCAGCCAAGATTGGCAGCAAAAGAAATAAGGAGCCGAATGGAGCCAAGCTTGCCAACCGGTGAAAACGTGCAGTAAAAACATCACTCCTTGTCAGTAAATACTTGTAAGAGAATTGGGATATCCGATCAACACACTAACAGCTCCTTTGGCAAGAGGGGTGAGAAAAGAAAAGAAAGTGGTCTTGTTTCACACACTAATGAGAAAAGAAAAGAAAGGAATGTGTTTTCTCACCATCTTGTTTGGATAGACAAATTAAAAGAGAGAATGGTTTCTCACCCTTTCACACCAATCTTGTTTGGGAAGATAATTTGAGAGAAAAGATAAGACAGTGTCATATATATATTTACCAAAATAACCTTTCTTTTCCAATCTGACTTCCTTTCTTCCTTGCTTCTTTACAGCAAAACGGTGAATTGACTAGGGAAGCTCTGGTTTATTATGTTTGGCAAGAAAGGAACTGCAGGATGTTTCAAGGAATTCAAAGAACTCCATTTTCAGTCCTTAAGAAAATGAGGTTTGATGTTAGAATTAAGGGATCTCAATTCTCAAATGTAAAACCATTCCCCTTAAGTATGGCCTTGTGCCACTCTTGGCAGGTTGCTCCCAAAGACGTTTGCTACCAATTAACTGCTTATAGCTTTCATTTGCCGTTTTTTTTTATGTGTTTGTTTCTCTCAAAAAAACAGTTGGATTACCAAAAAAATTATTTTGACATCATAAGATAGCTCACATGACAATATCTGCAAGGGGAGCAACATATATCAAAGTTCTTATCTTCAATAGAGTTAAAGAAGTGGAAACATACCAATATTGGATCCTGTAGAATGTAGGATACAACTGACGGACTCCTTGTTCCTCCAAGCTTGGAAGCACATTATCCGTCTACATTCAAAATGCAAACATATTTTGAGGTCAAAGGTAGGTTGCTCCACTAGAAAGGTTATTTTCATCAAAAATTTGGAACAAAGTATGCTATTGTATTTGCTGTGATTTTGGCTCCTAGCCATAAGGAAATCCAAACCCAGAAAAAAAAGTGCAGCAATAACAAGCTCCTTGTTAGGCATATGGCCAACAAAATTATTTTCCTAGTGCCTCAAACCTTCCATAGCTGAAGCTCCATTTTGGTTTTTAACGCAAGTGACAAACAAGTGAAGCATCGAGATTTTGATACAAAAAAGGTTTTTTGACGAACTCAAGCACTGTCCACAGATCCAAGTTTTCATTCAGAATTCCACTATGGGATGAGAATACCAAGGAAACACAACAAATAAAAATCATGTACAACTCAACATCTATATCATTCGAAATTGTTCCGTTTGAATAAGATAACAAGCATGTATTGAGACTCATAAGAGAAACATGACAAATTTTTCTCCAGAATACAACTTTAAGTTCTAAACAGCAAGTTCCATATCATTCGAAACTGCAAGTTACACTACAACATATTTGACATTCAATAGCATTAGATTATAGCATTTTTTAAAAAATGCTATAATAACAAACCAAATATAGCATTTTTTTGAATAAAAGGGGAGCAAACAGTGGGTCCTAAAAGAATATAGCGTTTCAATGCTCTTTAATAACACTCCAGCCTCTTCAATAACGTTCCAGATCGAGAAATCCCCTTCGCGCTTACCCCTCTCTCTCTTCTATAACGTTCCAGGAAAACAATGGGCGCCAAACTTCGCGCCCTCTCCTTCAGAAAATTTCTAATCTAGCGCCCTCCCCCTCAAAAACCTTCCTATCTATTCCGCCAAAATGGTTCCAAGCACCAGTTCGATTGTTCTGCCATATTTCAGTACCTCTTTCGTGCGACTTTTCATCCTTTAGAGCGAGATGGGGTACTAAATTTCTAATATCTTCGTGAAACACCAGTTTGCAGGTAATGGATCAATCATCTGGTATTCTAGGGTTTTGATATTGAGTTGCATGTTTGTTCCTCTCTATTTCTTGTACTATCCAATTAATTAACTTTTGTTTCCCACTAATCTTTGGATTTTCATTGTTTTTCTTCTTCCTAGTTCCGTAGTGGGAGAAGAATCAAAGCCATCTTTGGATATCTTGCACCAGCAGAAGCAAACCTAACAACAGAGCAGGTAATAGCGTTGCCACTATTTTCATAGGTGCTCTTTACAGTAGCCTCCCAGGCCTACCTTTTATTCCATCATCCTTAACCCAATATTGTCACGGGCTTCTCGTGCACACAAAGTGTTCGACAGATTGCCTTTCAAATATGGGCTTCTTCACACGGCATAATACAATCTGCCTATCCATTTTTTAACAAGGAAGAAAACCACTCAAGTATATTTGTAGTTGTGGTCCACTGCCCTTTTTTTTTTTTTTTTGACATTGTTGTGGTCTATTGCTATTGTAAAAAATTATCCATAAATTGAGGTATCTTTTAATTGGAGGTTAGAAATTGTTTTATAAGTTTGGGTAAAATGCAAACATCTGCAAGAAATTTGTATTTGTGGACACTTTTCTTTTTGAACATGAAAGTTCATATTTTTGTGCCTAGTACCCCAGTATGCATAGATAATGTATCCTACATCAAAAGAAGTTGCGGACTCAGACTTACTAGAAGAGCAACTGTATAGAAATAATTTTCTGCCTTATTGATTTGGGGCGATCCCGCCACGCGATCTTCCTTATAAGTAAAATCGACTATTATGTCTGAGTTACCTTCCCTAAGCTCTTTATTATCTGCTCTAAAAGAATGTGGTTAATGGTCCTGTAGACACCCCGATTTTGAACCCGGGATGCGCTCGAGCATTCCCGATGATGAAATAGACCAATCGTGCATACCTCGAGGCTAAGAACAAAGCTTGAACTCACCAAACCACCCTAAACCATTCTAAACCCTCCTAGAACAACCTTAAACCAACCAAAATGACCAAAATACCCTTCAAACCATCTATAAACCATTTCAAAACAAACCCAAGCCTACATCATCTTCTAGTACATTCAAAACCCTCTTTATTGATATATAATACGTCTCAATCCATTTTGAAATGAGGGAGATGTGTCCGTTTTACCAAAATCACTTATTTTCCCGACCTTCTGAGGGTAAAATGGTCACATACTTGAATGTACATATTATCTTGGGTTCAAACTACTTGGGTTAGAAAGTACACTCGACAAGCTTTCCAACGCTTCAAACCACGCATGAAACGGAGTTCGGTAGCACCCGGGGCGGCCCCGCAAAGTTTTACCTTTTGAGCAACAGCCTTGAGCGCTCAAGCCCATGGCTTTGAGCGCTCAACTCCGATCCAGATCAGTTTTCTGCAGAGCATCTAATCATGATATTCTACTGCAAGAGGAGCGTCTACCTATGTTTTCTACTGCCTAAATACACTTCCTAGACCCTTGAACATCTCCTCAATCACCCCCCAAACCCAATTCAAAAATTAAACCCATTTCCCTCCCATTTCTCTCTCTATATAAACCCCCTTTGGCTGATCTCTTACACTCTTGTAGACACCCCGATTTTGAACCCAAGATGCACTCGAGCATTCCCAATGATGAAATAGACCAATCGTGCATACCTCGAGGCTAAGAACAAGGCTTGAACTCACCGAACCACCCTAAACCATTCTAAACCCTCCTAGAACAACCTTAAACCAACCAAAATGACCAAAATACCCTTCAAACCATCCATAAACCATTTCAAAACAAACCCAAGCCTACATCATCTTCTAGTACATTCAAAACCCTCTTTATTGATATATAATACGTCTCAATCCATTTTGAAATGAGGGAGATGTGTCCGTTTTACCAAAATGACTTATTTTCCCGACCTTCTGAGGGTAAAATGGTCACATACTTGGATGTACAAATTATCTTGGGTTCAAACCACTTGGGTTAGAAAGTACACTCGACAAGCTTTCCAACGCTTCAAACCACGCATGAAACGGAGTTCGGTAGCACCCGGGGCGGCCCCGCAAAGTTTTACCTTTTGCGCAACAGCCTTGAGCGCTCAAGCCCTGGACCTTGAGCGCTCAACTCTGATCCAGATCAGTTTTCTGCAGAACATCTAATCATGATATTCTACTGCAAGAGGAGCGTCTACCTATGTTTTCTACTGCCTAAATACACTTCCTAGACCCTTGAACATCTCCTCAATCACCCCCCAAACCCAATTCAAAAATTAAACCCATTTCCCTCCCATTTCTCTCTCTATATAAACCCCCTTTGGCTGATCTCTTACACTCTCAACCCTTCATCAGCCCTCTCCACTCTCTCTCATCACTTCAATCACGTTTTAGCCTTTCTCTCCTCCATAGCCACCACTCTCCATCATCTTCAACCTCCAAAACACCCAAAAATCTCATCTTTAAGGCCTACAACACATGGGTCTTTGAGAAACCAACTTCAACAGCCCCTCTCTCACTCTAACAAGCCATTTACAGCCCATACACTCCATCAATTTCGTCCAAACCTAGCTCTTCCATCAAAACCCACCTCATCCAAGCCAAAATCATCATTTTAAGCTCAAATCCTCCATCATCCACTCAATCAATCACTCAATCAACCCTACACTTACATTCCTCTGACCAAAATACTTCATCTATAGCCCATAAACATAGCCACTACCCATCCATTCATCAAACCACAAGTTCAAGCCTTGATCATAGCCGAAAAGGTAGAAAATCATGTGAAAATCACTATTTTGGTCTTGCTGAGGAAGACCAGTGGGCTCATTCAAGTTCCTCATACTTGAAATGAGCCTACAAGTTCTGAAAAGTATCATAAAATAGCAGAATTTGGCGATCTGGGAAGGGCTTGAGCGCTCAAGGCCTTCACCTTGAGCGCTCAAACCCCAACAGATAGGCAGTCATAGTGTTTCAGCCATAACTTTTTACTCCGAACTCCGTTTTCAACGTATTATATATCAAAACGTAGATAATTTGAAGGGCTACAACTTTTTAGTTTTGTGTTTTTCTCATTTCTATATCAAAACCCTCCAAAACATGCAAATAGTGTCGGAAAGATAAATAATTTTGTTCAAAATGGTGTTTTAAGTTCTATTTTTCTCCTTCATTGTCATTTTCCTTGTTTATATCATTCTGTAATCGCATTGTACACTTCACACAAGCATCCACCATCACTTAGTTTGTGTTTTAATATTCATTTACGTGTTTGCCATTCCCGTATCCCCCATTTCGTGTTTAAAATCAAATTTCAAACATTTCCAAAATCCCACAAAATGTTGAGTAGAGACCGGTTCACGGACCGGGCGAGGGGGGTGCCGTAAAAACCTTCCCCTCTCGTAACCAAACCCCCGAATCCGAGAAATCTTTGGTTCCGTCAGGACTAGTAAAATCTTTTTCAATGGGCAACGAGTCATATTTTTTTTATCGGTTTCTCGGGTTCGGACCTCAAATCCGGGTGGCGACTCTAACAATCACAATCTTTTCGAACAATCTCGGTGGGCCGTCCACAACTCTCACACCCTTCATCAGCCCTCTCCACTCTCTCTCATCACTTCAATCACGTTTTAGCCTTTCTCTCCTCCATAGCCACCACCCTCCATCATCTTCAACCTCCAAAACACCCAAAAATCTCATCTTTAAGGCCGACAACACATGGGTCTTTGAGAAACCAACTTCAACAGCCCCTCTCTCACTCTAACAAGCCATTTACAGCCCATACACTCCATCAATTTCGTCCAAACCTAGCTCTTCCATCAAAACCCACCTCATCCAAGCAAAATCACCATTTTAAGCTCAAATCCTCCATCATCCACTCAATCAATCACTCAATCAACCCTACACTTACACTCCTCTGACCAAAATACTTCATCTATAGCCCATAAACACAGCCACTACCCATCCATTCATCAAACCACAAGTTCAAGCCTTGATCATAGCCGAAAAGGTAGAAAATCATGTGAAAATCACTGTTTTGGTCTTGCTGAGGAAGACCAGTGGGCTCATTCAAGTTCCTCATACTTGAAATGAGCCTACAAGTTCTGAAAAGTATCATAAAATAGCAGAATTTGGCGATCTGGGAAGGGCTTGAGCGCTCAAGGCCTTCACCTTGAGCGCTCAAACCCCAACAGATAGGCAGTCACAGTGTTTCAGCCATAACTTTTTACTCCGAACTCCGTTTTCAACGTATTATATATCAAAACGTAGATAATTTGAAGGGCTACAACTTTTTAGTTTTGTGTTTTTCTCATTTCTATATCAAAACCCTCCAAAACATGCAAATAGTGTCGGAAAGATAAATAATTTTGTTCAAAATGGTGTTTTAAGTTCTATTTTTCTCCTTCATTGTCATTTTCCTTGTTTATATCATTCTGTAATCGCATTGTACACTTCACACAAGCATCCACCATCACTTAGTTTGTGTTTTAATATTCATTTACGTGTTTGCCATTCCCGTATCCCCCATTTCGTGTTTAAAATCAAATTTCAAACATTTCCAAAATCCCACAAAATGTTGAGTAGAGACCGGTTCACGGACCGGGCGAGAGGGGTGCCGTAAAACCCTTCCCCTCTCGTAACCAAACCCCCGAATCCGAGAAATCTTTGGTTCCGCCATGATCAGTGAAATCTTTTTCAAATGGGCAAACAAGTCATGTTTATTTTTGATCGGTTTCTCGGGTTCGGACCTCAAATCCGGGTGGCGACTCTAACAATCACAATCTTTTCGAACAATCTCGGTGGGCCGTCCACAGGTCCCAGAGTGATGGTTAGGCCAAGAGAAGAACCTAAACAAACCATCAAATATGTTGTAGTCTGTCCACCCAAGAATTGCGGTTAGTCTCGCTACCTATTTAGTTGCCGCCCCCCATGCTCCCACAGTCCGCTTACCGAGGAATAGAAAGGAAGTACCCCGGGCCAGAGCAAGTTGGGTTGGGGTATAGAGCTGTAAGCGCGGTGGGGGGGTGACAGAGGACGTGCTCATACGGTTCATAGAAGGATATGATCAACTCGTTGATTGTTGGGAAGACCTATCATCATAATAAGCGAAAAGGAGAGACCCATGATTGGTAAAATGAATCAAATAAGGGACATAGCAATCCAACCTTAATGAAATGGAGAGTAACGGCTTCATCAGGTACTGTCGGTGTAGACAACTTATAATGTCAAATATTCCCATTTCTAGTGCATGACTCGTGTATTGCTTTTGATTACGGTGGGATTCAACTCACTGATATGGTGCATTTACATCTTGCTGAACTGGTTGGATAAATCACAACCATATGTCGTCAAATAAACATGGATGTGGTGATTTTTCCACCCTAATACATCACTGCATTGAGTTTTACGTTTTTATGGATTTGTCAAATGAAACTTTGCCTCATTCTACTTACCTGAAGATCTTTTGTAACTTTGCTTTTGTTCCTGATTTCAACACTTGGTATTGAGTTACAGTGAATCACTAATTGCAAGCAACAAATATGTGAAAGGAGTCAATTGTGGGAATTTGGTGATAGCTATCGATTGGTCCACTAGCCTTGAGAAAAATGGCCTTATCAGATAACCATAGCTTAATGTAGATTCTAATATCAGTTTCATGTTTTGTAATGCTTTTGCACTCTAATCTAATTCTTTCCTCAAGTTTATACTGTGCATTAGCCTATTTTTTTCTTTTGTACATTTTTTCCTTTTGTACTTCATTAGATTTTCGATAGCCATGTTCTTAATTTGTTCATTTCATGTGCCTCATTTGTGCTTTTCTTATTTGTAGCAGATTTGGAGATACTGAAGGAAAAGTTTCCCATGCTGCTACCTTTAAGTGATGATGTTGTACTTAGAAGAAAGGATGTGTTGTTCTATTGTTAAATTGTCACTTTTTAGGCACAATTGTATCTTTTCCAATGTTTTGAGAAAGCTGCTTGTGTAAAGATGATGTAGTTATTTACCCAAAAAAAAAAAAGATGATGTAGTTGCCTTAACATTTAACGAGACTTTTTTTAATGGATTTCATTGTAATTTTACTTTTGTATTGATTTTTCTTTTCTATATTGATTTTGATTCTTTGAATCATCCTAGCCTGGTGCTAAATGGGTGGGATGTATATATGATTTTTTTTTTGTAATACCTACTATAATAGCGGTCCGAAAATGCTATTAAATGTATAAAAATAATAGCAGGCACAAAATGCTATAGAAAATATACAGTAAATACACTTAATAGCATTTCAAAAATATTATTAATCGTAGACATATAATAGCAGTCAAGAAATGCTATGGAAACATGCAAAATTATAGCAGATTTCAAATGCTATCTTTGACGTACTAAATATAGCAGGCATAAAATGCTATGGAAACCTAGGAAACGCTATATTTGATATACAAAATATAGCGGGCCAAAAATGCTATGGAAAGTCTTACCCTTTTTATAGCGCCGGCTAATACAGCATTTGATGAAACGCTATATATACGTTTTTATAGCATTTTTCGCATGCTATAGAAACCGACTTTTGTTGTAGTGTTATAAACAACGATACTACTTCAGCGATGAGTTCTTCATCCGGATCCACACCCATCAAAAAGTTATGTATAATGCAAGAAGCTAGAATGATATTTGATTGTGTGTCAACGGAGTAGTTAGGTTGAGTGTTTCCTATAATAGGAAACCGCTTCTTTACCACACCAAAAGTTCTCTCGATTGCGTTGCGTAAAGAAGAATGTCGAAGGTTAAAAAATTCACAAGCATTTTGTGGTGGACGGTTGGAATACTCTTTCAAGTGATAACGCACACCTCTATAAGGAGTAATAAGCCCGCTCCTTAACATGTATCCAGCATCAACAAGATAGTATTTACCTATTAAAAAAATGAAGTGCATCACTACAATTTTATAATATAAGGTTTGGAAAAAATGAAATTCATCTAAGAATGATTTTTTACCATTAGGAATTTTGAGTTTATCCTCTCTCGCAAGTGCATTTTTAATTATCCTCGAATCGGATGCAGTCCCCTCCCATCCAGGGAGGACATAGGTGAACCTCAAATCGAATGTGCAAGCAGCCAGAACATTTAGTGTTGGGTAACCTTTTCTACCACGATATCTAGGTGCATCCTTGCTAGAGACTTTGACAGCAACATGTGTTCCATCAAGTGCCCCAACACAATCCTAATATAAATATCAAAAACTTAATCTTTAGTAAAAGTTTATAGGGAATGTACATTGAAAATTTAATGTAAATGCAAAATATTTACCTTAAAATATGGGTAGAACCGGTTACTAGTTGATATTTCCAATGGAAGTTGTGAACCCTCAGGTTGCTTAAGAAAGTGTTCTTCCATTGATATCACACCTCTTAAGAATCTATGAAAATGGCGGCTTCTTGTTTCACCAGAGCGCCGGAAGAAAAAAGAAACTTCACTATTAGTTGCACTTTGTGACAACAAGTAAAGTCCCTTTGCGACTTGTTCCTCAACAGTCGCATATCTTGTAGGTCCCAGCCCACCATATTGTTGAAGAAGATCACACAAATCATGAAATGCACGCGGCCCCATACGAATAATATCACGATTAATCTTAAATTTAAGGTTATCCATCAAGTAATCTCAAACTTTTTCTTTGTTCATGCCTAGTATGAGGCGATGAGAATGATATTTTTGCCAGTACTTTCGAACCAAATACCAATATACCACATAGCCAAGAGCTTGAACAGCAGCTAGTTGTCATCGCCGATTCCACGCACTTAATGATTTTTTTGGCCTACTCATTTATCCTACTTTTTTTTAACAAAATGGAATAATTATTGACACAAAGTTCACCCAGTAACTTAACAAAAGAATCAGAGAGAGAGAGAGAGAGAGAGAGAGAGAAGAAACTATAAACAGGCAAGTATAGAAGCAAAATCAACGTACAAGATGAATATGGATTATGAACACTGATTGATATGGTTTGAGGCAAGAAAGAACATGTATGAACATTCATAGAAAAGACAATCATGTATGAACATGCAGTAGATCTGATTTTATTAGAAGCAAGAATCAAAATGAACCTTGTACAAGATGAATACAGAGTATAGATCACAAAAATGGTAGAGAAGAATTTTGCACAAACTTACCTGAGAGCTCTCTATGCAATGGAGGAAAAGTTGATGGAGGAAAATGAAGTGTAGATGGCACATATTTGGAGTATATAAGGCTGTGGTGGAGGGAAAAATTGGAGGGGAAAAAAAGAGGGAAATGTGAAATTGGGGCCTGACTGAGGAATGTGTATTCTATTTTATGCCCTAGGATAGAGGAGTATTTTTGTAAAATTAGAAAGGGTAGAATTGGAAAATTAAAGTTTGATCCCCCAGTCATTTTTCTCGCTCGAAATCGCACCAAAATCGGTGAGAAAGAGAAATGGCAGTATAAGGGAATAAGGATTCTCATGCTCCCCCGCCTTCTCCCTCCATTTCCCACTTCTTTGCTCATCCAAACAGAGGAGAAAGTCCTCTCCCCCTCCATTTCTTTTCTTCTCTCTTCAAATCCTTCAATCCAAAGGGCCTGTAAAGGTGAATCTTTTTCACTTAGATGCAGTATTACCATTTTTGTAGGGGGCCTCCTTCTAAGCATTTTTTGGAAAGCAGTTGTTTTCAAGCTAGGTTAGTACCCAAGGTCGCCCCTAAATGGAAATGTTGTATTTATGAAGTTGTTTGAATAAGTGTTTGTTACGCCCTCGATTTTCAAACAAATTTACACAACACGTCCCATAAATTTGATTAACAATAAGTTCATAAATTCCTCCCACAAGGGTCATCCAAATCCGTGCATAGTACAATCAAACGTTCCCGAATGTGATCCTGCCAAGTTATAATCCATGTTTTATGAGAAACCAAATGAAAATAGTCAAGTTAATTTTTTACATTTTTCCAATTCAAAAGGTATTGAAAAGTATAGAGTTACAATTTCATCTACAAAACAAGAATTTAACCTAGATAATGAATAATTCTTCAATGTATGCTTTTAAAAAGGTTGTCATGCACTCCAAGTGATAGGCGCGCAATATCTCAAGATATAAGCGCCTAAGTAGGGCGAATTAGCGCATTAGAGGCGCGATTTATTCCATTTTCCACTTGATGCGGTGTTGTCTTGTGTTTTGGTATTGTTGTGTTTGTTTTGTAGGAAACGGGCCGGAGGAGCACGTAAAGTGGACACATGACATTGGGGATGTTGGGAACCGGTGGGACCCAAGCAAGGACGAGCAAACAAGCCAAAAGTATTTTAGAGGAGTCGGTATCGATACAGGGATTGTCCTGTATCGATACCCAAGCACCCATAGCTGAACAGAAGGTCTGGGTATCGATACAGGACTTCCCCTGTATCGATACCGAGAGCCCTAAATGGGCCGGTTGACTTTGCCACGTGTTTTGACTTCGGAAAGGGATAAATACCTCGTTTTGAGGCCGGAATTAGGGTTCGAACTTTGTTTTGTTTTTGCTTCCAAGTAGTAGCCGACTTTTCCTCTGGAGATTCTACTTCCCGGAGACTTTTGCATTGGAGTTTTGGTGTTTAGTTCGCAGATTCAGATATTGCTTCGGTAACTCTCTGTTTTATTTTCATTAAATCTTCGTTCGCGGGAGTTTGTCCGCGCTTTGCTTCCGAATCTTTGTTTTAATCCATATTTAGTTATTCAAGCATGCTTTATTTCAGAATCTTGTTATTTGTTCAATTTAATATGAGTGAGTAGTTCATTAGGTATGGTCGCGGGGTGATTAACACGCCGTGGCCAGGGCTGGATTCGTTCTGCTCCTATTTTCTAAATTAACAAAGGAAAAAAGCAATTTTAGGTTATTAAAGAGCTTCCGTCAGACATATCCGGGCATTGTCGGAGCCCATGTAACGCGGGGAACGGGGGACCAAAACTTGTTATTCGCTGTACATGGGTAAACGGCGACCACGAGGATTCACATCTTTCGGGGTTCCTTTTTCTCTCTAAAATCAAACGTTTTTAGAACACCAAACGGAGCGGAACTGTCTGGGCCTGGTCACTGGTGTTATGAACCCTACGACCGTATCTTCTTTGGAACAGTTTAATCAAACCAGTTTTACTCTAGTTTAGTTAATTCTCCCATCAAATTGCAAAGGGTGGCTACCTAAGAGCCGTTTCAAAGTTCACAACCCGAGTTTTTAGTTAAGCACTCTCCGCCGTCTCTGTGGATTCGATTCCGGTCTTACCGGGTATTATGCTACACCGGTCTCAGCCCTACGCTTGGGGCAACCCATTAATTTAGGTCTAGGATTTGGTCAAGCACCAAGTCATACTCCGTGATTTGTACCTGAAAATTAAGGGTTGACCTACACTAGCTCAGTATGAAAATCTTTTAACTTTCTAGAAGCATATGCAATGATATGAACATTGAGGCGTCAAGTAAATACGGGAAACGACAACGGAAGTAAAACAAAGATATACAATCTAGAGTTGGAAACTTCACACTCTTATATATAAACGATGTATCCCGCAAGTGTCCACTAAATTTCATAGGTGTCCAATGTATGTCTGACATATCAACATCATACTTCATAGGTGTCCAGTGTATCCCATAGGCGTCCGACATATTAACAACATTTCATTTCCGTCAATGTACTCATTTTATATTCCTTTCTTTCGTTAAATTAACATCCGGGTGTTAGAGAAGCTGCAATCCTTTTTTCGAGTCTTACGGGCCTCGTGGAACCCTTTTTCCAAGTCTTATGGGCTTCATGGAACCCTTATTCCGAGTCTTATAGGCCTCGTGGAACCCTTTTCAAAGATTTGAGCCTCTCACAAGTGTTGAACAAGAAGCCCTAGCTTCTGCAAGCTTGAAAACCTCAAAACGAATCTCCAAGGCTCTTGCCATTTGAGCCCCGGGCTCAAACGACGTGTGGATGAACGATTGAGGGTGGATCTATGTGGATTTCAAGTGGATGTGGTTGATTTTGGGGAAGAAAGGAGAACATTAAGAGAGAGAGAGAGAGAGAGAGAGAGAGAGAGAGGGAGAGGGGCAGCCATGGAGGGGGAAAGAGGGAAAAAATGAATTCCTCTCTCTCGAACATTCGATATATAGGGCCAATTACACTATACACCCCTCCACTACATTAATGCTTCAAACAAGCCCAAACCAAACAATTCTTTCACATTCACCCCACATTTCAACACTTAAATGTAATTACACAAAATTTCCAATTTAATTTTCGAAATGTCTTATATAAAACTTTACGGGTCTTTACAACGCTTTGCTTGTGAGATGGGTTTGATTGATGAGATCTGGGTTTTTTTGGAACTCCTATTATTGATGTAGTTACTAGGTGACATCTGGGTTTGTTTTCTCATGCTTTTTGAAGTTCTTTTGCTTAAATCCTATTTTTTCCTATTTGAGTGAGAGGATTTCTAGGTGATGGTCGATCTTTTCCTCTTGATTCAGGAGTGTATAACTCATTTCCTCACCCATCAATTATCATAAAGAATGACTTTGTCCCGGATTGGATTTTTTTTTGTGTGTGACTTCAAATCAGTGAAGGGGAACATTCTGTACTTTCGGTCAAGACCAGGACGGTCCAGACCATCAAAGTTCTGTCAATTTTCCTGAAGTTCTGTAAAAACGGTCCGGACCATGGTCAATTAGAGTCTCCCATAACAAACGCTTGCCATTAAACTCCAAAGAAATGCCAATCAAATTTAGTCCTTCCCTCCCTAATGTGGGTTTCGACTAAACGGACATCCACCGAGTTCCTTCACAACAGACACAAACCACCCGCCACATCCACTGGTCCAAAAACTTCCATGCCGGTGAAACCCAGTAATTTACGGATATTATGCAACTCTACACCTCTTTTACCCAGAGGAGTTAGATTTTCCTTTTTTTGTTTTGACTATTGGTATTTTCTTAATAGCTGGCTCCTTTTAGTTCAATTTTCACTTAACCGATGCTCTAACTTGCCCATAGATTATGCCAACATTTAAGTTTTACATTTGTGCAGGTGGGATTTGTTTGTCGAGGCAGTTGATGGCATCCAATGAACTCGAGAGGTGATGTCCATCAAGTAAATCTACAGTTATAATGTATCATAATTGTCACTCCTCAATCAATCATTCTTAAACTCTCTTTACCCAGCCAAAGTTGAGAGGTAAAAGCTATTACATTACCTTAGTAATCAGCTCATTCAATTGCATAAAGTTAGTTTTTAAGACCAATAGTATAAGAAAGGATGATCATCTATGCTTCAATCCATTTATTCTAGCACATCCAGATAATTCCAAACCCAGATAATTCCAGGAATAAGTGATAGACGGTGTCGATTTGCTCCACAGACTCATTTCTAATAAGTTTAATTTGCGAAACCACACACTTAAAAAGGAACGGATGGAGTAATGATTACATCATTATGTATTTGCAGTGAGTGAATCTATCCTCAATTAGGGAGCTTTTGGACTTGTGTTATTCCTGGAAAATGGAAACAAGTTGATTTGGAAGGCAATAGCTGTTAGTGTCCTCTAGTCTATTTCAACGGCTAGAAGTGAGCTCATTTTTTCTAATCTACTTGTTTTTGCAAAAAGCCTAGGAGTAATGGGGAAGGCTAATGGAGAGTATCAAAGCAAGAGTTGAAGTTTGAATTAGATTGAGACTGAAGTCACCATTTTAAATCTACACGAAAGTGTAAAGGAAATGTTGTATAGAAGCTGTGGGTTTTCAATTACAATCTTCAATTCTAGATATTTTAGTTATGGGTTTTATGTGAATTTGGTTAATTGTTATGGATGAAATTCCATTTTCCCAGTGTTTTACGATGTATTTATTTCCTAAATGTAGCCAAAGTTCTTAAAATACCGATAATAATACTGAGCACGCGATCTCCTGCGAAACACGTCACATGACACTAAGTTATAAACATATGGAAATGCTAGGCACACACATGCCACTAACGGCCATTTCTAAAGGGAATTTGTAGTTTCAACAGGAAGGACGAATTGGGTAATAAAATTTTGAACAGGGCTAATTAAAAAATTAAGGCACAGAACCCTAGCTAGCCAATATACTATGTCAAGGGGACATTTGAAGATTAAAGTTGCAGGACTTTAGGTTGGTTTTTATTGGGACGAGTGAGTTTTTTTCTACTCAAGGTTGGACTCATTTTGGTATCCAATGATATTGGTACTCACTACTGATTAAATTAGGCAACAAGAAAACAAAGAAGAATTTAGGAGCCAAAAAAAACAAGACTAATAAAAATGACTCTTCCTAGTGGCTGCAAGGAAAATAAAACAAGCGTAAATTACGCCAACCTCTCCTGTGGTTTCTGAAAAATGTACTGACCTTCCTCTGGTTTTTGAAAATTACTCCCGCCTGTCTTTACAAACTAATACTTGGATAGTCCCATTGCCATTAAATTTTGGCCTAACAGTTACCAATTTTCAAAAGCTAAAAGGGAGGTCAGTGTATATGTCAGAAACCTCAAAGGAGGTCAGCGTAATTTACCCATAAAACAAAGACAACCAAAATATTCCAATGACACCCCCCCCCCCCTCCAAAAAAAAAAAAACTGTACTCCCATGTAGAGTACAGATAGCACTTTTGTATGTACTTATGTACACGCAATTCTACCAAAATAGATTCAAGTTAACGAGATTTGAACCAAGAAGCTCCAGCCATTAAATCAAGCCATAAAATGGGCTCAGCAAATGTATTTGAATCTAACATATATATATATGGGAGTACTTCTAGTCTGAGATCCGGGATTCCGAACCTCCACTTTCTCGATATTTTTTTTATGATCCGAATACAGTTTTTGTGAAAAACTGCTCGGATCAAGCCCTTCCAGGTATTTTTTTTTTTTTTAATGATTTCTCGCTGGGATCCTTAAAAACACATTTTAAACACATTGGACGGTTCGAATTTTACAAAAATAATTTTTAAAAGCTTCAAAACATCCAAAAACATCCAGTCAGGGATCCCTAACTGGAAAATCTATATATATATGTTAAAAGAAACTTGCCCGCCTCTTGATCACAGAGGGACAACCAACCATTTTCAGAGTACAGGTTAGGTAATGTCTCCATTGTTTTATTCACTTGTTATTTATAGTTGGTGGGTATATTGATTTTCTCTTTCATCCTTTCTCCAACTAGACTTGTGGGGCAATATTGTCCTTCAAAGTTCAAATTACATCCAAGGTTGGGTGAAGCTATTTTTGAGATTTTGTTAATGAGTGTTACAAAATTGATTTGTTATGAGAATTGTTATTGTTTTATGTTTCATAAGTACGTAATGGAAGAATATGATACTTTTGAATAATAAAAAGATCAAGTTCGTTCATTATTAGAAATCATAATTTACCTCATCATTGAGAGCTTAAAATTTTTATTTCACCCTTCTATCACATGGACTGAATAGTCACTATCGGTAGGAGTTACAACTACTTATCTAACAAAATAGTGAAAGGAAATTGGCTGTCATTCTTTATAACACTTACACAGGTGTCCAGGTTTTCATAAGCACCTTCACTAATTCTGCAGGCCCAATCTTTCTGCCCACTTGCGGAGAGTCCAAATTATCATGCAGTCCAAACTTAACATTGCATGAAAATCTTATTGTTGTATGGGTTTGGGCCTGGGATGCAATATTTAGGGCTTCTCTATAGGTTGATGCATAATGAACCAACTTCATCTAATTATATCAACATTATATTGATTTTTTGCAAATAACCAATGTCTTGTTTTCTTACAAATTGAACATGTGACAAGTTGTGAATCCAAACACCCTGTATCCAGACCTATCAAAATCTCCTCCGTCGCCAACAATTTCAGACTCCTTTCCAATCGAATTCAGCTTGAGCATTCCTTGAGGACCTTTAAAACTGAAGAAAGACGGCGGTGATTGAGTGCGATCAGGCAGTGGTGCTGCGTTTTCTGAGGTTGTACCCAGAGATGAGAGCGCTGAGCGCCAAGGCAGCGAAAGCAAGCAAGGACATCCCAACAGACACAGTAGCAATATCTGTGAACTTGTCTTTCCCCCAGTTTGATACCCAGTCATCTACCCTGGTGGCTGCCGTTGATGATGCCGATATAAGAAGATATGCCAGAATCTGCAACAATGGTCAGTTACTGAATCAGGGGCGGAATCATAATGACATGTTTGGGGTGACCATTACATGGGAAAAGTAAAATTTTGAAAAATCAGTATTAAGAAATGCTCGAAGGACCAACATTATGCATTTCCGAAGAGTCAATATTATTTATATCTATATATATCAGAAAATCTAAAGCATCAGACGTGGATATCGACGACAGGGCTCACTTGATTAATAACCAGCAAAGCTAATTACGACAAACCAAAATTCGCTCGCATGTCAGGGAGGTGTGCATAATCAGCATAGAAAATGGTAGACCGATAAACATTAATTATGAAAAAACTTGCCTGATCCATGGCGAAATCAAAGTAATAACGGAGATGGTCGCAGATAAAGTGATTCTCAGTTATCAAATTGTAGGTTAGATCGCATGCTTGGAATACTGAATATGCAAACCCAATTGAAGTCACAGCCACGCAATACCTGTCCATGAATAAGGTCCGTCATTCTGTTAGCAAGAGACAAGAAAGCATTGGCTCATAGCAGAAAAGTTGAAAACCAAAGAAAAATGTTAATGATCTGCATGGAGATCGAGAGAAAAATCATGGTTGCCTGCAAAATATCTCAAGCTCATGTTTCATTTGCTGATAGCAGAAAGGGGGATGCAGTTGTTTTGCACCAACGAATGGAACATGTAATGCTAATTTAAAACAAAACAACGAAATTAGCATATGAAACAAAAGTCACTCAACTCGGTTAAAATAGCTGCGAAAAAGTTCTGAAAAAAAATCCAAATGCCCACTTACGCGACCCACTACTTCAAAATTTCTGATAAATTAATTCCACACACCAACAGATAGAAAAGTTCAAAAATTAGCAGTTTGATACGTTCAGTGTGGGAGAAGAATTCGCAGCGTTGATCGAGTGCCTAACACAGTCCAAATCCTCATTCAGAAATAGTCCCAAGACTAGAAACCAATTGCCAGATTTCTAAAACAACAGGATTCCCAAAAGCCAATATAATGTGATATATCATTTCACTTCGTATACTCCCTCCGTGTCCCATATTCTTGGTCCTTCCCTTTCTGAGATTCTAAAACCTAGTTCATTTTCAGAAGTCACATTAAAACGTTTGGACCTTTCCAAAGTTATCCAGCACAAATTAATAGCTGTCATTATATTTGAAAGTGGGAAAATTGGTAAGCACGGCACATAATTTACATGGTTTAGCAAGATTGCCTACTTCAATGGCTCACGCCGGTTCCACCATGATGTCAAGATTGCCTAGAAAAATTCGATCATAACCATTCATTTTGCGTGTTCTACGAGGTGATTGGTCTAGTTTTAGGAGGAATCTCATTCACTTGGATATGGTAGATTACAGAGAAGGCTTCTCTGCCGTTTGGCAGTTGACTGCACCTCCGACCATTTTCGATCCTCTTCGATGATAGGACTCATTCACATTATAGAGCTCTAGCTAAGTAAAAAATCAGGTTGATCGAATACTGGAAAATATTTAAATTGGAGCAAATATATTTTGAAAAAAAAAAAAAAAAAGAGTTGCGCACCCTAGATTGCAACTTGAAGAGCCATTTTTTTTTCCAACATAAATGAGATATTAGTTGGTTTCTAATTTCCTACTTGTTACATGATTATTCTGCTTGAAGAACTCTGCATGATTAGAAACAGAAAACCGAAAAAGTATGTTTGGGAATTTGAAAAGCTTTCAAAGTTGTTAAAGAATGCACAAAACTCTAATGAAAATCTTTAGAAAAAAACTAAAACATAAGACTGTCAAAAAGATTATGAATGTCATTACAGTTTTAAAAAAAAAAAAAATACAACTTTTATAGTGTTCAGGCCTTTTCTTTTACCCGTACTAATGCAAGTCACTACCTCCCCGTAATTACCTCAATTGTGCCCTCTATAATCTGTATTTGGAATCGAAACCGTATACTTTGTCGAAAATGCTGAGTAGATCATTCATGTAAAAAATCAAATTAATTAGATATTGATAGCCATATATTCGGATACCACTTATATGGATGGCCAATATCATTTGGAGAATACGCTGTAAGATAAATTTGTCTCAATTGTGTGTCTACCGATCTCCGATGATCATAATTTTCTGTACCTATAATGTGCTCAACATTTTTAAAAAAATGAACGGTTCTAATGATGTACAATTGAGGTCATTACAGACTTGGCTCACTACGGAAACCCAAGTCCCTTTTTTTAATCAAACGAGACAACATCAAACTAGCCGATCATGAGCAATTTGAATTTTTTAAACCCGAACAACTGAACAAGCGCAGAAGCATAGTAATAACTTATAATCACAAAAACCAAAATAAGCAATCTTGAATGAGCTTTTAACGACCAAATACGAGCTCGAATTTGAGTAATATATATGTTGAAGAGGTCAAATTCAAACCTGAATTCCGTATACCGATAATAAGAGTCTCCAGCCCATCCCCGATTCTTATCACTGATCATAACACAGAACGAAATCAAACACAGTATCGCCTCACAAACCCTAAACCCCAACTCCGCCCTTTTCACCATCACCTCCCGCCTCCTAGACCTCTGCACAAACCCTGCCGCCTCCATAACACCGCTGCCACAACCCACCTCCTTCGTCACCCTCGCCGCCAACTTATCCCTCGCCAATCGGTTCGACAGCACCACCGGCGGCAGTGGCAAATTCATCTTCACATATTCCTGTTCGTCGTCGGATTGGACGGCAGAGCGGAACGATTCAATGCGTGAATCAATGTCCGACATTAATTCCATGAAGTTAAAGACTGGACAAACCTGACCTCTGGTTGCCCCAAAAGAAAAGATAACTGAGAAGTTTCAAATGACCTTAGGAGGAGGAAGCAAACCCGTACTCTCAGACCTTCACCACTTGTTCTCGGCCTTTCCATGTTTCTTCTCTACTGATGTACTATCTCTTTATACGATTGCTTGGGAGGGAAGAAAAGTGGGAGAGAAAAGGTTTCTGGTTTATTTGGGTTTTGGCTTTCGTTTTCTGCAGTCACTTTGCTGGAATTCGATTGGAGAGTGGGATAAAGGAAGGGAAAAGTTGGGGGATTTGGAGAAGAAAGCAAAATGCTTTTCACTTATTTTTAAGAATTTGCAAAAAGCTTCTTCCTTTGGCTTTTGATGTGGGATTATGGAATAGAAAGTGAACAATTGGGCAGGATAGTGGTGTTTGCTTAATCATGTTACTCCCTCCCGTTCAAAAAAAAATGTTACTCCCTCCCTGCCCATTTCCTAGCCCCTTGTTTGATCGCAACCGGATAGAAAATTTATTATATTTTTAAATTGTTAATATTTTTTGTATGTAATATGGATCTTGTTTGGTAGCTGTCTATTAGTCACTATAGCAAATCTGGAAATTCCCAGCGTTTTTTAAATGCCGAGAAAGGTACCATAAATGCCAGAAAAACTCATTCCCGGAGTTTATCCCCGTGTTTTGACAAGTGTCCCCGATACTGCTGTGAGGAATGTTTCCCGGAGTTTATTAAACCCCGGGAGTAGTTCCCAGTGTTTTTCCCAGCATTTATAAAAACACCCAGAATTGATTTTCCGACGGACTTAAATCCGGTTCCGGCAACCCCATTTCCGGCATTTAATAAATGCCGGGTAATATTACCAGCGTTTTTAAAAACCCCGGGAATGGTTGTAATTAACGCAGGAAAATCTTGAAATGTGACCCCATTTCCGAGGTCTAACAAACGCGGGAATATTACTGGCGTTTTTAAAAACCCAAGGAATGGTTGTAATTAACGTGGGAAAATCTTAAAATGTGACCCAATTTTCGGGGTTTAACAAATGTCGGGAATTGTTTTTTCCCACCAGAATTTTTTTCTATTAAACAAAATTTTCAAAATCAACTAAAACGTTATAAATATAAGAGAACACATTTTGAAAAAAAATATATAACAAATTGAAAAGTGGTACTAACTCACAAAAAAAAAGAGTATAAAACAGGGACGGTTGGAGTATTTTTGTTATCTTTATTCGAAAAAAATTTAGATTCATAAAGTTCAAGTCAATTTTTTTTTTTTTGTTAATTATTGATTCTCCAGATGATATAAATTTAAAAAATAAAATATTATGCCAAAAATTATTATCACAAAAAGGGGGTTGATGGGCCTACTACAACACCCGATGTCCCTAGTGATCCTGGTCCTCTCCGATCTCGTTCCTATGATCGGAAAAGTTCACTTGGTAGAGTTCGTCAAGCAAAACAAGTGTACCCAAAATTAGCTCGATTAGATATTATAAAGTGCCTGATTTGTACACATATAACTTGGTAATAATGGGTTCCAGTGGGTTTGATCTAGTGTATCAGATACATTCTTTTCAAGATAAAAATGTTCCGATCAGGTACTTAACGATATCCGATCAAACTGATTTTTGATACACTTGTTTTACTCGACGACCTCTTCGAAGTAAATGTTTTCAATGGTGTCATGGTCATCTCAGTAAACCTCAAGTGGAAAGTGTTGGTGGTGTCCCACTAACGCTTAATCAGAGCCCTCAATAGCCTGTGGTCCGCCCATGTCGGCACCAAAAGCTGAATAAATCTCATGAAACCTATACCCTCTATAACCTCCCTCACTGCCCCTGGCAAGCCTCGGAAGCGCTCCAAAGAGTCTGACGAACCTTCATACACCGACATAGAGGTGTTTCTCTGTTTCAAAAAATAGATACAAGTTTGCTTCAAAACAATAGCAATGGAAAGCATGCAAATGCAGGAAATCGAGGCAAATACAGCAATTGAAAGCAACAATTAAAGTAAGTACTAGCGAACGTGCCGAAATATGAGTCTCCGGGTCCCTCAGCAAGGTAGTCTCGTCATAGAACAAGTGTAGCAGCGAGTACACGTCACACCCCAACGGTATGAAGAAGTGCACCCATGGCACGTAAACCTCAGGGTCGAACGGGAGCCTCACCCTCTGCGCCCTCTCCACCTTTGCCACCAAAGACAAAGGCGCCCCCTTTCCTGCAGCCTCAGCCTTAGCCTCTCTCTGTCTTTTCTCAAAAAGTATGTCCTGAACGTGCTCAGGCACCCTCTCCTCAGCCAGAGCCGCAGCAAAAGTTGGATCCTCCTGAAGGGTCCGCGCCAGGTCCTCGTCTCTCACTCCCTCCAACGTATCAGCCATAGTATAACCTGGAGTTCTGGAAGAACCAACTACCGCAGGAACGACTGGTGGGTCTAAAGCACCAACCTCCATCTCCTCACCCCCACTGCAAGAGTCGCAAGCCTCCTCCACTACCACCTTCTCCTTCCCCAAGCCCCTCCTGGCCACTGGAATAACCACAGTAGAGTGGTTGTATCGGTTAGGTCAAATCTCATTGCTAACCTGAAGATGGTTTGTCCGGCTGGTAGTTGCATTATCTCGAGATTTGGCAAGGCGTGTGTGACGACCCAAACTATAGACTGAAACAATACTCTGTCTCTTATAACTCATCTAGTTGTACTTCTTGGGGGAGGTCTAAGTTTCGGGAAATTCCAAGCCGCCCCCACTTTTTGTGGGGGTTTTCGTCCAAACCCTATTTTGTCTTTCACTCCCAAAAAAGTCATGTACACACGTGGGAGGGTTTTCCATTGGACAGAGGCGTGTACTGTTCCTGACCCTCTCTATCTCTCTTTTCTCTCTCTCTCTCTCTCTACAAAGCAACAACTTTTCCTTGACACATTAAATTTCTCTCCATTCTTTTCTCCCACAATAAATTTCTCTCTCTCTCTCTCTCTCTCTCTCTCTCTCTCTCTCTCTCTCTCTCTCTCTCTCTCTCTCTCTCTCTCTCCTTTTCAATTTTAGATTTGAAATAAACTAACTTTTTTTATTCACATTTATTTTTTATAAAAAATATATATTTGAAATCTGCTCGACGAGATCTTTAAAACAAGATCCATTGTGAATATGAAATTGTATACATGTAAAAAAAGATTTTTTTATACCCATTAATTAAGAATTCATACCCCTCGTAAATAATTCACATCCCCGAAAATAAAAGAACACACATCATTCAAATGCAGAATTCACATATCACAATTCACTCTCGAAAATACGCAATTCACACCTTAAAAGAAAGAATTCACATACCTGAAATGCAGAATTCACACATCATAATTTACTCTCCAAAATACACAATTCACACCCAAAAAGAAAGAATTCACATCCCTCAAATGCATAATTCACACATTTCCAAAATGAAAGAATACACAACCTTTCTGAACAATTCACACTCTCCAAAATTAAAGAATTCACACCCCTCAAATACACAATTCACATATATTCTACACAACTCACTCTCCAAAATACGTAATTCACACTCCAAAATGACAGAATTCACACCCCTTAAATTATTTTTTTTGCACATAATTTTATATTCAATATGGGTCTTGTTTGATAGATGTTGTCGAGTAGATTCTAAAAATATATATTTTTTCAAAATCGGATATATAAATTAAAAGTTATAAATATTTAAAGTTTTAAAAATGAGAGAGAGAGAGAGAGAGAGACATTCAATGCCGGGCGTGCTGGCCATGCATGTAAAGAGAGAGAAGTTACAAGCATTAATGGGGAAAGAGAGGACAGAGAGAGTACAATACATGATGCGTGTGACAAGATAGGGATTGTTATCTGATGGGGCTACGCGCGTGGAAAAGGGCCTGAATGGCTAGAGTGTGACATGTGCAGGGCCTAAATGAGAACACTCTCACAAAAGAAGGCCGGCTTGGAAGAAGCCCAAACAGTTTTGAGTCTATGAAGGGACATTGAAACCCCTTTGCTTATTTAACCAACCAACTTCCCCACTAACCGCTGATGTATATTGTATGTTGTACCCGTATTTCTTTCTCTTTTTTTTCCACATATATATATATATATATATATATATATAGATTTTTTCATATTACCGGATCCATATAGTGTCGTACTGTGTCCGTATCCCTCTCTAATATCCATGGTTTATAGGTCTAGCGATTACATAATAGCCATGTTCGTTTCCCAGTTTAGTTTTAGTTTTAGTTTTGATGACATCATCATTTCTCTCATTTCTCTCTCTATCTCTCTCCACTCATTACACCTGATGACATCATCAAAACTAAACTAAACTATCTAACCAAACACAGCCATCACAACCACCATAGTAATATAGGCCTTGGCCCAAGTTTGGGCTTGTTGAATGTCAATAGACATTAGATCGCATAAGAGGAAGGAATCGCATTTCTTGTTTGGGATGCAGCCATACAAGTAGAATGGAGACTTTAAATCAAATTTCTGCTCCAGCAGGCAGCAACACTACTAACCTAACGTAAAGTAACAATGTTCGGGACCGCCCTAGGCCCTATTCGATTCCCTGCTCGTGTTTGGTTGGATAAATTTTTGAAGCTCGTTAAGTTTTTAAACCAAGTCAAACAATCTATTACTCCGTGCTCGTGTGGTTTATGATCAGTGACGAAAGCAGGATTTGAGTTAAGCAAGGGTCGAAATACGTGTATTTTCATATTCATAAAAGAAATTTTTTTTGTAATTATTTATCGCTACTTGCAAGGTCCAAATAAGATACGATATTGTGTGCATGTGCATAGCCACCATTAAATTTTATAGAAGCAACCTAAGAAATGATTGATAACTTAAAATTTTAGGAGTTTTTACTCCACACAAATAGAAATTTTAAGATTCTTTTTTCACTCAAGGGACTTGCAGGGGCCAATCCCATAGAATTTTTCTTAATTAACTTGAAATGCTAGTATAACACGTGAGGATACTTAGAGTTGTGCAGGAGCCGGAATCCCTCCTAGCACCCTCTTGGTGCCGCCCTTGTTTATGATGTAGATCAGCTTGTTATTGGCTCGATTAAAATTTGTTTTTTATCATCTCACCTCTTCGAAAGAGCTAAGCCATGTCAAAATCATGTGAATATGGTGGGTGCATTACTGCTATCATTCTTGTACCATGAACATCTTTAATTAATACAGCAAATCTCTTCAAGGCATACATTACATTACATACATGATCAAAGAAAAAGAAAAGGGGAAATGACTGTTCAGTGGGAAATGGGGCAAAAAATCCCATTTTCATGACACACTTCTTGGAAATCATCAGTTGATGGGTGAAGGAAAAATAATTCCAACTTCACGGCATGAGAAAAAAATTTGGTCGAAAATAACCCTTGTCTAAAAATTCCATACACAGTCGGTGAAAACCCACCCCAAACCCATTCCCGTTTCATCCTTTCAAAAATCAAAACACGAATTTGATAGAAAAGAAACTCCAATTCTCTCCATCGAAGAAGAAGACTCTCAAACTCTCTCCATCATCTGCTGCTCTGCACGTCGGTGGTCTCTCGTCTCCCTCTCGGTGTGTCCGACCAGGTACCTCCTCTCATCTCTCCATCTATCCCTGGTCAAAACCCTAAATAGGGCTCTCTCTCTCTCTCTCTCTCTCTCTCTCTCAATATATATATATATATGTATTGAGTGCGTGGGTAGCATATGCATGTGATTAATCATATTTTTGCTTGAACCTTGGTTGAGTTTTATGGATTTTGGTTTTATTCAACAATGCTCCCATACCATACACGAGTTAAACACTCCTACTGTCCTACATAGAGTAGTATACTATGAGATTTCTGTATTCAACAATGCTCCTATACCATACACGAGTTAAATACTCCTACTATCCGACATAGAGTAGTATACCATGCCTATGGGGCTGGTGGAACAATGTGTTAAAATCCCTTCCCATTCATGTCGGTTTTGACAATCTTAAGGCCGACAAATTGTTACTTAAAAATGAAAAAGCCCCTTCGTCTTCTTTATCTTTCGATGACATTCAGAACATAAACTCCATTCTCTTGAAGAATACTTGTCAATCCATGGATTCATTGGGTGTTAAATTTAGAGGGGGGACAAGCTACAGTTTAAAGAAGTTTGTTCAAACGCAGAAGGACAAAATTGCGGATAAAATCTATGCTCTTGATGACTTGGAGAACTTTGATGTCTTGAAGGAAGATTATGAATTAGAGGTCGTGCCTCCCTTTCATTGGAATTTTTATTAATCACAATACATAAGACGTTTACTGATTTAGAACCAAATTATCCGTGGAATGCAGGCCTTGTATAGTTTTATTCCATCCCTGACCTTTGGAATTTATTTGATTTTCAAAGGAATGTCTTCTTTCTAATTTGAAAAAAATTAGCTAAACCGGTTTTAATGAATTCAAGTTTATTTTGATTGGATTTATTAAACTTCGAAGAATAGCTGGTTCAATTATGAGTCCTAGTTTTTTCGAATCTATAGTTGGTTTTGACTTGAACACACACGACCGTTATATCCCACAAGTACCATGTTGGGAGGATAGGACGGATGGTTGAGAACATACGTAGACCATCGCGGGAAGAAACCTCAGGTAAGCTATATGCTGCTTTAAGGCTACAATCCCTTGAGTGGCCTCCTGACAAGAAACCTCAGGTAAGCTATATACTATATTTTGGTTCATTGTTTGTTGTTTTTGTCTTTGGTCAACTCCAACAAGTTAGTATTTTTCTTGGCTCAATTTGTTTGCTGGATGAGGGGGCTTAGATTTTGTACCCTTGCCCCAGTTATCGCACTTTTAGTTGCAAAATTTGGCAGTTTGGCACCAATTTGACAATGTCCTGCAATCCCCGTATAGGAACGCAAATGGTATCAGGTTTGGTGCCCAATTTGGCTGCCTACATTGGGCTGGGTATTGGTGTCTAGCATCATGGCCGCTTCTCTGGGCATATCCAATTAGTTTGGATGGATAGCAAAAGTATAGCTTTGTGGGACACTGTCTTTTCATTGGCTGGAAAAATAACTAGTAGATTTCGAGTTCCTTATGTAGGGAATATATATTTATTTTTTGGTATTGGGAGTACTTTGTGTTTTTATTTTTTGTTGTGCAATATGCAAATTGATACTTGCATTTCTTTATTCAGAAAAGTTTTCTTAACTAATAGGGCTATCTTTTGGTATAACGGCATTTCAGATCTACCCTTGTACCCCTGCATCTCTGACCTAACAAAACTCTACTAGTGTACTTGAGGAAAATGAAACCCTAGCTAAACTGGCATTATGTTTGTAAAAGCACCAACTCCTTCCCTTCTTATAACCCTAACATAACAGGTCTGGCAAAGACAGAGAACATTGTGACACAAAAGGCTCATTTATCAAGCAAGTCCTTTCTTTGCAATCTTACCCCTATTATACAAAAGTGCTTCTGTAGACGGCTTCTCCCATTTAGAATAAAAACTTGCAGAAAGCATAGCGAAATCAGTTGTTTTATACCTGCTTCAAGACTTTCAGGATGTCATGTTTGTTCCACTTCCATCACACAATAGTGATCGAATCTAATATAGTATGATGCATAGCTTATCAACACGAATGCTTTGATGAATAGCATATTACCTTCACAAGTCTAAGTTTGGTGATATGAATGAGATCAAACTTCGAAATTGAGGCAGAAATAGTAATTCATAGGCTTTCAAGTTGAATTGGCTGGTCATTGTCTATGAAGTGATGATGTTAGTGACAAAAAATTTCAATGCGGTTTTCAGTGAAGTTGTTTACGTGGTTTTAACAAATGTAAAAGCCATCAAAGTAATGTAAGTTTTGTAGATGGATGTCAAATGGACAGGAAAGTAGGGCATAATTCTTGAGGCATCAATATTTTCAGTTTTTTCAAACTAAGAAATATCTATGACCTTTATCACCCTTATTCTCGAATCTCCTTTCCATTGAACTCCACATGCATGCATATGTAGTAAACTACAGAAAGATGCCACAAGGAAATGGCAACTTGACTCAAGCTATTCCACACTCGAGTCAATCAAGATCCATTCTTTGTTATACAAGGCATTCGACCTTATATACAAAAGTGTCAATGGTTGGTGGGGGCTTGTGCAAACCATGAGGTGTGCCATGTGGGAACCAAACTTTTCGTGGAGAAAAAAAAGCGTATTGTGGGTTGCTACAATTGTTTGGATTTGGTACATTTAGAGCATCTCTAATGGTTGGAGTCAATTTGTGCAATCAATTCCTTGTAGGAACATGCCATTGACTAAGGAGCAAGCTCGAAGAAGAGAGAGAGGGAATTAGCGAATCCCAACGAGGCAGAACTTGAACAGCCTCCACAATAGCGGCGTCGACACAGCCATGGTTATAATCTCTTTGTGTGAGTCTTCTTCAACCTTACCTCATATATTTTTATTCTGAATGTCATTGTAACTTCCCAGATTTGGTTTCCTTGCTTGTAATTTTCATAATTGTATAGTTTTAATCCATAATAGTTTTTAAATGCGTGTGGAGTTGTGATTAATCTTTCTGAGGGTTGTTTTTGGTGGTTATCAAGGCTAGTTAAGTCATGGAGCTTTGCTGAATATAAGCGCTGATGTTAATGCTGAAAGTTCTTGAGGAATGCCAAGGCTGAGGTTCTATGATCTAGCTGGAAGTTGTTCTTTACATATGCTGTCCATATGGAAGTTTTTGTTTCATTCACTTTCCTGGGCTAGAGTCCTTTTGGACGTGTTTTTTACATCTTTTCCCCCCCTTTTTTCTGGCTTTACATTTAGTTTCTTGCTAGATGTGGAGCTTTGCCTTATTCTTGCTCTTGTGCTTGGATTTGGTTTCTATCCTCGATGTACTCTTTGTCGAGTTTTAATAAAATCTTGTTGCCGATCAAAAAAAAAAATAGTTTTTAAATGCAGCAAGGACGTATCATCCGGTCTTATGCTTGGCCTTGGGAAAAAAACATATGCTAGTTATGTCACCAGGGGAGTGGTATGTTATCATGTTTAGTACAACTTAATAAAATTTTGATTATTTCAATATTTGATGGTACTTGGTTAATTTGCGTAATAGTTGAGGTTCCGGGCTAAGCAATGGTATCAAGATGAAGTACAAAATTGGAAAAAGATATATGCTGAAAAGGCCATGGAGAAGCGTGCTGAACTTCCTCCTCTTCCAGAGAAGTTGAAGAGTAAGACTAAATCGGTCCAAGTACCACTTCAATATAATGATTGGCAATGTTTCATACTTCCTTTGTTACCATGAACCACATATTTGGTGAAATAATTAACCATTTTTTCTTCACATGTAGAGTTCAATTAGGACTTGATGTTCACCCAAACAATTTGTCGAATTGAATGCGAAATTTTCGGAAGGCAAAAGGGATGCACTGATAAAGAGAAATCCATTTCAAACTCTCCTTGGTCTTAGTTGTCCATATCTTCAAAGAGAATTTTTAATGGAGTTGGTGGAAAGGTTTAATCCGAAGAACTGAACCCTAGAATTTAGGAATGGCTTACGTTGCCGAGTAACCGAGGAAGATTTTGCAAGGGTATTGGGATTCCCCATCGGACATATAGTTGTGCCAACCGAATGTGACGATATACATAGGGACAAGGTTGAAGAAGACTTTCGAAATTTGTAAAATGCGTACAAGGCAATAAATCTCAGTCACTTAAAGCAATGATAGAAAATAACAATGTAAATAATGATGTATTTCAGAGGGCTTACATGTTGTTTGCCTTGGGATTTTACTATGCCCAACGACGAAGGATGTTGTGGGTAGTCGATTGTTTCCCGCTGTTTATGATGATGACAACATGGATACAATGAAGGCGTACAAGTGGCCAGCTTTTATGTTGGATTGGTTGGCAAATGAGATACAAAATTACAAGGATAGAGAATCCAAACAGCATCCTTGCCAAGGCAAAGGTGTCGGGGGATCCTTGTTCATTTTAATGGTACGTAATTACCTTTTACAATGAGATTATAATCCTTGTTCATTTAAAATGTAAATAATTTGGAGATTGAAAGGTAATTTATTACTTGTGTAGATAATATACTTCGATCGTTTCCCGTTGACTGTTGACATTGCCAAAGAAGGTGTCCTTCCTATTGCCGCATGGACGAAGGAGTTGATTGACGAGCGGATTAGACTTGAGCCAGAGGACAAACCATCTAAGGAGTCGGTCTTGAGCAAGTTTCCTCTCCATAATATGAAAATTCCGGTGATGTTTTAATTACTTGTACTTGGCTTATTCATGTCGTTACTAATTGTCAATGACAAGTTTAATGATTAACTCTTGTGTACCATTGTATTATATATAGGGCTTCATTAAAGCATACGAGGATCTTGTTTATAACTTCGAACGCGATGCTAAAAATTTGCGTAAGCTTGATGCTGAATGGAGTGCACGGGAGGAAGTTATGAATCGGACCCTAGTGCGTGGTACCACTTCCTCGCCCAAGGAAGATGGTCCATCAGATTTCAACTTGGTATGGTACATTTTCAAGTTCCTTGTAAATATGAAATAGACCTTAATATTCACAAATGTTGGTTAACTTTACTTTGTCAAATATACGATGAACAAGTAATGGCTTTGTGCTATGCGTTGATTCTTTTGCAGACTCTTAAGGAAGCGGTTGTTGATGAAAGACAGGTATGTTACAAAATTTCATGCCTATCTCATAACACCGGATATTTTACTTGTACTTATTAAATTTTACGGTTCAACTTGATAACGTATCTAAAATATGATTTCATTTGTAGGAATTTAGCAGTTTTATTGAAGAAAATGAAGTGAATGTTGGGGGAGACAATGTACCAAAGGAATCCCATACCTCATTTCAGAACGTTTACGATAGACGTACGAAAGGAGCGGCAACATCTACTCATCCATCGAAGAGACGAGGGGTTCAACCTCTGAAAAAGGGTCAATCAACTCAACCTCCCTACGTTGCAGCCCCACCATTCAAGGTAAAGAAACTGACTCCTGACGAGAAGAAGATATTAGAGATCGTTATCCGTAAACCGAAGAAAGACGGACATATTGGAGATCATTCCACCATCTTCGTTCTTGTTGAATTTAACATGCTATTTACTACCATATCCTGTTAATATATTTTATAAACTACAATCATTTTGTAGCGAAACATGTATAAAGTTAAAGGGTGCAAAATGGCCGTTGACTTTTCAAGATGTGCACGAATCGTTTAGCCCAAGGGGACTTGTGTCCAAAATTGTAAGTTTGTTGTTGTTTTGTCTTTTGTTCTTGTATGCTATTATAATACATGCTTACAAAAATTCATTGTATTGCTTAAACAGGTTATGCATACCGTTAGGGATTGGCTCATGATGAAGGAAAATAAGGACATGCCGAGCAAGAAGTTGCAACCTAGGCGGCGCATATTTCATCCCGACTTTGCGGTATATTTGTAATCCCGTACGTGTGTTTTTCTTATGTTCCTGATAGCTGCACTCAACTTGTTTACTTGTACACTCCATTTACAGATCAATCTTCTTAAAGCCAAATCTGGGAAGTTTAACAAAGCATTGATGGATGAGGTTGACCTTGATAAGCATGAGTATGACTTCATGAAATGCGACTTGGTATGAAAAGGATCATGTGCTATGTCAGCGTAGTTTGTTAAAAATGCAAATCATAATATGCAGTTATATTGCAATATATGGTATCCAAGCTAAATTGAGTCATTGTACTCTGGAAAAGACAATTAACAATGTCATGTTTATATTAGTAGGATGAACCTGAATTTAGTTACCAAGAATTTCATGTATCCTAAGGGAAAACAACTCTAAGCCACTAGTAGTCCTTTGTACATGTTTGCAATTGAAGGATTGTTGGTAATTGAAGGATTGTTGGTTAATACTTTTCGATCATTGGAATAAGACCGGAGAGGACCGAGATCACCAGGGAAGGACAACAGGCTCCCTTAGTCCGATGACGTATTGAAGAGAAGGGAGCCACACATACTTATCTACGGGTCAGGTCAACACAACCGTGAGTAGGTAATGTATGAAGTATAAACTATACTAAACCATGTCAGGAAAACTATAGTATGAAGTATAAATTATACTACTTTCCATACTTTCTTGATGACTGAACTAGGCCTAGATGAGAAAGGTCGAGCGTATGGGAACCGAGTGTATGGAAACATGCTATGTGGGGGGAGTAGTACATGGAAACATCGCAATATTTGGCTCAGTAGTATTTGGTTTGAGAACAACATAAAGCAGTACATAAAAGAGACTTACTCCACATGTTATTTTCCGCACATTCGTGATTGACCGTTGTGCAATTATCATATCGGATATGCATTGGGGTAAATGATACTAGTTTGCTTTATTTTGCTGGGTGTCTGTTACTCATGGTGCTACTTTGCCTGGCATTTTACGGCAAATGTTGATAGAGCCAGGTTAGATAGTAACTCACACGATCGCCTGCCCGTAGAACTTAGTTGCTTCATTCACTTTTGATATTCAGCGAGTGCGTAAGCTATTTGAATTGAAATATTAAAATTTTGATTTCTGTACAATTCCTATCTTTGAATGAAATGTCCAAATTTATTTTCCGGACTTTGTCTAAATTACTTTAGTATCAAACTAAAATTTTGGTGGCGTTACATTTGCAACCAAACTACTTACCCAGTTACCTGGGTGGGTGGGCAATAAGCTAAGATATCTAGGAAACCTACCCCAGCCACCCCATCACTAGCTTATTCGGGTCGGCTTGATAGCCGATCCCTTCTAGTTTAATTCCTCCTTAACTAATTTTCCCTAATAGCATATCCGCCTTTTATCGCGTTTTTCTTTATCTCTAAACCTTATTTGCCTGCCAAACGAGCTGTTAGACGACTAAACATGAGCACAAGCTTATTGTACATGTGGGAACAACCCCAGGGAAAGATCTTTTGGTGTGGTGTATATTGTGGATCTTTTTAACTTTCTGAAAAAAAAAAAAAAAAAAAAAGGAGAGAGCCCGTGTGCCATATACATGTTTAGTTAGTACTTTGCTGTATATTATACAGGTTATTAATGAACCAAGAAGGGCTTTTATGATTTATTGATGAATGAAAAAAGAGTCGTCAACGTTGCCCGGATGGTGCTTTGACAATTTCTTTGAACGACGTGTAAATGAGCTGAGGGAAAAAATAAAACATACAAAACATTACACAAGTAAAACCTCCAAAAAACATTGGAGCTGATCCCCTGCAACCTCTTCAATTTCTTTCTTCTATTTCTTCCACTTATATATATAATCAGCGTTGAACATCCCTAACAATAGTGGAAGGTATACAGAAGGAAAGTGAAAAACAAATGAAAAAAAGAGATCCAGATGAAATGACATGTATGCCAGCAACAATATCTGATGAAACCGCGGCCTCTGCTGCCAGTAAACAAGAAACATCTTCTCTTCACGAAGTTGGTATAAGCAAAGGGGAGTTGGATCAAACTAGTTGCAAGGAGCGACTCAGTTTGGTAGTTTCAAGGAGTTGAATAGCACTAGGAAACTTTGCCCGGGTACAAGATAAAGCAAACCAATATCTGCTCCTTTGACATATGGTCCCATGGCCTACGATTCGGAAAAAGAAATTAATCCTTAAACTTGGGCCAGAATCAAAAGGAAGATTTTGCATTTTTCAAAGCATTCGCAATTCGTTACCTTGCCACTGAGCTGGAGGAGTTCACTCTCATGCCACTTTTGATCAAAGTCAGCTAACCTTCCTTCACCTTTATAGCTTGCAACCTGGAACAGAAGGCCAACAAGAATATACCGTTTAGTCAATGAACTTGAGTTTAAAATCTATGACTTAGAAACTCCAGTACACATTTGTAAGCACTTTTTCTACATATCAGGCCAGTGTTACAAGAGTCCAAGGTAACAAAATGTTAATCTCAAAAACTATTAGCACAATTGCTGTCAATATCCGACATGGATATGAGCACAATATCTTTCCCCTATCCTGATGATTCTACAAATACCATCATGCATCTCTTCAATTGTACCCTCATATCGAAGTTCTTCAAATTCAATCATTTATTCTCTCCTATTTGCTAAGGTACTTTCTCAAACCATATTACTCATCTCCTGAACCGTTTGAAATCCCAACCCCCTTTGTGAAAATATAGAAAATCACATGCACACCTGTGAGTATCTGATGTACATGTTAGTTCACAGATGGTCTGCTAGACGTATCTAGCTAGCAAACATGTACATGCGTAACATGTCTGTTGTTGTATGGTGTGCATATAGCGCACTAGTGTAGGGTATCTGGTATTTTGAGCAGGCTGTTGTGCTATTATTTACTACATAACACAAAAGGATTGGAGATGCAACATTTCAGCAAATGACCAGGCATATGTTATTGCTGTTCAACAAATATTGGTTGACAAACTATTTGATGATCCATGATAAAAAAAATTTCCCCCAGAAGACAATGAATTTTTCAGTATAGCCATGGGATTTTGGCAAGAGTCCCCTAAGGCTAAAACAGTGATTGGCAAAAGACCAATAGAAAAATATTCAGTCCTCGGGATCCAAGGCATCCTGGCTATAAACCATAATTCAGGAAAACTGGATGTCTGTTGAACATTAAAAATCATAGAAAGAAGCTCCACACACACACCATGAGAGAGAGAGAGAGAGAGAGGCAAATGTAATTACCACTCCTAATTCATCTGGATACAACCCTCGGTTGGGGACGCGATTTCCTTTTCCAATTTTGGCACGGAAGATAACCTGAACAAGTAGTTACATTGGTTAGCATATAAATAACTTTTTCTTAAGTAAAATACTTTCCTTAAGCCTAAGGCAATGTATAGGTTGACATGATAGAAACTTCAGTTAAAACGGATAGAGTAAGAAAAGAATACTCCCTCCGTCCCAAAATAGATGTCCCAAACCACTATTCAGACCTCCTCTCAAGAAATTATCTACTACATTTTTAAGTTACGATGTATTATATGTGCAATATGGATCTGGTTTAATAGATCTCACTTAGTTTTAATGTTTTATTAAACAAAGTTTTTTAATCATAAAAAGTGTTATGAATTACAAAATATAGATGATTTTTTAAGAGGTGTGAATAGTGGTTTTGGACATCCATTTTGGGATGGAGGGAGTATTCAATTACACTTATTAAGCTACTAGTAAGTCGTCAAGTTAGGCCAACATATGCATGCATAATAACATGGGAAAGCATATATTATATAACCTGATAGAACAGTAAGTGCCTTTTACCTGGCCAGCAGGAACATTTAGATCTCCTGTTAGCTTTACTGCCTCAACATACTCAAAGAACTCAATATCTGATGGTTTGTCGGCATCATCTTTCCTATTCCAAGTACCATATTTACGTCTCAATTGAACTACTTCAGCACCAGAAGGGCCAAAGGCACCAACGTAAAGACCTACACTTCAACCAGCATATTTTGCCTATGAAGAGAAGTATATTGCTTGAATTCATCTGTACGCGCATTCATGTTTGTGTGTGTGTGTTGAGAGAGAGAGAGAGAGAGAGAGAGAGAGAGAGAGAGAGAGAGAGAGAGAGACTTACCATCAAAAGGATCAAAATGACCTTCAGCAGTAGAAATTCGACTGAAAGATGTATAAGCAGATAACCTGTACCGCTTCTGAGCCCGAGCAACAGCATGGTTGATGATTTCTTGCACTACAGAAAACTGCGATGACCATAATAATCGATCAATATACTAAAGCCGAAAGTAACCTTAATTCCAAATGTGGCCATCAAAAAGCAACGAGAGATGACACAAAAGTAAAAGAAGGGTTTCCACAAAAGGAAAGGGACAGGTTTATATTCCACACTTTCCACAGTTCTAATGGGCGTTTACTTTATTGAAACACAGAAATCTTGGTATTCCCTACTGGATGCAATTCCAGAATTCCCTTCGAGCGTGGACCATTTGAAACAACATAAGCAGTGATGAACAAACAACATCCAGGAAGTTTTTCTCCTTCTCCGTGCGTGCGCGCACGCGAGAGAGAGAGAGAGAGAGAAAGAGAGAGAGAGAGAGTGTGTAAGTGTGGATCCTTTATGCTTCAAACCTCAAGGTTATTAGATTTTACACCAATATATTCAGTTTCAGAGGTCAAAGCCAAAATTAAGTTTCCAAACGCAAGGCAGATATTACAGTTCTGGACCAGACAGCCTTACCAATTCACGAAGATTTGAGGAAATAAGAAATGTTTACTTACAAATAAGAAATGTCCGGTTATAAAAATGAAACAACTACGATCAACATTTACTTTCCCCATAAATTTGTATGAAATACCTAATTTAAATTTGAGAGTCCAAGTTTGTTCACTTTGGTGCTTGAAAAAACTCGAATTAGTTCATTTATCCTTAAAACGATTTAATTAGTTTCATCCAAAGTAAAACAATATGATTTGAATGGCCAGACAAGCCCCACGTCAATGTCAAACTCACCTCTGAAGGTGTGTCTATTTTTCTTCTTTTTCTTCTGAGTGCCTTCGAAGGTAATATACCAAAACCCAAAAATGCCTTGCCAACATCAGGAGGCATGAGTTCAAAAACTGCTTTAGCTTCTATAGCTGATATACTTTCTTTGATATCATGGTACTCTTGACTTCTTCCAGAAATATGAAGCACGAAAGAATCTCTCTCCAGGTCTTTAATTTCAGCTTGCTGGCGGACATACTCATACTTACTAGTACTATCCTCTTCATTATGTAAAACCCCTCCGATAAACACCTTCATAGCTATATTCATTGCATCTTCTTTTGCTTGATTACCCTCTCCCACGTCATCAACCTTACCAGTTTCAGCATCAGAATCTTCATTAGGCGTTGCATTCTCATCACCTTCTTGACTCAACTGCTTCATAGCGTCCTCTATAACTTCTTCATCGACAATAGTATTCCTCAATTCAAGTTTCAATTGTGGAATTTTTTCTTTGAGAAAATTCAACGCACTTATTATCCCTTCCTCATTTTCTCCCTCAACCTCAATATTTCTATCCTCACTTTTCTCTTCTTTAGCTTCACCCCTTTTTACCTCAACAACAGACTCATCCTCAATGTCTGAAGTAGATGGCCCTTTTTTGGACGGCGAATTAGCGGTGTTCTTTGAACTTCCTTTGACTCGTTGCAAGAATACTACCTGCCCATAAAAACACAATACCAGGTGTTTGTGTGAAACTGCATGTGCAAGAGAGAGAGAGAGAGAGAGAGATCCTGACATACTTTAGGGCAACAACCTTTATTTTTAAGACAAACATACTGACAGAAGTCAGGCTAGATGTCGTTGTTTGACATACAATATGGCTAGATCATAGACTAGAATTTGGGGTACCGTCTTTTCTATGCTTGATTTTTCATCACTAAAACCGAAGACCATGGGCTTATTCGAAGGTATGGTTATTGCAGTCAAAACTCAGCGTGCTTTCTTACTATTAGGACCAAGTGGAGGTTTCTGTTCATCTCATCTAGTTCCCCTTCATGTTATCTGAAATACAGAGTCAGGCAAATGGGCAAAATGGATCATCTTCACGATCTTCTGTACTATAGTCAATGACACCTGTTATCACGGTAGGTCTTTGCCAGTAGGTCCCCCAATCAGCATTTAAAATAAATTCCAGCGAGCAATATCACTGATGCCATTCCCATGTTCAATGCACAATCTACTCACAGACGAGTACAGCTATGCTTCATACAGATTGCTGTCATTAACTTGTAATGCATGAAAATGGGGATGACAGCCAGGATAGGATATTATCACCGTGTTTGCTGCAAGTTATGTGCTGCGGCTTACGTTTTTGTGACTCAAAAGCCGTGCCAATCGGTTTGGCATAACTTCTGCTTTCGGCTTAAGGAGCAAAAACAAATTTAAAAAATGAAAAGTGCAAGATATGCAACACAACCCCACACAATGAACTTGTAATTTCCTTTATTGGGTCAGGGGGAAAAAAAAAATGCTTCGTGAATCACCTGCGAGGTATACGTCCCATCAGCATTTTTGACCACAAACATTTCAAATACAGGAGTTCCAGGGGAAGCAGTGAGCAACTGTCTGTAATAAACTATCCACATTATTACAAACAAATCAGAGACTTGTCAAATCCAGGGCTTTAACTTTATTCTTTTATTCGTCATAATACCTTGCGCTATAACTCCTGCAAATATATCTGCCAACACCAGGAGTTACATGGATTAACCTGCCGAAGGCATCATTGGAATCCTTTGAAATACCTGCCCACCAACCGACCTGCATACAGATGGGGATAAACAAAAATTACAAATGCCAACAGAAAACCCGAGTCATTTCCTGTAGGGGTGAAAAAAATAATTGAACTTTAAATGCCAGACCGCCACCCCACCCCGAGTAAAAAAAGAAGATGAATTCTTTTCGGATTCAACTTCTTTGAAACTATCCCACTATCCTCTACTATAATCACGAGAAGTAAAAATTAGAAAAAGTTCAAGAAGAGACCAAACAGTATAACAATAACAATCACATAATGAGGAAAACGCAGAGAGGAAGAACAGTTAACAGGCTGCCCAAGGGAATAAAAAAAAATGGAATACAATAGCTTGTAACGCCTAAAGAGTTACCAGCCCACTTCCGGTGCATCTGGACAATTGTGAAGCATCGTGATAACGCTCTTCGCTTATCGCATTCTGTGAAAGGAAACAGAAACTTCAGATAAAGAGCCAAAGTTAATAACTCGACATTATACTTATTGAGGATAAAAACTTGTCCAACCTTCATCTGAGACATTATTTCAGCAACACTGTCTTTTGATGTCGCTTCTGAAATTGCTTTTTTCAACTTTGCAGCTTCCTGGAAGTCCTCCCTCTCAATTGCATCTTCTAGTTGAAACTGTAAAGCATAGAAACTGATGAAAATCATCTTATAAGAAAATGACCAGTATTTTTCACGTTATCCTGCATATCAGACAATTTCTTCAATTTTGCTACCTCAGTTGCATAACCTCCTATCGGGTGGTGAATCCACCTCAGAACCTCACTCCCACACTCCCAAGTCAGACTCTCCTATGAATCTAGCTTCCATTCAGAAAGGAGCCTGCTCATAACTAGGACAGAACCTCGGCCTCCTACGCATATAAACTCCAAAAGAAACAAAAGCAATAGATACCAAGCGAGAGAAAATATGAAGTAATGAAAGGACATTAAAAATTTTGACTTAAATTTGTTTCAAAAATCTGTGATACCTATATATGTTTCAAAAATACCGCTCTGTTTTATTCTATGGATAAGTAAGAGTAAAAACCCCAGAAGCTCGAAAATTTATAAATTTCATCAAAAAAGCTCATACGGACAAAGCGAGAATGAGACTGTAATTTGACCAATTCTATGCAAGTGAAGATATATCTTGGGCTTGTGAATCCTGATTCGAATTGGGTCGCACTTGGCTGTTCACTGACTATTCGAGTTTGACCTAGACGGTTATTATACTAATTGACGAATCCCAAGTTATAAAGATTGCTTGCAACCGATTAAACTTGTACAGTTGTACCCTCTTTTCATTCCATACACAGTGAAACCTGGTGTAAGCCGTAGTCACTTGCCCAGTTGGGAACCACGTAAAAATCTGCGTTTTCTTTTTCTGTACTCATCTGTGTGTTGTGTTCTTGTTTTCTATTCTTATTATTCGCCGCCCTTGTGTTTCTTGGTTTGTCTGAATTCTTAACAATATATACATCAATATACATATTTTTATCGATACAGAGAGAGAGAGAGAGAGAGAGAGGACCTTGAGAAGAGAGGCATAGCTTTCGGCCTGTTCAATTTCAGAGAAATGGCGGGTCCACCGATTCCAATCCCAATCGGAAGGACTGGAACTGGAATTGGCACTGCAGCGGCAAGAAAGGTTTGAATTTGTACGGCTCTTGGAAAATTGATTTCGAGCCCGGCCTAACTTGAACCTCATGGTGGCTGATTTCATCAAAATGCAATCAAAAGATGTAGAAGAAGAAGAAGAAGACATGGGTGTGAATTGGGGCAATACTGGGACTGAACATCTCGTGCCGCACAAATTACCTACTACCGCCATCTCTCTCTCTCTCTCTCTCTCTCTGGATCTCTTCTTGGCTAATGGAGTTGAACCTCTGGTACGTGGATTATCACGAAGACTTTTCGCACTGGGAATCGTAGCTCGTTCGTATAAGTGGATAATAGTGTCATGTGAACAACCCAGTCGACTAGTGATTCTGTTCGACTGGTAAATGCCGTTATGCACAGCAAGTTTTAGAAAATTACACTTCACCTCCCCCTTAGTAGGGATGGGCATGGGGACGGATCGGGACCGGAGAGTATTATTTCCACCCCCAATCCCTAAATCTCTTCTCCATATCCATCCCCTACCCGATCCCCAACGGGGCTTTATTTTATCCTCCATCCCCACTCCAAATGGGGAACGGGCATCCTTAGGGGTGTACACGGTCCGGATCGGATCGGATTGACACGAATTCAATCCTAATCCGCGAGTCACGGTTTTTAGAAAATACAATCCATGTCCAGACCAAAAGTCTCACTGTCCGGTTCCAATCCGATCCGCGAGTCACGGATCGGTTCCGGTTTTATCCACGGATTACATGTCATAAATAAATAAGGGGAAAATGCACTTTACCTACCTGTGGTTAGCGCGAATTGCAGAACACCTACCTCAGTTTTAAAAATAAGCGAAAGAGCTACCTATGGTTTTGGACTAAACTGCAACTCTAACCCCGTTAACAGAAAAATGATAAATGACTCTGATGCCCCTGTATTTTTTTTTGGGATAAATTTCCTCACCACATGTGCACAATGCATCTTTCCCAACTTTGAGCCCACTGCCCACCCTTCATTCCATTGTCATTAACACCCAAAAGTGAAAAAGCCTAAACAACACCACAAGAACAAACAGTCCTTGTATTTCTCTCTCTGCCTCACTATCTCTCTCCTCCTCCTGTGCAACAATGCACCTACTCTTCCTCTCTCTCGTTTTACCTCTACAACAAAGGCGAGAATCAAGTCGACGACGCCTGGATCAATCCCTCAACGGTCGACAGCGCCTGGATCAATCCCTCAATGATCAACGGCGGCTCAGTTTTAGACGGATTGACGGCGACTCAGTTTTATACGGATCGACGGCGGCTCGGTTCTGTACCAATCAACAGCGGCTCGGTTCTGTACCGATTGACGACGACGGCTAGGCAGCGACTGGGTTTTGTATTATTGGTTCATCTATATACATGGATGTGTATTCCTGGGTATTGTTTTTGCATTATTTGATTTAGATTCAACTCATGGACTTTTTGGGGTGAGGAATTCAGATCCCTCAACAATACATCGACTGGGTTTTGTATTATTCGATTTACAAATCCCCCAATCTTGATACGCGTATATGTATGTATATATCACCTGTATACAGTGTTTGATTTCAGTTCCACACAAATTCAGATTGGGTCTGATGCAACTGGGTTAATTTTTTTTTTAATTGATCAGTGTTGAAGGTGCACTTGGTTCTATGGTGTGATCAAAATCACCACACTTGGTTCTATGGTCTGATTCAGATTTTTTTTTTAATTGATCAGTCTGGTTCAGATTGGGTCTGATTCAAGATCCCCACAAGTGTGATGATTAGTACGCATAATGAGTATATTGGAGAGAGACAAGAGAAGGTTTCAGCCCTAATCGATCAGAATCAGAAAGAGAGAAGAGAGAGGGTAGGGGAATCGCCGGAGATGGGTTTTGCAGAAAGGAATCGCCGAAAATGGAGGGGCCAGGGGATGTCGTGACTCCCCTGTGACTCGCCGGAGATGGGTTTTCGTGGGAAGAGGGAGAGAGGGAGAAAATGAATGGTTTGACTTTTATAAATCCTGGAGGGGCAGTTAAGGAAGAAGAAAATATCATATTTTGGAGGAAACACGTTTTTTTGGGTCTACACTTGCCATTTAGCGCGTAGCTCACACGCGCTGTTAATGCAGATGGAAAATCTAACGGTAGCAGTTTAGTCCAAAACCATAGGTAGCTTTTTCGCTTATTTTTAAAACTGAGGTAGGTGTTCTGCAATTCGCGCTAACCACAGGTAGGTAAAGTGCATTTTCCCCAATAAATAAGTAACAAACAGTTTAATCAAAATAAAATCCTAAAAAATCCAAAGTAGAAAATAGAGAGACCTTAGATGGAGCATGTGATGGAGCCACAACCAGGGCCTAAACAAGCAGCAGAAGAAGCATGTAGCTTAGTTCAGTTACATAGTGGAATAGAAACAAAGGTAGTTTTAAAAAAAAAAATAGTGAACAACTACTGAATTCATCAAAATCCAATACAAATGCAAGGCAGTGGAATACATCAAAGTCCAATACAAATTGGCAATATTCGTAAGAGATAACATTATACCCCTATATCAACTTGACAACAGTTATAAAAGTGGTAATATTATTTACATATACATATACACATATATATTTTTTTAAATTGTATATAATAAAATCTCACGGTCTGAATCGGTTAATCCACGGTTTCAAAATCAAAATCCGTGTCCGGACCGCCAGTCACGGTTTATTATTTTTTGAATCCGTGTCCGAACCATTAATCCACAGTTAAAATCCAAAACGTGCAGATCGGTTCGGTCCGGACCGGATTCACGGTTCACCGGTTTTTTTGTACAACCCTAGGAATCCCCACGTGGATTCGGGGATCCAATCATTTTTGTTTAAAAAAATGACTAAAAATTTAAAATCTCAGTTACAAATTAAATGCTAAAATCAAGTTACAAGTAGACGTGCCGAATGGGCCGGCACGGTATCCATGTGTAAGCGTACATGTTTGCCAGCTTCAATTCAAGTTGTATCAAGTATCAACTAGATTTCTTATTTGAAAACTAAAGGAACCACAAGCAAGATTGCATATTATGGTATCCATCAGTCGTGGAAAAAATTAAGTGGATCGCGTATCAGTAGGTATTTAATCGAATGAAAAGTATCATTAAAAAAAACACAAATTGGGTCCTGATCGACAAGCTTTCTAAACTCGATCGAGAAGAAAGTTTACACAATTGATTTCATCAATAGGAACAACAAAATCAATGGCTCGATTGGAAAAATATTGTTTTTATTTTGCATTTTTTCAATTATAATAAAATGTTTGGAGAAAATTTAGTGTGACCCCATGTGTTTGGAGAAAATTTAGTGGAATTCAAAAGTTTCATAACTCATGAATAGACCCCTATATTCGGGGATTCGGGGACGGGGCGGATCGGGGACGGGACGAAGCGGGGCAGGGATGGATAGGGGAACGGATTCGGAGGGGATTCGGGGCTGGGATATGTCTATCTCCACCCCCTACCCGATCCCCAAATATTTTCAAAAAAAATCTTCATATCCTATCCAATCTCCAAACAGATCTCCATATTACCAATCCGTTCAGATCAGGGATCGGATCGGATTCGAACGGGTTGGAGGAAATGGCCAACCCTACCCCTGAGATGTGTACTAGTGTAACTTAAAAAGAGTGTCAACGCAGAGCCGAACTTTGTAGTGTTTGAGTTTACTAAACAAGTATAAAATTTAAGCCTGAACTTAGTTTGAGATTTTAACTAGTTGAGCTCGGTTTGTTTATTAAACGAACTTCTATAGACGAGCCGAGCCGAATTTCAGAGTGTAGAACTCAGCTCATTTAATACATGAGCCTAAAACTCAAGCACAAACTGAGTTGGATTACTAAACTAGTCTAGCCAAGCCGAGCTCGAGCTACTCGGTTGCAACCCTAAGCCCCTAACTAGGACTGCAAATGAACCGAACCGTTCGTGAACTATTTGAGGCTCAACGCGGTGAAAGTTCATTCGAGTACTAAATGAACCGAGCCTGAACCTCAATTTTAGGCTCGTTTAATAAATGAGTCGAATCTAAACCTGACAGTATTTGTCTCAATTAGACTCGCGACCTGTAGTATCTATGTATATCTCATAATAATATTCCATATAAGCTTGAATTTGTTTAAACTTTTGCGTGTACATCATGAAAATGAGTTTTAGCTTGGCTCGATTTCGTTTAAAAAATTAACGAACGAACCAGAACATCCTAAAGCTCGGCTTGATTCGGCTTGTTTGCAACCCTAGCCCTATTTATTTTATGTAAATCCAACAGAGATGGGTAAAAACTCATTATACTTGTTCACTGTTTCGGATTGTAATACAAATTGAGTTTTAGTTCAAGTGTTCATGAAATTACCATCGAATTTAAAGTCAATCAAATTCCTTTCATGTGCTAACCACTTATATGGCTTCTCATGTTACGCAAAATAAAATCAACCGCAAATCACAACCTCCACCGCATTCGTAAGTGGACTGATGTTTCTGCGAGTTGATAAAAAACTGGTAGCAGATACAACGACTAAAAGAAAAGTTTAATTAAATACAGAGCACCGTTTCTTCATAACTATTTGTGTGTGTGCATACAAGCCGAGCTTAGTTGTGTTTGAACTCGGTTCATTTACTAAATGAGTCAAAATGAGCTGGAGCTCAGCTTGGCCCTTAACTAGCCGAGCTCGATTAATTCACTAAACGAGCCTCTATAAACAAGTTGTGAGCCTATACAATGAGGCAAGCTTTTTTGAGCCGAGCCGAAATTTGGAGTGTTAAGCTCGATTTGTTTCCTAAATGAGCCTGAAACTCGAGCTTCAGCTCAGCTCGACTAGTAAACGAGTCTAGCCGAGCCTCGAGTTACTCGATTCGTTTTCAGCCCTATTTGTGTGCTAACATTGCTAAGGTTTCCATCTCTTTTGAACTCGTCAAAGTCACAGAGCCCTTTTCATCTCTTTTTCATCCCTAATGTAGCTTAGAATCAGCAATATCAGTAACCGCATTACTGAAATTCGAATTACATTGACAAATAGGAACGGCTTCGCTTTATGTACAATACCTGGATCTCAATCGCGTTTACAAATAGGAACGGCTTCACTTTATGTACAATACCTGGATCTCAATCGCGTTTATATACAAAACAATCCAACTCCTTTTTCAATTACAGCTCGGAGGATTTAAACACTTGTATAAACCAGATGCAGGCTGTTTGTAAGTAGGTATGCTACTTGGATCAACAAATCTGACCTCACCAGGACCAAAAGAGAGATCCCTATGCCTGCGAAACCAAGGATGAAGGTATACCATCACCGATGATACTGCTTTTAGCTACTTCAAAGTGATGTTAACAAAAGCATAATATTTCATTGAGACTATCCAGTTACCTTCGGAGATCGAGTCCAAGTAAACCAGCTTGTAGGATTGTTAAGTTGTCAGAATCTGGTGAGACAATAATGACCGTGTCCTCGGAGTATTGGGTTTCAAGAATTGACATGAGTTGTATAACACGAACAAACACGTCTGCGACGCTCTCGTTTGGTGTTCCATCATCGATAGGGGGTGGCTTAATATTTTGAGAAAGACTATCTGATGCATATACCTGAGAAATTGTAGAAACCAAATTCTTAATTCCAATGTTCTGTCGCCGATAGGGAAACCATCCAATATTCATCATAGAATGGATCTTAAGACTATTTTTTTTCTGCTTTGGTAAATACAATTCAAAGACAATTCGATGACAATTCGATATACAGCTCATGGTCAGGTATGGGAAAAGTGTGTTTGTAGTAAGTTTTTGAAGAACCAATATCCATTACCAAGACAATAAATAGGAAAGTATCTATAGATTTACAGGTCTATCCTTCTAAATAGCAAGATTACACAAACTAAAAAGCATGAAGAGGGTCTTTTAAGTTTTTTTGTGTGGATATAGGTAGAATCCTTACTTCAGAGAGAGATTCTAAGCTCTTTCCTTCATAAGCTCCCAGACCACGAGCATCCAAAAAGCTGTACTCAGGAACTATACAACTGCAACCAAAAGACGTTTGGGAATTATTATAACAAACACAAGAAATTAAAATGAAGACGACGGATGATTAGTTTCATCCAGAATACTACAACTGAGAATGACTAAACAATATGGATATTCCCATTGAGACAAAGATAGAAAAAGCGTCATGGAGGAACATTTGAAGGGAGTGATGACAGTAATGACTTTCGAGGAACAAGATGAATGTTTTTCTAAATTTTTTCTTCTTTTATAGTCTTGTCGGGGGGAAAGTATTGACCCATCATCATTTAGACAAAAGGATTTAGCTCTTTTCAGCATTTTGTGTCACAGAAGTTGCCAACAAAGTTCTTAAAATCAGTTCCTATGGCATTTCCGTACCCTAGAGTAAGCTTAAAGCAGGCCCTCTGCACTCCCCTCCCCTTCTAACTTCAAACCATAGCTGATGGTAGTCATCCAAACCCATCCCATCCCAATGGTTTTAACGTCTTTGCTTATTAGGGAAAGCAGGCAAACTGAGCTACCATCCAGAAGGGCTGGAACATAACTCGTTCACTACATATGCCCATAGTTTTTTTTTTTTTTGAACGGCCGAAATTCATATATGCCCATAGTTGGCCGCATTAATTCGCATAACATTCCAATTTAGCCATCCAAATTAAATTTGACTTTCAAGTAACAGAAGATATAGCTATACATCGAGATTGCCACTCGGACCGTAAAACCTAGGTGAAAAAATCTAAGGCATTTTAAATCTACATTAATGAACTCCGTACACATGAAACTGCAAATAAATTCTACTAAACCTTGCATTCCAGACACTATGTATCACTGTTCACCTTGGCTTATCAGATATTTGAAACAGTTTTTTCCATCTTTTCATACATTCAAGTATTCAACAAATCAGAGATTTTCTGTTGGTCCCAAGTAAGAGCTTCATGTAGTAAGTTGGAGTAACTATCATCCACGTAAGGGTAATGTCCAGTCTGTTAATTTCAATCGAACCAAACTTCATGCTAAACATTCCAAGGGAATTACCATCCCTTGGAAAAATTGCCTTAATAACTGAATTAAGCTACGCAATTTTGCTACAAAAGCATTCAGGATAACCAAAAACTGCCTCAAAAAATTGCCTTAATAACCTGAATTAAGCTACGCAATTTTGTTACAAAAGCACCAAACGTCATGCTGAACATTCCAAGGGAATTACCATCCCAAACAAGCTGCATTCCATGTAACCAAAAACTGCCTCAAAATTTTGAATAACTTGATTAAGCTAAGGAATTTTATTACAAAAGCTCCACAACTCAACTAGTTCATGATAATAATAAATAAATAAATAAAAAGAACCAAAATTATTTATCCCCTTGTATACCATTGGATTTGTGCTACGTGTCCAAATAAGGTACCTGCGATTGACCCTATTCACAGCAGCAATAACCTCGGCAGCCTGATAAGCTCTCTGGGTAATAGAAGGCCAAATCCAACAATTTTGGTCACAAGCCCCCATTGCCTTCAACTCCAAAGCCGCTTTCACTGTCTGCTTCTTCCCTTTCTCCGATAAACCGTTATCCACGGACGTCTTCGCTACTGGGTTGGTGTTAATTATCCCCAAGCTCTCATATTCAGACTCCCCTGCCCTAACCAAAAAGTACCTGAAACCCACCCAAAACAATCACCACACAACCCACATACAATAAGAATTAACACATATAAACATGAATTACGTACGTAGATATATTCCAGGTGCTATCAGACCTCATGCGGGCAGTCCATACGGGCTTTTTGTCCAACTTTAATCAGACACCCCACTAATGGACGGTGGGATTTTTTTTAAAAATCAGGAGCTCGGGCCAACTTATGTGGGGCTCGACTAGTCCTGGAACCCATCCGGCCCCAATTTAAACTGGAGCAAAACTACCAATGGACTAGTCCCACAGGAGCTAATAACATGGTTTCGAACCTAAGACCTCGAACTTGAGACCTTCAGAGGTAGCAAACCCTAGGTCCTGTCTTGACCACCAGGCCAATCTCTTGGGGTTATTGGACGGTGAGATTGGATCCCAGGATTAGTCAACGTGTGCGAGCTGGCCTAGACACCTAAGTTATCAAAAGTGTATGCAGATAAATTTGTGTACGTACCGGTTGCTGAGTCGAGGAGGGGGCATCTGGAAGAGGCCGCGAGCTTCGGAGACGGGTGTGGTTAAGAAGGGGGTGAGGGAGATTGCAAGCGAAGCAAGGAGGTGACGACGATGGATGGGTGTGAAGAAATGGTGGACATTTTGGGGGATTGTGGGTGGATGGAGAGAGGATTGGCGTGGAGGAACTGGTGTGTGGGAGGCAATTGTTGACATTGGTTTCACTCTTTTGGTGGTACGAAGAAGGCTATCGGAGTTCGCTGAAATTAGGAATTGGGGTTTGTGTCGTAACTTCTGCGGCGATATGGACGGCGGGAGCCGGGGGTGGAGAGAAAAATTAGGGTGAAGTACTTTAAACCCCTTCAACTATGACCCATTTTACTTAACCTCCCTAAAGTTTAAACTCAACACTAATCCCCCTAAACTATACGAATCCTAGATGTCAAAGAAGCCACATTTTTCCCTCTTGCCGGCCAATCATCAACCCTAACCTACCTAAAACCACCACATCCAAAACCAAATAAAATCATCATGTTTCAATGATAACTATGCAACCCCAATCATCTCATATCTATGGTCATCTACGATTCCCCAATAACAGTACTCAATCGTTAGATTCTTTTGTTCCTTCCTCAACCTTTTTAAATTTTGGAGAAATTACCTTTAGACGAGGATAAATGAATAATTTGATCATAAAATCTTGTTTGTCGTGAGTGGCTCATATGAGATATGCCATCCAAAATCCCAACGTTTTGCTTTTGAAAAGAAAGAGCTTATTGTCGTGTGATGAATACTTTAAGGGGGATTAAGTGTTGAGTTTTATAAATTAGGGAGGTTAAGTGAGAAAAAAAAATCATAATTTAGGGTGGTTTAATGTAATTAACCAAAAATATTCACTACTAATGGGCACCGCTACACACCTTCTTCCACTACACTATTAGTAGGAGTCAGGAGTGCCATGTGAAAGAGGGTTGATATGTGTAAACAGACGACGAACCATACACATCTCAACTCGCTTTAACACCTGTTCAGACCATACTTGTCTGAGAACGGTGATCAAATGAACTGCCCCAGAGGGGGCTTTAAATGAGTAAGGACTCCTAGTAATCGTCTATTATGTCTACGGTATAAGCATGAACAATCTAAATCCTAACGAGATTAAGATGTCTAACACTATTAGCCCCGGTTGGTGCCATCCTTATCTCCACCTTATGATCTAAGGATTCTAATCCTAATGGGATTCAACCTCTAAATCACCTATAAAAACACCTCATTCACACAAAGGCATGTACGCAACTCTTGCAACATAAGCGCTTGTGCTCTTTCTAATTGCTCTACCATCAATCGACTCAATTAGGCATCGGAGAGGTGTTGGCTAGGCTAGCACCACACCGATTTTCTTAGTTTTTGTTGCAAGTCATTGACCGAGCACGTCGGAAACCAATTCATTGAGCGTAAAATGTCACGATCCAACTCGGAGGGATAGAAATCATGACCGGCCAGTGATTCTAAATCACCCAGACCTCTATAAGAAAAAAAAAATCACATTTGTACAATTGTTCTAAAATAACCAAGTTTAATAAATTGAGAACCTCGATTATTTAGTTTTTAACAAATTATATTCAAAGCTAATATAATGTGTTAGCATTATATTACAATCATGTGGCCCACAACTATTGGCACCATTAATACAAATAGAGTTACAATTTAGGAGCACTGCAATTTTATTGCCAAATATATCTAATTTATATAAAATAGTAGGAGGAACAAAAATCAAACATTAACTCACTGAGTTTTGCTGAGTCATAAAAACTCTGTGACCTTTCTTTACATCCCCTTGCAAACTCACGGGTGTGTTAACTACCATGAGCTTGGACTTTAAAAACAAAAATCGATTCATAGATAGGGACTTAGTAAAAATATCAGCAATATGGGGTAATGGGCCAATGTGTTGAACCATAACTTGTTTGCTCAGAACCTTCTCACGGATAAAATGATAGTCAACTTCGACATGCTTTGTTCTGGCTTGAAAATAGGATTATAAGCAAGAGCAATGGCAGATTGGTTATCACACCAGATAATGTGAGGTAAAGATAAAGGAATATGGAGATCAAATAACAGCTATTGAACCAAGTTACATCAGCTGCAGTGAGAGCTATTCAGCTTCGGTTGAAGATCTGGCCAAGTTACATCAGCTGCAGTGAGAGCTATTCAGCTTCGGTTAAGGATATGGCCACTGTTTGTTGTTTCTTTGCACACCATGAGATCAAGTTAGGCCCAAGAAATAAGTAATAGCTTGTATTAGACCTTTGATCAAGGTGATCTCCAGCCCAATTAGCATCAGAGAAGGCTGTTAAACTCAAAGGGCCAGGCACAAACTAAAGACCTTGATTAAGAGTCCCTTTGACACATCTTAAAATGCGTTTTGACTGCCACATAATGACTTTGTTTTGGATTATGCATGTGTTGACATGCTAAATTGACAGCAAAAGATAGTTTAGGACGAGTGAGAGTCACATATTGAAGAGAGCCAACTATAGTTCAATACCAATGCTGATCAGAAAAGTCAGAATCTGGAGAGAGAATGGCAGGTTTAATAGATGGTGGAGAAAAACTAGGTTTGCAATCCTGCATACCAACTTTGGTACATTAACAAGTCAGTGGCATACTTAGTTTGAGTGAGAAGCAATCCTGAAGCATGCTTAAGAACTTGATCAATACCCAAGAAATGGCTCAAAGAGCCCAAGTCTTTCATTACAAACCTTGAACTCAAAAGCTTGATCAAATCAGAGATAAATCCCTCATTATTACCAGTCACTAGAATGTCATCCACATACATTAGTACCATAGTTATATTAGACCCTTATTTCATAGTAAACAATGATGCATCAGTTGTACTATAAACAAACCCTTGCTAAATGAGAAAACTGGAAAACATAGAAAATCATTCCCTGGGTGCTTGTCTGAGCCCATAGAGAGCTTTACTGTGCTTGCAAACATAATGACCCGAACACGAGACGACACAACTATTTTTTACACGAATATGAGATGACACGATAATATGAAAAGCTAAACAAGTCATGTTAGGAGTGAGATAGATCTGACCCGAAAACGAGACGACACGACGACACATTGTCCACCCCTACTTTTGATACTCCGTTGAGACTCCTCCAAAAAAAAGTATATGTTGATGAATCTCTATTTGTTAAAATGAAGACCCACATTTGGTTCTCCATCTATGAAATGGATCTCCAATCTCCATATACGCGTTTTTTTTGTTTTTTTTTTCAGCCTTTTTTATTTGTTCGTCTTTGGAAAGAGTGGCCTCTGCAGTAGCTTTTATTCGAAGCTATAGCAAGGACTTTGGCTCAAAATTGTGGGGTCAATAATGTTTTTAAGACCATGACTGACTGCCCTGCAGGCAAGGGGAAGCCTTTAACGTAAATCTAGCAGGAGTACTTTCTCCCCCTCTTTTTTATCTTGATGTTACAGGCTTACAGCACTCATAATTACGGAAATCTATGGAATTGCAGACATGATTTTTTTTTAATGAGAGAGTGGAATACTGGAATCAAGAAGGCAGCACGATCCTGGGCCGGTCTCAGTGCTCATAGAGCAGTGCCAGGTTGTGATGCAAGCGTTTTTTCCCATTAAATATTGACGTTGGAACTACACTAAGGTTGTGTTTGGTTTGGTTTTGAGTTTTGGTTTTTGTAATGATTAGAGGGAGAAATAGGTATAATAATTAAAAAATAGGTATTAATGATTGGAGAGAGATAGGGAGAAAAATAAAAATAATATTTAAAAATAGGGGTAATAATTGAATAATAATTGAGAAAACCGGTTTTTGGAAATCAAACCAAACAAGGCCTAATGATTCCTATCAAATGAATTGTGGGCCGATTGTTGTATGTCGGTTTAATTACTTACGTATTGGGCCTAAGGCCCCGTTCCGCTAAAAAAAAAACAGTTTTGTTTTAATTCAAAAACTATTTCATTCCACTACCAAAAATCACTTAGGCTGTGTTTGGTTAGATAGTTTAGTTTAGTTTTGATGATGTCCTCAGGTGTAATGAGTGGAGAGAGATAGAGAGAGAAATGAGGGAAATGATGATGTCATCAAAACTAAAACTAAACTGGGAAACGAGGCCTTAGTTTTTTTGCAAAACTAAAAACCAAAAAAGCCAAAAAACTAGTAGAACAAGTTGGTTTTTTTGCAAAATTAAACATACGAAAAACTAGTTTAGTAGAACAAGTTAGTTTTTTCGCAAAACTAAAAACCAAAAAACTAGTTAGTGGAACAAGTTAGCTTTTTTGCAAAACTAAAACATCCAAAAAACCAAAAAAACCAAGTTAGTGGAACACCCCTTTAACTCTTTTGAAGTTACAAACAATACACCCCGAAAAATATTTATTAAAATTTATAAAAGTCTTCTTGCTGTGTCCACATCTGTGTTCCGCATAGATAATCTTTAAAATATACTCCATGGAAACATCACATGGCGTGTCTTACATGTGTTCTCGGTGTGTTGCGAGCTCCTAGAGTGTTCAACACGGATACCATGATCGTTAAGTGTCGGTACTTCGTAGAGGAAAATTGGTCCGGACGCTTCATACGAAAAAAAGACAGTGACAATGAGAAAAAAATGACCCCCAAAAATACGCAGCCTCTCACTAGAACGAAGGAGTATTTTAAGAGCATCCACTCTGGGGCAAGTATGTGGCAAAATTTCTTGCCATGATAAAAAAAAAAAGGGCAGATTGGGCAGTGGCGATGGTCCGAACAAGGGGTGTTTCACTAAGAAAAAAATCATTGGCTTTTTGGTTTTTTTACGGTTTTTATGTGATGTATTGTGAAAGAATGACATGTTTTAATTTTTGTGAAAAATTGGTTTTTTGTTAGTGGAATGGGGTCTAAGAGGAGATAAAAACTCAACAAAAATCAACTTTCGAATATTGATTAAGTATATTAAAAATAGAGTTTAGAATTTAATTAAGGCTGAGTTTTCACAGCGGTATTTTTTGTATTTTCACGTATTCCAACTCAAGTCATTCTCCCCCCATACATCACAAAAATACCATGCATGGTATTTTTAGCAGAAACTACACCTGTTTTTTACTACAACTTAATCAAGAAAATACCAAAAATATTATAGTGGAAACTCACCCTAAGTGTGCTGAAAAAGTATTTATGTTGGACTTGGACTAGAGAATCATGATAGGTAATTATGGTCCTATGTCAATTGTCAAATAATGTTTGGAGGGTGGGCCGGACAGCCTTTCATTTTTTTCAAGAATTATACTACTCCCTCCATCCCAAATTGGATGTCCATTTTTGAAACCCGTGCCATTTTCAACTGCTTATATCTTTCAATATGAATCTTCAAAAATATTCAATATGGATCTTGTTTGATAGTTTTCAACGAGTCCTATAATACAGAGTGTTCATAATTACGAAAAACATTACAAATTAAAAAATATAACAATCAAAAAATAGCACGAGTTTAAAAAATGGATATCTAATTTAGGACCGAGGGACTACTTACAAAATCAACATGATAGGTAATTGCTTTTACGGCAACTTGTGGACTCTGAACTTTCAAAAGCAAAAGTTACTTGGGTCACTTTTTTTTTGGTGGTGTGGTCATGTACTGGGTGTCTTGCCAACTCCCCGTCCCCTCCCCTCCTTTTTTCTTCTGGAACTGGAAAACTTCACCTTTACTCTTTGTTTACTCCTTTTACTGTTTATCTTTTTACTGTTAATATCATGAAACTGATTTTCCTTCTGCCCTTTTATGATTATTCTGCACTATTTTTCGTGTTTTTTTTTCCAAGTATAATTACTGTTTACATCTTCGACGGGCTTATTTACCATTTTAGTTCTCAAAGTATTCGCGAAATGTCAATTTCGTCCCCAATATTCAAATCGTGTCTATCGAGTCCCCAATGTTCACAATGTGTGTTTAAATGGTCCCTGTGTCTAACTCCGTCCGTCTTCTCCATCAAATGCAGGGGTAATTTCGAAATTTTGCCCCACAGCTTATCTTCAACCTCTAAACCCTTAGTTTCAACCCCCACACTTCACGGCCAAAATTCGTCCACCGCTGCCGCCGCCCTAAAACACCACTCCAGCACCAGAACCCCTCCGCCACCGCCTCCTCTAAACACTTCACGCCCAGGATCCGTCCGTACTTTTTCTTTGTTGAACAGGATTTGATCCATTTGGTGGCGGGTTTGTTGCGGTAGAATTTCTCGACTTCTTTGATCCATTTGGTGGCGGCGTCGTGGCAGAGGGTGGTGATGGTGAGGATGCGGTGGGTGCCGACGTGACGGATCCTAGCCGTGAAGTGTTGAAAAGTGGGGAAAGTGTTTGGAGCATTATTAAAGAAAAGTGGGGAAAGTGTTTGGAGCATTATTAAAGAAAAGTGGGGAAAGTGTTTTTAATGGTGGGTGCCGACGTGACTGGCTTTTAACGGTTTCGGTGATTGAATCTCGTAGAAACCAGAGGTTTTTCCGTCAACGGCAACACATACTCCTCCTTAACCTCCACCAAATTACTCCCACGTGGCGGCGGTGGTAACATCAAAGGCCCCATCGTTTACAGCATCAATGTCATCCACTAGCCCATGACCACTCAACACCACTCTTCTCCACAACTTCGCTCTCGTACACCTCCGGCAAATTCGACACGGCGTCGTTACCCGAGTGCTGTAAATCCGATCGGCGGAGGCTTCGACATTGCCATAGATGGTGTGATGATGCCGTTGATGATGAAGTAGAGGTACGGAGGCCTTAATAACAAAATCAAAGTGCACACATGTAACTTGTGTGAGAAAATTTTGGGAGCTTAAAGAAAAAGTACGGACGGATCCTGGCCGTGAAGTGTTTAGAGGAGGCGGTGGACGGAGGGGTGATGGTGCTGGAGTGGTGTTTTAGGGCGGCGGCAGCGGTGGACGAATTTTGGCCGTGAAGTGTGGGGGTTGAAACTAAGGGTTTAGAGGTTGAAGATAAGCTGTGGGGCGAAATTTCGAAATTACCCCTGCATTTGACGAAGAAGACGGACGGAGTTAGACACAGGGACCATTTAAAGTTTAAACACACATTGTGAACATTGGAGACTCGATAGACACGATTTGAATATTGGGGACGAAATTGACATTTCGCGAATACTTTGGGGACTAAAAAGGTAAATAAGCCTCTTGGACGCTCATACTTGTTGATAACGATTCCTTGTCTTTTGCTCTCCCCACTGCTTTCTCCGACATCGGTAACGAGATCTCTTCGGAAGAGGAAGATCCACCTAGATTGAAGCACCAAAAAAATTACTCCATCCGTCCTAATTTAAATGCTCCCTACGGTTATGCGTGTTTTTTTTAAAACTCTTATAGTTTTCATTATATAATGTATTTTATATACAATATGGATCTTATTTGATAGATCTCAATTAGTTCTATTAGACAAAAATTTTAAAAACTTTGAAAACCTTACCAATAAAAAGATATAGACGTTTGAAAATGACACAGATATACGTAGGGACATTTAAAATGGGACGGAGGGAGTAAAATTTAAAAGCCATCACGAAAGTGACGAATCGCTGCCTTTGTTTATCGGAAGCGGGGGCCCTATAGTGGGGTAACTCACTACAGGGTGTCAGTGAGTCTCATATGGTCGTCCATCTTGGCACTTACAGCTCAGATTTAATCAAACCTCCAAATGATCAGAGTTGTTCATTGTTTGGATTAAAATTCGAGCGTTCATTATCTAGATGAACAGCTAGATGGGCTCAATATATCTTGTAGTGAGGGTTGCAGTGAGTTCCTCACTACAGGGACATACCGTTATTTATCAAAGGAAAAATGGAGGATTTTTGATATTGTTGTTGAACATGAAACTGAAGATGAGAATTACTTATTACTAAAAGGAAAAAAACTGAAGGTAAGGATTACCTTGAATCTGATATGATAGCACAAGTTTTACTAGCGGCCAAGGAAATCCCTAAAATCAAGCAACCAAAACCAATTATCCCTATAATAAATATGGAAAATAATGACGTGTTTACCATATATCTATAAGAAATATAGATACATATCAAGATAATAAGCTAATTAATAATAAGGGCATAATAGACTATACCACCAATTTCAGGATAAGAAAAAAATTATTTAAATCCACTGGGATGGGCACATAAATAAGTTCCCCAATGCTATTTAATTTTTCCTTAATAAAAAAGTAAAAAATAATTTAAGAATTTTACGTAAATAAAGACATACAAAAAAAATAAAAATTCCAGGAAGTAAATTGGAAATGCGTAAATAATGGGTTCGCTTGTATATTGGGGTGGCACTGCCATGCCAAAAGCAGACACGACTTCTCACTTTAGGTTATTTTATTAAAGTTGTCTGTCGATAAGGTTGTTCAGCTTTGGTCCCCCGGCTTCAATGCTTTTCATTGCAGTTTCAACCACGAAGTACTTTGGGAGTACAATACTGCAATGAAAGAGAACAAGAGATTGGCATTGGCAAATGAGGAGGTGCCTTATCATCCACATTCACCGGGAAGCTAATCGCTGTCCGGATGCATTGACAAATGACGACGTCCCGATTTTACTGTTGACGAGTGAAAACTGGGTTTCTTTTGTATTCTGCGGTGGTGTTCAAAAAAGTAAGAACATTATAATGGAGAGATAGAATAGAGAAGAGTGGGGTATGCTGGTCGGAACGCAACAATTGTCGTGGCACTAAAAATTAGTGTCGTAGATTTATCATTTCCCATATTAGTAATCTTCTATTTGCGGATTCGATAGGGGCTTCATATCCTAGAATCCGATAGGGGCTTCGTACCCCAGAATTGTAAACTCTTAATTTTTAATGCATCTTCTAATTTAACCACAAAAAAAAGGATAACAAGAGATTGGAAAATAAATGTAAAAGTAGATTTTTTTTGAAAAGTAAGTGTGTAAAATCTAATGATGATGTCTCCATCAAAGACAATAATGGAAAATAAATGTAAAAGTTAATATGAAAGAAGTAATGATGATGATTGTTAGAATTACCAAACTTCACACTTAAAAAGGAACGGAGAAAATATCAATTTACCATTTGATCTCTTTCCCTTCTCTCTCACCGTGACAACCACAACCACTAGTAAAAACGTTGGGCACATCCATTAGCCACCAATGCTCCGACCGCCTCTTTCACTTCTAGCCACCACCCTCCATCAATGCTTCAATCATCCCTATCACTTCCTGCCACTACCCATCACCAACAGTAATATATATCTAATATTTAAGGAATGTTCCACTAACAAAAAACAGTTTTTTCTAAAAATTAATACATTTCATTCTCTCATAATACATCACATAAAAAACCGTGAAAAATTATTTTATTCTAAAAACACCCTTAGCGAAACACCCCCTTAATTGTATATTTGAGCTCTTCTATGTTAAATTGGACGAAAACAAGAAATGCAGGCTATGCAGCCTCTTCAAGGTCTCGAAAATCCCAGTTCACCAAAACATAAAAAAAAATTAATGAGTAAAGGCGATTGTATGTGAAATTGTTCAACTTTATAAAAATGAAGTTGACACCACACATATTTGATGGGTTAAATTGGGATTAAGCTAGTGTAAATTCTTCTAATGCATGTGCGAAAATAGCTGAGAAATTCATGCAACATAGGCCCCTTCCCCCTAAGTTCATTTTGATTTTTTTTTACTACTCATTTTTCTTCAAGTCGAAGACAAGTCAACCTTACTAAATTTTTACATTCTTATGACTTGTTTACATTTCGTAATTTTTTTAAAAGTTTCTGTCATAATATTGGGATTAATCATATCTCGACAAGGGAAACCCGAAAACTATAAAAATATGGACCGAAATTGCAAAAAATCAAGATAGGACGACAATAAAAGAAAAAATATAAACTGCTTGACACTTTTTTTGTCTTTAGTGAATTTTTTTTTTATCGGATTTTATTTTTTGTATACTACTTTCATCAAGATGAATAATTAATACAACAAACATAGGAAGAACAAATCACTAATTTAACTGGAATGCTTGGTATTTTTGCGCTTGGTATAAAGTTAAGAAGAATGGGGCGTGAATATTGAATAAAAGCAGCCAAGACTTTTGCTTGGCCCGATTAGAGAGTTACTCTTATGGCAAACCAAAATAGTACTCCCTCCCTCCGTTTCTTAAAAAGAGTATTATATTCTATTTTTGACTGTTCCTAAATAAGTGTAACATTGAAAAGTTAGTGGATAAAATTTGATACATTTCTTATTTTGCTCTTAAAAGTAGAATCTTTTTTGAAAAATTAGTGATAAAGTTTAATGATGATATCTCCATCAAGAGCAGTAGTGAAAAATGAATGTAAAAGTTGATGTGAAAGCTGCAATGATGATGTTTTTTTTAATAGGTTGAAACACGAGGCTACACACAGGAACAGATGGAGTACCGATAGTGGAATTTTTAACCAGAAAGTGAAATCAATGACTTCTGGGTAATATTCTGGTTCCTTTGCATTTTCTAAAGGCAAAATCTAAAGTCAACCCAATGGGCTGACACTGAGAGCACTCTTTCACCGGTAAGAGTGTATCTTTTGACCGGTACGAATGTCTTCTTATCAGTAAAAGTGTGTACTTTTTAACATTCTTGCCGGTAAAAAAGTGTCCTTAGGGGGTGTTCCACTAAGGTGGTTTTTTGAAAAAACTAGTTTTTCACGGTTTTTTATGTGATGTATTGTAAAAGAATGACCTATCTCGATTTTTAAAAAAAACAATTTTTTGTTAGTGGAACACCCCCTAATTAGTATCAGTCCAATAGTATAGAAAAATACACCGACATCTACTGATGTAAATGTGCATTTCAAAATATGACAATGTAAATGCAAACAGAAGGCTGTAACTGCAAAGTATAAAGAGGTTCTCTGTTTATCATCACTTCTTCCCAAGACACCAAGTAGGAGTAGTAACATCCAACAAAATTCCACTACCACAAAAACACAAAAACTGCTCTGAACAAATGGAGAGAACAATGAGTCTCATGTCTCACATTCCCTCCTTCGTCTTCTTCTTATTCCTCTCACATTTCACTGTAAGCTCTCTCTCTCATTTTTGGTCTCTCTTCTATTTTTTGGCTTATAGTGAATTTTGGCTCTTTCTTTCTAAAACCGGATCCGGTTTCCAAGTTGTTGAACTGCAAACAAGCTGGTCTCAGAAAATTAATGGTCCATATTTGTTAAAAATAAATAAATAAATACTTTTGAACTACTGTAATTACACGAACAGTCATTTTCAGTCAGAAGCAGGACCGAAGAGAATCCGGATTCCTTCCTCTTCTTTGTTTTTCCTTATTGTTCGAAATATTCTTGTGCAGGTTACACTATCCGGGACAAATGAAAACCCGTTTACAGCCAAAGCCTCAGTAATCAGGTACTGGAACAACCACATCTCCAACTCCAAACACCCTCCGAACCCACCCCCGGATTTCCTTGTATCAAAAGCATCTCCACTCTCCGCCGTGGAAACGGCGTTTTACGCCAAACTCGCAGCCGAAAATGCGCTCTCGTCCCACCTCTCCGCCTTCTGCTCCGCCGCAAACTTGTTCTGCCTCGTCGACGACACCCCTCTAACAACGTCCGACAAACAAAACGCCAACGCCAACGCCGACGCCGACGCCGACTTCGCATTGTACGCCAACAAGAAGTTTTCCAACTATGGTTCATCGCGGATCGCCGGCACCGACGTGTTCAAGAACTACTCCGATGGTATTCTTTTGTTTAATTTTACGATTTCGCTAAGTTTCCACTACAATATTTTCGTTATTTTTGATATCTTTCTGAATTTTCAGCGGCATTATTAGTATCCTCTCCTAAGCCATTCTTTCAAATACATTAACTAATTTGACATTAAGGGAAAAAAAAACATATAGTTCTAATTATAATGGAAAGACGTTATTTTTAGTAAAAAATTAATTAAAAAATGCTATAAGTGCACACATTTGCAAATTTTTATGCTCACATCCACCTGTCCGCATCAACATGAATGTTTGTGTAGAGTGTTTCGTTGAAGAATACTTTATTACTTTGTTATTTTTTCGGTTATTTGATTTTGGCCATTATGAACTTAAATTACAGTGGTGGTTAAAATAAATAAATAAATAAACTTTACAGTGCGGATGATGGGATTTTTTTCCCAAATTAGTTTCGTAAAGTTAAGTTGATCCAAATACTTGGTTATAAAAATACTATCCCAATTCGTGTTAGCTTACACTAACACTGCACATATATAAAGACTACCCCAACTTTGAATTCGGCCCCTTGTGCTCCTTGTTTTTCGATAATTTTTGCCAACAATTTGGAAGTTCAAATTCGCAAAAAAAAAAAACGAAAAAAAAAACTGAGAGGAGACACTGGAATTTACAGAAGGATATACAAAGCTACCTATGCATTGCAATATTATCTTTGAAAATGCTAAAAAAAGCCAAGTAAACTTATGATAAGATTTAAAAAGTGTATTGAAATATAAAAAAATGTATAAAAATTGTTAAAAATGCACTGAAAAGTATAAAATATGCATTGGTGTGCTTTTTTTTTTTAAGCATCTTTTCCGATATTTATTATATGCCCAATGGACTTCCAATTCCAATATCAGGGATGTTATATTATCTTCGTTTTCCATCATAAATTTCTGGTCAATCTACCTAAATATATGGTCAAATGATCATGTAGCAGCAACACAATGGTAGTCGACACTCCAGCAATAATTTATTTTTGGGTAAATTACACTGGCCTCCCCTGAGGTTTCTGACTTGTACACTGACCACCCCTACTTTATCTGAAATAGCACTGATCACCCCTGAGTTTTATATTTTAGTATCAAAAGCACCCTTCTATTACTTGGCCGTCAGTAACAGTAACGGGAATTGATGAGGTAAGCCATTAACCTTTGTTGAATTCCCAAAATAGCCCTTGACACTAGTTACAATCTAAATGCAAAAGGCTATCTTCTTTTTCTAAATAATGATCATGCATGAATACTTAGAATATAATTTATTGGTGGGCAATTTCTATAAAGAAAAATGAAACGAATTCCCCGTTTGGCTTTTGCTGTTAAAAAAAAAATGCCGTTCAAAAAAAAGAAAAAGAAAAAGAAAAATGAAACCAAGATAACAAAACATGGGAATGCTACCAAATACACATGTCTTTTAATTCAATTTTTTGTTTAATAAATGGATGTGTCCTAGTTCATAAAATACATCAAATAAGAGTATAAGTAAGTCATTTTCAGTTGCTTTGCATCACTTGGGTACTGAATTTTCTACTAATACAGTAGAAAATTTGACGTAGAAAATTCTGCTACTTATTGTGTTGTGATGTACAAAATGGCAAATTTTCTATTGTATTAGTGTAATCCAAAACTAGTGTCAAGGGCTATTTTGGGAATTCAACAAAGGTTAATCGCTTACCTCATCAATTCCTGATACTGTCACTGACGGCCAAGTAACAGAAGGGTGCTTTTGATACTAAAATATAAAACTCAGGAGAAGTCAGTGCTATTTCAGATAAAGTAGGGGAGGTCAGTGTACAAGTCAGAAACCTCAGGGGAGGTCAGTGTAATTTACCCTTTCTTTTTAATTGGCTTGTCATTCATGTCCTGAATTGCTTTTATTTTGAGATGTCCTATCCTTTGAATGTGCGCAAAATTCAATAAACACGGTAGTACATGATAGATATTCCAATTAATACTTTCCATCTGTATTTCGTAATACATTTATTACCAATAAAACTCTTCAGAGCCGTACCTTTAAACAGATTTTTGGACTTTTTTTTTTCTTTTTTTCTTTTTTGTCGTTTCTGACTTTTACACTCGTTTTGCACCATGACGTGGAAAATGATACGGGTACATCATTTGTGCACTCCAAATGCGCATCAACCTGATGTGGCAAATGAGGAGAAACTCACTTTTTTAGTGAGCCCCACATTGGGCTTCTCCTCATTTGTCACATTAAGGTGGTGTGCATTTGAATGCACAAGTAATGTACCCATAGCATTGTTCATTCAAATACATGTCATTTTTTTTATATCCATAATTAAAAAGCCCAAATAAAAGAAATAACTTGACTTTTGTTTGTAGCTTAAAAACAGAAAGGCTGCTCCCTCATTCTATTTTGTTAAGTCAAGGGAAAAAAGTTTGTAAATTTCCAAAACCAACCCCTCACAAATGTTTTGGCAAAAAAGTTTAAATCGGTTTTTTGATTTATTCGTTTTGTCATTATTCAATTTTTTTTCCCATTTGTTAATTTTACGTCAAATTTTCATAGATTATTGATTTGTCTCGACGAGATGAATCTAAAAGTAGTATAAAATCATGGCTATTTTTTTTTTTAATACAGCTAAAATTAATCCAATAAATTGGTTTATTTTCAGCTTTATTCAATAAAATTTAGTTTTGACCATAATATTTTTTGTATTCCTCTAGTCGAGACAAATCAATAATCCAAGAAAATTTGACGTAAAACAAACAAATGTTAAATTTTTTTAAATAAAAACAACGAATAAACCAAAAAAACCAATTTATTACCTTTTTGCCAAAGGAATTGGAAGAAATGAGAATCAAAGAACAATACTGGAAATTGGAACCAGCTTTTTGAGGAGAAATGCATTAAAACGGATTAACAAAAAGGAACAGATGGAGTAAGAGAAACGACACCTCTTGCTTTCCAAATTGTTAGTAACTATTTTGGAGAAACAATGTAATTACTGGTGTAAAAATTAAAATACAAAATTGTGCTAATACAACATTTTTTTAGTGGGAAACGGATTCAGGTGGCCTGTGGCCGTCCGTTCGTCAATCAACAGTCCGAATTAAATGAAATTATCATACTCCTACATTTTAATACACTTATCTTTTATGCAAGATAATCCAGACTGTTAATTGCCGAACAGACAGTAGTGATGGCTCACTACAAGCCCCTAGACCATGGAGTTTTTCGTTGTAATTTTCATATGCTATTGTACATAGTACGTACGATTAAAAACCTCATGACTTAAAAGGGGAAAAAGTTTGGAACATGAATGACAAACATGAAAAAGAACATGAAAGCACATCCAACTGATGAGATTCATCCGGTACACTGTTTGCCCAACGTACCGGATGGATATCATCCATTGGATGTGTTTTCATGCTTTGTTTCATATATTTTTTTTTCCCATGTTTTGTACTAAGGCCCGACTTAAAAGTTGTACCAGAACTTAAATTTTCCGTATGGATTTCATGTCACAGGAATTAATTTCGCAACCGACTCCTTCACCCGCTACAGCCGCGACTCCACCGGCCACAGCGAGACGTTCACCACCTACGCCGACGATGGCAATGTCGCCAACGCCAACTTCACCTCATACGGCTCCGCCTCCACAGGCGGGGCCGGTGAGTTCTCGAGCTACCACCCTCAAGTCAACGTTCCAAACCTTCAGTTCGCTGCGTACGACTCTGATTCAAATAATCATAAGCTGTCGTTTTCGAGCTATACAGAGGATACTAATTCTGGAAGTGAAGGGTTTGTAACCTATGGAAAGAACGGCAATGGGGTGCCTGTTGAGTTTAGTAGCTACGGTAATGTTGCAAATTTAAGGTTTTTTTTTTTTGTTTGTTTTTTTTTGGGTTTTGAACTGGGGCAAATTTAAGTCAACTTCATAAACATTAACGATCACACAATCACAATTCTTTGCCTATCCAAAAAGAAATTCGTCCTGGAGCGGACGAGCGGTGTTGGTGCTGTGCAGGGGTGCACTGCACAGCACCGTGCTGCGTAGCATCTGAGGATTCTGAGCGTCCATTCGGTGATCGAATGGTCCAGTTTTCATCTCGAACGTTTGACATCCGAGCCGTTTACAAGATGAAATCTAGACTATTAGATTGCTGAGCAGACGGCTCAGATGCTGCGCAACATGGTGCTATGCACCCCAGCACAACACCAACGCCAGACCCTGTTTGTCCAGACCACATAGAAAAAATTCGTAGTACAGTCCAATTGTGTAGCTACTATTATCCAATTTAAAGTATCGAATGCTTGTTACTATGAGACTAATGATCTATGCGTTTTTATTTTAATTTCCCAGGTGATGCATCCAATGTCATGAGTTCGGCGTTCACCGGCTACGGCGAGATGGGCAATGGCGCCAACGACTCTTTTACGACATATACTTCAAATGCTAACAACCCTACAAACAATTTCAAGAGCTATGGTTTGAATGGAAATTCTGCGATCGATAGCTTCTCAAGCTACCGAAACAGAGCCAACACCGGTAGCGACTCATTTCAATCTTATGGTAAAAATGCCAACTCCGATAAAGTTAATTTTGCGAATTATGGAAAAACATTTAGCGGAGGGACCGATACGTTCAAAGAATACGGGAAAGGATCCGTGGAACCTATGGTCGGATTCAAAGCTTATGGTGTCAACAACACATTCAAAGATTATGCTAAAAGAGGAGTCACATTTGCTCAATATACCAATTTGAGTTCTAATTCCAATAATGGAGCAACAGAGGGCAGTGGCATTTTGGTAAATAAGTGGGTGGAGCCGGGCAAATTCTTCCGCGAGTATATGTTGAAAGAGGGAACCATCATGAAAATGCCCGATATTCGAGACAAAATGCCTAAAAGGTCGTTTTTACCCCGGGTTATCTTGTCGAAATTACCATTTTCTACAGGTGGGCTGCCCGAGCTGAAGAGCATCTTTCACGCCAAAAACAAATCTGCTGTGGAAGGCGTATTGGTGCACGCGTTGTCTGAGTGCGAGCGGAACCCTAGCCCTGGCGAGACCAAGCGGTGCGTGGGGTCCATCGAAGACATGATAGACTTTGCCGTGTCGGTTTTAGGCCACGATGTCACGGTGAGGACCACGGAGAACATTAACGGTTCAAATCAGAGTGTGATGATAGGAAAAGTCGAAGGGATCAACGGCGGAAAAGTGACCAAATCGGTGTCGTGTCATCAGAGTTTGTACCCATACTTATTGTATTACTGCCACTCTGTTCCGAAGGTTAGGGTCTACGTGGCGGACATTGTTGACGTGGATACTAAGGTTAAGATTAATGAGGGTGTTGCCATCTGTCATATTGACACGTCAGCCTGGAGCCCCGGCCACGGGGCATTTGTGGCACTGGGGTCTAGCCCTGGGCTCATTGAGGTCTGCCATTGGATTTTTGAGAATGACATGACTTGGACCATTTCTGATTGACCATTCAAAACCATAAGGTTTTGATGTCTGAAAAAATTTCAATGTCTCCTTTTTTATGATTGTTTTGACCATTTGAGATTAGAAACAAAAAAAAAACAGTGGATTCCCTCTTTCTTGGAAGTTTGATCGGCTCAACTCATTTAGTAACCAAGCTCAAACTCAAGATCTAAGGCTCGTTTAGTAAACAAGCTGAGTTCAACAAGTTTAGTTCGGCTCGTTTGTATAAACTCAAACTCGTTTAAAGATGTTCAATGCAAATAAGCCGAGCATGAGCTTGAGTGTAAACAAGCCGAGCGCGAACATTTCAAAGCTCGACTCCAATCGACTCGTTCACGCCCATAACTGCAATGGAGCGTTCAAACACTGTTTGTTGATAGATACCCAACTGTAATTGGTTGTGGATTTTGCGAGTCCTCTTATGTTATTGTTCACTCACTTTTCGCCCATGTTACTATTGGCGTAGCCAGAAAATTGTACACAAAATCCAAAAAACGCTTGTACTTTTGTTGTGTAAAAAAAAATCTCTTCTTTAAAAATGTAACATGCCTTGATTTTCATTTAAACTTTCCTTCAAAATGTATTCCTATTTGAATAATGCGTAATTATCACATTATCTTGAACACAAAGGAGAGATGAGTAATTGATAGATTTTAGAAGAAAAAGAGAAATAAGGAAAAATGTAAAAAGAGTCTCGCTTGACTTACATTTAATGATAATATAGTAAATACAATTCCGCAAACACGTAATAAGTTCGAGGCAAAATTCAATGAATTGAGATTTACTTGTGAGTAATTAATTATTCAGTGGTCCCGAGACATCACAATATAATGCCTAACACCAGGGGCGGAGGTGGAGGGAGAGTGGGGTTGGGGTGGGCCTTGGCCACCCCACACTTTAAAAAAAAAAGATTTTTTTTTTGTCAGCTGAGATCTCCCATGCTCATAGTGGGGGAAATCTCTCAGTGGACGACTTCTGAGATTTGAGAACACATTTGCTTGCACTTTGATAGATTGTTAATCTATTTTTATTCTATTTTGATGGATGATCAATCTTGAAAAATGTATTTCGACTTTTTTTTTTTATAACTATGGAACACAACGAAGTTGATAGTTGTTGTTTTTTACTTATTTGTTGAGTAAGGAATAGAAAGATATATAATGTTGAATTTTTTTTTCTATTATAATTTGGCCTCCCGGAACTTTTAATCCTGGCTCCGCCACTGCTAACTTCTCTATCATTTTCTTTATCAGTCTTCATCATCACATATTTAGGTGAAACTCCTATATTTAGTTTTGACTCCCATGTAAATAAGTGTAGGAGAATGGCGTTATAACACCATGTGGTTGCGCCCTAAAGCACTCAATAATTTTTCTATATGTAGATGCCCCAATCAAGTTTTAACCTCAAAGAGGGCTCCACTACACAAGATGGCCAATGTGGTTCATTTGTCTTGCATCGCGGTGCCCGTTGCAGCACACCTTCATAAAGTTGTTAGAGTCACCACTTGGAATTGAGGATACCAAGAAAACAAATAGAGATTCTGAATTCAGGAACCAAGGGTACGGTGAGGGGATTGTGTTAGGCACCTCGCTCCGCCTAGCCACAAATGCTTGCCCATACTCATTCAACATAAAGCTATTAAACTATTTTAAAAGACTTCACAAATAAATAATTAATTAGCCATTAAACAGATATGGGTGACGATAGGAAATAAAAACACACGGGGTGAGGACAAGGGATTATGCAGTGTTGAATATTAAATAATTAAAAAAATAAAATCAACTACGTTGTATGCACGTCGATCTGCCGCCCGCCAAATGATATGTCAGCCTGCAAAATCAACAATTACAAAAATTGATTAACCAATCGACATAACAATGTGCGAGCCGATATTCCAACTGTCGACACGAGAAACAGAAAAAACAAACGGATATGAGAAAAAGCGTAAGTAAATACCAACATAAATAAATAAACAAGACACGATCAATTGAGAGACTATGTGAAAATCCCACCTCCATACCTCAGTTGCTTGATTATAAAATCAACCTTAATTTGCACAACCACTATAGATTAAAGGCACAAAAAAACCGATGCACAACTTAGAACTCTTTCGGGTTTGAAGGTTTTGGCTACTCTCTTGATGTTTTTGCTCACAAGATTGCTAGACTACGGGTACAACTTGAAGTTGTGTTGGGGTTGTGTGTTGTTGATGCTAGGTTTCGAACTTAGGCTATGTGTGTTGACGATGATATGAAGGGTGGCTGTATAATGTAGAAGAGAGAGAGAAAATATGATCTTAAACTCATAGGTAAGGGTCCTATTTATAGGGATTGAAGGTAGGGTTAGAGATAATTATGAGGGAATCAATTAAATCCAAAATTAGAGTTAATTTCCCATAAAAACTCTTCATAACAGTGTTTTGAACGTGTACAACAAGTTGGATTACCAGATAGGAAGAGTTGGAATGAAGCCCAACACTTGAAGAAGCTTCTGGATTGCACAAGAGTTGATTTCGCGGCCGGTACTTTGATCTAGATAGCACAGGAGACCAAATTTTGGGGGTTCGCTCCGGGCACTACCGAATTCCAATTCGCGTGTGGTTTGAACCATTGGAAAGCTTATTAAGTCTTCTTTCTAACCTAAGTAGTTTGGATCCAAAATAATTTGTAATATAAAAGATATGACAATTTTACCCTTAGTGGGTCGAAAAATGAATGATTTTAGTAAAATGCTCGTATCTCCCTCATTTCAAATCGGATTGAGACATATTATATATTGATAAAGGGGATTTTGAAAGTACCAAAAGATGATGGAATCTAACCATAAAAATTAAAAAGTTTGATTTATTAAAAGTGGGCCGAAAGTAGACCAATAAAAAGATTATTGGAGCCAACTAAGGCTAAAACACGTTCTAAGTGCCCTCCTTAATTCTAAGGCATCCTTCGTTCCTTAAGAGTTCCACATAGTTCATAAAATATCTCATTCCTCATCAAAACATATAAAATTGTTTCATCATCGGTATTCCGCTCGTGGCGGAACTTAGAATATCTACCAAGTCAAATTAGCGTGTCTACACTATGAAAATGTGATATACTAATGAAACAAATACAAAAAAGGGGAAAATTTATTGAAATAGTCTCTCTAGTTTCACCCCTGTCTCGATTTGGTCCCTTTATTTTAAATTTCACTCAGTCGAACCCTATAGTTTCGATTTTGTACGAATCAAGTTATTAGATAACGTGCGTTAACAAAGTTAATGGAAAAATCCCAATTTTCGCCTTCACTCTCGCCCAAAACAGATGTCACGCACTCGAAATTTTAATGGATAATTCATTAAGAAAATCCACGTGGACGGTCAGCAAGTCCACCGGCCACATCAAAGTTCAAATTGAATAGTCAAAGTCAACGTCAAAATACACAAAGGTCTATGGGTACCCGTACCCCATGTAGAGAAATGATAAATGTATAGTTATTACAACTCCATTGTCAAAAGATAAAACTTAATTAAGTTACAAAATCATGTTTAACAAAATTACAAGCTCTAAGATGATAATATAACTCCTCCATCAGCTTTCAAAATAATGCATGCATGCACTCCAAGCATTCCATGTCATGCTCCTTGGTGGGTACTTGAAATTTGTAAGGTTGAGCTCACTAGCCCAGTAGAGAAATATCTAACAATCCTAAATGCAAAGAAATATATATATATGCGTAATAGATAATAAGGCATATGGCAAGTACAAGAGTTAAGAGAGAGTTTAAAATGGTAAAATGACTTGAAAGTAGCACATGAACATATATATTTCATTTACTCTCATCTCTCGTACCCAACTTGCACCCGACACGTACTCGACACTCCACTTGTGTCCTACACGTTCATTATATGCATCTCATTTCTTTAAACATTCAATTATTCACCGGCCATGCCATATAGGCCCCGTGTCACTCCGGGAATACACTATTGGGTCCTGTGTCACTTCGGGCATACCCTATTCGGCCCCGTGTCATCATTATCACATTCTAAACTTCATTTCATGCTCTTTAATATCATTACGGTATCCATGTGTCTCGTCATCTTAATTTCATGTGTTGGTTTCACGCCAACCTCGTGTTTCGTGTTACCCGAACGTGTCCATAAAGGAAATTTCGACCTGAGTGTCAAGGATGTCAAAGTGACCCTCCCGGACCCTAATATGTGACCAAAAACTTACACAAAGGAGACACAATCAATGGATCATGATTCAATAAATTTTTCAAAAAAAAGGGGTGTCCTATTGATAGAAGGTTAGGTTCTATTGATAGGACGCAGATCAGATTGGCCATTATTGAAGTATCAGAGAGTCCTATTGATATGAGGTAAAGTCCTATTGATAGGGCGTCAGAGGCTCCTATCGATAGGAGATCAAGCCCTATCGATAGGACAACCATTAGATTGGCCAGAACGAAAAGGGAAAGGCTCCTATTGATAGGGGATGAAGTCCTATCGATAGGACAACACCAGATCCAAAATTTTACAACTGATGGGGTGATCAATGGGGCTTCTCTTTAGGCATTTTCTTGGTTCCAAATGGACATGTTAAGATGCAAAAGAGGTTCAAACAACATAGTAACACAACATACCACTAATTTACAAGATTTGAGAGTTTTCCCCAAATTCAAACTAACCAAGCCACAAGAGGAAATAGTTTTCCTCATAGAAATCAACAAGACAATGGAAAGCTTAGCAATCAAGTGGCTATACACACACATACACCACATTTACACTTAGAAGAGTTAGAAATTTCCCTACCTCAAGTGAAGGAAAGCAAGCTTGTAACACTTCCAAGAAGCAAAACCCAAACCCTAGCTTCAAGATCCAAGGAAAATTCTTCAAACACCGGTGTGAAACAAGCACATGAACGCGTAGAGCATGAGATTTTATGAAGGTTTTGTGAAGGGAGTAAGCTTGGAGCTTGAGATTTAGTGGAGTTTGTGAGAGAATTTAAGGAAGAAGATGAAGAACAATGGAGGGTTCGAGAGAGAGAGCGAGAGAGGTGCCTGGCTATTTTGGAAGGGGAGAGGAAGTGATTTTCTCTCCTCTCTCACACACCACATATATTAACTTTAGAAAAATTACACCCCGGTCCCTATATTGACTTGTGTATAGCACTAAGGCCCAAATCAATTAACTACACCCAACAATCCATCACTTAAACATTTTAATCAATTCCTCACATTTCCCCAACTTTATTTTCAAAAAAATAATTAAAAACACGGGTACTTACAACAGAAACCCTAACCACTCGGTATCCTTTTACCCTATCTTTTGTCTTCTAAAGTGAAAAATAAAGAAAAAGATAATTTTTCACAGTTTTACTTTTACCATTATGAAGCTATGCATGCTTCTCTGGTTATTTGTTTACTTAGGTTTGTATTTTTTATTTTTTTTTTGGTTTACGAAGTTGGTTAAGTAGGATTTGGACATTGGTGGGCAAGAAAAGCGATTGTAACTACTAGCTCTGAATATCAGTTTTTTTTTTTTGGGTGTTCAGGCCAAGAATGGTGGATATTCAGTTTGTGTTCTATTGTACATAGAATGATAATACAGTTTGCTGTGATTGCTACCATGTCTCTTAAGTTGACACAACATGTTGGAGACATGTTTGAAAGAATATATTCATTGAATTATGACATAAACAAAAAATAAAACTATAAAAAATTATCTTTATTTTTTCTTTTTCCACTTCAGACGACAAAAGATAGGGTAAAAGGATACCAAATGGTTAGGGTTTCTGTTTTGGGAGGGCATGAGAGCGAGAAGTCAGGTTTGTCCCTTAAAAAAATCCCCCAATTGGGATTTTCCGTTAACTTTGTTGACTTTCGTCATCTATTGGACTTAATTCGTACAAAATCGAAAATACAGGGTTTGATTGAGTGAAATTGAAAATAGAGGATCAAATCGAGACAGGGGTTAAACCAGAGAAACCATTTTAATAAATTACAGGGAAAACAAATTGAAAATTGGATTAGAAAATTTGGGTTTCTAATGAAGTACTTAACTTAACCTATTGGTGACATCATGGATCAAAACATAAGTTGGAGCTGGTTTTAGGATGAATATTTAATTTTCTCTACTTATTTATCAACAGCTATACAATGAGGTAAATTTTTTCATGGTCTCCTACAAATTTTATTTATATAAAATAAACGGTTTCACTACCACAATTCCAACTTGCAACCTGTCTCACTGAACGTTTACTCTTACCCAAGGGCCAAGGCTAGGGTGAAACAAAATTCTCTCCCCACGGATCCCACACCTGCCTGCCCATTCATTGTAGATAGGGCTGTAAACGAGCCGAATCGAGCCGAGCTTTAGAATGTTTAGGTTCGTTCATTAAGTTTTTAAACGAACTCGAGCCGAGCTCGAACTCAATGAAAATTTGATGAGCCAAACTCGAGCTGAGCTTGCCGAGGTTTGGATCGAACTCGAACTTGTTCACGAGCCTTAACGAATGAAAAATATTAGATATATATGCTCTCATACAAGTCTAGAAATTCAAATAAATTTTTTATTGTGTTCATAAAGAAGTCTTATACTTATAGAAAATTATAAACACATGTTAAAATTTAAGTTTATAATACTTTTTTTAAGTTCATACATGTACAAATTATAAAATTTTCATTAGGTATATGAAAGTTTATACATGTTCAAGGTTATATATGAAATTCTTATGAGATATTCATATATATTCCAAGTTCGCGAGCCTAATCGAGCCGAATATTGTCAAGTTCAGGTTCGACTCGTTTATTAAACGAGCCTAAAATTGAGGTTCAGGTTCAGTTCGTTTAGTATTCGAACCGAACTCGAACGAGCCTTTACCGAGTCGAGTCTCGAATAGTTCGCGAACGGCTCAATTCATTTACAGCCCTAATTGTAGACCTACTTTAAGTCTTTGTCGCCCTTATTTTAACATATTTTTTTTCCGGTTAAAGTGGAATTTCATGTGAAATTGTACAATTTTTTTTTGTTGTTGAAGGCGATGACACGCAGACTTTCTCTCTTCCTCTGGCATCTCTAGTGCACTACCTAAAGGAGTATCACAAAGGGCCCTATCTAGCTAACTAAGAAAAATTCAAAAAATGCTCTCTAGTGCACAAAAATTGACTCCCTAAAATCTTAGGTGGCACCCCTCACTCCCTAAAGTGTCCCAAGTCACTACCTAAATTTGAGGAAAGGAGAGAGAAAGACAGAGAGAGAGGGGGAGAGAGAGAGAGAGAGAGAGAGGGACCGAGAGAGACTTAAGGAGAGAGACAAACTTTAAGAAGAGGGAGATGAAATACTAAAAGATAATGAACATATATATAGCTAGCCCATTAAAGTGCATTCTTCCTTAGTTAGCTAACTAAGTTCTTATTACAAAAAATAGGGCCCCACATGTGCTTAGGTGTATACTTTAGTAAATATTTTTTCAGTAGTGTACTAGAGATGCTCTCACTACAATAAATATGGCTTTTTATAGCATTATTTGATAGCATAATTTTAGAAATGCTGTAATAGAGGAGCAATTATAGTGTTCTACAGAAAGAAACACACGAAAACACCGTGTCCTTAATTTATAGCATTCTCACCAGACAACAATAGCGTTCTACTAAAACTTTAAGCGCCAAGTGTTGGCGCCCCAAAATAACTCGCCTACTTGGTAAAAATTGAAACCATCTTCTATCTCTCTCTCTCCCTCTCTCTCTCAAACGAACAGAAGAACCCACCACCAACCTGCTCTCTCTCTCTCTCTCTCTCTCAATCGACTTGCCCACATCAAAATGGAGATGCTCTCCCTCTTCGTCTCTTGAACTAACCAAACCTAGCCACAAAACCCACCCACCACCAATCGAGGTACGTATCTCTCTCTCTCTCTCTCACTCTCTTTATATGTATGTGTATTTATACACATATTTGATAAAAAAATTAGGGTTTTTCTTTGTTTTTTTTATACAGAAATTAGCGCTTGTACTTGTTTGGTCGGTATGATACAAAAAATTGGTTTTTTTTTTGTTTTTTCACTGAAATTAGGGCTTGTAATTGTTTGGTTGTTGATGAAAACATGCATTTACAAATTCTTCACCTGAAGTTGTTGAGAAGGGAGGTGGATTGAGGCCATGATCTGTAGTTTCCCCAAAACTACTGGCCCTAGATTCTCCATCATTCCTGCGACCTTCTCTAGTTGTGCGAAACAACAGTGACTGATCGTCTTGTAATCTAGGGTTTTAATCTTGAGTTGCAGGTTTGTTGTTCTCTATTTCTCCTACAACAATAGCGTTCTACTAAAACGTTAAGCGCCAAGTGTTGGCGCCCCAAAATAACTCACCTACTTGGTGAAAATTGAAACCATCTTCTATCTCTCTCTCTCGCAGACGAACAGAAGAACCCACCACCAACCTGCTCTCTCTCTCTCTCTCTCAATTGACTTGCCCACATCAAAATGGAGATGCTCTCCCTCTTCGTCTCTTGAACTAACCAAACCTAGCCACAAAACCCACCCACCACCAATCGAGGTACGTATATCTCTCTCTCTCTCTCTCACTCTCTTTATATGTATGTATATTTATACACGTATTTGATAAAAAATTAGGGTTTTTCTTTGTTTTTTTTTTCTTACAGAAATTAGGGCTTGTACTTGTTTGGTCGTTATGATACAAAAAATTGGGTTTTTTTTTTTGTTTTTTCATTGAAATTAGGGCTTGTAATTGTTTGGTTGTTGATGAAAACATGCATTTACAAATTCTTCACCTGAAGTTGTTGAGAAGGGAGGTGGATTGAGGCCATGATCTGTAGTTTCCCCAAAACTACTGGCCCTAGATTCTCCATCATTTCCTGCGACCTTCTCTAGTTGTGCGACACAACATTGACTGATCGTCTTGTAATCTAGGGTTTTAATCTTGAGTTGCAGGTTTGTTGTTCTCTATTTCTCCTACTATCCAATTGATTAACTCTGTTTACTTACTAATCTAACAATTATCATCGTTCTTATGCTTCCTCATTCAGTTTTCTAAGAAGAAATCAAAGCCATATTTGGATATCTTGCCACGACAGTAGCAAACAGTCAGTTCGTAGAGACATCACCAGGTTTGATATTGATTTTTTCTTTTATTGCCCAAATACAAGGGTTTGTGGGGAATTCTAGGGTTTTCTGTTGATTCTTTATGAAAAGTATCAGTTCTTATGCAGTTACATTTCCCTTTCATTTGATTTGAGTTTGCTTTATAGTAACAGTATATAATTTCTAGGACTTTCTTCATTGTTCAGCTGGTGGTGCTAAAACTTATTCTCTCAGATAATTGAGAGAATGTCTAAGTTAAAAGACCTGATTTAAGATAGGAAGGAATCCTTGGACTCTACTATTATCCAAGAATCTATCATCACCTCATTAGATGCATCATGCATGTTAACCAATTTTTACATCCAACCGTGTCGAGATAGCAATAGTTGTTGCAGTTTCTTTCTTGTCAATATCAGTTAACAGATTTGTGAATGACATCAACATGTTCATGTCTATTTGATGAACTAAAGAGATGCATCAGTTTATCAATACCATGTTTCAGTTTTACATAGATTTATGAATCCACAAGAATACTCTCTCTCTCTCTCTCTTCACCTGCCTCTCTCACCTATCCAGATCTGCTCCGCCGGGGGGGGGGCGCCTATTACCCTCCTCCCCCCAGGCTCTTCTCTCTCCTCCCGTTGCCTTGCCTCCTTTGCGGTTACCTCCCCTCCGATCCTCTCCTCTCTGTCCGCGACTTTGGTGGCGAGTAGTTGCGAGGATCATTGCTCCTCCCTCCGGTTCACTCTTGGGTGTTTCTCCGGCTCGCTTAACGGCTTGGGTGGGTTCTCGGACGTCGGTTGTCGCGGTGGTAGACCCATGTATTCTCTGCGATTTCTACGATTGGTGTTGGCGGATTGCGGTTTCCTGGAGTGGGCGGTCGAGGTGTTCTCCGGTGTTGCAACTGGGTCTTGCTCCCAGAAGCCGGTGATGCTGGTTTGTAGCAGCGACATGTCTCTCTTCAGGTGGCTGTTGTTCGGCGGGCTTTGGTTGCTGCTTGGTGACTCGTTGGAGGCTTGCAGCGTGGGTTTTTATTTTTTTGCAGGGTGATAAGGATGATGAATGATGATGGTCGGCGGCGGATGGATGGTGGCGACAATCAGACGGTCGTGATGGCGGCTCTGGTGGTCGTTGTTCTCTGCATAGGGTTCCTTGTTATAGGCTTGGCGCATTTGTAGATTGTAATGTTTTTTCTAGGTTTTCAGACCTTTTGGGGTGTGGTTGTTTTCTCGTTTCCAACCGTGGGGTCTCGTTTCCCTTTAATCTTTGTACCATTCCAAAGATTAATAAAATTATTTTTTGCTGTTCAAAAAAAAAAAAAAAAACATAGATTTATATATGAACGAACTTAGGTGTAAAAAGACTCTGTACAACTTTCCTCGATTTGCATCATTGTTAACTTTGATGGGTGCCATGTTTTTACTTTTTGGTGTTTGAATCTGTAATATGAAAACTGAAACTACAATTTATAATAACTCTGTATCCAATTCAATGAACAGATAAGCTAACTCATAGATTGACTCAACACAGAAATTGATAGCAGGCAAGTGGGAGTCAAACTATAGCCTTATGCCTTCTGGACATAGAAAACCAAAAACCAGTCAAACAGAAGATCAACATAAGAAAACTTTGAAGGACTTGATAAGCCATGGCCATATGGTCTAGGAAATTATACAACCTAGTCACTGGAACTTAGCAACCAAACAATTTAAGGGAGAAGCAATGCAGAAGATTTTTGGTATATTTCATGGCTCGTTAGTAGAAATTCTCCTTAATATGTCACGTCCGGTCTCTAAAATAGATATATTGAGATGCATTGAAGATGCTCTAAGCAGTTGTATATTTGGACTAAGTTTTTAAGTTCTATACAGGCGATAAGTAGCCAACTGCCCATTAAACGGTGCTACAAGTCCATATCTATGGTGTCTCACTCTATGAGGCCTACTTACTATAGATCAGAGAAGTGAAATTTGTTTTTCGTTTGAACTTTCGGTTGATCCTCAATTTTACGTGCTTAGTCTTATTATATTGGAACTTCACGAGGTTCTGGAAATCATCAGGTCAAATTTTCGCAATTTAACCATACATAGGAATGTATCCTTTAATATTTTAAACATGGTCTTACCAGACCTTTCACTGGGCAGAGTACTTAATGATCGTCTTAAGAGACTTGGAGTTTGTCTCATAATTTTTACCGAAACTTGGACGTTGACCATGGAAATCATCGGGCTGTACTATGTTCATGTTGTGTGGAAGCTTCATTCTTTCCCCTGAAAGAATGAATACATGATTGAGCTGCAAGATTGAAACTTTCTTTTGATGCTGGTGATATGGATTAAATGTTTTGTCCTGCAGCACAGTCCGTAGTTTTAGAAGTTGGGCCGTTCAATAGTTATTCTTTCTGCCTCGGTACATAATCAAGGTCTCATTCACTTCTGATGGGATGTGACATGAAATATCATTTATAGGGAGAGGTGTCTTATGCGGTAAGACTAAATAGACATTTGTTATGTGATAGTAATTCTCAAGGTCTCTTTCTGTCTCGGTACGTAATCATTCAAAGAGATAAGTGTACTTAAATAGACATTTGTCATGATTTTGAAGTCTAAACTAACATAATGTTGATTCTGAGCTACCTGTGCAATCTATACACTATTCCTTGCTAGTAGTATACGTGGTATTCTAGTAAGGAAACCTATTATCTCACTACTTCAACCCCTTGTTCAGAACATTAGCTGCCCTTCAGATAATAGCCTGTCTTAAGAGTTTGATACCATTGTTTCTAAAGCACAAATTGAATTTACATTGTTCACTCAGTGGTAGCGACAATTAGGAAGCCAATCACTTCGCCATGGCAACCATCATACACGAGACCGAGCCTCTTCTTGAAGTTTTTTCGTGGCAACCATCACATACGAGATCGGGACTCTTCTAAAAATTTTGATGGAACGGCCCAGCCCAAAAAAGGAAGGTTATAGCTAGTCAATTCTTTGATCAGCTTTGGGCCAAACTAGATCTTGTACAATCATAACCACTCTTCTGCTCATGTGTCTTCATTGAGCTGTGCAGAAGGGGCATGCAAAGGTACGCAAAGCCATCGTCACTGCTCTAACAGTTTTCTCTCCATCATAATCACACTTTGAAATTTGTTTTTTGTTAGAACTTTCTATTAAGAGACTTGGAGTTTGTGTCTCATAATTTCTACCGAAACTTGGACGTTAACTGTGGAAATCATCATGTTGTACTATTTTTTCATGTTGTGTGGAAGCTTCATTCTATCCCTATGGTGTCCACTGCATAACGATCACATGCTTGCTACTTGTAGGCAGTTTGAGATTTGAATCCAATCAAATATACCTGTCAAATGTCATAACTAATTAACATGATGATGAACTTCGTGGGTAATCGGAAATTTTTTGGATCCAGTTACTCCTGTAACTTCTCAAGACAGAGGTTCAAGTGTCATTATGGTTGCCCTGACTAATGTTTTCTGGTGAGACTTATTGCATATTTAGTACCTATATTTAATACAATAGAGGGGTGTCAGATTCTTTGTACTTGTAGAACCGATGGACTAATTGGATTTGCCAAGTGGTTGGCCAATGAGTTGCTACCAAGGGCTTGGCCAAGAGTCTTGGCTTGGGACTTATTGAGACTTAGGGGTTTGTTCCTTCCTATGGTCTCATGCCCGATTCTCCTTGCTAATAAATCTTGGGACATCTCAGCCCGCGCATATGAGTGTGAAAGGGCTCCTTGCTAATAAATCTTGGTGTGATCTCACCCCGCGCGTATGTTTGTGAAAGGGCTGTGGGTGGGGCTGTAGGGATTAGTCCGAGGTGCGCGAAAGTTGGCCCGGAACACCCTGCAATATCGCAAAAAAAAAAAAAAAAAAAACCTGATGGGTATCTAATTTCTGCTAGCTCCTTTCAAACCAATGTCTTATGAATCATATGCTATCATGTTGACATCTGCATTCATCCATATAGATATCCACAAGATATGTTATCGGAGCATCTTTAAGTTGAAGCAAAACTTTAATTCTTATAGTTAAGGAAGAAGCAAAAATTTATATCCAGTGTATTATTTTTCTCTCTAGTTTGAAATACGTTTGTTGAGTTGATAATTCGAAGAGCTTGAAGAGAGCAAAAGCTGAACAAAAATGGTGTAAATTTTTTGTTATTTCTCTTCTAATGAAATGGTTCTTCAAATTTGGTGTGAATTTCATTTACTAGTTCCCTTGGAGGTGCTCGTATATTTGCTACATGGATTATGATTTGTTCATTCCTTTGTCTGTAAATTTGGTTTAGTAGAAATTTTTATAGCTCCATCCTATTAAAATGTTTGTTTCTACCATGTGTAGGTCGACTATCGGTTGATAGAGAGGAGAAGTTCTTTCGTGACTTTTTTTGCTGAAGATAGATATGGTCAAGCCTTTTTGTTGATAGTTTGGTGCCAAGGGCTAGCTTATACTTCACTTTTGGGATAGATAAATGTTTTGGAAGGACTTGTAGGATATATATACCGAGTTTTGGAAGGATATGATTTTTGATGGTAATCACTTTGATATGTTCGGAGATTGTTGGCCTTTTATGCAAATAGTATTTTGATTATAGTTCCAAGAAATGTGTGGTCGTTTGGTTATCTTATATATATATTTTTGTATGTGTTAGATGAGCTTGCTATGAAATGTATCTAGGTTATTGGCAAATAATTATATATAGCACTGTATAAGCTACCAAAACCTTGTAGCATTCAAAGTATGCTATGAAAGTTGGAATATACGTAACACAAAGGAACTGCTATCACAAGTATGAAATAAATAGCAGGCATAAAATGCTATTAAAAGTAGAGGTGTCAAAGGTGCTCGCCGTGCCGTGCCGCTTTTCTTCCGTGCCAACCGTGCCCGTGCCGTGTCGTGCCCGTTTACTTAATCGTGCCATGTCGTGCCATGCTTATTCGTGTTGTGCCCATTTTTAGTCGTGCCATGCCGTGCCATTGTTCTTCATTTGTGCTGTGCCGTGCTGTTTTGTAACCGTGCCGTGCCGTGCCGGCGTAATCGTTTGACACGTGTCGTGCCCATTTACTAAATCGGGTCGTGCCATGCCGTTTTTTAATCGTGTCGTGCCGTGCCGACCCGCTTACTTAATCGTGTCGTGTCATGTCGGCTCGCTTACTTAATCGTGTAGGATCGTGCCAGCCCGCTTACTTAATCGTGTCGTGTCGGCCCGCTTAATTCTTTATTTCGTTTGTTATTTAAATAAGAAAAAAAACAAAATAAATTTTAATTAACTTACTCTTTTTATTGATTGTTGATATTAAATTCTAACACCACACAATTGAAAAACTAGACAAATTAAAAAATCTTTCAAACATATATCCCATACTAGGTGAGACCCGTTGTGCTTCGCACTTTGATGAAACCCGTTGCATTTTATATATTTTTGATTTGTTTGATAACTTTGATTGGTGATGGGAGATACTCAAATACTTATGATATATCATATTCTAAAAGAATAAGTCCCTATTATTTCAAAATTCAAATGAAATAACAGAATACTTTCAAATTAGTTGCATTTATTTTCTTCTTTTAGAAGCAATCAATTTCTAAATGGCATGTTAACCATAATTTTCCAATTTCCAGCATGACCTGTGGATATTTTGCTTACACGTATGTGCAAGACTCATTGTCAAAGAGTGGATTCATGAGATTGCAAAATGGCACAAGTAGTGAGCCAAAGCGTTTGGAATGGAACACTATCGGCTTCTTTGTACACCGCGGATCAAACTCAGGGATATTACATCACTTATATAGTTGTATCATAAATCAAATAAGTATTCTGTTATTATGGAATACTACGAATTTCCAGCACTTACAATAGTATAAATAAAAGCAAAACAAGTTGCTATACTTCAAAACTGAAAGCTAAGCCTAAGAGTACATCTTTGTCTCAGCAAGTCAGCATCAATTGATCCAGCCACCAAAACCAGAGATCAATTCTAAGCCATCAAACCAGAGATTAGTTCTAAACACCTGCACTTGCACACAAACACAAACAAACCATAGATAAATTCTAAACGCATAATTGAAAATGGAAGTAAAATTATAAATGGAGCTCAGAAATTCATCATTGCCCAATACTATATTGGATGTACGGAATTCAATACAAACTGCCCAGAATTTAGTAACGGGTACCAAATTCAATACAAACTGCCCAGAATTCAATACTAATGCCTCGATTAGATGCGTCTAAAGTTGCTTATCCCCAATCCGAACACACAAACTGCCCAGAATTCAGATGCAACACATTCAGGTGCAGTTAGAATGCCCATTGCCCACAAATGTAGCACATCACAAATTAGAATAGAAACGTACCAAAGCTGCACTTGCACTTGCACACTCACAATTACACTTGCACACACTCACACTGCATCTGCAGGTAACACACACACCCCTATGCAAAACCAGAGCTGAATCTTGCCAACATAATGAGAAATTGAAGTTGAATTAATTTGGAAATGGAAATGGGCTCAGATTATATTCATTCATGATTGCCCAATGAACACTAAAGAAATGCATCAACATTGGAGCACAGGAATGCAGTCCCATTTCAACACAAACAGACCTAGATTTCAAGCCAAATAGGTCCTGCTAACAGTAATGCTTTTATATTATCAAACTGGTTGAGTACCATATACCATAAAGTTTCCTCTAATTATTGCCACAAATGATTACCATACAACATAAAAGCCTCAGTGAATCATCATAGGCATATAGAAATGTCAAGTAGACATTCAAACATCACATAAACCTGGGGAGTAAAGGGCTCATCGAATCATCATTGCCCAAACATTAATAACACAAACACAGGGCTCAAGAATGTCATCACTGTCCAGTAGCTTCACAGCCCAGTAGCATGTAGACTGCATAAATTGCCTAGAAATGCAGTAATAACACAAACTGCACAAACACAGTAGCATATAGACTGCACAAACTGCCCGGAACCAAAAAGAAGCCCAGAATCAATATTAATAACACAAACACAGGGCTTAGGCATGTCATCACTGTCCAGTAGCTTCACTACTTCACAACCGACAAATGCAGTTAAACACAGTAGCATATAGACTACACAAACTGCCCAAAACCACAAACAAGCCCAGATCTCACAAGTAATAACACAAACACAGGACTCAGGAATGTCATCATTGCCCAGAAACATAACCACAGTACACAAACAAGCCCAAAAACGTAATCAGAAGTCATGGGCTCACAAATCATCATTGCCCCTAAGTTGCACAGTCACACAAATACACACCACTACACTAGTCACCACTCACCAGCCATGCCTTCACAGGTGCGCGCGCGCACACACACACACACACACACACACACACAATCCAGTAACCAGATGCCCAGAAAACTGTAACCATATCTTGCAATAGACAAAACATACAAGGATAGAACATGCCTCAATGATACACAACACAATTGGGCTCAGATCTATATAGAAATGCACATGAATGCAACATTAAGTTGCCATTAAGACCTTCATAACTTGCCACACAAGAGTAAGATAACACCTAGAATGCAACATTAAGTTGCAACAGTAATAGCTTCCTCAAAATCTTTTGAGGAATCAGATATAAACAGTCCCTAAGGACTATCTACATCAGAGTTCTCAAAATAATCTCTGAACTCATCTTTAGCATCACACTTCTTAATTCCAAGACGTGCATCCTCCCAATCTTTCAAGCATATCAGACAATCCAAAATGTCCGCAGCCAGTCTGCTTCTCCTCTCATCCAACACTCTATTACCTGCACTAAAAGCAGATTCAGAAGCAACTGAAGAGACATGAGGTGTTAATAAATCACGTGCCATGATTGAAAGAATGGGAAATATCCTTTCATTTTTTTCCCATAAGATATCCAAATTATTTGGGGTGTCTAGAGTTGTAAGACAATCCATATCTAAACACATAGAAAGTTCGGTGCGTGAAACTACACTTCTTCCTCTACTTGAAAATAGAGTCCAAGATGGGTCATTGCTAGTTGTAGAAGATGGTAAAGGAGCAACATTAGTTGTAGAAGATGCAAATTTAGACTCATATGAAGCATATATAGATCTCACAAGTAATGTCATATCAGAAGTAGAAGGTAATGTAATATCTAAATTATTAGCAATCCCATCTAAGAGCATGACAACACCTTCTATCTTAATCCTTGGGTCCATTACTGCAGCTACAATAAATATTTTAGGCATGTCCTCAAAATATTTTTTGAATTTTGTTTCCATAACCGTAACTGCATCTACAAAATTTTCTCTATATCTATATTGAAAAAAATTGAGACTGATATTATACAAGTTATTGTGCACAAGACAAGAAGTAGGATAATAAGAACTAGAACAAGCAAAGGTAGCAGCATAAAACACCTTTAAAAATTGCATATACTCAAAAGCAATGTTCCAATCAGCTTGAGTTAAAGAACAATCACCATACTTGGCATTAACAAAAGAAATAATAACATCAACACGCGGCCTACAAGATTTTAACATAAGAAACGTCGAATTCCAACGAGTTTTCACATCAGTTTTCATTTTCCTCGGTTTCACATTGAAACTAGCACACAACCCTTCAAATTCTTGTTGCCTAACTGGGAAAGTAGATATAAAAAGAATTGCATCTCTAATTTTGTCTACATGTGCTCCTATATGTTTCAAACCATCTTGCACAACTAAATTAATTATATGGCATACACATCACATATGAAAAAATGTGCCAGCATGAGGAGTAGACAAATTTCGTTGGAATAAATCAATAGCAGCAGTATGCTTATCAAATGTAATATTAAAAACTTTATCAACAATTTCAAACTCCCTAAAACACCATTTATACACTGAAAAATGTGATTAGCATTATGAGGATACTCCATTAAACGGAAAGCAATGATTTTTTTTTATTTATGCAAAATCCAACTAGCATCTATATAATGAGCAGTCATAGCAATATAACCAAGATTATTGTTGCCATTTCACAAATCAAAAGTAAAAGAGATTGTACTACCAAGTTGACCAATTTCAGTAATCAAATTTTTTTGGACTTCAGTAAAAGCTTTCAAACAATCAGCTCTAGTAGTATTTCTAGAAATTTTAGAAAAAACAGGATTTAGACAAGTTTGCATGAAATGTTCAAATCTAATGTCGCCACCAAAAGTGAATGGCTGCTCTGCTGCAGCTACATAAAGGGCCAATCCATGTCTCATTCTAGGTTTTGAGTATACGAAATTAGATACACCAGTTACACTACTATCACCACTAACTACGCCAATTTCCTCTTTATGTTTCTTCCTAAGATGCCTCTCAATATGGCCTGTGCCACCACTACTATTGCAAGAATAATGATTTGAACAATAATTACACACACCCCCTCTTTATGTTTCTTCCTAAGATGCCTCTCAATATGGCCTGTGCCACCACTACTATTGCAAGAATAATGATTTGAACAATAATTACACACACCTCTCGCTCCTATGTCAATTCCTTCTTTGTTTTTTGTAATTTGTATCAATTTTGGCATGTTTCCATACTCATGAAGTGCGACCCTTTTTCGCAGCATGCGTAGATGTCGAACCTGAACCTGGTGGTCCAAGTCCAACACTGTTTGAAGCTGCTTCACCTACAGACTCAAGTCCATGTACCAGTGGTGGTGAAAATACAGGAATTCGTGGTTGTGAATCTTGTGACTCATCAGAGTCTGAATTTGGGCCATGTGTAAAGTCTATATGAATTTGGGCCATAATAAACACAGTAGTAAAATACAGAACACAAACAGAACACTAGCACAGTAAACACAGAATCACAAACAAAGTAAACTACTAAACACAGAATAAATAGAGAGAGAGAGAGAGAGAGAGAGAGAGAGAGAGAGAGAGAGAGAGAGATCCTGTTTGTGGTGGCAGAGGCAGAGGAAGAGGCAGATTGGTAGTGGTGACTGTTGGGGCTGTGGTGGCTGTTGGGGGTAGTGGTGGGCCGTGGGGGTTTCACAGATGACAGATCTAGGGTTTTTTGGTTTTTTGGTGGTGTGGTGGTGGTGTAGTGGTGCGGTGGTGACGGGTTATGGTGGTGGTGTGGTGGTGATGGGGTTGTGGTGGTGTGGGGGTGCGGCGGTGGAGTAAGAGATTGAGAGGGTTTAGGGCTTAGGGTTTCACACTTTCACAGATCTAGGGTTTTCTTGTTTTTTTGGGTGGTGTGGTGGTGGTGTCGTGGTGTGGTGGCAAGGGGTTGTGGTGGTGAGGGGTTGTGGTGTGTGGGCGTGTGGCGGCGGTGGAGGTGAGTGAGAGATTGAGGGGTTGTGGTGGTGCGGCAGTGGTGTGGGGGTTCGAACACAGATCCGGCCGAGTGGTGAGTGGTGATGACTGGTGGTCTGGTGGTGATCACTGGTGGTGGTTAGTGGTGACTGGTGACTGCGCAATGGTAGAGGGAGAGAGAGAGAGCCGTTTGTGGTGGTACCGTGGTAGAGATGAGAGAGAGAGAGAGAGCCGTCCCCAGTGAGTTTTAGTCAAAGAGAGAGCCGTTTCCGATGAGAACCAGAGGAGAGAGAGAGAGAGAGAGAGAGAGAGAGAGAGAGAGAGAGAGAGAGAGAGAGAGAGAGAGAGAGAGAGAGAGAGTCAGAGAGCCGTTTAGGGTTGTGATGTGAAGCCTATAGCATTCTATTTATACCAAGTAATGAATCTAGTGCATAAGTCACACCATATGCCTATGCACCCAACGGTAAAAATTGCCGTAAAATTATATTACGCGAGGGTCGTTAGAGTATTTTTCTTCGAATCGGAACCGTCTACATTTTACGTGGGAGTGATTATATCCTCTATTCAAAAAATCAAGTAAATTAATTATCATTAGGTACCTGATCAAATGAGATAAAATTTTGGTTTACAATAAATCAATGTCCCGATGAAAGGTCTTTGAATACCCGATAGACTTCAAATTTGGCGAGAGTGATTAAAACAGCAATACAAACAATCTGAACGGTTTGGATCGTCATAATTGTGTTGCGATCGCGTGGCTAGCGTACATTATCCTATAGCATAATAGCTTGGTTCATAACCAAGTAAGTTTGATGTATAGGATTAAAAGGTAGGTGCAGACTCGATTTCTCGAATGTTCGATCTAAACTGTTACGATTTCATATCTTATCAATTTTATCACTTTCCCTAAAAACGGTGGCGATCAAATGTTGGCAACCACCTGATCGGATCACATTCGTTACGTACTTGATCGAAGGAGACAAATTGTCCGTTGATAATGAATCAAGGTCACCGATGAAAGGGCTTTCGATACCCGATGGACTTCAAATTTGGCGAGGGTGTTTAAACTAGCAAGACAAACAAAGTGAATGGTGTAGATCGTCATAATTGTGTTGCGATCGTGTGGCTAGCGCATAATATAATCAAAATTTTATACATATTAATATATTATGTAAATGGAAAAATTCAATTTTGACCTGTCAATTCAAAAATAAAAAATTTCATTTTAATTATTCAAAAGTTTATTTTTTATTTTTTCCTCATTTTCAAATAAAATTTAATTTAATTTATAAAAATCCTTTTCAAAATTTATATTTATGTTATCAAAATTTAATTTTTATTTTTCCCCTAAGTTTTTTTCATTTATGTTATTCATAAATTCATTTTAAATTTGCCTCATTTTTATCCTTATTATGACATTTGGCAACTCAATTTATTTAATTAAAATGTATTTTTGATTTATTATGTATTTATTTATTTATGGGAAGTCCATTTATTTAATTAAAATTTATTCAAATATTTATTTTTATTTTCCCTAATTTTTTTTCTTATTATGGCAAGTCCATTTATTGAATTCTAATTATCATTCAAATTTTTTTTATTTTCCCTCATTTTGTTTCTTATTATGGCAAGTCCAATTATTAAATTCTAATTATTATTCAAAAATTTATTTTTATTTTCCCTCATTTTTATTTTCTTATTATGGCAAGTCCATTTATTAAATTCTAATTATTATTCAAAAATTTATTTTTATTTTCCCTTATTTTTTTTCTCATTATGGCAAGTCCATTTATTAAATTCTAATTAGTATTCAAAAATTTATTTGGGGGAGTTAATTCACCATCCCAAACAAATAAAATCCTTAGGATCCCATCCCATGGGATTTGAATGTTTATGATATCATCTTGAGATTTAAATAATACCGAAAAAGCCCTTTATTTTTGGTTTTTCCTTTTTGAATTTCTTAGTTATTATTAGCAGATTTTGGAAAATTTTGTAGTCCTCAACACCATCTCACAAAACTGACGAAATTTTAAAGCATTTACGTCCCACTAATTTCGGGCGGTTTTAAAAACTCTTCAAATTATTATTAGTCAGTTATTGGAACCATTGGCATACCAAGCCCCATTCCAGCTTTACTCTTTCGGTGAGAGAATATCCAAGACCAAAACCATCCCAACCATCCTGATTCCTAAATTTTCGGTGAAACCCAAACCCATCCCACCCAAAATCGTCCTAAACCCCAGCACCACCAACAATCCTCCAAATCCCTGATATTCCGGCCACAAAATCCACGATAACCCATCCAAAAACCACTTCCCATCTATTTCGGGCAACTCAAATCCCTAGTTTGAAAATCGATCCCAACCCGAATCCCCCCAAATCCCTAATTTCACGGTACCAAACTTCATCCACGACCTAAAGAAGGGTCATCCACCGTCCTAATCTCAGAAATTTGCGGTAACACACCATCCCATTCCCATGACACGTGGTTGATGTCACGAGGTTCTGCAACGGCTTCAAAGAACGACGTTCGTGTCAAGTTCTTCACCGGATCAAACACCACCGGGACATGGCTCGTAAGTTTAATTGGCAGAACCTCAATATCCCATGTTTTTTGTGTATGTTTGGAATCCCATGGTATCTGTAACACCCGATTGTAATATTGGTCATGAATGTGGAATTTTGTTAGTTCATAAACCCTATGAATGTAGAAAACTTGTAGTAGTGGTTTTCCAATTTCATGTATTTTTTGGAATGGGTATATAGTTGTAGAATGCATGCTAACTGTTTGATGAAATGCCCCTATGAAAACAGTGGACGGATATTTGGCCAATCTTCATGGAATTTAGTGTTGTAGTGCACTAAGATGGGTTTTTAGTATCCAATGATTGTCGTAATGTTTTGTCGACCCTGTGGTAAACTAAGAAGTCATGATATTTGATGCATGTATAGGGTTTGATGAAATGCCCCAATAGCCGACATTGGCCTATCGAACATTTATGGTTTGTGCATGGTGAATCCGTGAACCATAAACATCAAACCATAATCCGTAGTTATGGTTTAACAATCTTATGGTAAACTACTTTAGCATATTCTTTTGGATTTCTACGCTGCCAGAAGCAAAGTGGACGATGCACGGAAAAATGGTGGACCAATGATTCACCATTCTGATTTAAAAATTAAATGGTTTATAATTTTGTCATATTTGCTGTTCAAATTATACTTGACCAGAGATTAAAAAATAATGGGTTATTGGTTTTCCATTTCATGAATAACATATTAGGTGCTCTATGATCTTGTTGTTGTTAAAAAATAATCTAAGCTTGGGGGGTTTTGGTGATTTTTAATGGGTTATTAATATTCCATAGTTACACATGTTTATTAATATCCTAAGATTGGTCATGAATGTGGATTTTTGTTGGTTCATAAACCCTTATGAGTCTTAAAAACATGTATTATAGGTTTTACATTTTTTTATGGAATGTGGAGAACTCAATTCTCCACATGCGGTTTTGTAATACATGATAGGGGTATACTTAAAAGAGCATGGAATATTGGTTTTACATTTATAAAGGAGTTGAACTTGAGAAATTGTCAACTGTGACTCTGACCCTTCCACTACCTGTATTGAGAGATCATTTTTTATGATTGAACAGGTAGACATGATTACTTGAAAATAAAAGAATGCACAAACATGGAATAGAGGTTTTCCATAAGTACCATGGTTTTTTGAACAGTTGGCTTACGTTCATGTATGTTTTAAGGAACTCCAAAATCTTAATTTCGATACCCAGTAGCTATATTAAGTTACATTTTTACATGGATTGTTGGTTTTCCATGGTTTTTGTCATAAACATTCAACATGGTGTAATACCTTGCCACGGTTTAAGAGTATGAAAGTATGAGCTGTATAGCCCGGGATTGACCGTTGATATTCATTTTTTGTTACAGTCTCGATTGTGGGATTATAGTGTGCTACATAATTGGGCAATACTTCTGGAATGAAAACCGTGGAAACCAAGTTACCGAAGGCGGAATGTCGTAAGTTGCGTGCCGACATTATCCATGCTTTTCTAAATGATGAGGCAAACTCTTGGGCCCCACAACATAACTTGAAGGATGCAGAGCACGAGGCAAAAAATGATACAGAGCAGGCAGTTGGAGCTGCCGAAGTAGACCAAGAACAAGCAGGCAAACGAAAGAACAATTGAATCTTAATGGTGATTTTAATAGTTTTGGCTTCTCTGACCAAAGTAGAACTTAGTTTTTTAACTTTTGGGCTTGGTAGTCTCAAGTTTATGGTTAACAGTTATTAACTTAATTTTAGTGCTTGGTGGTGGTAATTAATTTTGGGATAGGTACTTGTTTTACATGGAGTAACTTCTTGGTGAATGGTCGAATTAGAATTGTTTAGTTTGATATTGTTAGCCTTGTGTTTCTGGAGAGTGGTTGAGCCACTGCCACCAGCAATAAAATATATACATGGTGATTTTATTTATCATGTTTTGAGTGGAAAAATAACTAGTCCATCGTAGGATATTCCAATGAGGTTAATATGCTGAATCAATGCACCATATTTGGTGTATGGTATCCTGACATATGAACATGGTGAATAAGAAAACCGTTTGTAAAAAGTGTTTAGTTACATTTCTAATGTTAGAATACATGGGATATTAGTGGACAAATCAAACAGTGACTTTATTACAAATCAAATGAAAACATGCTTAATTGGATAGCCACCCTTCCAGTGATGTTGTCTGAAATGTTGTTAGGAAAAAAAAGGCCCTACATGAGACTAGTTAAAATGGTACATGTATAATTCACCATCACCAAAACAGTTTGCAAGTGTCTTGTTGGTTTAAAGATTACATGCACCTGCCAAAATTTCGTAAACTAAGAACCCACACTCAATCTATGGCTTCTAGACTTAGGAAGATGGCAAACCAATACATCAAAACTATTGTAGTCACAATTTGGTTATTTGAAAGATCAACAATGAATGGTACTTATGTGGAAATTTTTTTTAAAAAAAATTATGTACCCAATATGATGGAAAGACCAACAATCCATCTTCCACGAGGACTTCAATATCGTTTATTGACCCAGCCTGTGCAAGCTCAAACAATTTCTTCAAATCATCGTCGTCATCCATTACTATAGGCTCATTGTCGATCAGTGAGTAACTCAAAATTACAGTTTCGGGATCCAACTCAGACCACCTCGTACATATCTTCTCCAAAACCGCTCCGAAATCCATTCCCATCTTAATAAGGATGAGACAGATCTTGTCACCGTATTTCCATACCAATATCAAACCATCATCCACTGCAAAGGAACAATCTGCATAAATCATATAAAATGTTAAAAAAATAAGTAAGCAGTTGAGGTTAATAGACAAACATGGTGATTTGATTTGTCATGGCACAAACTCAAAACTAGTAAACCACGTGGACTGTCTTGATTACACCGTAACTAGTGTTGTCTAGTTATGAAAATTCATAACAATGGTGAACTGAGATGCCATATTAAATATCAGAAAAAAAAATTCCCCATGTCTGCATTTTCAAGTGTAAAAAATGGATTATTATACACATCCTAATCCGTAAATATGAAAACATCCATCAAAATGGGCTTCATCTGTAATTGTTACACAACATGGGAACTCAAAAAATGTATAAGTAGAATACCTTTTAGACACCCCCGAAGTTGCTTGATGAATTGCTTGATGAATTTTTTGCTTCCAACCTTTTTGCTACCCACAAAATGCCTTATGGGTCAATGGATTGTAGATGGTAGGATGAAAATGAGCTGTAGGATGTTGATATACACTTGTATAGGACTGAAAATTTTGAAATTCAAAAATTCTTCAAGTTATGGAAACAAAGAGAAAGGAATGATACATATGTGATTGCATGGCCGGATTATAGGACTGAAAATTTTGAAATTCAAAAATTTTGTTACTTATGGAAACAAAGAGAAAGGAATGATACCTATGTAATTGCATGGCCAGTGGATAACTGATTGCCCTATTAAATAGCAATAGGACGTCAATCTTTCCATTATCATAAACTATTACTCCCTCCGTTCCAAAATAAGTGTCCCTTTTGGGATTGCGTGCATATTCAACGGCTTATATCTTTTAATGCGAACCTCCAAAAATATGCATTATGGATCTTGTTTGATAGCTCGTAATTAATTCTATTATACAAAATTTTCAAAATCATAAAAACTATTATAAATTATAAGATATAAGCCGTTGAAAATGCATGCAATCCCAAGAAGGACACTTATTTTGGAACGGAGGGAGTATTATATAATATACTAATATAATATAATATATTATATTAATAAAATACATAATAGGGGCATAATGGTCCTAATTCAAATTACAGGATTGAATCATAAAGATTCAAAAGCTCTAGGGTTGCATCCTAAGGGTATTATTGAAAGAGGATTGCTAATTAAATTTCTCAATTTATTTTTGTTTTCCCTAATTTTTTCCCCTTATTATGGCAAGTCAAAATTCAACTTTTATCTCTCTCTCTCTCTCTCTCTCTCTCTCTCTCTCTCTCTCTCTCTCTCTCTCTCTCTCTCTCTCTCTCTCTCTCTCTCTCTCTTTGTGTGTGTGTGTGGTATATTATGTAATTATAAAAATTTAATTTTCACCTATCAATTCAAAAATCAAAATTTTCATGTTTGTTATTCAAAAATTCATTTTTTATTTTTCCTCATTTTTTTTGAAATAAAATTAAATTTATTTTATGAAAATGTATTTTTTACTTATTTTTCTTATTCAAAATTAAATTTACTTTTCTTATTCAAAATTTTATTTTTATTTTTCCTCATTCTTTTCCTTATTATACCATGTCGTGCCCGTGCCACTTCCGTTTCGTGCCCGTGCTGGTCCGTTCACACTTATGTGTCATGCCTGTGCCGTGCCAGGCTAAGTCCGTGTCGTGCCAGGCCAATTACCGTGCCGTTCCACTTTTGTTTCGTGCCCGTGCCGTGCCCTTGACACTACCGTTTCGTGCCCGTGTTATGCCAGACTAAGACCGTGACGTGCCTAAGTCCGTGTCGGGCCACGCTAGGCCAACTATCGTGGCGTGCCCGACTTAGACCGTGTCGTGCCAAGCCAACTACCGTGCCGTGCCTGTGCTGTGCCCACCCATTTCCATGCCCCGTGCCCGCTCAGACCGTTCTACGCCGTGTCGTGCCCAACTTTTACCGTGCCCGTGCCAGAGTTATTCATGCCGTGTCGTGCCGGCAAGGCCCATTTGACACCTCTAATTAAATGTATGAAATGTCACACCCTCACAATTTAAAAGGATAATTCATTAAGATAATCCACGTGGACGGTCAACAAGTCCACAAGCCACGTCAAAGTCTAAATAGAATAGTCAAAGTCAACATCAAAATACACCAAGGTCTATGGGTAACCGTACCCCAAAATGAGATAAAATAAGTCTATAGTTATTACAACACCAAAGTCAAAAGAAGAAACTTAATTAAGTTACAAAATCATCTTAACAAAAATACAAGTTCTAAGATGATGAAGTAACTTCTCCAATTAGGTTTCAAAATGAATGCATGCATGCACTCCAAGCACTCCAAGTTATGCTCCTTGATGGGTACCTGAAATTGTAAGGATGAGCTCACTAGGCCAGTAGAGAAATGTCTAACAAACCTAAGTGAAATGAAATGCATATGGATGATAGACACGAAAACACAAATCATGTAACAAGAATTAAGAAAGAGTTTGAATGGTTAAAGGACTTGAAAATGACACATTGTCTACTAGATTCTGCTTAATCTTGCCTCTCGTACCCAACTTGTACCCGACGCATACCCGACACGCCACATGTGTCCCACACGTTAACCATAGACATCTTATTCCTTTTAAACATTAGATTATTCTCCGGGCATGCCATCTAGGCCCCGTGTCACTCCGGGCATACCCTTTCGGGCCCCGTGTCATCATTATCACATTTTAAACCTCATTTCACGCTCATTAATATAATTACGGTGTCCATGTGTCTCGTCACCTTGAATTTATATGTTGGTTTCACGCCAACTACATGTTTCGTGTCACCCGAACGTGTCCCCAAAGATAATATTTCGACCCGAATGTCAAAGATGTCAAAGTGACCCTCCCGGACCCTAATATGTGACCAACAACTTACACAAACGAGACACAATCAACGGATCATGATTTAAAGAAATTTTTCAAAAAAAAAAGGTGTCCTATCGATAGGAGGTTAGGTCCTATCGATAGGGCGCAGATCTGATTGGCCACTATTGAAGCATCAGAGAGTCCTATTGATAGGGCGTCAGAGGCTCCTATCGATAGGAGATGAAGTCCTATCGATAGGGAAGTCATTAGATTGGCCAGAACGAAAGGAGAAAGGTTCCTATCGATAGGAGATGAAGTCCTATCAATAGGACAGTACGAAATCCAAAATTTTTCAAGTAAAGAGAGAATCAATGGGGCTTCTTTTTGGGCATTTTCTTGGTTCCAAATGTTCATGTTAAGATGCAAAAGAGGCTCAAACAACATAGAAGCACAATATATCACCAATTTACAAGATGAAATGGTCTTTATCAAGGAAATCAACAAGTCAAGGGAAGTTTAGCCAAACAAATGACTATACATACACATACACAACATTTACACTTAGAAAGGTTAGAAATTTCCCTACCTCAAGCAAAGATCAAGCTTGAAACTCACCAATGAGCAAAACCCTAACCCTTCCTCTAAGCTCCAAGCAAATGCTCACCTCCCGGAGTGAAACGAATGCAAGCCAAGATTCCTAACGCGTAGAGGGAGTGATTTTGGTAAAGGGTTGTGAAGGAATTACTGGGAGAGGGGGTGATTTTGTGGGAGAAGAGAAGAAAAATGGAGGAGTATAGACGAGAGAGAGAGAGAGGGCTAATTCGATAAAGTAATTTGGTAAACAAAGCATCCATGGAACTTAAGCAGGTTCAACTTTTTCAATTTGAATTGTACTCTCCTAAAGATTGAATTGTACCCTCCTAAAGTGTCCTTAACGGGTACCCAATTTCATGTAAACACTGTCCAATTTTATGTAAACAAACAAATGCTAGAAAGAGAAATGTCCAATTAAAGTGCATTTGACGTAAAATAATTACAGCCACCAGGTTCATTGATACCCTCATTTGATTAAGTACCACTAAACCTAAAACCAAAGAAATGGATAACCAAAATAGCTCACAAATAGCATGAGGTTAAACTGCATAAATAAATGGTATCATCAAGTTATCCAAATAACAATACCAGCAATTAGCTGGTTCTTAAATCTAAAAAGTAGAAAATTGGGAGAATCAGTCCTCTAAAACATCAGTGCTGCAAGATAATACACTAAACAAAAAAGCCAATGGTGCAATGACACACAGTAGAGTAGACCATGATCCATACTTCAAGTGAAACGAAAAATTTGTAAGAAATAGAAAACTTTTAGCGTGCACTGTAAATAATTCGTGAAGGCCACGTGGTTCACACATTTCATCGAACAGTTAGTGTGTGTAGAAGTTCGACATTAATGGTTGACACACACGGGAGAGAGAGAGAGAGAGAGAGAGAGAGAGAGAGAGAGAGAGAGAGAGAGAGAGAGAGAGAGAGAGAGAGAGAGAGAGAGAGAGTAGTAAATCATCAGGCTTACCATTTTTGAAGAGTCGAACTTCAACTGTGCTGTGGATTTGCATACGAATTCGGCCAATTGCGGTATGGTTTTCTGTCGATTCTTGAAGGGGTCGAACTTCTATCATGTAGTGGATTTGAATCCAGTAAATGTGGTAGGGAAGGAGAAACATGGGTTTTGTATTCACGACAGTGCAGTTCGTGGTGAACGTGGGTGAGCGAGAGAGCCAGAGAGGGGAGCGAGAGTATGGAACGTGGGTGTGTGAGAGGGGGGGAGAGACAGTAATATTGTTACGTGCAGTTAAAAGATGAGGAAGCATTCAACAATGGGTATTAAGTCTACACCTTAAAGCCAAATCTCAGCCCTTAAAATACTTTCCCTTCAATCTTAGCCCTTGAATTGAGATCCAACGGTGCAAAATATAAGGAATTCAAAAATTGAGCTTACTTATTATATAGATTTGAATTATTTAGTACAAGGGTGTAAGAGACGTTTTTGTATGAGTCAATATCCGAGGTGGGCAAGTGGAGTGGAGTGCAGTTGGTGCCTCCCTTATACTCTCATGCACATGGGCAGGGTTCGATTCCCGTAAGCACCTATCCCCCTCCCCAAGTCCCCTTGCATAGAGTAGATTAGGATTAACGAATGGAAAAAAAAATTATATATATCCGAGGTGGAATGGGTAAGAATAGTTAATAGTAGCAAGAAATTTGAGGGGAACAAAGCAAGGTTTTGAAGCCCGTTCCATATCGGATTTGTGCAAAACCGGTATGCTAGCCTTCAAATTCCGTCCCGATGTGAATACCGGTGGTTACCGGACTTTTTGGCAAATCTCGGCCGAGATGATGCTACCACTGATTTCGTAAGGTACGTTTTACCGCATGAGATCTCTGCAAATACTTCAGAATCGAAGCCTCGAATTGTACTTGTACGCACTGGTACAGAGCCAAATCCTCCCGATCTGTGACTCTGATGACCTTGTTTCGTCTCCGGAGACCTCGACTGTGTAACTCGCTGTTCAAGGGTTTAATGGACTGTAAAATAGAAATAGGGTAGAAATGAGGAGAGGTGGAGATTGTGGTGGCCGGTCTGGGTTTCAAGCAGAGAGAGAGAGAGTACAACTATTTTTTTGAAACGAGTACAGCTGATAGCTGTTAGACTAAAGAGTAAAGAAGGAGTATATTGGTTCACTTGGCTGTTTTTTGTGTACCCATTACAAATTAGTTAGCACATCACGTGGATATGTATTACGTGAATTGTAATTGAGTTTATAACTATATGTAATTATCGATTTCATAACTCTATGCAATTGAGTTGGATGATATGAAAATTTCTTTGATTTATATATATATATACACAGATCATAGTACCGCTAAATTCGAAACGGTATCAGGTATTAGCCGGTACTGGTATTCTACCGTACAAGTAAGAAAACTATTATCCAAGCCGGTACGGGATTCAGAGCCTTGGAATAAAGTGATATGGAAGAAAGGTGAGAATAAGAGCAGGCCTGCATAGAAGTCCATGGAGAATCCCAAGTGATTTAGAGAATAGGCTGATATCATTCTGAGAGAATGTTCTCCTCTCAGAAGCAGTAATTACATACTTTCTCTTTGTAAAATGACACAATCTGTCAAGAATCACCTCTGGGAATTGTGAAGAGAATGTCTCATATTTATATGCACCTTGGACCAATAATAAAGTGTCAAGCTGTCATCCTATAATATGAAGACACGTGTCCTTTCCGTACAACCTGACTGCACGGGTGATATCACCCATTGCGCGGCTTTACCTGGGTGCGCTATTCCACCCCTCATGCGGAGAATCCTCTTATTCTTTATAGCCGCCAAACCACTGGATCTCCCTTTATTCTCGTTAGGGCAAGGTCGTAACCTATTCGGTCGCGCCTACACTGCAGCCAAGTCTCATGGGGCCCGTCGGGTCCAACCTTTAGACCGGAGCAAGTATAATTACCTGGGCTACGTACTAGCTTCTTGCGTTTTTGCCCATGCATCTGAGCCGCTCTAGTCATGGCGCTCACAGGCTTTTCTCGCGTTTTCGCCCATGCATCTAAGCCGCTCTATTTATGGTGCTCATAGGCTTTTCTCCGTGTATGGATGGCCCATACATAAATGAGGATGAATTCATTGGGTCTTAGTGGCGTGCATTGATTAATATGCTGAAGGTATGTGTCGCGCTAGTGACCCGCGTGGCTATAAGTGACATCTGTCACGATGCTATAGGGTGGTCAACTGTTGACTTGGTCAACTTGAGTCAATGCGCTGATCTTCCCTACAAATGGGTTAGGGCAATTTAGTCTTTCCTGCTCCCATCAAAGCAAGAAGTGGAAAATTGGAATGTGAAAAGCTCCTCAAAGCTTCTTTTTGCATTCTCTTCTCTAAATATTAAAAAAACAAAGAATGATTTCTTTCAAAATTCATTTTGGTTCACACCACCTAAACACCAAAAAGGTAGAAAAGCCAATAATGAGAATGCAAAAAAAAAACAGGGGCCAAACACCTTCTAAGTTAGTTTTGAGAATAAGTCTGTTTTCTGGAACAGACCTGAAATCCCAAAATGAATAACAAAAAGAAATAATTTTTATTTTATTTTCTGTAGCACAAATTTTTGTCACCGTAAGGAAGGGGCCTACATAATAAAAGATCGATACGAAACAGGGTCCGTCCCACAAGAGCAATACTGATACCTGTCGAAGTTTTCTAAATATGGTTGCTTGGAATAATGGTTCGTTTCGTTTTGTTGTCGCTTGGGAATACAGAAAGGAAAGCAGCAAAATATCTCTCCATGCAATGTATATATTCAGCCTTTGCGTTAAAAAAGTCTCAAGACTCTGAACGGCGACAGCCCATTCAGTTCTGTTGTTTCAGATGCCGTGGGCTGTTATTGTCTATGAAGATTCTGCCATTGATTGTGAGACATTCTCCCCGTGATTTAAGGGATTATTACTGTAACTTATTACTCAAACGAATTGCATTTGAAGAAAGAGAAAAACTTCTTTCCGGCCCTAATGTGGGTAATATCAACCGTTTATTTAATTTGTAGGGTTCACAGCGTAATTTATATTTACGTAAAAAATTAGTTTGATCGATCGATAGATGTGTCAAAATTGAATTCCAATTTACAAAATTGATGGCAAACTAAAATTTTATCTTTGACATATCTATTAACGTCTAAATATATTATTTTGCAGTCCGCATAAGATGAACACAAGATGAACAGTTCAGATTATCACAATGAACAATAGGGCCCATAAAACCTGGAGGCGGAAACCGGAAAGGACTTCGTGGGAGCATCAGGAATGTTGCTGCCGTTGGGCTGTCCTTAAATTGTCCGACCGAAGTGGAGATCGGGGACACTGAGCATGGCCACACATTGTTGTAAATCCATCTGGATTTGGATGTGGATGGCAAGGACAGTGTCATCTTATATAGTATTGCAGGATGGGTTTTCGTGAGGAGGGCTTTCATCGCGATAAGTGTCATGTATTGAATGGTTTGTCGTGTAGAATTTTGAGCAGAAAATGTTACATAATCACATGCATCAAAGATACTATGTTATAGTAACTCTTATTTAAATTTGAAACCCAAAAATCTTGCTTTTAATTGATTGGCTAGAAACAAAATTGAACTAATTGACTTTTGGAAAAATGAGAATTTATAGTAACCTGTTTTTAGGAAGAATGAAAAATATCTAGAAAGATTTGAATTCTAAGATAAGAAACAAATCATATACTCGTATCTAAAATCATGATTCGGAAAGATAACCCTAAATAATATTAGTCATAGACATTTTGAAGAGAATTCTTTCCTAATCCTCTCAATCTCACGTGAATATTCATTTTTTAAGAATCGTCTTTTGGTTAGAGAGGAACCAATTGGTGTGGTAAACAAAGATTTCTCGCTCTTATTCTTTAGCATCATGTTGCTACTCTATTTTTAATTGGTTCATTATGCATTCAGTTTTCTATCTTTTATAGGGTCGTTCTTTCTAGTTTCAAGTGGTATGAATCACTTTCGGATGGAAGCTAATAGATGTAAAACATTTCCCCCCCCCCCCCCCCCCCCCACCAATTCGCATGTTGGAGGGTTAAGGGATGTCTGAATGCACAGCGGCAATACTTGAGTCTATACATCGAGAATGCTAAGGGAGAGCGCCTCACACACAATTAATGTAAAAGCCTTTGTTTTCTTATGTTTGTTTTCTATAGTTGATCTTTCTCGGTAAATTGTGAAAAAGTGGATTTGAAAATCGTATATTTATGGGTTGTGGCAATTTCGTGGTGATAACTGATTGCGCCAGGTTGTATGATGTAATCAATTAGTCTTTGTTTATGTTTATGCTTATATCGAACGTTTTTTTGGGTTTAGTTAGTACTTTGATTTTTTTGAAATGATTGTCAAATGAATTTTTGTTTTTTTACAAATTTCTTCAATTTTTTTTCTATTTAAAACTCAAACACTGTTCACAATTGTTTGCTATTGTAACCATATTTAAACTATCCTCATCATGTTAGCACTACCCATTATGTTTACGACTCAATCTTTCGTAGGATTAAACATAAGTTTTCATATGCTGTTGGGGTATAATGTTTGCGTTTCCTTGAATTGGGAATCAGTTACAGGGCCAGAGGAGTTTAGGGGCAACAAGCAAGACATAGAATTTCTTCGACTCTGATTCTAATTTTTAATTCCAAAAATTGCTAAAATGTGATGTTTTGGTGGAATTCCATGCCAAACTACTTTCTTCCTAGCTTTTTTCCCCCTTCCTTTATTTTTTAGAGCAATCAAAATACGCATGGATTGGAGCATAACAAACAACTTTTTCACACGAGTTAGTACACTTCTTCCTTTATTTTTTAGAGCAATCAAGAGTATGCGTGGATTGGAGCATAACAAACAACTTTTTCACACGGGTTAGTAGACAAGACTGTGATGCGGAATTAAAATTCCATAGCCCTTCTATAAAAAGTAATTTCGCAACTCTCATTTGGATTAATGTATTAAACATCTACACATTTTACAGTCGAAAATTATTTTTTTCATTTTCCAATGCATAGCATGGGTTTGCGCTATCTTATATTAGTATTGTAGGATGGGTTTTTCCAGAGGAGGGTTGTGGATGCCACAAGTGGCAAGTATTGATTGGCCAAAATTGCGTGTTGTTAATACTATGGACATCCAAAAAGAAGATGCCAACACTACAACAAAAGTCGGTTTCTATAGCATGCGAAAAATGCTATAAAAACGTATATATAGCGTTTCATCAAATGCTGTATTAGCCGGCGCTATAAAAAGGGTAAGACTTTCCATAGCATTTTTGGCCCGCTATATTTTGTATATCAAATATAGCGTTTCCTAGGTTTCCATAGCATTTTATGCCTGCTATATTTAGTACGTCAAAGATAGCATTTGAAATCTGCTATAATTTTGCATGTTTCCATAGCATTTCTTGACTGCTATTATATGTCTACGATTAATAATATTTTTGAAATGCTATTAAGTGTATTTACTGTATATTTTCTATAGCATTTTGTGCCTGCTATTATTTTTATACATTTAATAGCATTTTCGGACCGCTATTATAGTAGGTATTACAAAAAAAAAATCATATATACATCCCACCCATTTAGCACCAGGCTAGGATGATTCAAAGAATCAAAATCAATATAGAAAAGAAAAATCAATACAAAAGTAAAATTACAATGAAATCCATTAAAAAAAGTCTCGTTAAATGTTAAGGCAACTACATCATCTTTTTTTTTTTTGGGTAAATAACTACATCATCTTTACACAAGTAGCTTTCTCAAAACATTGGAAAAGATACAATTGTGCCTAAAAAGTGACAATTTAACAATAGAACAACACATCCTTTCTTCTAAGTACAACATCATCACTTAAAGGTAGCAGCATGGGAAACTTTTCCTTCAGTATCTCCAAATCTGCTACAAATAAGAAAAGCACAAATGAGGCACATGAAATGAACAAATTAAGAACATGTGCTATCGAAAATCTAATGAAGTACAAAAGGAAAAAATGTACAAAAGAAAAAAATAGGCTAATGCACAGTATAAACTTGAGGAAAGAATTAGATTAGAGTGCAAAAGCATTACAAAACATGAAACTGATATTAGAATCTACATTAAGCTATGGTTATCTGATAAGGCCATTTTTCTCAAGGCTAGTGGACCAATCGATAGCTATCACCAAATTCCCACAATTGACTCCTTTCACATATTTGTTGCTTGCAATTAGTGATTCACTGTAACTCAATACCAAGTGTTGAAATCAGGAACAAAAGCAAAGTTACAAAAGATCTTCAGGTAAGTAGAATGAGGCAAAGTTTCATTTGACAAATCCATAAAAACGTAAAACTCAATGCAGTGATGTATTAGGGTGGAAAAATCACCACATCCATGTTTATTTGACGACATATGGTTGTGATTTATCCAACCAGTTCAGCAAGATGTAAATGCACCATATCAGTGAGTTGAATCCCACCGTAATCAAAAGCAATACACGAGTCATGCACTAGAAATGGGAATATTTGACATTATAAGTTGTCTACACCGACAGTACCTGATGAAGCCGTTACTCTCCATTTCATTAAGGTTGGATTGCTATGTCCCTTATTTGATTCATTTTACCAATCATGGGTCTCTCCTTTTCGCTTATTATGATGATAGGTCTTCCCAACAATCAACGAGTTGATCATATCCTTCTATGAACCGTATGAGCACATCCTCTGTCACCCCCCCACCGCGCTTACAGCTCTATACCCCAACCCAACTTGCTCTGGCCCGGGGTACTTCCTTTCTATTCCTCGGTAAGCGGACTGTGGGAGCATGGGGGGCGGCAACTAAATAGGTAGCGAGACTAACCGCAATTCTTGGGTGGACAGACTACAACATATTTGATGGTTTGTTTAGGTTCTTCTCTTGGCCTAACCATCACTCTGGGACCATTAACCACATTCTTTTAGAGCAGATAATAAAGAGCTTAGGGAAGGTAACTCAGACATAATAGTCGATTTTACTTATAAGGAAGATCGCGTGGCGGGATCGCCCCAAATCAATAAGGCAGAAAATTATTTCTATACAGTTGCTCTTCTAGTAAGTCTGAGTCCGCAACTTCTTTTGATGTAGGATACATTATCTATGCATACTGGGGTACTAGGCACAAAAATATGAACTTTCATGTTCAAAAAGAAAAGTGTCCACAAATACAAATTTCTTGCAGATGTTTGCATTTTACCCAAACTTATAAAACAATTTCTAACCTCCAATTAAAAGATACCTCAATTTATGGATAATTTTTTACAATAGCAATAGACCACAACAATGTCAAAAAAAAAAAAAAAAGGGCAGTGGACCACAACTACAAATATACTTGAGTGGTTTTTTTCCTTGTTAAAAAATGGATAGGCAGATTGTATTATGCCGTGTGAAGAAGCCCATATTTGAAAGGCAATCTGTCGAACACTTTGTGTGCACGAGAAGCCCGTGACAATATTGGGTTAAGGATGATGGAATAAAAGGTAGGCCTGGGAGGCTACTGTAAAGAGCACCTATGAAAATAGTGGCAACGCTATTACCTGCTCTGTTGTTAGGTTTGCTTCTGCTGGTGCAAGATATCCAAAGATGGCTTTGATTCTTCTCCCACTACGGAACTAGGAAGAAGAAAAACAATGAAAATCCAAAGATTAGTGGGAAACAAAAGTTAATTAATTGGATAGTACAAGAAATAGAGAGGAACAAACATGCAACTCAATATCAAAACCCTAGAATACCAGATGATTGATCCATTACCTGCAAACTGGTGTTTCACGAAGATATTAGAAATTTAGTACCCCATCTCGCTCTAAAGGATGAAAAGTCGCACGAAAGAGGTACTGAAATATGGCAGAACAATCGAACTGGTGCTTGGAACCATTTTGGCGGAATAGATAGGAAGGTTTTTGAGGGGGAGGGCGCTAGATTAGAAATTTTCTGAAGGAGAGGGCGCGAAGTTTGGCGCCCATTGTTTTCCTGGAACGTTATAGAAGAGAGAGAGGGGTAAGCGTGAAGGGGATTTCTCGATCTGGAACGTTATTGAAGAGGCTGGAGTGTTATTAAAGAGCATTGAAACGCTATATTCTTTTAGGACCCACTGTTTGCTCCCCTTTTATTAAAAAAAATGCTATATTTGGTTTGTTATTATAGCATTTTTAAAAAAATGCTATAATCTAATGCTATTGAATGTCAAATATGTTGTAGTGCAACTTTTGAGAGAATCATTCCGTTGACACTAAACTTGACAAACAAATTGGATCGAGTATGTTATGTATGTAGACGGTAGATTTTGTACTTTACGAAGAGGATCATGGGCAATTGTTTATGAAAGAATTGAGTCCCTGCTTCATATTGAAATTTGGATGTGTTATGGATATTGAAATTTTGGATGTGTCATGGATTAAGCGGGTACCTAAAGAGATACATATTGAAATTTGGATGTGTCATGAATTAAACGGGTACATAAATAGATCTAATTTTATTATAATTTTCCTTCTGTGCATAGCATGGGTAATTTAACCAATTTTATACTTGAATTTGTATCAAATTATGAGTAAAAAAAAGTAACTGTGTACTAGATGCGGCCCATGCATAGCACGGATTTTTTGCTAGTCATTTAAATTGGAAGATGGTACAATCTAACAAGAGTCTCCTTGTAAGTGTTCAGACAGGCTTTGGCTCCGCTTGATAGCACTTGTAATCTAAGAGAGTGTTCCACTAAGGGAGTTTTGTTTGAAAACTGTTTTGGTTTTTGTGTTCGCACCTTTTTATGTGATGTATTATGAGAGGATGACTTGTCTCGATTTTTGAAAATAACACTAGTTATTGGAACACCCACTAAATTATTTAGATTATTTGCTGAAAACAAGCTAATGAATGGTGTTTGTTAACAATTATGAATAATCACTTATCTAGCTTAGTTGACCCAAAACAATTAATTTTTTTTAAGCTCAAATTGAAGGTTTTTCTTACTTATTTGAAGTTGTTAAAACACGAAAATAGGTAAAAAGAATCTTAAAGTGAATAAGTATGTCTTCTTACCCAAGTTTTAAGGACAATCTAGACATTTAGTTAATAAAAAGATTTTACAGCTTACAAGCAAACTTGATGATTATTATTATTTCTTTTTTGCAACTTATATAAAGCTACTCTCTCTGTCCCATTTTAAGTGACCACTGTGGGAATACGTGCAATTTTGAACTCCTACAACATACATTTCTCTATATTATTTTTAAATTTGTTTTATACCAAATTAAAGTACTCACTGAGTAATTTAATTTGGTGCAAACAAAATTTAAAAACATTCTTTTTTTTAACATCCACAAAAATACACATTTCCTAAAGAGGTTACTTAAAATGGGACGGAGGGAGCTCATAAGTAGTTGGGGCCAAACTTATCATCAAATTTTGTTTGTAGTTAGAAAAGAATAAATGCTTTATTAAATTCTTGTATGGTATTTTAATAAAGGCCATTCAGCAATTTTTCCTATGATTCGTACCATTTATATTATGAATCGCTATCCTTTCATTATTTGTATGCTAAGTACCAAATTGTTGGGATGATGTTATCCATTCGGTAAAATAAAATTTTCCATTGAAAGAGGGGTGGCAATTGCCAATCCCCCTCCATTAAGCTCCGTCCCTGCTAACTAACCTTTGATAAAATCAGTGGCATACCAGAAAAATTGTTCCAGTGAGGGTACAATTCATAAACGCTAGTACTTTTGTTGTGAAAAAAATTTCTAATCATAGATAATCTAACATGTGTTAATTTTCATTTGAAATGAGTCTTCGCTTGACTTACATTTTATGGACAAATTTGCCTCGTAGTCTTTTGGTTGTACACCTTGGCTTCCAAGGGGGAGGTCTGGGGTTCGAGTAAGTGGAGGTATGAGATTATGTAAACATGTTATAGTTTCGAGGAAAAAATTCAATGAATTGAGACTTGTTTGTAAGTAATTAGTCATTCAGTGGTTCTGGAGCATCGCCACGTGATGCCCTGACACACTTCTCCATCACTTTTTTTTATCGGCCCTTATCACATATCCCGGCAAAAGTCAAATATTTAGTATTGAGTCTCACACAAATATGCGCAAGAGAATTACATTATAACACCAAGTAATGACGCCCCAAGAGCAACTAATTAGTTTTTGTATAAAAAAAAAAAATGATATACTAATTTATATTAATTTTTCTACAAAAAAAAAAAAAAATCCTCTTAAAAATCCAGTGTGGGCCTATATGTGGTTCTGCGATTGGATAAAATGGTTTGCTAGCTACGAGTTCTTTTCTTCTTGTTCTGATTTGAATTTTAAATTGTGGATCATGGTTTTGAATGATAATTAGAATCGAATACGAATACATGAAAGTGCTTTGCAATGGTTTTGGATCGATGTTGTCTGAGGAATAGATTTTAACTATGTTCTTATTGTCCAGTATATGTTAGTAATTAAAAGGGTACAGATTTTATTACAAATGATCGAGGTAAATTAGTCTTTTCTATTGTATGCAAAAGGACAATCAAAGAGAATGTGAAATCTCCTCTAAAGCTAATTGTGAGATTTTGCATCTTTCTCTCAATTATGAGTATCTATTTAGCATAATATAATATGCGATTCATGATTGGGATTCACTCCGTGTGGGTCAGATGGGCAAAAGCCAAGATTGTCTAGGGTTTCCTTAAAATAACCAGGATTATAAATACTCTTGTAGTCTCTCTTATTGCATGTGTGGTAGCATATATAATGTGAGTGAGACAGGCTGAGAGTGAGAGGGAAAGCTGATTATGGCTCCCCGGTGAGTTTTTCATCTCTGTAAGTTGTGTGTGTGTGTGTAGATATAAGAGGATGATCTAATGAGGAATCCCTCATTAAAATTCTGTGAGGACCTCATGGATTGAGGTCGAATCTCGACGATCCGAACCGCTCAATGTGTTTAAAACGTGTTTTAAGGGTCACCGCGAGGAATCGCCAAAAAAAAAAAAAACCAAGAAGGGCTTCATTCAAGCATTTTTCAATAGATTGTACATGTACGGTTATTATGAAAACTGCTCGGATGAAGCCCTTTCGGGTATTTGTTTTTGGCGATTCCTCGTGTTGGCCTTGGAAAATATGTTTTAAAAACCTTGAGCGGTTCGGATCATTGAAATTTGGTCCAAAAAATAAAAAAAGGGCGGTCCTTGTGGAGGAGATCCGTGAGGGAGTTCTTAGGAGATCATGATTGTACACACACACACACATATATAGGGACCATTTTCAGATTTCTTGTGTGTGTTTATGTGCGTTTGTGACCCGAAAGCACAACAAATTGGTATCAGAGCTTGGGTGGAGTGAAAGGCCTCCGGATTTGGACTTGAACACACAGATTCAAAAAAAAAAAAAAAACCCGAAGTCACATGGAAGTTTTACTCACGGGGTTTTGTTCGTCTCGTCGAGATGAGTCCAACGGAGTGTTTGCCGTTGTGTTTCATCACAGAATGGGTCCCACGGGTGGTCTGAACAGAGGCTGGCGTAGGCGACAAGCTAGTGAGGTATCGGTCTTGCGAGGAGTGATCGGACGATGGATTTGAGCACTGGATTGTGTTCCTCTCGTTGAGACGATAACGGGGACGTGTGGCTCGTCGCTGGAGTAGTGCTCACGCGCTGGTCAAAGACGGCACGTTGAGGCGAGTTAGATCTACTCTCGCGCGTGTGTTACATGCGCGACAGAGCAGGCGAGTATGTTTAGTTGCGTGAGTGGGGTGCATGCGCCAGGTGGCACTGAGTAAGCGCCACGGAGGCCATCAGCCGATCAACCCTGACGTGGTGCCACGTCAGTAGAGGGGTCAAATGGTTGGCCGGTTTGACCCCTATGGAACCTTTGTTCGGTTAAAAAAGGTGAGAGATGTCAGGAGGTTTGACCGCAGTCCAATGGGGACAAAGGGATGGTCAACGAGTCAGCGGGCTGGTCAAAGGGGGCCAGGAGGTCACGGATGACTAATTTGGATATGGTTCATTGGTTTTTGCATTTTCAGAGTTGATACAACTCCATTTTTTTAGTGTGAGTAGTCAATTTTGACTATCTCAACATTTCAGATCCAATCGTGTGCTTCATTTTTCATGTAGAGGGTCAAAAACAGGTGTTATTGCTGGATTGAGCTGAAATTGGATGTTTAGAGGCGTTTTGGGTTGTGAGAAGACTCATTCCTAGCTAATTGGATGGTTCTGGATTCATTGGTGGACTCAAATTTGGGTGAGTCGAGTCAGATTTTGCAGTTCTGGGCACATCGGGTCAGGTCGGGGAGGATCAGACACTGTCAGGGTCCATCGAAGCCTTTGGGTTTAGCCATTCAATCAAGGGCAAACCAGGGATGATCAGTCACGGTAAGCGAGCAATGATACACTTTTATGGGTTTTTTTTACTTCGGTTTGGGGGGTGGATGAATGCTTGTCTAGTTAGTGACACTGTTACTTGCTTGAGCGATAAATCGTGGAGATCCGATGGGAATCTAGAGGGTGTTGGGAGAGCTAAGAATGAAATGTGGATGAACCAAGAGGCAGGAGGAGACCCGAAAAAGCTGACAAATAATGGGAGGAGACCAGGAATGGGGTAGGAGTGGCGGAAGAGGCGAGCGGAGTTAGAGAACTACACATTAGGAGTATTGTACAGACTTTGTAGAGATCAGAAGTTGACTGGGGCAATCAAGTGATTGCAAAATCGTGGCGATTGAACCGTGGTGATCAGTCAGAGTGCTAGTGAGCAAGATAACATTCTTTTGAGTGTTGCATCTCGGTTTGGGGGTTGCGAATACTCTTTATTGGTTAATGGTACAGGCTCTTGTTAGAAGGGCATATCGGAGTTGGTCAACAGTGATCGAAGACAGTTTGGTTCAATCGGATTCGAAGATTTATCTTCAGGATTTGCAGTTGTGATTTGATCAGCTGCATGGATTGGATGATGGACCACTGTATAGGCTTGTTAGAGTGTAGTGGCAATTGGATAGTCTCTCTTATTGCGTGTGGTAGCATAATGTGAGTGAGACAGGCTGAGAGTAAGAGGGGAAGTCAGTTGTGGCTCCCCGATGTGTTTTTCATCTCTTTATATTGTGAATGTGTGTGTGTGTGTGTGTGTAGGGATTTTTCTTAGATTTCTTGCGTGTGTTTATGTGTGTGTGTGACCCGAAAGCACAACATTTTTTCCTCGCGAACACCCAAATTCCAAAATATGAAAATTGAAAATGCTGAAATCCAGCTCCAAATAGACTCTTATTTATGGCAGCAATTACCAAATAGATATTTGGCTTATCTGCGATTTTAATCGCTGAAAAATGCCAAAGTTTCAAAATTGTCCTTCTAAGAATTATGGTTTCAATTTCCTTCTCATACCTTCACGATTTCAATGTTACCCTTTCCATCCTATGGTTGACGAAAAATGCTTATTTGGACTAATAGAAGTCCAGGCACCCATGAAACTCGAACCACACCTACTTATGTGGCGTGCCATGTAAGCGGTGGGCCCTACACTCTCTTTTTCTTCTCAGTATAAAAAAAGCACGTGCGATCTGGCGACACTCAAATACCACCATCAACACAACCCAAAATCCACTGACACATTCTCTCCCGACTTATGTTTCACTATCTCTAAGAAAACTAGGGGTGTAAACGGTCCGCGAGTCACGGTTTACTATTTTTTCAATTCGTGTTCGGATCATTAATCCACGGTTAAAATCCAAAACGCACGGATCGGTTCGGTCCGGACTGGATTCACGGTTCACCGGTTTTTTTGTACAGCCCTAATGAAAACCCAATTTTTTACATTTTCACCAAAACTTATCGAGATTCACTACAAAAAATCCAATTTTAGTAATCCGAATCCGAAAAATCTAATATCCAATATGAAAATCCTAGTCCGATTCAAATTGTACCACTTTGTACAAAAATCTAGCAAGAAAGCAGGAAATTTTTTTATAACTTTTTTCAAAACGAGTTGGATTTTTAGCTCGGTCAACTTTCATCTAGCCAAAATCAATAAAAAGAAAAAGAAAACGAGTTGGATTTGTGCAACTAGAGTTCTCATTCTCACCGCAAATCACAAAGCAAATATCTCAGATCTATATTCCAGTGCTAAAAACCTCATGACAATGTATAAACATGAACATAACTAAATGATCCTCGCCTGCTTAAGGTAGGCTAGCAACAACAGATATGAATTTGGAAAGTTTTCTGGTGTATGCTGGGGCCAAAGTAGAAATAGCAGTAGCCATTGGAGACTTGTACACACACACACACACACACACAGTGCTATCTAAAAGGACAGGTGGTGAAGCGGTGGTGATATGTAATTTTGGGGTTTTGGGAAAAAAAAATTGTAACTTTTGAAAACGAATTGAATTTTTTTGATGATGTATTGGCCCATGGCTGATTGTATTTAGGAAGGAATCGGCGGTGAGAGAAAAGATAAAGGAGTATGGGGATTTGCTGTGGGTAGGGACGATGGCAGTATGGTAGAAGTTGCCGTGAAGACTCGGTGGCTATTTAAGTGAGGAAGAGGGAATGGAAATATATTGGTGGATAGAGAGAGAGAGGGGGTGGCTGCTGGTTTTATTTGGGAATGGTACACGTCATGGGTGACTGGGCTTCCGTTAGTACACGTAAGCATTTTTCGTTATTCATTGGACGAAATGGTAAGAATGAAATTGTTAAAGTTTTACAAGGATGAAATTGGAACCATAATTCTTAAAAGGACGATTTTGAAACCCCACATCTTTCAGAAACCAAAATGGCAAATAAGCCTAGAAATTTCCAACACATGGTAGTATTTTAGGAGAGCATGAACATCAATTCTTATCAATACATCTATATATGAGGTAGTCTCTACACAATTGACCAGTGTTTTATTATTGGGTTTAAACATCAAGAAAGTAATTTCTCGAAGTGGATGATTAGTATTTAACCTAACTAGAGATGAAATTAATCGAGGCGAATGTAAGATTGCCCGAACACACGTAATCGTTAACCCAAAAATATATTCCATGTGATCGGTGAATGCAGCTGGGCAAAGAGTCACGTCAAAGGTCACTCCGAAAGAAGCCCCTGCCTAACAAATGACAACAAGAAGCATAGATCCAAGAAAAAAGCCCAATGTCGATCAAATACTTTCTATTTTTGGTGTTTTTTTTTGCTTTCAATACTTCAGTTCTTGGTCAAGCCTGTCGAATTTGACAAAAACGTGGGGACGTTAATGACTATTCCTCTTTCCTGATCTGAGCATTTTTCGTTTTTCATCATTCATCATTCCTAATCTGACTTTTGTTCCCTTCATCGTACGACAACTAGACAACATCAGTCCTCACTCCACACATTTTTCGTGTGTTCCTGTATTGACAGCTACGTGTGGTGATTTTGAATCACAAAACACGTTGAATAATTACTAGCACAATATATGAATTGATTACAAATACGATAAAAACTTATCCACTGCTGTCAAATGCAGCACCCAATGATTCTTAAACTTATCCACTGCTGTCAAATGCAGCACCCAATGATTCTTCTCCACGTCAATTAAAGTAGATCCGGAGAGGACAAAGGACACCGTAGCTGTTGCTACCTAGGAAATGCTGTTACAAAATATCCTTTCAAATTTAACCATGCTTCGCATGTCCATAGACTCAACAAAATTCTCAACAAATTAATTAGAAATGTGCCACATATTGATATGACTAGACAAAAAATATCACAACTACCCAATAGCCTACCCAAAGGGGTCAAGAAAGAAAAAAATAAGTCAGAAACCATCTTGCACCTCCGCGGCGCGTGAGGAAGACGTGCACGAGTAGATCTGGCTCGCCCACATGCGTATCCGTTGACCGACGCGTGCGGGCTCCGGCGGACTTCTCTACTGACGAATCTTACACCTTTGAAATCGTCTCACCGATACCTACAACCCCATGGTCTCAAATTGATTTTAGGATGATTATTCCGATGTCTCATTTTTTCCGGCGTGGGAGGAGAGAGAGATCAAAACGGCCAGCGAGCTCACCATACCTCGCCGCCTATGGCGAGATACTGTAGCTTCGAAGAAAATGGCGAGGGCCTCGGCGAGGCTGCTGGGTTTGGTTTTGATAGGTTTCTGTCGCTAAAATGACCTCGCCGGCGGGATACCGGGAGTGTTGGAGATGGTCTTAACATCCAGAAGTGGGTCCTAGTAACTCTTTGCAAGAAAACCCTTTTTTTTTTTTTAAAAAAAAAAAAAAACATGAACTCGCTGCTTCTCTTCCGATTGCTTCTGAATCAACTATAGATACCATTCTTTCGTAAATTGTTATTCCCTCCATCCCATTTTTATAATTCCAACTTTTTAAGGGAACATAATAATTTCATGTAAAAATGTTCAATATTTGTTTGATGTAAGTATTAGTACTTTAATTTAACCAAAAGAGTAATAATGTAACTTTATTAAGTTTCTACTGCTTATTTTGGAAAGTGGACATACATTTTGAGACATGCCAAAAGGAATATTGGACTATGAAAATGGGACGGAGGGAGTACTTACTTTTTTGTTTTGGTACTCCCTCTGTCCCCATTTATTTGTCCCTTTTGGAAGTTTGTGCCACTTTTCAATTGATTATATCTTGTAATTTACATTGTTTTACGTAATTTTAAAAACATTGTCTCATAAATTAATCGAGATCAATCAAACAAGATCCATATTGAATATAAAATTCATTACCAATTTAAAGTTATAACTAGTTTTTTTATCTGGTTAGAATAGAACGAGTGACCAAAATTTGGTGACAGAGAGAGTAATTTTGTTTGTCCTTGAATTTCGTTAAATTCACACTGTATTGTTGAATTAATCATCATCTGTCTCGAGAAGAAGAGATTTAAAATTAATAAATTATGATCAAAAGCAAAAAAATAAAATAAAAGGTCTTGTAATCTGTGTTTCACCAACTCTGTTTTTCGTTTCGAACTCTGGTTTTTGGTCATATTGTTCAAGCGCCTAAAGATCTTATATTTAGCCATTTGTCTTTGGGGCCACCTCAGCTCCCCTCATGCAAACGCCTGAAAAGGGCTGGAGAAATTAGTCCGGTTTATCAAAACACTCTTCATTACCGAAAAAAAAAAGTTTGTTATATTTTTGTTTCTATAAGCTCCTAAAGCTGCAACCGTGGTAATGACAACTATTGGTTCCTGTTTCAAAGGGAGAATCTAAAAATTACCTTATAAATTTATAAAAATAAAAAAATCCAAAACAGATAAATATTTTAGATTATCTATCATTTCTCAAATACTTTATATGTTGGTCATAATTTTTTTTGTTTTTGTTTTTGGATTCCTCTCTTCAAAATGAGTCAATAATTAAAAAAAAAAAATTGAAACAACTCCGTCAATTTTGGTCTACTACAGGATGACGTGCATTTTCAAACTCAAATAAAATGTATTTGCATGGATAAGTTTGTAAATTTTTTTGCACTAAATTAAAATGCTCATTGTGATATTTAATTTGGTGCAAAAGAAAAATAAAAAAAATATTTATAAAAATTCAATTTTTTATGTTCGCAAAAGTACACGTTTCCTAGAAATTATTAACCCAAAACGAAAGAAAAAGGGAAACCAAAAGAAAAAGGAAAACGGAAAGAAGAATAAAAGTAGAAATTGGATGACGTGTAAATGTACGAGTATGAGTTCGAACATAGTGAGCCTAAATTCAGTGAACACTTTGCTGCTGTTTTTTTTTTTTTTTGAGAAAAGAAAGAAATATATTAAACTCAAAACCACCGGCCACCAAAACTGGGTACAAACAAAAACCAACGGCCACAAAACCACCAAAAAATACAACCGGCTGAAAACCACCGGAAAAAGAAAAAAAAAAAACAACCGGAAAAGAAAAAACAGGAAAAAGAAAAGAACGCCGCCGCCGGCCGTCGGAGCTGTCACCCATCCGAAGCCGCCACCACCGTCGAAGGTGAAGATCCAGACCGGAAACCCCGGATCTGGCCCCCACGTGTCCAAAAATCAGGGTGCGGTCACCCACACCGGACTAGAGAGGAACGGATCCGGCATGGGGAGTCCCCGGTCACCCTAACAGGCGTTCAGAGGAGGAGAAGAGGAGGAGGACGAAGGTGGAAGGGGGTGGAGGGGGAGGGGGGAAGGGAGGCGGCCATGGGCGGCCAAAGCCGGCGTCCATGGAAGTGGCCTCTCCTTCTCCTCACTTTGCTGCTGTTGACCATAGTTAAGTTGGAGGAAATTTCATGGGTATTTCACTAAAAAAAAGAATTTTTTTTTTCAAAAACCAAGGCAGGTTATTTTCTCACAATACATCACATAAAAAAATCATAAAAGCCAATTTATTTTAAAAACACCCTTAGCAGAATACCCCCTTTGATTGGGTGTACACACCTTTTTCGTCCCACGTGAGAATGGACTTTGGCTGAGGTGTCGAGCAGCCATTGGCGGCTATAAGTGGCCTATTCACGGCTGCTCCGTGAATAAGTTTTTCTCTTACAATAAACCTCTATTAAAAGTGTTTGTCAAATGCACCTATCGTATGATCTATATTGTTCAACCTTATGACAATCGTAACATTATTTAGTTTCCTCTAACTTTTAAACTATTAAAAAGTCCTGACTTTTCAAAAATATGAATCATAACATTTTCTCTATGATTCATAATATTTTGGAGTATCCCCTAATTATTACACAAGAAAATCATAACTTTTTATTAACAAGAGATAACCGATTCGTAACATTTTTAGGATTATGTATCAAATAGGATAATGTATTATAGCATTTTTCTACAATCATAGAATATCATGTCCACTTTCTTGGCAATTTCGGAATTCGGCCAAAAGGATGACTATTCCATTGTAGTGACTGACGATGTGAAATCCAAGATTTCATCCTATACGCAATCCTAGAATATTATTCCCACCGTCTCCATGTTGTTGGGCCTCTTTAGTTTTTTGAAAGTCAAATTGTGAGCTGTTCTTGATAGCACTAAACGTGAGCTGTTCTCTTATATAAAGGATCGAGTTATCAAGCGATTGCGGAGTTAGAAAGACTCCCAAATTAACCCAGTTGGGCGTGAAGTATTGCTGAAATAAGTAGCATTGACTCTTCCAAATTATGCAATGTCTTATTTCCGTTTGCCCAAAACACTTTTACACCATATTTCAGCCGAAATAGCAAAATTCACAAGGATGTCTATTCTTGGTAGCACTAAACGCAATCCTATACGCAATCCTAGAATACTATTCTATACACCCATTTCAGATGGAGACCCAACTGTCCTAAAACCATCTCATATTCACAAGTCGTTCCTTTTTGTTTGACTAATAACTCGTGTTACAGTGTGCGAGAATTAATTTGGGCAATTCCACAACTAACCCTTTTTTATTTCACATAGGATGTGATACTTTTATTGGTGATGAACTGAGGGGAGCGCGCACTTGGGGTTATTGTAGTGATCCTAGTCACTACATCCCCATAGCAACCTCAATGGTGGACCTTACGGAGAGCCGACCTTGAGCTAAAGCAAGCGTTGCGGTCGATTTAGCCCCCCTTTCCCCCAATAATAATAATACGAATTTTAAAGGCCTCCCATATTTTAATACCCCTTGGTACCCCTATGTATCTTTTGTAATATATAAAAAAATGTACTCCCTCCGTCCGGATTTGTTGGTCCACAAACATACTTTTTCAAGTCCGAAAATGTTTGTCCATTTTCAAAAGTCAAAGGATAAAGTAGGGGAAAATTACTTTTGATGATGTGAAAACAACAAACACAAAAAGTAATGGAAAAAAAGTTGAAATCCCCAAAACGGACTAACAAATCCGGACGGAGGGAGTATATCATATATAATTAGTACTTTTGCTTCTAAAAGTACAAAGATTG